>CM045767.1:153279377-154479377 GCA_025200525.1 Camellia lanceoleosa
TGCATGATGGCCAAAGGTCTAAGTTGTACACTTTCAATAAATGCACAAAACAAGACTCAATGTACCACCACCCTATCATGCCTGATCAAGGGTGATAGAGACCAATGGAGATTGGCTCATTTCGTCACTTTGAGTATGTTATGGACCAAACTACCTTGTGTTCAATATAACGTCTAATTGAACACATGCAATGCAAACAAAACATGCTTATCTTGGTCATGTTTTACTTGATTCAATTTTGTTTACACATTTTAGCATTACCAAGCCTTTCTTTAACCGGTTTGTCCAAGGTGAGTGTCCTCTAATGAGAGAGGGTCAACCAAAGGATGGTTTTAAGACATGAAGAGCTCATGCCTTTGGCTAGGAGGAACCTAAAAAAAAGAAGGTTAAAGCCATTTAGCACAAGCTCTATCTCAAGCTTAAACACAATCATAAGGTTAACCAATCCTCAAAACAAATAGAAAAATGAAGAAATGAGGAGGTTGCACTTTGATCTTTGAAATTGCATGAAAAATAATACAACAACATGCAAGCAACACATGCACAACATGTTAAGAGCCAAAAAGCATTAAACTAGTGAAGAGCACTACACTAGAAGCATGCAATATCAAGCTCAAATGACCAAACCAGCTCTAGGCGAGCTAAGACATGCCAAAGCGATTGGCTAAAACATGAAATTTAGGCACAAATGGCAAGAAAAACATGCTCACATGTTGGCTCACAAACAAGGCTCAAAGCACAACTCTCAAAAGCAATGAAAAGAGTGATATATGTGAGAGTGTGACAAAGATATATGCACTGAAATCACATGTTGAATGATGCTATACCATGCAATCATCTCATGCAAAGCATGTTAGAGGCCTTAAAACACAAAAGTTAGTGAAGGCATTTTCACTATAATATGCAAGACAAAGCTCATATGACAAGACAGCCCAACAGTCCTAAAACAGCCTAAATGGGTTCTAAAACATGCTTGAAATAAGCTAAGAATGGCTAGACTTAGAGGCCAAAACAATAGCACATGTTAGGCAATTTAGCACAATAGCACTACAAGCATACAAAGCAAAGCTCGAGTGATCAAACCAGCTCAAAACAGAGCTTAAACATGCCAAAAAATTAGCAAAAATGTGCTGGAGTCATGCTAACATAAGCTAGAATAATGGGCTAACTCATTAGGCATGCTAGGCTAGTAAGCATAATTACACTACAAGTGCAAGAAGCAAGCAACAAGTGACCCAACCACCCCAAAACAGAGTTGAAAGATGTCAAAATAGAGCCTAAAACATGCTTGAACAAAGTTACAAAAAGGGAGAAATACATGCTCACATGTTTGGCCATCAACACATGCAAGCAAAACACAAGGAGGGGAGGCCACCCCCTCCTATTTGGGACCTCAAAACCAACTTTCTACCAAAATTCCACAATTCGATTGGTTAAAACAAGAAAGGTTGTTTTAAAAGCTTTAAAAGATGGCACAAAGCTTAGCAAACAAGATACAAAGTAGTCTAATTTGGTCAAGGGGTTGTATGGAAATGTGTAGAGATTTCCCACTTTTAAACACAAAATAGGAAGAGAGAGAGAGGATTCTAGAGAGAGAGGTAGAAATTTTTCTCACAAAATTATAGAGAGAGAGAGAGAGAGAGAGAGATTTTTAGAGAGGCTCCAAAACTTCTAACCTCTCAAAATAAGAGATATGGCCTCCATATATAGCAATACAAGAGCTCAAGTCAAAAATATCAATTCAGAAATATCTGGAGCAGTGTAGGAGATAGCTGGAGGATAATATAAGCAAAAAATCTGAGTTTTTTCATCAATGGCTAGCAAGGGACCATTGATGGCGGCTTTATGATCATTTGTGGCGGCTGATCATCAATAGCCGACCTTTGTATCATTCATAGGCAATGAAAAATCTGCTCTTCAGGTCCAACTTCAAATGGGCATAACTCCTTCATCTGGACTCCTTTGCAGGTCATTCTTGTGTCAACATTGAAGCCCCGGAAGTAAGATTTCCAATAGAGGCATCCTCACATCAAAATTTCAAGTGTGCTAAGACATATCCCTCTTTTAGTGAAGACTGCTCAGTTTCGATTTAACCAGATTCATGCCTAACTTCTCCTCAGCTAGTTTTCTTCCCTCATCTCCTCTTTTCTTTAACTCCAAACCCCTAAATAAGGTGTTTTGAAGATTTTTCAAAGAGTTCACCTCTCTTCCATTCATTTCCACTTTGTCCTTGCTCGGTTTACCGAAAAGCACAACATTTAACAAAATCACGAGCCTTGGAACATCGTAGAAACTTTTTCCAAAGACTATTTTGAAAGAGAGGGTTTTGAGGTCTAAAATCTTTTGGTCAAAATCATTTTGGTCCAAAATGGGGTGTAAGGTTAGGATTTGAAGCCCCTCTTTGCCGAAGAAATTGAACCTTTGCACTGCACAACTTCTCACCAAGTAAACAGTCAGTGGCGCCTAAGTCTTAAGGGCGATCAAAAATGGGGTGTCTACATTTTTAAAATTGAAATATTTTTTGTCCAAAAAGGTTATTTTCTGTTGATCATGAAAGCATAATAATCTTGAAATTATGAGTTCAAGTTACAGGGCAACCACTTTGTGTACTATACCAAAGGTTAGGTGTGCACCCAATATTTCTCCTCCTAAACACACATTAATGTGTACTAATTGGACATTTCTTTTCGGGAAAATTATACAAATAGTCTCTGTAGTTTACACGATTTGTCAATTTGGTCCCTGTAGTTTCAATTTGCTCAATTTTTCCCTTTAATTTAACAGATTGTGTCATTTTAGTCCAATAAATAATGGTTGTTAAGTTAATTTAATGAAAAGTCAAACAACGTGTCAATTTGGTCCTTGTATTTTCTACAATGTGTCAATTTAGTCCTTGTCATAATCGAGAAAATTAAAACTGGGAGGACCAAATTGACACATAAATAAAAATACATGGACCAAATTGACACATTGCTTGACCTCCCGTTAAATTAACTTAACAACCGTTATTTATTGGACTAAAATGACACAATCCATTAAATTAAGGGGCAAAATCGAGCAAATTGAAACTACAGGGACCAAATTGACACATCGTGTAAGCTACAGAGACTATTTGCATAATTTACCCTTTCTTTTTATGAAAGGGTAAATATAATGAGCCATAATCAAATCGAAACACAATGAGCCATAATCAAATCAAAGATATTTTCGGTTACAACACCAAAATGGGTCATAACCAATACAAAAATAGGTCATAATCAAATACTATTTAAAGCATAACCAAAATGTGATAACCACAATAATAATCACAAAATCATAATTGAGTCATAACTGTTGGGAAAAAAAAAAGGTTTTTTTGCGTGACTTTAATGTGAAATTAAAGTAAGTCCCAACTACCGGTTGAGGTGGGTCCAAGTGAGTCTAGATTCTTTACAATAAAATATTTACACTACAAAAAGAATGACTGAAAACTATTAAGTTATGAATAAAAAAATTGACACATAAAATTAGACTCATGAATGAGATATTAGGAAAGGTGGGTAACCACATATCTCACATAGGTTATAGAGGAAAGCATTGATCGCTATTTAAATTCTTAATTTTTGATAAGGGTGTAAGCCCTTTGGGGCATCCAAATTTTCTAAAGGAAGGGAGTTATGAATGTTTCAAACATGGGCTTGGGCCAAGACTATGGTCCAAGTTAGTTATGTAAGAAGTGCCACAGCGCCGCGCGTCTGCAGACAGGCCAAGTCCTTGGACCTTGGATCTTGAGCTTGAGGCTTGAGGCACTGAATAAGTTTTAGGTTGGGCCAAGTTGGTGGCCCACCAATCTAATCTTTTTTCTAGAATATTAGGTCAAATGGTGGTGGTTGCTGCTACAGATATACACACACGTGTCTATAGAACGTATAACCTCTATACTTATGATCGATTTATTCTATCAATTTTGCAAAATTCATTTCTGCCCCCCTTGTGTATAAATAGAGACCACCCTCCTTTGGGTTTTGGACACAGAATTTCTTGCTTTCTTGTATATTGTTGGTCAACCTAAATTATTCTTCTGAGTGTGAGAGAATGTTGTCATTGTTAAGTTCATTGAAACTATTCAGTAGGTGTTTCTACTCTAGCTAATTTCAATTGTCGTATCCTAGAAAACAAACGTCGGTGTTCCTCCAGCACCCATCGATGAGGTGTGAATCTATTTTAAGAAGCTATGTCTATCACAAGTTTTGGTTTTGCTTTCTTTTAAATCTCTATTAATTATTTTTATTTCAGAATTTTCTTTGTCTAATATTCCTGTTATTCAAGTTATAATATTCGGGTTTCAATCATTCCTGTATTTTTAATTCTATAGTTTTTTTTTGATAAATTTTAATTCTATAGTTTATTTTGTATTTCATTCTTTAATAAATAAATAAATAATTAGATTGTTTCGTCATTTCTATTCAGTTTTGTGGGGGCCGAATTTATGGAAAGATCAGAAGGTGCGTACCATTGGAAGACTGATATTAATCGGCTGTATCCTATGAGAGTGGGGAGCCGAATATAATATATGTGCCGAATAAGTGTAAGTCCTTAGGGCCGAATAGGAGAAAGGACAATGATTAAAAAGTAGGCCCTGGCCCCGAGGATCAGAGAGAACAGGTATAAATACAAGAACAACGGTTATAGAAAGGTATGTAAGAATCACTTCACTAAACTTAGTAAACAAGCTACGGTATGCGAACTAACTTATGCAGCCAGTGCTAATTAACACCAAATAGGAGTGTTTGTATCTTTTCGGTGACTAGTGAGGATCACTAGCATCTTCGGGATCTGAAGAGTATTTCCAAACCACTTCTCCACAATTGGCGCCGTCTGTGGGAATACTCAAATACATCCATGGCAAGTGTGGTGAAGATCCTCGGTAGCCATTAGCGAGACCATCTGAGATGACCTCACTCCAGCAAATATGCTCGGAAAAAAAACCATCGTTGCAAGACGCACCTTGAACTTCGACTCACTAACGACCTCAGCGCAAGAGACAATGCAGGCGATCATGGAACAAGCAAAGTAGAATGAACAAAGTTTGGAGAACATGATCGGCTGAAAATGAGCGTCTCCGTCAAGATTTGGCCCTCGAAATCGCAAAATCGAGAGAAGCCATCGCCAGATCCGAATGACCCCGAGGGCCGTGAACAACGACCTCGAGCCCGACCCAAGGATATCGATGGCGACTCAACTCATTACCCACGGAGCTCAACAAGAAGGGACGATCCGAAACTTCTAGCTCCTCGAAAGAATCTACATACAAGGAACAAGCGCGGGAGGCGATTCGGGCGAAAAGGACCACGATCCTTTTGTCAGACGGATTGCAAGGCGACCACTTGAAAGTTCAAAGCTCAATCATTCACTCTTTACGATGGAAAATCGACCCCAGTCATATCCGTCACTACAAGCGAGCCATGACATTGCATGCAAACAACGAAGCCCTCATGTGCCGAATATTCCCCAGCAGCCTAGGGCCATTAGCTGTCAGGTGGTATTACAAGCTGGAGCCGGCCTCGATCAAAAGCCTCCATCAATTCTGAAATCCTTGAGGCGGGTTCATCACCAGCGAAGTCTGGTAAAGCAGTGACTCTCTACAGGCTATCTTGATTCGGTCGGGAGAAATGCTCGAGGCGTGTTGGCGCTATTGGAAGTGCTTTAACCTCGTCGGCAGCTAGCGACTTCATGGCCATCACCGCCTTCAAATGGGACTACATCTTGTGATCCTCTTGGCAGTTCCACGACGGAAGACCCCCAAAAGCAGTCTGGTCTTGATGAAGAAAGTTGAAGAGTATTGCAAAGTGGAAGATGATGCCTTGAGAATAAAAGCGGCCAAATGTCCAACAAAAGCCCCCCGAAATTGCTCAACCAATAAGTTCCGTGCCACCTCCTAGCGGAGCCTCGACAACGCTAAACAAGACAAAAGGCGGGATACTTTCGATCAAGCGATCAATGCTTGCGGATAAATGAACAAGCGCAAATCGACAATGACGTTCGAGGCATCTTGACAAAAAGTACCTGAGTTATCGAACCAATCAGTTGCAATAATGACCAAAGTCAACACCTTCCATTCTTCAAATGGTACAAAAGATGGTGGGCCGCCCTACATACAAAAAGAAGGGATAGGCGGTGCGAATATCACAAAGATCCACGACCACGAAGCGGAGAGTTATTCGCATTAAAAAGATCACTGGAAGAAGCGGTGCAAGGCGGCGCAGCGGTATGTGAAAGGAAAGCCAACAAAGGCACTAGCCTTGAAAGGACTCACCTCCACTTGGCGTGATCCATATGATCTCTGACCCTTTGCACTAACCGTGCACACAATTCAATCGCATCCACTCCCCAAAAGCAACGTGTTAATTGAATGGCGAAAGAAGCTCGACAATTACTTTCAATGACTCGATCTTAGCGGCATAACTTCACATTGATCCGTTGGTCATTAAATCACGCATAAATCGGTTCACCATTGAGGCGTTCTCATAGACACAGGGAGTACTTGAGGTTATGTATTACCAAACTTTCATCAAACTCGGCCTCAACGAGTCGGATCATCTCCGGTGCCTCTCCGTTGTTAGGCTTTAATATGAATCTGAATACCCGTTAGGAAGATCATCTCTTGTTCGGCGGGCTCGAGCGGTCAGTAAATTCTGGTCGTAAAAGCTCCCTTTGTATAATGTCATCATGGGGCAAACACGGATACATATTATGAAGGCCGTTCAAGCACTTATCGGTGGCTTGTGCACTTCAAGCGACCCATGGCATTGAAGAGATCCGTGGCTCCTCCATCGGGCAAGCGGAGATTTTATGAAAACCTATCAACGGGCACCCGGGCTTTGATGCTTGTATATATACCATACGCAATGCAAACCATTTTTCTTCCTAGCTCAATTCATTTCTAAACCCCATGCTCACCATGGCAGCGATTGGGCCCTTTGGTGCATGTCACCTTAGGGCCGATTAAGTCTCCGGATTCGGAACGCCCTTCGTGGATATCACGATTGGCCAAACCAAGTCTCCGGATTCGGAGCCCCCTTTGGTGCATGCACCTTAGAGTCGATTAAGTCTCTAGATTCGGAGTCCCCTTTGGTGCATGACACCTTAGGGCCGATTAAGTCTCCAGATTCGGAGCGCCCTTCGTGGATATCACGATTAGCCAAACCAAGTCTCCGGATTCGGAGCCCCCATTGGTGCATGGCACCTTAAGGCCAATTAAGTCTCTGGATTCGGAGCCCCCTTTGGTGCATGACACCTTAGGGCCGATTAAGTCTCCGGATTCGGAGCGCCCTTCGTGGATATCACGATTGGCCAAACCAAGTCTCTGGATTCGGAGCCCCCTTTGGTACATAACACCTTAGGGCCGATTAAGTCTCCGGATTTGGAGCCCCCTTTGGTGCATGACACCTTAGGGCCGATTAAGCCTCCGGATGCGGAGCGCCCTTCGTGGATATCACGATTGGCCAAACCAAGTCTCCGGATTAGGAGCCCCCTTTGGTGCATGACACCTTAGGGCCGATTAAGTCTCCGGATTCGGAGCGCCCTTCGTGGATATCACGATTGGCCCAACCAAGGCTCCGGATTCGAGCCCTTTGGTGCATGACACCTTAGGGCCGATTAAGTCTCCGGATTCGAAGCGCCCTTCGTGGATATCATGATTAGCCAAACCAAGTCTCCGGATTCGGAGCCCCCTTTGGTGCATGACACCTTAGGGCCGATTAAAGTTTCCAGAATCGGAGCCCCCTTTGGTGCATGACACCTTAGGGCCGATTAAGTCTCCGGATTGGGCGCCGCCGTTGATATCACGATTGGCCAAACCAAGTCTCTGGATTCGGAGCCCCCTTTGGTGCATGACACCTTAGGGCCGATTAAGTCTCCGGATTCGGAGCCCCCTTTGGTGCGTGACACCTTAAGGCCGATTAAGTCTCCGGATTTGGAGCGCCCTTCGTGGATATCACGATTGGCCAAACCAAGTCTCCGGATTCAGAGCCCCCTTTGGTGCATGACACCTTAGGGCCGATTAAGTCTCCGGATTCAGAGCGCCCTTCGTGGATATCACGATTGGCCAAACCAAGTCTCCGCATTCGAAGCCCCCTTTCGTGCATGACACCATAGGGCCGATTAAGTCTCCGGATTCGGAGCCCCCTTTGGTGCATGACACCTTAGGGCCAATTAAAGTCTTCAGAATCGGAGTCCCCTTTGGTGCATGACACCTTAGGGCCGATTAAGTCTCGGATTCGGAGCGCCCTTCGTAGATATCACGATTGGCCAAACCAAGTCTCCGGATTCGGAGCCGCCTTTGGTGCATGACACCTTAGGGCCGATTAAGTCTCCGGATTCGGAGCCCCCTTTGGTGCATGACACCTTAGGGCCGATTAAAGTCTCCAGAATCGGAGCCCCCTTTGGTGCATGACACCTTAGGACCGATTAAGTCTCCGGATTCGGAACGCCCTTCGTGGATATCAGGATTGGCCAAACCAAGTCTCCAGATTCGGAGCCCCCTTTGGTGCATGACCCCTTAGGGCCGATTAAGTCTCCGGATTCGGAGCGCCCTTCGTGGATATCACGATTGGCCAAACCAAGTCTCCGTATTCAGAGCCCGGAAGTCCTCTGCGGTTTGCAATGCCTTGAGCCAACTGTGCCCAAGTCCTCCATTGATACCATTGACAATGTCAAGGCAAAGATCCAGGACAAGGAAGGTCGTTGCCTTTCCTTTCGGGGTGATCTGCTTCGACGACTTGAAGATTCATGCGAACTTTTGGACGCCCTACTTCCCATACGAATGGGTCCTCTGCCGCGCTCCATGGCAACACCAAGTTCGGCTGAACTCCAGTCTCTAACTAACATCCCCACTTATCCCACCTCACATAAGTGATTGTTTATCTGCGCGAAGCACCCACTCCTTTTATTTTCAATACTGGCAGTGATCTCGAGGCCCCAATCCCGAGCCGATTTCACTAACACTAAACTCCATGAGAAAAATGTCGGTTGACATTCGCCACGGCGTAATTATCCAAACGACTTTTTGAAGCACCTGCACTGGCCAAAAATCTAGGCCCCGAGCCGAGTTGAATGTGCCGCAGCCACTCTACCCACTAGCTTTCGGCTTCCTCAAGTTACAATAGCCTCATTCAAGAATAAATGGCTATCACGTATGGGTCGACCCTGCCGATCAACGTTTATACATTCATTCAAACATATACGGTAAAACAAAACGCATACATACCAAATACGAACTGCAACAAAATATTTATCATAGAACGTTTTTTATTCAACAAAACAAGCAATATGTTACATAGTTTTGAACGCGATCTGCGTTTCAACCTTACAATAAGTATACTTATACGGCATCACCCTCATCCTCACTCTTCTCGACTTCAAAAGCAGAAAACGAAAAATGTTTACTGTGGTAGAGTGGCGATGTTGAATCCATGCCCGACGCTCAAAGAGCTTCTACAGCTTGAGATGCCTTGATCCAACCGTGCCTAAATCTACGATTTTCACATCGGCAAACTTCTTTGGCAAGTTTTTCCTTGGTCTTTTCGATTCCAACTTTTCGGCCTTCATGGAAACCTTTCTCATAGGCCCTCCCCTTCGCGTTCTCCATTGCGAACATACTCGCTGTCTCACGATCGGCAAGCGCGGAACTGATGAGCCGACTGGTAACCCTTTCTTCCACGATTGGGTTTCCATGCCCGGCGGGTTGTGCCTGGGTCGCCTTGGTTTTCCTTAACTCGCGCTCAGCCGCCTCCGTGCAAGCCTCCAAACTTCGAATACGTTCCTCTTTCTTCTCCATATCTCGGCGGGCAGCGCGCAACCGCATGCCGATTTCATAGGCAGTGTAAAGCCCCTTCACCACCCCGTGAATGCCTTCGCGAAATACTTCGTAGTCCTGACGACCTACCATCAATTGCTGAACCTCAAGAGGAAAAATTTGTCGAGCAAACTCGACCGCTACATTTGGGTCCCGAACGATTGAGTCTGCCTCTGTCATGGGTCTATTCCTCACAAATATCGCAAAGCTTAATGGCCACAGATTCGAGTCAGATCCCCTCTCAACTCGAGGTTGAGAAGATTTGCCTACTGTTGCTTGTCACTTTGGGCGACCTACTTGACGTCAGGAGGCGGCGCCCTTCTCGATCCCTGGAACTCCTAGCCCCTGTGCGCGAAAGGTCACCACCTCAATGCATGTCTCCACCAGGCTCAGCTAGCGTCCTCGCTTCCCCTCTGCTGTTAAAGAAAAGTCTGTTCAACATTCACACGATACCTTCAAAAGCTGGAGTCAGTTGTTTACAGTATTCATAAAAGTTGTACCCTTAATCATTTATCCTTTACTGGCAAGACCTCGAGGCAATTTCATTAATTGTGAAAACCTCAATCGCTCAGCGCCGACTGGATAGACCCACCGGCGCCCAAATGATCATGCATCGCCTGGGGCAAGGGCAGATTAATCAATCTATTCGGCTTAAGTTCCCTAGCCGGCCCATGAATCGTCGACAAAACTCTAAGTTCGTCTTTTCCGACTTCAGAATGATCATGCACCGCCTGGGGCAATGATCATGCACCACCTGGGGCAAGGGCGTGATAGATTTATCAATATATTCGGCTAAAGTGCCCCAGCCGGCCCATGAATCGTTGACAAAACTCCTAAGTTCATCTTTTCTGACTTCAGAATGATCATGCACTGCTTGGGGCAATGGCGTGATAGATTAACCAATCGATTTGGCTTAAGTGCCCCAGCCGGCTCATGAATCGACAAAACTCCTAAGTTCATCTTTTCCAGCGCCCGAATGATCATGCACCGCCTGGGGAAGGGGCAGGTTAATCAATCTGTTCTGCTTAAGTGCCCCAGTCGGCCCATGAATCGACTTCAGCATGATCATGCGCCGTCTGGGGCAAGGGCGTGATAGATTAATCAATCTATTCGGCTTAAGTGTCCCAGCCGGCCCATGAATCATTTCAGCATAATACCAACGAACTATTCGGCATACGAATGATAAGATTGCCATGATATTCACTCATAGAAAGGTCAACAGAGTAATCATTCTATCTAAAGTAGTAAAAGCCAAACATTCTACACCAACATAACATCACAAACTGCGCATTAGTAGTGAAACAAGAAGATAATTTTCATTAATAAATTGAGCGTAGACAGTAGCCAATTTATACATGAAAACTACTCGAAACCAACAAAAGTCCTAAAAACAAAAACGTACATTAAAAGGGAAAGCATTTCATAAAATTTGAATGACTCCCAGATCAATTCTCGGGGTCAGACTCAAGTGGCTCAACGTCCACCTGCTCATAAGGAATTGGCAAGGCCAATGTAACCCCAGCGGCATCAAGGGCCTTGAGCCACCCGTGTTTGAAACCCCGATTCTCAAACTTGGGGACTTCATCTACGTATTCTTTGAAGGCGGTGCCTTTTCCTACTTCAAATGCGGCAGAAGCCTCAGATTCTGCCTTTTCCTTAGCCGCCTTCAACTCTGCTAACTCAGTCTCCATCTTGTTAAGCGCCTCCTCGGCTGGCCTAAGTGATTCTTTGCTCGCGTTCGCCCTATCTTCGGCATCAGAACGGAGCTGATCGGCAGCCCGAGCCCTTTCTACTTCGGCTTCGGCTCGCGCAGTCTCCATAGCGGCCCTCATCATCTCAAACTCGGCCCTGCTCTTTTGATCGACACTTCTGACTGCAAACGGTCAATCCTCTCAAGGGCATCGTGTAGGCGGCGGCCCAAGTTGGCGATCCTACCGACCGTCTGCAAAACGAGTTGGGATTGTTAGATGGCATAGGCAACCAAAATCAAAACAAGTCAAGGTTCACCTACCAAAAGGGCCGACTGTGCAAATAGGGCTATGGCCACCAAATCCGGCACGGCATGAAAGGATGCCTTATCAACTGGTAGAGAGACTGACGCCACCAGGTCGGTAATGATGGATGCGTTAGAGGGAATCGACGTGTCTCTGATCTTTGGCTGAACAATAAAAGGAACAACCACATCCGATTCTTCTAAGCGAGGCCTTTTGTCGGCAAGACTATCTTCTGAACCGGCCTCTCCCTCGGCGTTACGCTTCTTGCCCCGCTCCTCCAGAATCAACCGTTGATCAATGACCGGTTGTTCAACCTTTTTCGCCGTTTTAGCCGCAACAATCTTAGCCGGCTTCGGAAGACTCAACCAAGGCAGGTCCAGAACGGGTTCGGAAGACTCAACCAAGGCAGGTCCAGAACGGGCGGCCTTGGCCTTTTTCTGAGCGGCCATACGCTCGGCATTTTTCTTTCGAGCCATCTACGTGAGGCTTTCCCCAGCCATACCTTCAAAAAAATCGCCGGGTAGGTCTCCCAAACCTCCAAAAATATCTCCAGAAGAAAACTCTGCCCGACCCGAAGTGGACGGCGAGGTAGGCTGACTACGTCTGGCTACCTCAAACGCCGAGTTTAGGGCCTCGTCAACCTTTTCGGCCTCCCCAACGAACTCTTTGTCTAGTTCGGTGACTACCTCTACCACCGGCTCGACATCTTGCCCCGAGTCAGAAGCTTCGAGACCAACTTGTCTGAGACTCTTGGAGCTAGGGAAGATAAGAGCCATAGTGTCGATCATGGGATGGAATTGGAATATTATTACTGTTTGGTAGAAATGTGGGAAACTACTTATAGCTTATGCCCAAAGCGACATATAGCATAACTTTCACAGGTGATTTTGACTTATTCTCAAAGCATCTCCTGCCCCACTCAAAGAATAAGCTGATTTCTGACTTCCACAAAGCTATAAGCTATAAGCATAAGCTAAACCAAACATATCAAAACAGCTTAAATTAAGCTGAAAGCTGAAAATAATCTCTAACAAACAGGGCCATTGTCAGCGGCCGAAAAAGTAGTGTAAGTAGGCTCGTATCGAAGAAGTATGTCGGCCGCTCTCCCTTGGTTCTGTAAGTTTGGACGGCCGAAGTATCCGAGTGCAGTCACAACCTGCGCAAGGACCGCGTCGTCGATAGAAACTAGAATCTTCTTCAAATTACTGCTTGCAAAGACAAAGGGTTAGACACAGAGGGAAGGCCGAGTAAAAGAAAAGCTCAGTAAACATAAGGAGACACACGGCAACCTGGTTCACCCCTCCGTCTGGGAATAGGGTCTAGGTGACCCTCGCCTTCGCCAAATTCCCAGTTCCCTCGGATATTGACCATCATGTCATCCACATGCTTGCCAGAACTGGCGAGCATGGTTACCAAATGATGGTCAGTATCCTTGGCCCTAAGAAAGTACCGCCCAAACCGACCAGAAGATTTGACTAAAGCATAGCAGTGCCGAATGGCCGGAATCCCAAGATCGATCCTGAGGCGCCGGTTCAACTCTACGATCCCCATTACGATTCGAAAAAAGTTCACGTTGGGCTGAGAAGGAATCAAACCCCAATAGCGAAGGACGGCCCTAAGAAATGGATGTAGGGGAAAACGGACCCCGCCCTCTGCAATGGATAGGAGAGGAAAGACGATTGAATTTTGATCCTCTCTCTCCATATCCAGAGTGTTGTCCGTCACTAGAGATAGATGAACATCGTCGGGGATGGAAAAGTGTCATCGGAATCTGGAGACACGACCCTCAGAAAGGAGGTCTTTCAAATGTTTGGCCATTTTCACGGGGAATAAAGGGTTCACCAAAATGAAAATAATAAAAAGAAAGTAGGATTGCAAAGAAAAGGGAAGAAGACTTACGAGGAGTAAGGGAGACGAGGGTAGACGGAGAAGAGTTGCAGAAAATGCGAGTCAGAGAAGGGATATCCGTTGGCGGTCCAAGAGTCTCGAATACTCAACGAACTGTGCATTCGAAAGGACTGAAATTTCAAATCACAATAAATGCGAGACGCACGATTGAAGTAGGAAAGCGTAATGATAAGCGAAAATGTGTGCGCATCCTAATATCTATATTGGGGTACGCGAAGCTGCCTGACCTATTTTAACTTTTCCAATTCAAGACCAAACACGCCGATTAACTTCCGTCAATGGGGAGTTTGGGGGGCAATTGTGGGGGCCGAATTTATGGAAAGATCAGAAGGTGCGTACCATTGGAAGACTGGTATTAATCGGCTGTATCCTACGAGAGTGGGGAGCCGAATATAAAATATGTGCCGAATAAGTGTAAGTCCTTAGGGCCGAATAGGGAAAAGGACAATGATTAAAAAGTAGGCCCTGGCCCCGAGGATCAGAGAGAACATGTATAAATACAGGAACAACGGTTATAGAAAGGTATATAAGAATCACTTCACTAAACTTAGTAAACAAGCTACCTTGAGTGTCTGAACTAACTTGTCCGTCGGAGTGCTAATTCCGGCACCCCCGACTGGAGTATTTGTATCTTTTCAGGTGACTAGCTGAGGATCACTAGTGTCTCCTAGGATCTGAAGAGTATTTCCAAACCACTTCTCCACAAGTTTATTTTACATATTATTATTATAAAAAAATACCAATAATAACTAATACAACAATAAATTATAACTAAATCTTAACAAATATTATAATTGGTCATAACTAAATACCACAAAAATCGTAATTGGCATAAGATACACTTATTATAGAATTTTCTTGGGCAATATGATATCCAGCTACAATACGTAGCCAAGTGCATCGGCTCTACCAAACCTTCTCACCCAAACGTGTGATTTTTGTATATGGATAAGTTATATTCCTGTGATACATTTTACTATTATGATTGATGGAAGATAGTGAAATATGAACCATATTGTTGGAAATTTGGAGAATACTAGAAGGCAAATATATTTATGATTAGTGAAAGAGTAGTGTCACTTGATACCATATTTAGTATACAAAACTTTTTCATCCAAACCTTCTCTTTATTGGGGTACTCTTTCTATCAATATCTCACACAATGTGCTTCAGCTTTAAGGTTTTACAAAATTAGAGAAAAACAAAAAAAAAAAAAAAACAAAAAAAAAAAAACAAAAAAAAAAATGAAACAAAATTTAAGGATTGGATTTTATTCTTGCAAATACTTTTACAGATTTTGACTTTTCTTTTTTGAAGGTGGTCTTGGTTTGAGAGAAATCCCTAGTGCTTGTTTCAAATCTCTGTTCAATTTATGTCTTTTATACGTATGACAAAATGTCAAAACCAAACACTTCATTTGTATACATGTTCCTCTTGACCCTACACTCAACAAAGATAATAGACAGGCGTGTAACTTGTAAGTTGTAACCCAATTTTGATGCGTCCCATTTTTATGATTTAAATCATTCATTTTATTAAGTATTTTGCATATATAATTTATATAAAAAAATTAATTCGATTCAATTGTCATAATTTATTTAATTTATTCACTACAACAAAATGTCCTTTTGGCAATCAAAATTGACAACTAAAAAAAATTTAGTCGTCAAAAGGTGTGGAATTGGCGACCAAAAAATTTTTTTAGTTGGCAAAAGTACGATATTTAGCTATTAATTTTTTTTAGTCGGAGTATATTGATTATTGTCTACTAAAAAAAAATTTAGTCGCTAAAAATAAAAGAATTGAAGACAAAAAAAAATATTTTAGTTGCTGTATATTGAATTTTGGCTCCTAAAACAATTTAGTCGCCGAATGTAAAATAAAAAATTATTTTTTATCTTTGGCGACCAAAAGTTTGGTCTCCAAAAACATGTTTTTAGCGACAAAAAATATTTTAGTCATCGTATATTGAGTTTTAGCTACTGAAATAATTTCGTCGCCGAATGTAAAATAAAAAATTATTTTTTATCTTTGGCGACCAAAAGTTTAGTCGCCAAAAACTTATTTTCAGAGATAAAAAAATATTTTAATTGCCAAAAAATTAAAATATTTGGAGGGAGACCTTTTAAATTTTTGAGGGATTTACAAAATTAATAGGCGACTAATAAATGGTGTAATATATATATATATATTTGGTTTCCAAACCCAAACCAGCACCTGTCTCTCTCTCTCTTCAGTGTCTCTCTTTCTTTCCCCCTCTGCCTCTCCCTCTCCACTGCTCCTCTTCCCTTCCTCGTGGTCGCCGGCAACCAGAGCGTCGATTCACCTCGTTGTTGGTCACCGTCACTTGAGATCCATCACCCAAGGAAGCTCAATCGGCGGCTCCTCCCTCGCAGCTCCTCGCATTGCAAGGTTTTTATCTTCATCTCTCTAATCGACTGATATATATATATATAGTAATCTCTACACCGATTGTGAGATCAATTATTGTTGCTTAAACATATCGATCTGAGCCATTGTTGGTTTTAATTTCTCTGAGAATCGTTCTGATTGCCTTTTACATGTTTGTTTATATGCCAAGCTCAAGTTGAAGTTCTCCCTGAAACTACCTACCCAAACTTCCCACAGATCTGATTTTGGACACAATCTGGAGTTGGAGTTGGAGATGGTGGTGGTGGTGGGCTCATCTTCTTCCTACTTCTTTGCTTATTTCAACTTTGAATTTTTTAAATTTTACGTTAGGCCGTCTAACTAAGTTTCTGTAGATTTGATAGTGGTGGAGTTCATTTTTTTTTTTCACTTTTTTATTTTTATTTTATGACATTAGAAAGCAGCCAAGACCCAGTTCAATCTGATTCTGTTTGAACTCTTTTCTGGTTACTGTTGTGGATGAGTTTTCTTCATGTAATTGGGTTTGGCTTGAATGTTGGCCACCTACTGTTGATGCTATGTTGCTGTCTTTTCTTTGTGATTTCCATGAATTGGTTCATTAATGGTGGAATCTTGGAAACCAAGGCTGGTTTTCTTGGTGATGGTACAAAGATTTGGGTGAAATTTTGGGAGATGATCTCAGAAATCATGAGTAAGATCCACCATCGATACTACCAATATATTGGGTCCAAGAGAGTGAGAAAAACATGGTGGAAAAACCTTTTGGTCACTTGGATTGTTTTCAGGACCTTAGCGTCTTTGTTTGTGTTTTGGTACATGAGCTCCCAAGCTGTGGAGAAGAGGAAAGAAACCCTTGATCTATGTTATTTATTGTATGTACATAGGCATTTTATGTTGCAAGATCAAGATAGCAATGCTCATATGGCGTATTGGCTATCAAATACTTCTGTGTTGTTGTTTTTGCTTCAAAGGACTTTGAAAGCTACTGGTGGGAAACCACCAACTCCAACTTCATTCTTTGGAAGGATGACTCAAGTAACGAAATTCCTATTTACTCATTTATTTATAATTTTACTATGATTTCCTTTTTATGGGATTGCAGAGAAATAATTGCACTATCACAATAAATGGAGATTTAATTGATAAAATCTTCTATTGCATTATGTAAAGTAATTCAATATTTAGCATTTCTACGAAATTTTTCTGAATACAAATGATTTTGATATTTTCTCAAGGATTTCGATCATCCCTTTCTTCTGCCAACCTTTCTTTCTGCAGCCTTGAAGTGTACCAGGTTGAGGCCAAATATCCAGCTTTGCTTTTCAAGCAGCAGTGCACTACTTATGTGGAGAAGATATATGGAATAGTTCAAGACAATTCGAAGAAGGACTTGTCCGCGCTTCTTTCTTCCTGTATCCAGGTACACTGTCTACCAAAGTTTGATCTTTCAACTGCTTGTATCTAGATTCTATTTTTCAGGGTAACCAATCATATGGTTGTTCAAAGGTTAAGCACTTGAACTTGTTCCAAGTTATGAATGATATATTTATTGGTTGGAAATTTTTAGGAAATAAATTGTTTTGTTGAATGGTTTTCAGTCCTTTGAATTCTTGACATTACATTATAGTTTTGGACATCTTTTTCTCTTTTATTCACCAGATGTATTTTTCTGTGAGCCTGTCTAGGATTAAAGATAATAGATCCTTTGTCAAAAAATCTGGTGAAGATGTTAGCTAGAATGATGTAGTAACATTAGTTTCAATTTTCTGCTTCAGCTGATCATGGTTCACACTCTATTACTTTCCATGTAACTAATAATTGTTGTTAATAAATTAGGCTTTGTGAAACCAATTACTATCAATTTGGGGATTTTATCGTTTATGTCTACTGACAGTTATTCTCACATCCCTTGTTGAAATCAAAATTGCAATTTATCTCTCTTGGGCAGAAAGTTTTGTTTTTTACTACTGTTTTTGTTTCAGGATTTTGTTGATTGTTAGGAATTTTAGGTAGCATGTAAGGAAGCAAGCTTTACATTATAAAGCTAAAAGTCGTAGTACATAAAACACCCAGTTTAGAATTACATAGTTTTGTCGTCTTCTTTTTTTTTTTGGGTAAAATTTTTAGTTTAAAGACATTGAGTGTGTGGTGTATTGCTGTTGAATCATGAACCTAGGAGGGAGGTCCATTGCTCTGTAACAAATCTTGAAAATCAGGTTTCAATGTTTATTAGTTAAATTTTATGTAGTCTTAGTTTGTTTTAGTTTTTAAATTCAAATGCAGAGGAAGGCACAAATGTGACGGTTGGCTGAATTTATTTTCTTTTGTTGTATGGGTATGCAGGGCTGTTGCAATTCCAAGAGCCAAAGGTATCTTCACTGAAATCCTTTTTTTATTTTATTTTTAAACAATCCATCTCTACAGTTATTTGCTTAGAGCATCTCCAACGGTTACTCAGATTTTTCACCAAATCTGAGTCAAAAAGTGGCCATTTCCTTAATCTGATACTTCGCGCTCCAACGGTTCAGTATCAAATCATTTTCATCAAATTTGCGCCGGGCAACCGGTTGGTTGACCGGCTGGTCGACCGGCCAGTCAACCGGTAACGGCAAATTTTTTTTTTTTTTTTGAACTTTTTGGTGGTCGACCGGTTAGGCAAAAAAAAAAATTTTTTTTTTTGACCGGTTTGAACCTTTTTTTGGAACTGTTTGAACTTTTGGTGGGCGACCGGTTCGTCTCCTGGCAACGGTCATGTACAGTGTTTTGGTGAAACGCGGAGTCTCTTATCAGTTTGGTGAAACTTTTGCCGAAATCTCATTTTGGTATGACTTTGGTGCAACCGTTGGAGCATGAAAAAGTGGGTTTTTCATCAAAATTTAAATCTGATGCTGGGTTTGGTTCACCGTTGGAGATGGTCTTACAAGGTTCAGTTTTTTAATTATGTGGTTTAGGGAAACTTGTCGAAGAGATCACTCCACGATGTCTGTAGAAGTTTGAATTCGTGCTAAGGTGTCTCGGCTTATGGACATCATTATCAACTCACTTTACAACAATAAAGATATCTTCTTTAGAGAATATATTTGGCATGGTAGTGAATATATTTGTGTACGGAGGACATGTTTTGTTCTGATTCTCTGTTTTGTATGGAATAATATTATTATTTTAGGTTGGAATATGCTTAATTTGTATGGAATTTGACATTAAAAGGTATTCTTTTTTGGATGGTTGGAAATGAAATAAATGCAAATTGCAGAATGATTCATAATAGATGTATTGTTTTATATATATATATATATGATACCGGGGAATACATATATGTTGTGGATAAATTAATTAAAAAATAAAATAAAATCTTGTTTTTGGCGACTAAACGATTAGTAGCCAAAAATGAAGTAAATATTTTTAGCGATTAAATAGTTAGTAGTTAAAAATAAAAATAAAATGGAAAAAAACTTTTGGCTACTAAATATTTATTAGCTAAAAATAAAAATCAAAATCAAAATCAAATGGAGAAAAACTTTTGGCTACTATATTTAGTAGCTAAAATAAAAGCAAATTTTAGGCGACTAAGAATTTAGTAGCTAAAAAAAATAAAATGAAAAAAATAAAAAAAAAATAAGACGAAAAAAAAAATCCTTTGGCAACTAAAACTTTGGTCACCGTAGATAATTCAAGTTTTGACGACCAAAGTTTTACTAGCGGAAAATAAGATTTTTGGCGACTAAAATATTATTTTTGGTGACTAAAAATATTAGTCGTCATTTATAGAACTTTTGGCGACTAAATATTTTTTAGTTGCCAATACCTTCCCTGACAACCTTCTCGTGACCAATTTGGCGACCAAAATATTTAGTCGGGCAAAATTTTCGGTGACTAAAATCGTACTTTTTGGCGACTAAAAATTTAGTCGCCAAAAGTGAAACTTCTAGTAGTGATTGAATTTGTCATAAATAAAAAATAAAAAAATAAATAGTTTGGATTATTAAAATGGAATGAAGTTTACGGGTTCAAAGAGCACCCTATAGTTTAGATTATGAATTGAAGAGAATCCTCTTCCTCATTTTGATTAGTTGTTTTCTTTAATAGAAAAGCACGGTCCAGTTTAGAATAAAACTAGGACCAATCCATTGTCTATGGTTTCAGAAAAATTAAAACCTATTTGAACTATAATTTCACATAATCTGTTTACAAGAATAATCATATAACATTTTCAAAAAGATTCGACTTATCATAAATTTTAAAATAATAATAACATATCCATCAAACATACTATTCTCATAATATTCACTAGTTAAGTAAAAATAAAACATTAAGTAAACATTGTTCAACATTAATTTGTCATAATTTTTCAAAATATAAACATGTATATTATTCTACCATTCACTTAAACAAACATACTAATATCTAACAAATAAACTTATATGATTTAAGTTATACGATCTGATTTGGTTCAAATTTGGAATCATGGACCTAAATTCAAAACCAATTCAAGGAGACTCATTCCCCCAATTTTCTAAACAAATACCAAATCATGAATTAGAAAAAACAAATCAGACCTACTGGGTTGGTTCAGATTGATTCAGTTTGAGAATTTTTTTTTTTTTTTTATTTTCATGCTCTACCCCAAAGAATGCATAAATCTTAAAATCCTAAAGTGAATATTTAGTAGTCTTGTAATAACGCTTTACTATTTAATTTGTGACCCTTGATTTGTTGTTCTTAAAAATAAATAATAAATAAATAAAAACTGCATAATATTTTTGAGTTCCAAAACTTGAGAATAAAAAAAATAAAAAAACAGCTGCGTTGCTAGTCGTGTACATTGATTGGCCGATTTGTTTGTTTGGAAAGCCCTTGATTTTGAAAATATGAGGTAAACAAAATTGAAGTGATTGATAATGATTTTTTTATTTTTTTTTATTTTTATGAAAAAATATAAAAGTAAAAAGAATAAGAACATATATATACTATATCTTTTGATTTTTTAATTGTTTCAACCTATTGCCAAATGACTCTTAAATATGCTCTTCGGTGAGTCAGTGTTAAATAAGTTGAATTTGTACTCACAAAAATTAAAATTTTAAAATCTTCCTAACCCCATATAAACATACATATTAATTCTAAAAAAACTATTAAAAAGTAAAAAGACAATAAAATGATGCCAAACTTTGTTCCTATGTACTCTTTTTCTTAATTCCACCTTTGTCTTCAAATTACAACCAATCATAGAGAGAAAATGTTGGGGCAATTGTTGGGAGAGAGAAAGAGAGAGTTCATACCGTCGTTGGTCACTGTCCTCCTTTTGTCGTTCACCGTCGATTGATTCGTGTTGCTCTTTTTGTGTCCGTCAGTGTTGCGTTGCCTTCTGTTATTTTATGTTGCATCATATATATGTTAGACCGTTTTAGTATTTTTATTTATTTATTTATTTTATTTTTTTAGTGACTTTTTGTCTAGTTCATGAATGGAGGTTAACTGGAAGATCATGGGCTTGGTAGTGAGTTAATATTTGGAGGTTTTGAGACTCTTCATTTACTCTAGTTTTATGGTCATTATTTTTTGGTGTAATTTGTAAGGTTCTAGTGGCCTATAAATTGTCCATCTCATCTTCTCATTTCTCCTCTAATTCTTGTTTACACTTGAGACATTACTAACTAAAGAAGGGTGTTTTTCTTGTTGGAGTTTTGGGTTCACCTTTTTGTGCAAAGTTGGCTTGAACCATACGGTAAGTGGTCGGACTGTTGTATATAAGTCAGAGATTAGTGACTGTTGTATTAGTAGTTGGATTCTTCCTACTGCATTGGGCTTGATCTTCTTAAAAAAAACGAGATATCCGTACCTCAACCTAATCTATTTATATCTCATTTTCTTTATATTATTTATTAATAAAATATAATTTTTCTAGTATTTTATCCAACAATATATAAACTATGTTTTCGGCCCAACTTCCCAATGAGATGGAATAAATGAAGGACCCATTTTGTGGGCCTATAATGAGAATTAAAAAGAAAAAAAAATTTACAATACTTTTCACACTATGAAATTACTTCCTATTGATTTAAGTCTCATTTGGGGAGTAATTATTTTAGGCAAAAAGTCATTATAAGTTGTTATATCATACTATCTACTTTTTTGTATATTTTTTCGTAAAAAGTCAAAAAATTACTAAAATAATATGTTGCCAAACGAGGCCTTAGACTATAAGAGATTATATGACCACATCTATTATTATTATTTGTATTATTAGTGCAGGATATTTGGCACACTCTTGGTCACTTGTAAGAAGTTAAAGATAAATTTTACAGATTTGAAGTTCAAGTGACAATGTAAAAAAATAGAAGTTATACGAGTGGTTGGGTGATAGCTAGTAGAAGTTTTTTCTTATAGTTTTTTTTTTTTTTTTTTTTTTTTGTATAGATTGCTATGGATGGCTCCATTATAATGATTTCCAACAAATGAAATATATGACTTGATTTCTGTTTCTTTTCTATCTTAGGAGTGCATTTAACCTACATAAGAGTAGTTTTAATATACTTTACATATAATTTGATTGTTCATTCATTCATTCATTTTACTTCACCTTCTTCTTCTCTCTATCTCTTTTTTAGTTTGTATTTGTATTGCTATTATTTTTATTTCAAGAAAGTTCTTAAATTTTTCAAAACATAGAATTTCAACATAATTACTTAATCATTGTATTGTTTGATAAAATTTATTTTAAGACTATGTAGAATTAAGCCTAACAAAAATTTTCCTAACAAATACATAGGTATAAAATAAATGAACTCGGTCAACAATGACATTGCGATAAAAAAATAAAAATAAAAAACAGAGATGGTCCAATGTTACGATCAGTTTCTAAGTAGAACAAATGGGTATAAACTAATTACAAATAGTCCTACAATTATATAATTACACCGCACTTATTCAAATTTAAATTCACATAAAAACTTTAGGGAGAGGTTTTTCTTAGCATTGTTGGATCCGTGGGACCCATCACGGATTTGAACTATTTAATATATAAAACTCGTCGAGTATTTTATACTTATAAAAAACCATGTTGTTTGAATATTAGTAGCTCTTTAATCGGAATATATTTTTTGTCAATAATAAATATAATTTTAAAGATAAATAATTAATAAATTACGGCACAAAAGTGAGATTGGGTTGTTGGAATTGTAATTTATCATAAAGCAATTAATAGCTAATTAGGTAAGAAATAAGAATTTTACCTCGCATTAAATTACGGCATAAAAGTGAGATAAAAAATGTTAGAGATTTCAAAAATTTTACTAAAAATTCTACTAAATGTCTCACATGGGTGTGGGATATATAGGTCTCACACCATGTAAGACATTTGGTAGAAACTATGATAAGATTTATGGGATCTCTAACATTACTCAAGTGAGATTGGGTTATTGGAATTTTTTTGTTTTTGAATGAAAGTGAGATATGATGATAATGATGGAGGTGCTCTGAGAGCGGAAAAAAAATCACTCTGTTTGGTGACTCTTTTTTGCACTTATTTTTTTGAAAATTATTGGAGTTTTTGTTTGGTTATTCAAAAAATTAAAAAAGTTTTTGAGAGGGTAATTTATGTGTATAGTTTGGGCAAAGCTAAGTCCATTTATCTTAGACGTTGGGCCGAACTACGGGCCGAAGTAAATGTTCGAATAACATGGTCTTGGATCATCTAAGTGTCAAGTCGATCAGAGATGGGCTGCCAGGGGCCTAACCTAGCTATCCCAGGCTAAACCCTGTAGAAAACCGAGGTGTCAATGGAAGGAGGACCGAGCTAATGGTAGCTCTACAGGCGCCATCTCACAGTTAGGACTACAACAGTGTTGCCTAAAGCATCGCCGAGCTGTGTAAGCTCTATTGAGTGTGGTACCAGCCGAGGTAAGAGTTCCAACCATCTCACTTGGTTAGCAGTGAGTAGGGTGTTATCAGGATAGATATTATCCTTGGGAGTGTGATTCCTAGCAAGACTCTGCTAAGAAGAGTTAGAGTCTTACTAGGATTTTGCTAGGCAGAATCTACAAAAGCTTATAGCAAAACCTATGTACAAGTATCATAATTCTTATTCTCAAACACACAGCTTTTGTGTCTATTGTCTACTTTGCTGACTTAGGCATTGGAGAGGTTTCCGGCACACCCCTACCGACTAGCTCACGTTTGTGTTTTCAAGTCGCAAAGCGACAACGTTTGAAGGAGTGCAAACTTGATCAACAGGATTATAAGAGAAGATTATTTCGTGCTCGTACAAGTGGCGCCGTCTGTGGGAAGTCATATAGGGAACAAACCTTTTGATTGAGTTTTCCTTCAATCAACGTCAATGGCGCATAACGAGGACTTGCCACATTCTGCTATTGATGGGCAGACCTCGGAAGGGAGTGCGAGGCACGAAGGTTTGCCTTTTGTTCCTCCCATGGCAGAATTGGATCCCCAACGACGGAACCCACGGAGAGGCGCGAGAGAAAGACGGGGCACAAGTCCGCGATGCTCTTAAAGCCTTAATAGACAGAGGCGATGAATGGATCCTCAGGTACTGGAGGATCGCATAAGGGAGCAAGACGAAATGATAAGGAGAATGGCAGCTAACATAGAGACCATGAAGTGCCAGATAAAAGGAAAAGGGGTGGCAGAAGAAGAGATACACAAAGGCAGGATGCGCTCTCACCACTCAGAAGATAGTGACAAGCAAGTCATACCATCATAGACTGAAAGTAGAAGCCTCAAGATAGGCGACACACAATCAAGGACTTCCAGGTCTCGTTTTTCTAGGTCTGAGAGAACGAGGACTGAAAGGTCTTGTACAGAGGGAAGCAATTATCATCCCTCGCATTCGCACCAAACGACATCCAGACATACAGAGTTGCCTAGGTCGGCAAACCTACAGACAATACTAGAAGAAAAGGCTCGAAGGAGAGAAGTCACTCAAGCTCACGACCCCCGAAGGTTCTTTACTCTATAACGGTTGCCTACGAACCATCAGACAAAGCGTTAGCAAGGTTGCAGAGCTCGCCATTCATTTCGGCGATTGAGAACGCACCATTACCCTTGGGCTTCCACCAGCCTAAATTTACAACTTATGAGGGGAAGTTGGACCCCTACATGCACTTAAGCCACTTTTGCCAGGTTATGGCCGTGTATAGACGAAACGAGGCTCTAATGTGTATCATGTTTCCTTCCAGCCTAGGCGACCTGGGTTTGGCATGGTTTGAGAGGTTACCAGAAGGTAGCATAGGTTCCTGGGCACAACTTACGGAGGCATTTGTGACTAGGTTTAGAACAAACACCAAGACGCCAGTGGCGATTGACCAGCTGCTCTCCATAGACATGGGCGAGAAAAAAACATTGAAGTCTTACAATAACTGATATTGGGAGACTTTTAATCAGATAGGAGATTGCCCCACAAACCTAGCTATCACAGAGTACAAGCGAGGTTTGCCGACAAGCAATAAATTGAGGGATTCAATGACAATGACGCCACCCCTCACAATGGAGGCCCTAATGGAAAGAGTGCATCAGCACATTCGGGTAGAAAAAGATGGCACTTGCGCCAAAGCAAAATCCGGCACAACAGCGATGTCAGACAAAAAACCTGTGGCAAAAGTTAACACGATCGACCAGAAAGAACGATCGAACAAAAATAGTCAGGGCAGATAAGCCAACGGTGAAGACTCCTAGGCAAGGAAGTTGAGAGTCCGCACAACCATCACCACGGTGTTCAATAAACTCATCTACTGGATTCTTAGCGAGATACGCAACGAACCCTTCATTTGGCAGCCAACCAAGTTGGGAGAAGCACAGAGGGCAACGATGATAGGTACCGTTGCACCTTCCATGATGAAAAGGGGCACCGAACCGAAAACTATACGCCATTAAGGCAACATCTAGAGGAGTTAGTGGTCGCAAGCCACCTGAACCAATATATTAAAGGGAGAGCCTAACTAGCCCCCCAAAACCGCAACAGGCCAGATGGGATGCCAGTTGACGGTCCGCCTCAAGGCATAATCAATGTGATACATGGGATCATTGAGCCTAAATGAGTATGTGAACTTAGAGGGATAATCAAGAAGACTGAGTACATGAGAAAGGTACTGAGTACACAACCTACCGTGAAAAAAGAAAAAAACGGAGGCACCAAACGTCATCACTTTTTCGGACAAGGACTTAGCAAGGTTACAAAACCCTCACAACGACGCACAAGTAATTACTCTGCGCATCAAGAATTTCAACATCAAGCGGATCCTGATTGACTAAGGGAGCTCATGTGAGATGATGTACTACGAGACCTTCGAGCAACTCAAAGTGGAGGACAAAGATTTAGCACCCGCAACGTCTCCCTTAGTTGGCTTCAACTTAATGCCAGAATGGCCGGTTGGCAAGATAATTCTGTCAATTAAAGTAGGAACAATGACAAAAACAAGTGGAATTTTGGGTATTGAAAGTCCCATCCACTTACAACACAATCTTGGGAAGAGCATGGTTGCATGTCATGCGAGCAGTAGCATCGACCTACCATTAGGTGTTACGGTTCCCCAACGAAGCCGGAATGATTAAAGAAGTCTTAGGAGACCAAATCATGTCCGAGCAGTGCTTCGTAACAGTAAATGGCAGCCGGGCTACAAAAGGGTTTGTATAAATGGTAGAGGATCCAAAAAGTAACGAATTGTTCGCAGACGTCAGCAAGGCAGCCAAACAAAACGCAATGGAAGACTTGGTAGAGGTAAGGATAGATGAGAAAAACCCAGAGAGGTTCTTTTTGCTCGGCTCGTCCCTATCCAGCACCAAAAGAATAGAGATTATGGAGTTTTTGACCTCTAACATTGAAGTGTTTGCCTGGATACCATATGACATACCTAGCATTGACCCTAACTTCATTTGCCATCAACTCAATGTCCACTCAACCGCCAGACCAATTATATAGTGAACTCGCCGATCGATACTTCACCACGCAGAGATAGTGGCGGAAGAAGTTGGAAACCTGCTGGAAGCAGGGGCAATCAGAGAAGTACACTCTCCCAAGTGGATTTCCAACACGGTAGTGGTACCAAAAAAGAACGGCAAATGGCGCGTTTGCGTAAACTACAAAACAGTCAATAAAGCATGCCCAAAAAACAGCTTTCCTCTACCACGAATCGACCAACTGGTAGACCTAACTGCAGACCATAACCGGCTCAGCTTTCTTGATGCGTATCGTGGTTACCATCAGATCGCTATATATGAACCGGACCAGGAGGTCACGTCGTTTACAACACCCAGGGGATTATATTGCTACAAGGTCATGCCCGTTGGCCTAAAAAATGCAGGGGCAACGTTCCAACGGATGATCACCAAAATGTTTGAGCCATTATTAGGCAGAACAATGAAAGCTTACATAGATGACATGGTGGTCAAAAGTAAGAATGAAGGGGATCATCACAGGGACCTAGTTGATATGTTTCAAATTTTGAAACCCACCCACTTAGAATCGAACGCATCTAATCAAGCATTTGGTGTAGGGTCAGGAAAGTTTCTTGGTTTTTTAGTGACCAACCGAGGTATAGAAGCCGATCCGTCTCAAATCAAAGCCATTCAAGGCCTAGAGAGGCCCAATACAATCAAAGAAGTACAGCATCTCACAAACCTGGCTGCAGCGTTAAACCGATTCATAAGTCGGCCATTAGACAAATGTCGGTCGTTCTTCCAGGCACTAAAGGCCAATTTTGAATGGGATGACGAGTGCGACCGCGCTTTGAAAAGCTTGAAAGAATACATCATCTCTCTGCCATTGTTGGTAGCCCAATACTAGGAGAAAACTTTTTCTATACTTAGTAGTTTTCCAGCATGCAGTTAGCGTAGTGTTGGTATGAGTTAAGGGAATACAACACCTGCCCATCTTTTATGTTAGCGGGACATTGCTGGGCATCGAAACAAAGTATCTACCATTAGAAAAGTTGGCCTTAGCTTTGATGATGGCCTCCAGAAAATTGTCACACTCCTTCCACATCCATAGTGTGATTATTTTTTAATAGTCTTCTCCTTAAAAGCCTTGTTTGAAAGGTGGATTTTTCTAGGTGAATTTTGAAGTGGTTAGTGGAGTTAGGACAGTTTACTATTAAGTTTCAGCCAACAACTGCCATAAAAGCGCAAGCTTTACCAGAATTCATGGCCGAGTTTTCCCCAGGAAGTCATCAGGTTTGCCCGATTGACTTAACCTGGGAAAGAAGGAAAGGTGCCACAATGATAGCGCAGCCCCCGCAGCAGGTCACTACATAACGAACCATTCAGCCTTACAGAAAGGGAAGAAGGGGCAAACCACAGTACGACAAATAAGGACTCAACTAAAAGTGAAGTCCTAAGACAGCCAGATAGTGAGGACCAGATCATAATGACGGGCAACAACTTAGAAGAAGACAGCATCGGCACTGATGCCCCTAATCCTAAGGCGTCATCAGATCCCTTCACTTGCTGAAAGTTATTTGTAGGAGAAATGTGGAAACTCTTTGTAGATGGAGCATCCAACAGACACGGTGTAGGACTCGGCATAGTTCTAATCTCACTAGATGGCTTAACCATTGAACAAGCAATCAACCTTGGCTTTCTAGTATCCAACAACGAGACAGAGTACGAAGCATTATTAGTGGGTTTGAAGTCAGCATTTCACATGAAGGCCACCGAGTTGATGGTATACAGTGACTCCCAATTTGTAATCAACCAAATTCCGGGCGACTACGAAGCAAAGGATAATAGAATGGCCAAGTACCAAGAGTTGGTCAGAAAAGAGATTATGAAGTTTGAAATGGTTAGAATAGAGCAAATTGGTCGAGAGGAAAATAGCAAAGCAGATGAATTGGCCGGTTTTACGTCAATGGAATATACGTCTATTCCACACCCATTGTTAATAGACTTCTTACCAAGACCGAGTATTGAAGAACCTGAAGTGGCTGAAGCATGCTGCATCGATCTAGGTCCATCCTAGATGGACCCCATCATAGTGTTTTTAAAAAACAACATTTCATCTGAAGAAAAAAAGGAAGCCAACAACATTCATGCCAAATCACAACGGTTTTGGCTTTCCCGATCCCTAGCTTTGTACAAGAAATCCTTCATAGGACCATGCTTGATGTGTGTCCATCCCAACAAGGTCGAGGCATTCTTGTTCGAAATTCACGAAGGCATTTGTGGGAGTCATCAAGGAGGGCGATCCCTGGCCTACCGAGCTATTTCACAAGGGTATTGGTGGCCGTATATGCAAGCGAACGCAAAGAAGTACGTCAAGAAGTGTGAGAAATGTCAGAAGTTCGCACATCAAGTCCATTAGCCAGCCAGAGAGTTCCTACCCTTGACTAGCCCTTAGCCATTTGCAATGTGGGGCCTAGACATTGTGGGACCACTCCCAACCGCGCCGGGCAACATAAAGTTCTTTATTGTGGCAACGGACTACTTCACCAAGTGGGTAGAAGCAAAGGCACTCGCCTTCATTAAAGAGAAAGACGTCAAGAAGTTTGTCTAGCAAAACATCATAACTCGGTTCGGAATACCCAAGGCTTTAATATCGAACAACGACACTCAGTTTGATAGAAAAATCTTTAGGAGATTTTGTGAAAAATACAAGATAGAATTTTATAACTCTACGCCGGCGTACGCCTAAGCCAATGGCTAGGCTGAAGCTTCCAACAAGGTAGTGTTAGATGGTCTGAAAAGGAGGCTGGAAAAAGCAAAAGACAAATTGGCTGAAGAGCTTCCCTACGTCTTATGGACTTATTGAACTACACCTTGGTGGTCAACTGGCGAAACACCTTTTTCCTTGGCTTATAGCATGGAGGCATTAATCCCTCTAGAAATTGGCCTTCCCACCATTAGAAGTGAAAATTTTGATCCAGACTTGAATGGAGAGGCCATAGCCCTAGAATTAGACCTTGCAGAAGAGCAAAGAGAAAGGGCATTGGTACACATTACCTCATATCAACAGGAGTTGTCCAGGAAATACAATAAAACAGTGCACCCAAGGCAATTCAAGATTGGAGATTGGGTATTGCGCAAAGTTATGGGAAACACTTTGGTACCCAGAGATGGCAAATTAGGACCTAATTGGGAAGGACTATACAGAGTGAGTGGTTTGGCAGGAAAATGGGGATATCACCTAGAAGATATAGATGGCCAAGCTATTCCATGGCCATAGAACATGGCTAATCTTAAAGTATTTTATTTTTAGCCCTTTCTTAAACACTTGTAATTTTTCTTTCTAGCATTCAATAAAACAAGTAGGCATTTTTTCTGTACAAATTTATTTCCTCTGTTTGTAAAAATTGTTTGTACTCATTGCCTGATTGGGGGACAATCAAGAAGGTTGGCAGGTTTGACCAACACTTTTTTATTTCTTTGGCCGAGACAAGGATCTAGGCCAAAGAAGGTTGGCAGGTTTGACCAACACTTTTTATTCTTCAGCCAAGATAAAGATCTAGGCTTAAGAAGGTTGGCAGGTTTGACCCACACTTTTTCATTCTTCAGCCGAGATAAGGATCTAGGCGCAAGAAGGTTGGCAGGTTTGACCAACACTTTTAATTCTTCAGCCGAGATAAGGATCTAGGTTCAAGAAGGTTGGCAGGTTTGACCAACACTTTTTTATTCTTCAGCCAAGATAAAGATGTAGGCTTAAGAAGGTTAGCAGGTGTGACTAATAGGTTTTTTATTTAGCCGAGATAAATATCTCAGCTAAAGAAGGTGGGTAGGATGAGGCAGAGCTATTAAGCCTGGCCAGGTATATAGTCAAAATGAGACACCACAATAGGGGAAAAGCGCAGTGAATGAGCAAGAAAAACAAAAAAGTTTTTCATTGATTTAAAGGTGATTACAAGAAGTGGGATGTGTAGCCCAGTTACATTTTCATAAACCAAAAAAACAAGCAAAAAACAAGGGGAAAAAAAAAAAAGAAGGCGGCTTCCAGGTCATCAAGGTCAGTGTCTAGGTCACCACGGACTTTGCCACTGGTAGGCTGCCTCAGATCGCCTTCCCGGGTTAGATCACCACAGTACTCGGTCAACCGTGCTTGGCACGGTTTGGCTGAGCAGATCCACTCGAGCGGGTAGTGAAGACTGGCGACCGAGGTTAGTGTTGGTAGGAGGAGCATTAATTGGGTCTGGGGTCTCCTCTTCCTCCTCTCCCTCTTGAAGGAACTTCTATTGGACTACGTTTTCATAGACCGTCATATAGCTCGGTACGAAGTGGGTGAGAGGGTTTAAAAAAATTTCAGGGTCATGTCCCTAATCGAAGCTTTTCACCAAGCAAATTTCTAGCCACATTTGAAGAAAATGTCTTTGGCTGCTTCACACTATTGGACATAGGTTTCTTCTCACGACCCAAACTCACCCCTATGGGTTTAGCACCATAACCGGCCAGTAATCTGAGATTACCAAAGGCCTGCTTAACAGTAAAACAGTAGTACAGAGTACATGGGCATGGCAGAAGCCGAAACAGTAAATAAACAATGTCCAATGAGTGACAACAGATGCAAAAACTTTTCATTCGTATGCACATTCATAACGAAACAGTCTATACATATATGTACAATCATTCAGAGCAGGGACCTAATCCCTATTATAACAGTGCAGTATAGTGCTATCAGTCTATACGGTAGTACAAAACAAATACAGAGACAGATGGGGGAAATTAAAACACCCCTAAGCCATAGCTTGGCAGGCTCGGAACCTCACAGTGAGGCATAGTGGTTGGCTTGACAAAAGGGGGAGTCTAACCCACGCTCCTAGCTCCGGTCTGGTGCCTGAACACCTACATATATATATATATATATATATAAACAGTGAGCTAAAGCCCAGTGAATAACATAATGCGTAAAGAGGTTAAGAATGAATGTCCTTTCAGTATTGAAACAGTCAATTAATTCAAGATATCACTATTCACCATAATATATGGTACACCCAATAGCGTAACGAAGACAAGAACAAGAGATCTTGAAAGACCAATACCAATGATAGCCATCATAACAAGATGAAAGAATGGTTCCAACATGGGAACCGGCAGAGATCTCGTAACAATAGCGATAAGAATAAAGATAGTTGCTAAGGATGCCACAAAGATTGAATAGAGGACAAACATTTATTCGATTAATAAGAAATGTCAGAAACAGTTCAGTTGATCATTCAGAAATTATTCATTTTCGAACATATCTTTACACAGTTGTTACTCATAGAGTTCTGGGCTATAAGCAGCTAGAGCGCGTCTCCGAATGTCAACCCTACACAGTTTACAAGATGAACACACACTAAGTTCACATTCGGGAATTAAAGACTTAGTCCCTACTTAGACTCGGTGTGGTTCTACATCTATATCCTCATTAAGATGCTCTAAACTAAACCTAGGAATGCCTAGGATGAAAAGAGGATGCAAAGATGCACTTTAAAGCATTTTTCAGAATTTTCAGAAAACAGGGGTCCCGCTCGAGCGTAGGTTACTCCGCTCGAGCGGAAATGCGCATAAAGGTCTCGCCGAAGCGTGAATAACTCCGCTCGAGCGAGCCTCAAGCTACAGTAAAAGTACTGGATGTGTGAAAATCACGCTCGATGGGCGCTCGACACCCGCTCGAGCGTAATACACAAGTCTCGCCGAAAGATCCAATACCCGCCGAGCGGATCAGAAGCAGTGTAAAGTGCTGGATACATGAATTTCACGCTCGAGCGCCAATCACCCCGCTCGAGCGTGAGTTCAAAATCTGGAATTCCCAAATTTGAACCTCAAGCTCAAATTCAACTTCAAATGTATCAAATTCGATTCTTTTGGGCCCATTTCCTGGAAAACACTTGTAAATACATAGTATGACATGATTTAAAGCTCAATTTGTAAAATCAAGGCCCAAAGGTAATTCAATTAAACACATTTTCAAACAACATTTCATGAACAAGATGAACATGGAACATGCATGAATTTAAACACTTCAAAGCTTCAAATGCTAGCTCAACTGAGCCAATTCTTTTCAACACATGATAATTTCATGCACCAGAACTCTAATATGAACATGCATGTACAATTTCATGAAGAACAACATCAAAACTCAAGGATGGAAACATGCATGCATGAATTAAGTTCTAATTCAACATATTAGGACCAATTCTAGACTTAGATCACTAGAGGCTCATGAATCATGCAAGAATCAACTCAAGTACACAATTAAAAGGAAGAACTCCCTACCTTAAGTCTTGAATTAAAGGTCTAGAAGCTCAATTTGCCAATTATCTTTCAAAATCTCTAAGCCTCCATGCAAATCAAGAGAAATCAAGCTATCTCCCTATTCTCTCTCTCTCTAGTCGGCTATATACTCAAGAAATGGCTGGTGAAATGTTTTGTTTGAGTGTAAGAAGGCTCAAAATGTGTTTTCTATAAAATTAGCCACTAAGTGGCAAAAATGGTAAATAAGGCCAACTTATTTAATCTAATTTAACCATACGAAATCAGATTTTGGATAAATATGCCATAAAATCCCATTAATTCTAACTAACACAAATCATCAATCAATTCCAGATTCGGCCGCCGATAAGGCCTTCAATTTGCAGTTTAAAGCATAAACATGAGCAGATAATTTAACAGTCAACAGATAGAGATGTACTTAAACTAGCACATTCAATCGATCAGTTCAGTGTTTCAATCAATTCAATGACTATTCATGATCAGTCTCAGTTTAGCAGTAATCAGTAGCGTTATCAGTGATCAGTGATGAGGGTTATTACATTTCTTCTCCCTTATTGTAACCCCGATCCTCAACGTCCTCCTTCTTCTTCTTTCACTCTTAGATCTCAGCATTCTTTTTCTTTTCCAGCTTGGCTAGCTTACGCAGGTAGCGGTCTTTTTTCTCGGTCAAAGCTTTTTGCTTGTCAGCCTCGGCCGTGTTGACTAGCTCAGTTAATCACTCATTTTCAGCAATCACCTTGGCTAGTTTCGCTTTTGCCTCTTTCAGCTCGGCCGCCTTGGCGTTTGAATCAGTCATGACCGACCGCGCTGTCTTTTGTAGTTCAAGCACATGTTTGTGCTCTACATAGTTTTTTTGTAGGGCCTGTGGTTTAAATGAAGAGGTGTTAGGCTACAATTCAAGAAAATAGTTAACACACAGTAGGCTTAAAATAGCAAGTAGAGGACTTACTAGCACCATGGACTTCGAAGCCGACCAAATGGCCTGTAGTTCGGTCAAGTGGTCGTGGTGCTCCATGTCCGCTAGAAAGCAGAGGCTCTTTACAAGGTTGAACGTGAGCATGTGGTCCTTCTTATCAACCACTGAATCCTTGGTGGACACAGCGCAGTTTTTGTAGGACATTGCTGGTGCCTATTCAGAAGGGCTTGCTCAGCCAGAACGGGCAGGTTCTGGGTTCGGCAGCACGGGATCAGGAAGCATTGTCTCTTCCTCATCCACCAAATGTTGTTGTTCGGTAGATGAGGTGCGCACGCACTTGTTCTACCGAGACATGGTTGCCTTGGTGGTTGGAAGGGCAACCACTGTCTCGCGCAGCTAACCAGCGAGCGCTTGTTCAGTTTAAACTTCGACAGAGGACTATTCGGTGATAAGAGCTCACACGGTTCTCCTTTTGGCCATCTCTTGCTTTTCAGTTGGGGGAATGAGGTTGATCTAAGGTAAGTTGGGATCCGGTTCGAGGCGAAGACTTAAGCAGGAAGTCTGTGACTCTGCTTTTCCTCTTGCCACTGTAGCGATACATCGATACTACTCCTAAAAGCTCGGTCCAGTCGCGGTGGCGATACCACAAGACAGCTCATAGCGCGACTTGGTTAGCGTAGGCGTAGTCTGTCTTCAACCAGTTTAGATCTGTAAAAAAAAATTAAGTGTTAACGCAGCCCCCTAACGGTGCAATTTTTAGAATGACCGAGCTATGCTCACCAGGGGTTCCTTTGTTCCAGTTGATGTTGTAGCCTGGTATTTGGGCTTCCTGATCTTCAAAATCATCAAAGACCCAGAGAAAATCGTCATCATTCAAATCCTTGTCTGGTGTACTCTTGACGATTTTCTCTCGACCCTTTCTGATGCGTAGGTAATGGACCCAACCATCGTCATTTTGGCCGAGTGAGTATTGGTGAAATAGCTCGCTCAATCCAAGGTTGAGACTGAGACGACGGTTTAGCTCGGCGATTCCATTTATTATTCTGTATGTGTTTGTGGATAATTGAGTGGGACATAATCTAGTTCGCCTAGGAAACTCGTAGATGAGAGGTTGGACAGGGAACTGAAGCCTGACCTCTACGATGGATATAAGGGTAAAAGGGACGAAGCCTGGTTTGCCCAAGGGCGTGGTGTCCAGTTCGACTAGCTCAAATTGTACATCGTCAGGGATGTTATATTCCCTTCGAAACTCAGTTATGGCACCGAGCAAACTCACAAGGAATCGGTATTTGCCCATGGCTATGTTCTTAGTTTGTTTATAAAAATCTGCTCAGCTCCTTAGCCCAATGTTGTGGTGAATGGTGTGCCTGGATAAAACCTAGTCAAAGTCTACACAGTGAAGAACATAGAATGTGTTATGGCCAGCTAGTGACCGGGCTAAGGCATCAGTGTAAATTAGTTTGCTCGGCTAAAAAGTAAGGCAAGGTTCTACTCTCATCTTGAGAAAAGGTGAGATTTTAGCACGGTCATGTTTACATGATGTTTTCCTAGTTTAGGGAAACACGTCCAAATGAGCACAAATAAGTTCGTAGCTCGGTTTCAGGACGATTTTGGATCAAAGTCAAAATTCTTGTTGGATTTCAGTTCCAAGTGGGGGCAGTTTTCCCTAAGGTGTGAAGTTTTTGGGAGCTAATGCAGTTCTGAGTTCGATTTTACACGTAACAAATGCAAATGATACAAATACTACTGTAGTATCATCAATGGGTTTACAATCCAAGAACATGAAGAGTCATATAGAGTGCACGAAAAAGCAAGAGACTTACCAGTTTTTGAGTGGAGAAAGTGACGCTGATCAGTGAAAGGTGTTCCAGCTACAGTGCTTGGGCTCGATGTAACACGTCCGCGGGGGGACCTCGCGCTACAGTTCGGACTCCCTTTCGTGTCGGTTCTAAATCTGAACCAAAGAGTCCAAATCCAGCAAATCGTTTGAGAAAACAGATTTTTTGAAAAGTAGTGCCAAACATGGACTGCTTTGCCAGATTACAGAGTCGCCACCTAAATATTTAAAATGGGAAATTTAGGAAACCCTGACTCGGTGCCAAAGGCCACATGTCCGTCATCACCAAAGTGGTCTTGCCTCGGGAGCTTGGGTACGATCGGGGAAGGTCAGCTATGAGCACCCCCTTTCGCCCGGTCCGAAGACCGGCCTCTACTAACCGTGATATCCGTTTTTGAAAACATTACATGCTCTTATTCCAATTATTAGCCTAGAATTACTATGTTATGCGCGCAGCAAACAAGTATAGACCAGATTGCCTAAATTGGAAACAAACATTGCATATCCGTTTGTTTTGAAAACAGTTTGAAATTGTTACTCGCAAGTAGGCTAAAATACGGATTTCAACGAGTTTTTCCAACTCAAGCGATCCAACCTCCACCCACAGGCATTCAAACAGTTTATCTCATATAAGCACTTAGCCGCATGGTAAGCATACTGTCATGTTAACATTCACACGCATGCGATATGCTAAAGCATAAAATATTTACATCGTACTCCGTGCCAAAACAGTAAACTAGTTAGCAAACATGCATGACCTAGTTCATGTTAAATGGCTAATGCAACACAGGCAAGGATGCAATTTAGAGTAGGCTCGGCTAACCCTAAAGATGGCATGTGAAATGCACTTTATTCGATGCACATATTCAATTTGGAATTGAAAGTACAATGCAATTTGTATGATGTACCGAGCCCGGTGCATGTCAACAAATGTATGGATGCACGCATGCATGGCATAAGGTATGCTAAAATAAACGTGCCCTAACCTACCATCATAAGCAGGTAAATAAAAGGGAGAAAGAAATGGGGGTTGGAAGACATACACCCACTCACGCACACTTATTACAAATTTGCCCTCGCTCGGAGGGACCAAAAGAATAATACAAATTAACTAACTACGCAAGCTAATTACATATTACAAATTAATTAAATTAACAAATTAATTAATCTAAGAAAAATAGTAAATCGCCTCGGGGCGAGGGCCAAATACAAAGACGTGTTTCTGTCTCGCCGAATTGCATCGCCATGCCTAGCTCGCTCTTTTTGCTCGCCTTTTCGAAATCGCCAAGGGCTCAATCGCTTCCTTAGGTACTGGGGATCACCACCGGCTGAACAGAATAGTCACCGGCTACTATGTGTGGCCATCGGCACATAATTTATCCATCGGCTGATAATTGAATGCCGGTCGGCACTAAACACTGCCGATCGGCACAAAATGCCGGCAGAACCTGCAACTCACAGCAGCAGAGGGAAAAACTGGCATAGCAATGCAATTCAAGCTATTTATGCACCAACCACATTCCCTATCATGCAATGGACTCAAGAGAGCATGGCCCTCGACCCCCGGGCCATCAATCGCGCATTTCCATGCATGATGGCCAAAGAGTCAAGTGTGCATTTTAATATCAAATGTAATGCACACCAAACATACAAGGGACCCAACCTCAATCATGGTTGATCAAGAGGCAAGGTAATGCACAACAATGCACATGCAACCTAAGCATGCAAACTAACATACAAACATGCAATGCAAATACATGGCATACACAACGCTAACAACATAACATGCACAACGCATTGAAACATGGCATACACAATGCAACATGGACTTACACCAACACAAGTGGGCCTCTGCCACACTCACATAGGAGGCCATCGGATAAAAGTGAAGTGCCTCGAAATGCGTGCACACGGGCACGCAAACCGAGGCAATGGCATACGGAATGCAATGATGCTAAAATGACATAAACAATACAATATGGGCTTACACTAACATGAGAGAGCCTCAGCCACACTCACATAAGAGGCCGTGAGATGAAAAGTGAGATGCCTCGAAATGCATGCACACGGACACGCAAACCGAGGCAATGGCATACGCGATGAAATGGTATGGAAATATGATATGCAAACATGCAAATGAATTTCAGCACTGAAATGTGGGGCAAAACAGTCCCGAAACATGGCCAAAGTGTACCCGATGCATGGAATGATCCCGAAACATGAATTTTGGCACCCGAAATGGCCTATAGCTACACCAAACATGCATAATTGATACATGACATGAAAATGCAGAAGCAAGGAAGCCCCATAAATCACATTTTTACAGTACAAAACATGGGCAAACAGCAATCACAAATGGGGCTAACATGGCATACAAAAATGGCTCCACAAGGGAGGCTATGAAGCAAGTGGTATATGCAAAGCCCAAATGGAAAAACACCCTTCTACAACACTGAAGAGGGACCAAAAATATGACTACTCACAGTAGATGACATCCCCCAAATCAATATGCAAACATGCCCGAAATGCCATGTAAGATTGAAGCCAACAAAGGCTATAATATGAGGTATACAAAAAATGCATAAAAAAGCCTTGGACCCTTAACAAAAGATGACAAAAAGGCCAAAATATGACTCTTTCCAGACCTGATCATGGCCGAAAACAGAGGCAAAATAGGTCTAACAAAGCGTGCAAAATGAGGGCCAAAGAGGGGTATAATGACAAGTATAACATGGAGACCCCCAACAAGGTTGATCCCTTCTACAATGTTGTAGAGGGACATAAAATAAGCTTACTCACAGTTCATGACATGCTCCAAAACAGATCGCACAGAGGCTAAACAAATCATGCAAATTTATGGTAAATATGAGAGATTATGAAGCAAGTGCATGATAGAGAGGCCAAACAGGATTGAGCCCTTCTTCAATGTTGAATAGGGGCTCAAAATAGGCCCACTTACAGTTTATATCAGGCTCAGAAATAGATCACACATGAACTAAAAAAAGCATGCAAGATATTGACATACAAAATGATATTGAAGCAAGTGCATCATAGAGGGCTCAAACAGGGTTGAGCCCTTAAACAAACATGTAGAATAGCTCAAAAGAAGGCCCCTTTCAGTTAGGGACGGAGTCTAAAACAGTGAACAAGTAGGGTAGAGGAATGGTGCAAAAAAAGTGCCAAAAGAGGGTGATTGATACTTACCCTTGAAGATCACACTCTTGTTGCTTCTTGGCTCAAGTTTGCTGCTCCTAAGCCTCTGAAAAACCCTTCCTTGCAGCTGGAATGGAGTGGTGGTAGTGGTGCTATGGATTGGTGAAGAAATGGCCAAGGATTTGAGAGGTTTAGAGTAGAGAGAGAGAGAAATCTAGAGTGAGAAGCTCCCAAAACTTTCTTTTTTTGTTCTAACCCTAAGCCATATGAGATATAAGGCCCTATATATATCAAAGAAAGAGTTTTTGGTCGAAATATCTTAATTGGAAATATCTAGTACAGTGTATTGATAAATATCTGTCAAAAATCTGAGTTCTGGACACTTTTGGCCGGCCGTCAATCTTTTGTGCCGGTCGGATAAATGGATGGCCGGTAGGTAGCCGGTAAGGTCAAAAAGTGTCGGTGAAAGTCCAGATTGAAGCCCCGGAAGTTAGCTTTCCAATGGCGCAAACCTTGCATTAAAATTCCTTCTGTAGAAAAAGTTATGCCAGTTTCCGTAAAGCCGCGCAGATTCGGTCCAACCGGACTTCAACCAACTATATCTCCTCCCCCCGGATTTGGACTTAGGAGATTCTTGAGTGCAAAATGAAGCCCCGGAAGTAAGGTTTCCAATGGTGGTGGCCCCATATTTTAATTCCTCTTGTACAAAGAGTTACGCCCGTTTCGGGGAAGCCGCGCAGACTTTTCTCTTTCCCAGATTCATGCTGAACCACTCCCAAACTAGTTTTCTCCCCTCTTCTCCTCTTTTCTTCAACTTCAAACCCCTAAGTAAGGTATTTTGAAAGATTTTTCAAAGATTTCATCTCTCTTTCATTCATCTCCCCTTTTGTCCTTGCTCGGTTTACCGAAAAGCGCAACATTTACCGAAATGCGAGCGTCGGAACATCGTGGGAATTTTATTTCAAAAATGTTTTGAAAGAGAGAGTTTTAAGGTCTAAAAACCATTCAAAATAGCTTTGGTCCACAATGTGGTGTGAAGTTGGGATTTGGCCCTTTCCTTGCCGAAGAAATTGAACCTTCGCCCTGCACACCTTTCTCCAACAAGTAAACCATCAGTAGCGCCCAAGTCTTGAGGGCAGTCAAAAATGGGGTGTCTACAGTTGCCCCTCTTTGACAGAACTCGAAAGTCACAACAATGACGGGAGTGAATGTCAAAGCCCAGAGACGACCCATTTTTGACAAGGCCGAAGACTTGGACAAACAAAATACAGATGAATAAATGGTTGTGCCCGCAGGCTGCCTACGTATCCCTTTGCAAGGAATCAAACCAGCGTAGTTCTGGGGCAGGATGCGAAGTGATGCACAATGCAAGTGCATAACTTATGATCATGCAAAGGATGCTGTGATGAAGCAATTACGCAAAATAAATGCAACATTTTAAGCGAAGTCTATGCAAGCAAGTAAACATGAACCAAACTACATCTCATGTAGAAAGGATGTAAGAAAATTATGCAATTCTCACGGCGTCTTGCGCGGAGAAGGCTAAAAGCGACTACCGAGAATACCCGGAGTCTCAAGCACAACATCTCTCAGCGTATCGTACACAGAAGAGGAAAGAGGAATACTTCTCAGCGTAGTACACGCGAGAGAAGAAAGATAAAATTTCTCAGCGTAGTACACGTAAGAGAAGAAGGATAAAATTTCTCAGCGTAGTACACGCAAGAGAAGAAGGATAAAATTTCTCAGCGTAGTACACGCAAGAGAAGAAGGAAAGGCAAAAAGAAACCTCGTCAGCGTAGTACACGCAAGAGAGGAAAGAGGAAAGAGAAAAGCCTCTCAGCGTAGTACACGCGAGAGAGGAAAGGGAAAAAGCGAAAAGGAACCTCTCAGCATAGTACGCGCGAGAGAGGAAAGAGGAAAGCAAGAAGAAACCTCTCAGCGTAGTACACGCGAGAGAGGAAAGAGAAAAGCAAAAAGAAACCTCTCAACGTAGTACGCGCGAGAGAGGAAAGAGGAAAGCAAGAAGAAACCTCTCAGCGTAGTACACGCGAGAGAGAAAAGAGAAAAGCAAAAAGAAACCTCTCAACGTAGTACACGCGAGAGAGGAAAGGGAAAAAGCGAAAAGAAACCTCTCAGCGTAGTACACGCGAGAGAGGAAAGAGAAAAGCCTCTCAGCGTGGTACACGCGAGAGAGGAAAGAACAGCAACGCAAGTAAAAAAAAAGGTGCACAACAATGTGGGCGAAACATGCGTGATAACGCAAGTGAGATGAGTGCATAACAATGTGACTGGGATGTGCATCACAATGCAAATGAAGTGGGTGCATAACAATGCAGGTGGAAGGGTGCATTTTCTATGCAAGAGATGCGAGCATTTAACATGTACTCTGGTGCCTTTGATTTACCTCTTGGAGGGCTTTGCAACACACTCTGCTCGAAAAGGGGACACCCCGTGCATGTTGGCGAGAGATAACATCTGCTGCTGCTTTAATTGCCATTCTGACTTGAAGCAGGCTTACACTTGGAGTAGAGGCACACTCATACTTCGGTAGCATTGACAAGGCCTGAAGAGGCACATCCGGAGTACAATCACAGAATTTGCTGAAGGTGAAACACACTCAGATGCTTCGATTTTCCCTCTTTTCTTTTGCTTTGCAGTCCGGAACCTATATAGCTTCAGATAGATCCCGGTTCTACTGTTCTCACATGACCTGCGGTTTTTGAAAGAAAAAATTCCCTTTTTTGCACAAATGTGGAGAATGGCACAGCACTCTAAGCACACAACAAATTATTTTTGAAATTGAGAAAATGAGTTCTCAACCGGGTATTGAGCCTACGACTGGCCATAGCCAAAAAGACTCAACAATAGAAAACAAAAGGTATACAACCTAAAGACATCGAGACACGCTCGGAAAGACTCAAAGCAAGAATCAAAAAAAAACAAAACAAAAGACACGACACACAGACGTGCACAGGGAGCCTGTTTCACCGGGTATTGTTTCCCACCCTTTCTGATTTGTGATTCTCACATCACTCGGCTCTCAAGCTCTGTTTCTCACAAAAAAGCCCTTTTCTCACTTTTTCTCTCAATGCACATCTCTCTATTCTTTAATCTCTCGTTTTTTTATCCCTCCCCTGGGTGGTTGATGGATAAACAGGAAGTTGCGGGTTCTTGCCCCTAGCATCCTGCTAGATTCTTTTCTTGTTCACAACAGTGAGTTTCTTCCACAGAGGGGCCGCGCTATAATTGGGTGTATAGCGAATCTGCGGCTGACATCGGTCGACGATGCTCTGCCAGGGAGTTTGGACATGGTTAGATCTGTCCAGATGAGGGAGTGGAACATCCTGTCCCATTCCAATTTATGCTTTGCACATGGCTTGATACCCCGCTATTTGGAGGGTAAGAGAGCTTTCAGCCTTTTTTCTGTTAGCTTCAGTTGTGCCGTTCTGGCAGGTAGAGTGCCCTTCTTGGCAAGTATGTTGAAAATGGGGGAAAGACAGGAAGCCTGACTCAACTGTGCCCCTAGTTCATTATTTTGACCATTTTTTGTTTTAAAACAATTTTAACCAACAAGAAAGTTAGATTAACATGCTTATTCGATTTTCTGATTTTAAAATCATGCAAGTCAGGCTATGAGCACTGAAAACTTTCCTTTTTTGGGTCCAAGAAATGGTCCAGAAAAGATGGAACAATTTTCGAGAAAATTAGTCGACCTTAGTAAAAATTCTCAAAAATTATTTTTGCAAACGGCCGCTTGCTCAACGAGCATGAAACCTACTCCTGAGATGCACAACCTCGGATCCAAAGGAAAATTGCCCCTTGCTTGAAGAGAGCCGTATGGCAACGGAAAGTTGCCCCTTGTTTGAATGGCACCGCAGCGCATTGAATGGCAACGGAAAGTTGCCCCTTGTGTGAATGGCACCGCGGCGCATTGTGACCAGTCCTCAGAGTGATGATTACAACCGAACTCTCGGATACAGAGAAGGCAAGGATGGTCAAAACCATTACATGGACACAATCGAATTTGAAGGGTTTGTGGGCTGGACTTCAGAATGAAGTTGCCTACGTATCCCAAAGATGGGAATCAAGCCTTACGTAGTTCCGGATTAAGGTACACTCGGGTATTTAACCTCTCCTTTTTATGCTCTAACTTTTGCCAAGGCGCCTGTTGCAGGTTTTCGACCTTGCGAGCTTTGTTCTTCTTTCTTTTCTTTTCTTTTCTTTTCTTCTCTTTTGTTCTCTTTTCTTTTCTTTTTTTTTTTGCATTTTTTTGTATCTTTGCATTTTTTCTCTTTTTTCCTCTCTTTTTTTTCTTTTCATTCTTTTTTTTTTGCTCTAACTTTTGCCTGGGTCGCCCTTCCGGGTTTTCGGCCCAGCGAGCCTCTCAAAGGGTAAAAGCGTAGCTTTGTCCATGCCAAATGGTTTTGAGATCCTGAAGTCATCTGAATCCAGGAGAATGGGTGTCATTGATTTGCAGAAAGATCCACCTTTGGCTCTTCGAGCACATCGGATATTTTTGACCCTAGTTCGAGGGGTGCTTCTGATCTAGCTTTGCAAGCTTCTTCTGATGAGATCTGATCTTCTTGATCTGACTTTGGTGCCTCTTGTTCGAGGGCTGCTTCAAATCTGGCCACACAGGCCTCATATCGCAGTTGATCGTTGAACATTCTGAACCCAAAGGTCAAGGTTTGAAAGCAAGGGCTCAAGTCTCAAAGGCTGAGAGCGATCCTTAGCTGCACAATCCCAAGAGCGATTCCACACAGGTCTTCGCAGGACTGCGCAAAGCATTTTGTTTTTGAAAGTTTTTAAGAAAGCGACAAATCGCTCGTGTTGAAGATAGTGTGGAACCAGTCTGGATCAGGCCAGGGTCCTTCTCAATACTCACGCTGACAAGCATGATTTCATTCATTAAAAGCTTAACATGCCTCTCTTTCTCTCAAAATGGTCAAAATTTTGCAAAACCCGAGGAATTCCTCCCTCTTTGTTTTCACCGCAGTGTTCAAAAAGGTTTTGAAAAACTTAGTCAATGCAATAATTTCAAGGCACAGAAAAGACAGAGTTCTTAGTCAAATACTGCCATCTTATTCAGAACTTCCGGCGTAACTAGCACAAGGAAGAACGAGCACAAGAATGTGAAAATTACTGCTGTTCATTCAAAGTCTGTTGGCACAACTAGCTCTCTGGCAGAAACAGACTCAAAACAAAACGAAAAGACAAACACAAAACAAAATGGTGATGTCCGAGGTAACACCCCTGAAATCACCCGACTCCAACACAACAAGACGGACTCGATACAACAGGACAGACCTGAAACAAAAAGACTGACTCAAAACAAAGAGACAGACTCGAAATAACACAACAAAACTAACCCAATACCCAAGTCAGAATGTACAAAAACCAGCATTCACAAATGCTCAAAACGGTGCGTGCTATACGCCACATCTTGAGTAAACTGAGTGCCATCCGCAGGTGGTTCATCCCCCGATCACATGGTCACATTATCCCCCACAGGTTTATTGATCAAATGCCGATAGACTTTGCACGACTGGCATGGCGATGACCTTGTTGTCGATCAGATTTTGTATCTCATGGCGAAGACGAAAGCACATGTCAGTGTCATGGCCAACTCGCTGATGGAAGGCACAGTAATCAGCTGGGTTATGTGAGGGAGGGGGTTTCTTTGGTAATGGTTGTGGCTCCAGTGGCTTCAGATACCCCTTTTGGATCAAGGTCCTCGTCGTGGACATACGCTGACGGGTAAACACCCTTTGGCCCCGAGGTGGGTATTTGGCCGTTTAGAACTAATTTCGAGGCACCGGTGAATGGGGTGGTCATTTTTGTGTGGGGTGGTGACCATGCCCATGTCCGGGTTATAGTAGCCGTGTCACCACCGGTGGTCGCATTCGAATCAGGTAAATGCCCTCTGGCCGCTTTTTCTGGTCAATAAGGCCTTGCTTATAGCGTCCTTGATTTGTACTCCATCTCATGTAGATCCGAAAAGGTAGGGAATGGGAGAACGATCATTTTCTGCATGAGCTTGGGTTAGAGGTTGCGCACAACCATCCGTGATTTGATCCTTGTCTCTGGCCTAATGGTCATCATTGAGGCCTTGGCCCTCCACCGAAGTTACAAAATCGGCGAAACTTTCCTTCGGCTCTGCTTAGTCGTCTCGAGATCACGGGTTGTAATCTCAATTTGTGTATTGTAGGAGTATTGATCGACAAAAGCCTCGGCCATCTCATCCCAATTCTTCTTAACATCGCATGACGCCACACCGACAGGTTCAAATGCAAACAGAGACAACTTCAGAGTCTGGTGAGGCCCATCGGCTTAAGATATCCGAAAATTCGCCATGGGGTCCGGACCCATCAAATCGGTCGATTTGTGGCATCTTGAACCGATCTGGCACACACAAGGCGTCCAGATATCCATCCTCAATGTCGGGAATGGACTTGACTCCTTGGGATTTCTTAAACATCTTTTCCAAATTTACTCACCAATATTGGGGTCCGTCTTGAACTCAAAGGGTGAGTACGGTGGGTTGGTAGGTGTTTTGGATTGCTGGGGTAAAATTGAGGGCGGAGCCGGGCCTGTCGGAATGTCCGTGCTTGCCTGGACATTTGGCGTCTCCCCAGTCGGAGCTCCGCCGGGGAGGAACTTGTGGCGGTGTGTGCTCCGGTTTGTTGCTCTAGCTCGCAATTGTCTCGCTGTTGGGCTATGACCACGCCCGCTGCTTGGCGACTGGATGATGACAGCCGTCTTCGCATGGTTTTCATTCTATCAAGGAGTTGGCGCACCATCTCATGTAAACTCTACATATTGTCCTGATCTAACTGAGCAATCGGTATATCTGTGTCTGCAGTAGGCTTGGAAAACTCAACCCGATCGCCAAAGGTCACCGATCCGTAGGCTATTATCGTGGTCTGCCTAACTAGCCTTCTCGCCCTGACATTACCCTTGAACTGAAGTCTCGACTGACAGAGTCTATCAGCACAAATCTGATGAACCTCGGGGGATATCGGAGCCTTCTGAAGCTATAGTTCCAGGACTACCCTAGCAAAAGAGAAAATAGACAGCATCTCAGCTCAATTTCACTGGAACGAATATGAGCATAGCGGAACAACTGTATTCTATTACTGATCACTATTCCCCGAAATCACTGCCCCAAATCAACTGACAGAGATATAATCGATTCTCAAAATATCGACTTGGTGCCCGCAGTCGATACCCAGATCAAGAACTGATATATGCATTCCCTGTACAGATACATTCTAAAAGCACATAGCAAGTAAATGGGAGCCAATACATCCCTATGTTGGGGTAGGGTTTCCCTGTCCTATTTTGTCAGGAGCTAGGGTTTCACTACGCACGCAGCGGTTTCAAACAACCTATATCGGGTAAGCAACTTGTCCTAGTTTGGAATGGTCACTATGGATTTCGATATGTACTAGGTCGAATGGTCAAAAGGGTGCCCCGGTAAAACCGGGGTTTGTGTTCCCATGCTGTCAGAGCCCATAACCGGTCAGCCTTATGGTCATGCCTTGACAAGACAAGCCTCCGGCAAACCGTTCAGGAATGGCAGACGGCAAACACTGTGTCCTAGGCGCACCAATGCACATGCAATGCAAAGAAACACATAAACGTAGTCAAAACAGGATATCACGCGTTCGAGTCAAACTCTCTAAACTCCCCAGCAGAGTCGCCAGAATCAGAATACGTCATGGGGGACTCGCGCTACGATTCGGACTCTTCGTGTTCGTTCTAAATCAACCAAAGAGTCCAAATCCGCAAATCGTTTGAGAAAACAGATTTTTGAAAAGTAGTGCCAAACATGGATCGCTTTGCAGACACTGAGTCGCCACCTAAATATTTAAAATGGAAAATTTAGAAACCCCGACTCGGTCAAGGCCACATGTCCGCTATCACCAAAGTGGTCTTGGCTCGAGCTTGGGTACGATCGGGAAAGTTAGCTATGAGCACCCTTCGCCCGTCCAAGACCGCCTCTACTAACCGTGATATCCGTTTTTGAAAACATTACATGCTCTTATTCCAATTATTAGCCTAGAATTACTATGTTATGCGCGCAGCAAACAAGTATAGACCAGATGCCTAAATTGGAAACAAACATTGCATATCCGTTTGTTTTGAAAACAGTTTGAAATTGTTACTCGCAAGTAGGCTAAAATATGGATTTCAACGAGTTTTTCCAACTCAAGCGATCCAACCTCCACCCACAGGCATTCAAACAGTTTATCTCATATAAGCACTTAGCCGCATGGTAAGCATACTGTCATGTTAACATTCACACGCATACGATATGCTAAAGCATAAAATACTTACATCGTACTCCGTGCCAAAACAGTAAACTAGTTAGCAAACATGCATAACCTAGTTCATGTTAAATGGCTAATGCAACATAGGCAAGGATGCAATTTAGAGTAGGCTCGGCTAACCCTAAAGATGGCATGTGAAATGCACTTTATTCGATGCACATATTCAATTCGGAATTGAAAGTACAATGCAATTTGTATGATGTATCGAGCCCGGTGCATGTCAACAAATGTATGGATGCACGCATGCATGGCATAAGGTATGCTAAAATAAACGTGCCCTAACCTACCATCATAAGCAGGTAAATAAAAGGGAGAAAGAAATGGGGGTTGGAAGACATACACCCACTCACGCACACTTATTACAAATTTGCCCTCGCTTGGAGGGACCAAAAGAATAATACAAATTAATTAATTACGCAAGCTAATTAAATATTACAAATTAATTAATCTAAGAAAAACAGTAAATCGCCTCGAGGCGAGGGCCAAATACAAGACGTGTTTCGTCCGCCCGATTGCATCGCCATGCCTAGCTTCGCCTCTGCTTTCGCCTCTCGAAATCGCCAAGGGCTCGTAATCGCTTCCTTAGGTACTGGGGATCACCACCGGCTGAACAGAATAGTCACCGGCTACTATGTGTGGCCATCGGCACATAATTTATCCATCGGCTGATAATTGAATGCCGGTCGGCACTAAACACTGCCGGTCGGCACAAAATGCCGGCAGAACCTGCAACTCACAGCAGCAGAGGGAAAAACTGGCATAGCAATGCAATTCAAGCTATTTATGCACCAACCACATTCCCTATCATGCAATGGACTCAAGGGAGCATGGCCCTCGACCCCCGGGCCATCAATCGCGCATTTCCATGCATGATGGCCAAAGAGTCAAGTGTGCATTTTAATATCAAATGTAATGCACACCAAACATACAAGGGACCCCACCTCAATCATGGTTGATCAAGAGGCAAGGTAATGCACAACAATGCACATGCAACCTAAGCATGCAAGCTAACATACAAACATGCAATGCAAATACATGGCATACACAACGCTAACAACATAACATGCACAACGCATTGAAACATGGCATACACAATGCAACATGGACTTACACCAACACAAGTGGGCCTCTGCCACACTCACATAGGAGGCCATCGGATAAAAGTGAAGTGCCTCGAAATGCGTGCACGCATAAACCGAGGCAATGGCATACGGAATGCAATGATGCTAAAATGACATAAACAATACAATATGGGCTTACACTAACATGAGAGAGCCTCAGCCACACTCACATAAGAGGCCGTGAGATGAAAAGTGAGATGCCTCGAAATGCGTGCACACGGGCACGCAAACCAAGGCAATGGCATACGCGATGAAATGGTATGGAAATATGATATGCAAACATGCAAATGAATTTCAGCACTGAAATGTGGGGCAAAACAGTCCCGAAACATGGCCAAAGTGTACCCGATGCATGGAATGATCCCGAAACATGAATTTTGGCACCCGAAATGGCCTATAGCTACACCAAACATGCATAATTGATACATGACATGAAAATGCAGAAGCAAGGTAGCCCCATAACTCACATTTTTACAGTACAAAACATGGGCAAACAGCAATCACAAATGGGGCTAACATGGCATACAAAAATGGCTCCACAAGGGAGGCTATGAAGCAAGTGGTATATGCAAAGCCTAAATGGAAAAACACCCTTCTACAACACTGAAGAGGGACCAAAAATATGACTACTCACAGTAGATGAAAGCCCCCAAATCAATATGCAAACATGCCCGAAATGCCATGCAAGATTGAAGCCAACAAAGGCTATAATATGAGGTATACAAAAAATGCATAAAACAGCCTTGGACCCTTAACAAAAGATGACAAAAAGGCCAAAATATGACTCTTTCCAGACCTGATCATGGCCGAAAACAGAGGCAAAATAGGTCTAACAAAGCGTGCAAAATGAGGGCCAAAGAGGGGTATAATGACAAGTATAACATGGAGACCCCCAACAAGGTTGATCCCTTCTACAATATTGTAGAGGAACACAAAATAAGCTTACTCACAGTTCATGACATGCTCCAAAACAGATCGCACAGAGGCTAAACAAATCATGCAAATTTACGGTAAATATGAGAGATTATGAAGCAAGTGCATGATAGAGAGGCCAAACAGGGTTGAGCGCTTCTTCAATGTTGAATAGGGGCTCAAAATAGGCCCACTCACAGTTTATATCAGGCTCAAAAATAGATCACACATGAACTAAAAAAAGCATGCAAGATATTGACATACAAAATGATATTGAAGCAAGTGCATCATAGAGGGCTCAAACAGGGTTGATTCCTTAAACAAACATGTAGAATAGCTCAAAATAAGGCCCCTTTCAGTTAGGGCCGGAGTCTAAAACAGTGAGCAAGTAGGGTAGAGGAATGGTGCAAAAAAAGTGCCAAAAGAGGGTGATTGATACTTACCCTTGAAGATCACACTCTTCTTGCTTCTTGGCTCAAGTTTGCTGCTCCTAAGCCTCTGAAAAACCCTTCCTTGCAGCTGGAATGGAGTGGTGGTAGTGGTGCTATGGATTGGTGAAGAAATGGCCAAGGATTTGAGAGGTTTAGAGTAGAGAGAGAGAGAAATCTAGAGTGAGAAGCTCCCAAAACTTTCTTTTTGTGTTCTAACCCTAAGCCATATGAGATATAAGGCCCTATATATATCAAAGCAAGAGTTTTTGGTCAAAATATCTTAATTGGAAATATCTAGTACAGTGTATTGATAAATATCTGTCAAAAATCTGAGTTCTGGACACTTTTGGCCGGCCGGCAATCTTTTGTGCCGGCCGTCAATCTTTTGTGCCGGTCGGATAAATGGATGGCCGGTAGGTAGCTGGTAAGGTCAAAAAGTGCCGATGAAATTCCAGATTGAAGCCCCGGAAGTTAGCTTTCCAATGGCGCAAACCTTGCATTAAAATTCCTTCTGTAGAAAAAGTTATGCCAGTTTCCGTAAAGCCGCGCAGATTCGGTCCAACCGGACTTCAACCAACTATATCTCCTCCCCCCGGATTTGGACTTAGGATATTCTTGAGTGCAAAATGAAGCCCCGGAAGTAAGGTTTCCAATGGTGGTGGCCCCATATTTTAATTCCTCTTGTACAAAGAGTTACGCCCGTTTCAGGGAAGCCGCGCAGACTTTTCTCTTTCCCGGATTCATGCTGAACCACTCCCAAACTAGTTTTCTCCCCTCTTCTCCTCTTTTCTTCAACTTCAAACCCCTAAGTAAGGTGTTTTGAAAGATTTTTCAAAGATTTCATCTCTCTTTCATTCATCTCCCCTTTTGTCCTTGCTCGGTTTACCGAAAAGCGCAACATTTACCGAAATGCGAGCGTCGGAACATCGTGGGAATTTTATTTCAAAAATGTTTTGAAAGAGAGAGTTTTAAGGTCTAAAAACCATTCAAAATAGCTTTGGTCCACAATGGGGTGTGAAGTTGGGATTTGGCCCTTTCCTTGCCGAAGAAATTGAACCTTCGCCCTGCACACCTTTCTCCAACAAGTAAACCATCAGTAGCGCCCAAGTCTTGAGGGCAGTCAAAAATGGGGTGTCTACACTCGATTTGATGACAACGATGATACCAAGGCTTGAAGAACTCAAAAGTGCAGGATTAGAGTATTGGTTGCAAGCATTTTTTGGGCTTGAAGTAAATGGTGACTGTTCGAAATTAAGGGGCTGCGTTTATAATGGAGGCAAAACGGCGGGCCTTTTCAATTTTTTTGGTAAGTGTAAGACAGCTGTCACAATACGGAGGGGCAATGGGCGCATGCCATGTGTCCCAGTAAGGGCACGATGTCAGTTGCATGGGATGACGGGCTGTACGATCAGCGCGATTCCTGAAGGCCGAGCTATTTACTAACGGACGCGTTTTTAGCTCGGTTGAGTTGAATATTTCAGCTCGATTGGGTTGATTATTTTGGTTCGGTTGGTTTGAATATCTTAGCACGGCTTAAGAAGATTAATCCCAATCATGCTGCGTAGTTGGAATTAAGGGGCAATTGAGAAGGTAATTATGTGTATAGTTTAGGCTAAGCTAAGTCCATTTATCTTAGACGTTGGGCCGAACTACAGGCCAAAGTAAATGTTCGGATAGCATGGTCTTGGATCATCTAGGCGTCAAGTCGGTTAGAGATGGGTTGCCAGGGGCCTGACCTGGCTATCCCAGGCTAAACCCCATAGAAAACAGAGGTGTCAGTGGAAGGAGGATTGAGCTAAGGGTATCTCTACAAGCGCCATCTCACGGTTAGGACTACGATAGTGTTTCCTAAAGTAACGCCGAGCTGTGTAAGCTCGGTTGAGTGTGGTACCAGTCAAGGTAAAAGTTGCAACCATCTCACTTGGTTGGCAGTGAGTAGGATGTTATTAGGATAGGCATTATCCTTGGCAGTGTGATTTCTAGCAAGACTTTGCTAAGGAGAGTTAGAGTCCTACTAGGATTGTGCCAAACAAAATCTACAAAAGCTCATAGCAAGACCTATGTACAGGTATCACAATTCTTATTCTCAAACACACAGAACTTTTGTGTCTATTTTCTACGTTGCTGACTTAGGCACCAGAGAGGTTTCCGGCACACCCCTGCCGGCTAGCTCACATTTGAGTTTTTAGGTAGCAAAGCGACAACGTTTGAAGGAGTGCAAACTTGATCAACAGGATTATATGAGAAGATTATTTCGTGCTCATACAGTTTTCAAAATCTTTTTTTTTAGATTTTTTTTGTCAAAATCTCTATTTGGTTCCTGTTTAATGTTTTGATACATATATAATATGTACATATATACATAAAATAAACATGGTAATCTTCGTTTGGCATTTGATTTTTGGCTAAAAAAGCACAAAAAAGGTAAAATTGGCTGCATAAGTCAATAAGACAAAATGTCACATACAAATCATAATTATTATATTTTTCTCTTACAAAAGTCAAAAAAATCAAAATAGTCAAACCAAACGAAGCTAAAAAAGTCTCAACACAAAAAAGCCAATGCCAAACAAAGACTTTTGATGTGGCAATAATTTTTTTTATATTATTGTTGAATACATCCTTTAGGCTGCCTCTCTCCACCTGTGGAGAGAAATTTGAATTTACAATAATGAAATTTTTCAAAACCAAACACATATCCATTTTTAAAACATAATTATCAAATCACTTTTTTGAGAAATAACTCAAAACACTGAACCAAACATGATGAATATTTTTTATAAAATAAGAAATTTTTTTAATGATAGTTGTTAAAATTATTATTAGTATTCCAAAAATATTTAAAAATGTATTAAAAATTGTAAAAATATTTTAAAATATGTAAAAAAAGATTATTAAAATTATAATTAATTTGAGGTTTGTTGACAGCCAATAATTAATATTAGAAAAAAAAATTAAAAAAAGATAAAGAGAGATGTGAAGTCTTGTAAAGCCTAGTTTGGCAAGTGGTAATTTTAGCTTAAAAATTAAAAAGTCACCAAAAAAAATACAAAAGTCTACAATTTTTATCCAACAATGCTGGGAAATTCTATTTCCACACACTTACCTACCTATGTGCACACACTTAATGATTTATTTATTTTTATTACAGTTTTTCCCTAAAATAAAATTACTAAAGTGTTTTTATCTTCTTCACTAAAACCCAATTTCTTAACCCTAACCCTAGCTCCCACCCACCGCTATTGCTGCCACCGCCGCCATCAACTCTGCTACAACTTCTTTGCCGCAAAACCGCCATCCCCTCTTGAGGATTTAGATTGCGTTTGGCTAGGTTCGTTGATAGGAAACAATGCATGTTGATTTGAATAAAAAAAAAAATTGGTTGAATAGATTTGAACAAATTTAATCCTGCAGATTATTTACAAAAAAAATCATTTACAAATAGATGCATAATACATGGTAATTAAAACAGATGAACTACAAATCCAGAAACATAAGTGAAATATGATTAATTAAGCTCTGTAATAGGTCTATCAATGGTTGTGTATTTCAAAAAAAAAAAAAAAAACTCATGAATATATAAGAAAAAAATTTTAATAACTTATAAATCCATAATTAAACCATAGCTCTAACCAACATGCCATTTACAGTGCCTCAATGTAACAATTTTTTTTTTTAAATGAATGAAAATTCTTTTCAAGACCGAAGCAAGGGAGAAGAAACAATACTTACAAATGGGTGTTGGTTTAGGATTTCAATGTTAAAGAGAGTGATATTTTTGGCAAAAAAAGGTTGTGCATTGAGTAAAATTACAAAATTCGAAATTAGTTGGTGTGTATATTGAGAGAGGATGTGGAGTGAGATGTTTTGGTGTGTGGAAATAGAATTACTCTACAAAGCTATACACAGTGCCTTCACATGATGAACTGTGGTAGAGTCAACATAAAAAGTCCATTTTGCCCCTCCTTTATGTGTCTTTATTTCGTGTTTGAACACACACCCCCTCCTTTATGTCAAACATTGATGGACTGCTATCACATTCATATGACTATTTTATCAAAAAATTTTAATATGTTGCTGTAAATGTTTTCTAGTAATGATTGAGGCTCCCATTTTAGGAACTCTCACCACTTTCAAAGTAATCTAAACCACTCATATAAGTGAGATAAAAAAAAAAAAAAATCAACACACATAAATAGTCCAAATCATTTTATTTATGGATAGTGAGGGTTCCCAATAACGAAGTCTCCCTCATTTTCCATGTTTTCCAGTCCAAGTCTATTATCCAAAAATAAATAAATAAATAAAGTAATAAAATTTACAAACATCACATGAGAGTTCGGATCCTCTGCCATACTTTCTTGCGGGGTTTCCTGCAGTGCCCCAAAACAACGTCGTTTTGGGGCAATATTTCCAAAAAAAAAAGAAGAGCAAAACAGAACACACCAATGTCATCATCTCTCTCTCTCTCTCTCTCTAAGCAAAACCCACATCAGTTAGAACACATTCATGGACTCTGCAGCCACAAGAAGGCCTTGTTTCCATTGAAGAAGATGAACAATAGAACACACCACCATTGAAGAAGATGATGGTCTTGCCTCTATTGCAGACATGGAAGCTGGGTTCTCTGGAAACAACAAGAAGAAGCCTATATGCAAACAATATAAGGAAATGTGTTGGTTCCATTGCTACAACTTCCAACAATGGTATAAGATGAACAACAATGGTGAAAAAAAAAAAATTCCTAACCATGATATAGGAATTGGGTCCTTGAGTGCTAAATTAGAACATGACATTGAGTTCTTAGTGAAACAAATTAAACACAAAAAATACAGGAAACAAAAAAGAATTCAAATTAGAACATGAAAATTCAATGGCAAACACAAGTAACCCAAAAAACATATCTAAAATTTGAATCAAGAGTTCATAATTGGATGTTATCAAGCAAGCTTACTAAGACCCAATTGATAGACCCAAGGAGAGAGAGATAGACAAAACCAATAGCCGAGAGCCCCTTTTTCTCTTCATTCAAATTTTAGATCTAAGAAGAGAGAGATAGACAAAACCCAACCCAATTGACAGGCCTAGGGTTTCATCTAATTTCCACAGACAAATGAGAAAACAGGGAAAAAAAATAATAAAGAAATAAATGTCTTTGGAAGCCGAGAAAAATGAGGAAAATTCTAATATTTGAAGTTAAAAGAAGTAGCCATACAATGTAATACAAAAGTTAAAACAGAAAAACAAAGAAATCGATCAACCGATCTCTTTCTCTATATATATATATATATATATTACATATCTGTTCTTCTTGATTGATAAAAATGGGAAAATCACTATAAGGAATTCTGGGTTTGACTAGAGCCATAGAAATCGACGAGTCTCTGCAAAATCAAGACCTGGGATTTGAGAAGAACAATGTAGTCGGCGGTTTCTTGGAACAACTGGTCGGCCTTTCTCTCTCGGTCGTAGGTGGGTATGAGGCTTTTCAGAGCTTCTAATTTCTCAAAAACTGAAGAACATGATTCGACATTGATGAGTGTTGTTGAGTTCTTGTGATGATTATGAGGTTTGTGAAGTCGTGTCTCTTTCTCGTCCTTCTCATGGGCCTGGACATGGCGTTCTTTTGCCTTGAGCTTGTGGAGACAGAGAAGACAGAGACAGATAGAGAAGAGAGAGAGATGTAATTAGGCTGAAAAGCAAAATAAGAAAATACAATAAAAAATAAAAAAAAGGTCCAAAACGACGTTGTTTTGGACCACCGCAGAGACAACCGCAGGGAAGTATGACAGATGATTCGGACTGCATCAACATGATGTCTTGCAGGTCTGCCGTCTACCGCATCAGTCCCATCAGACGGGTACTATGCATGGCATGCATGACAAGAGCATTTCGATCAATTTATCCACTTTTAATTATTTATATTATTTCTTTTCATATTTTTTTTAAAAGTTAAAAAATTCATTACAAACATATAATAATTATTAATTATTTTATTTTATTTTATATTTTAGTTAACAATTAAAAATTATTAAAAAAAACCTACTCCCTAACGAGTCCTAAATGAATGAGATTGATCGTGAATGAGATTAACGGTAGTGAGTGAGGGATAAGGATAATATGTACATGCCAATTAGATGGCACCACATGAAAGGACAAGATTTCTTTATAGATAGGTTTGGTCCAACTATACCAATTTTAAAGACAAAACCTGCATTTTTGGGAACCCTCGTTACCCTCAAAATGATTTGAACCACTCATATAAGAGAGATAAGAAAAAAAAAAGAACACATGAATGATCTAAATCACTTTGGAGGTGGTGAGAGTTCTAAAAAATTAAAGTCTCACTCATTTTCCTTTTAAAGAGGAACACTGATTTAGCACTATCAATTTATCTATAATGATATGAGATGAACCTATGAAAGAATGAATCCACACTCTTCTCTCTATTTATTTCTATTCTCTCTCTATCCCCTCGTTAGGATAGATTAGGAGTGTTATATTAATAAGATATAACATGATTGTTTATTAAAAATGATATTCAAACCAATTTTGTAGGCATATTTTTTAGATTTAATGATGTATAAATAATATGATTAGTTAATAATTAGAAAAAATATGAGAGAGTGTCACCTTTAATATCATAATTAATTGTCATATTATTAAACTTAAAAAGAGAATTTAATTTTTAATCTTGAATAATAATATTTTAATTTTAATATTATTTTTGTATTAAATTGACCGATGGAACGTGAAACTTTCGCCTAAGGCTTCGTGAATAAAGGGGCTTCAGATGCTCTGTATCACCATTGTCTCTCCTTATCGTCTGTCCCATTTTCATCGTTTTGGTCCTACCATGCATTTATGATTGAAACCTAAAATTTTCTAACTCTGTTGACTTCTTGGCATCATCTTCCGTTGTAACCAAAAATCTATAAATAGAAAGTGAAAATCTATTTTTCTTCCAGGCAAAAGAGCATTTTAGACATTTTTGTAACTATAACTAGTTTTCTCTTTTTTTAAGGGGTTTTGCATTAGAAAAAGTAAAATGTCTATTTTAATTTTAGCACTTTTCAATTAACTAGTTTTTATTGAGATACGAAAAGGTTTACCATTAAAATTGTTTCCTCAATCCAATACTCTTTTTTTTTTGGCTGGTTTTGTATTTGTATATTAGATCTGATCGACTTGATTTTGCATTGTATATTATTATTTGAAAATATGATCGTTTGAAAATAATTTTTTTTAAAAATAATTTAATATATATATTTAAATAATTTATTAAATATTAAAAAATATTTACAAATGTCATGTCAACATATGTAATATGTCATAAAAAAAAATTATTTATGTTTATAATATTTTTCTTTTAAAAATTAGTTAAATTAGATTGATTGATTAGTTAAAATAAAAAGTATTCTTAGAGTACTTACTACCTAAATTAGTTTGATTGATTACTTTTACAAGGCTTTTTGCCACTTACCCTTAGAGTTGATCTAAATAATCCAGGGTGTGACAACTTGGTAAAGTCTTGAGGTAGAAAAATTGATATCCCAAGTTTTACTCTCCTTGAGATTAGCCATGTGAACGACATCACTAATGATTGGTAGAGCGAACCTTTCAAATATGGAGAAATCATAAGTGTGGGTTCGAATCGCTACTTATGTATGAGTTTCGCGATTTATCGCTATACGGTTGAGTGGCCTTACTATGTAGGACCACCTAAGGGTGACCTTTAGGGTCTCGGCTTCTTAGAGTCTAACCCCAGAAGTTAGGCCTTTCTTTATTATTCTTCTAAATTGGGAAAAAAATTCCAATGTGCAATGCATACCATATGCAATCCTACCACAAGATTTACCGCTACATGATTGAGTAGTCCTGCTATGTAGTACCACATAATCATTGAATTGGTTGAGGTTAACTCACTGAGATTAGTAAATTTATAATTTTACTCTAAAAAATGTGACACATGCCATTTAAATGCATATTTTTCATTAAAAAAATGGTAAGAGTTATAATTAATTGGATCAAATTGAAACAAAATCATAAATTTAGGATCAAAATCAAGTCAATTAAAATTATGAAGACCAAAATGACATAAATACCAAAGTACAAGGACTACTGTTGCAATTTGCCCTTCTTCTAAATTGGAAAATATTCTCTAGTATGCAATGTATATCATATGCAACCCTACCACAAATTTAAGTAAGTTTTTACAAATATTTACATAAGTGATCTCACAAAAATACGTATGTTAAATATAAATTTGGGTAAGTTTTAAATTTTTACGAACTTACGTGAATTTATGTTCAACTTATACATTTTTGTAAAATCACTTATGTAAATTCATAAAAATTTATATAATTTTATAATAAAATTGCATACAGTGTGCATTACACTAGAGCATTTCTCCTAAACTGGAATTCTTTTGCTGCTTCTCATGATTCTATTATTAATAGTATTATGTTTATTACTTTTAGAATTTTTGAATTCGGTCTTTGATTCCTCTCGTTTTTGAAGAAACATTTTGCCGCTCTAGACTAGTACCACAAAGAAAATATATCTACCAAAGAAATAGATTTGTCATAGGACTGATGACTTGGTAGAACTGGGTTTCTATCAACTACAACGGTTGTCCATCATAACTTCTCTATTTTACATTTGGGTTTATCACCATTGTTCCATCTTTTGTATAATCTTATTTTTTGCTAATTTTGAACATTAATTAAGGTGGGACCCAAGCGTTATTTTTAATGTTTCTAATTGGGTTCATGTTTAATATCACGTAGTGAATAAAACCGTGTATTTGGTTACCTAAAACCATTTCCGGATGAATGAGAATTCAACATGCGTTTTTGGGTTCGTAGAATGGTTTTAGGTAGATGTCCTATGCATTTGTAAAATGTGCTTGTCCCACATTGGAAAAACTTAAGGTTTTGAATGGGTGTATATACCTTAACTTGGGATACTTGAGATAGGCCCCAAGGGGTACCCAAGTTTGTGGAAGGGTGAGGTTATAGGTGAAGTGGGCTAAATCCATTAGACCCAAAACTAAAACCACGCGCGCGCCACTACTGTCCGGTCAGGCGGGCTTGAGCGCAGGTGCGTAGTTGGGTTGGGCTTGTCCGGCCCAATACTTATCTTTTTGGGCCAAAAATATTTGCGTTTTATTTATTTAATTTTGAATTTCAGTTTTAAAATTCAAACTAAATCTGTCCAGTTTGTTTTTTCTCATCCAAACAGAGCCCTCCACCCGAACAGGTTTCTACCTGTTGAAATTCAAAACCGAACATGTTCAATCTGTACGAACAGATTTATATCTGTTTGGTACCTGTTCAAACAACCACCAATCTGCCTATACAAAGGTTGATTCCAGCAATTCATTTCATTAATTTTTCCATCATAATTTCGTCCTTCTTTCTCTGGTCTTCTTTGTGTTTCTGCATCTGTTTTGCATTTAATTTTAGGAAGAAAAAGAGAGAGTTATAACAGAGTTTTGGTTCTCCAGACTTCAATTTGTAGTGCTGCAAATTTAAGTATTAGTCGTTGCATCTTGGGAAGTAGACGCCGGTAAAACTTGAAGCATCGGAGCGAGGGCGAAATCTACTTTAAGGAGATTGTGTTCAACACAGGCATCGACATTATTTTCTATAAGTATGTAATTCGGGAAATAATTTATATAATTATTTTCTGAATTATTTTATTTTATTGTTTACTAAATTTATACATTTAATTTACACACACACACACACCACTGTGGGTATAACAATCTTAAAGTAGATTTCTATTTTTAATTTATTTGTGTAAAACAAACAAATATTTTGTTTCAGGAAATTAAATAGTAGTCATATACTGTTTAATTTCTTAAATAGTAGTAATATACTGTTTAATGATTTCTTTGATAATATAGTAGTAATATACTATTTATCATTGAAAGTTTGTTACAAAATATTATTCTGTATATTTTGTGTGTAAATTCTTTTTGTATAAAATTGTGATTGGTACATTTTTTTTTTCATTAGAAATATGACAACTAACAGTACTAAGACTGTTATTACACTAACCCCCACATCTGTTGTGTCAGTGATGACTCCGGCAGTACCGGTAAATCATGGGGAGAAGCTAGAAAAATTCAATGGCAATGATTTTAAAAGAAGGCAACAAAAAATGATGTTTTATCTTACATCATTGAATTGGCTCGCTTCACTCATAAAAAGGCACCAGCACTGAACAAGGGAGAAATTGACCGGCAAGTGGTTGTTGCAGTCGATTCATGGAAACATGGTGATTTTCTGTGTCGGAATTATATCCTCAATGGGTTGGACAATACACTGTACAATGTGTATGGTGTGAAAAGCACTGCTAAAGAGCTGTGGGAATCTCTAGATCATAAGTATAAGATAGAGGACGCCGGTACAAAGAAATTTGTTATCTGCCGTTTTCTGGATTTTAAAATGATGGATTCCAAGACAGTTATTAGCCAGGTTCAAGATCTCCAATTAATTCTCCACGGCATACATGCGGAAGAGATGGTTCTCAGTGAATCTTTCCAAGTTGCGGCAATCATTGAAAAATTGTCACCATCTTGGAAAGAATTCAAGAATTATCTAAAGCATAAACACAAGGAGATGAAATTAGAGGAATTGATAGTGTGGCTCAGGATTGAAGAGGACAACCGTGGTTCCGACAAGAAGTCAGGAAATCATGTCATGCAGGCTAAAACAAATGTTGTGAAACATGGACAAGGGTCAAAGTTCAACAAAAAAAAAAAAAAAAACGGAAGCATGATGGCAATAGTCTCAAACAAGGATCAACAAGTAATAGAATCAACAAAAGGTTCATTGGCAAGTGTTTTGTGTGCGACAAAGATGGACATCGTGCTAAGGATTGTCACGTTCACAAGGACGGAGGAAGTTCGAGCAAAAAGCCAGCACAAGCCAACATAGCCGAGGATTTTTATCTTTCTAATGGAGTGGCAGACATCAATCTTGCTGCAGTAGTCTCTGAAGCAAACTTGGTGGGCAATCCCAAGGAGTGGTGGGTGGATACTAGAGCAACCCGCCATATCTGTGCAGATAAGAATATGTTCACAACCTATAAAGTGGTGGAAGGTGGGGAACAACTTTTTATGGGAAACTCCTCTATATCAACTGTAGAAGGACAAAGAAAGATAGTGCTGAAAATAACCTCGGGAAAAGAACTCACTCTTAACAATGTACTCCATGTGCCAGAAATTTACAAAAATTTGATTTCTGGGTCATTGTTGATCCAGAATGGGTTTAAATTAGTCTTAGAATCTGATAAAATTGTACTCTCCAAGAGTGAAATGTATGTGGGGCGAGGTTACATGAGTGATGGGCTTTTTAAGCTCAATGTAATAACTGTTGTACCTAATTTGGCTTTTAATAATAAGAACACATCTTCTATTTATATTGTCGAGTCTTCTTTTTTATGGCATGGTAGGTTAGGACATGTTAATTTTAATTCTTTGCGTAGACTTGTTGCTTTAGAATGTTTACCAAACTTAAAATTTGATCGTAATCATAAACGTGAGATTTGTGTTGAGGCAAAACTCACTAAGGCATCATTTATTAAAGTTGAAAGAAGTATTAAACATCTAAGTTTAATTCACACAGATATCTGTCATTTAAAATTTGTTCAAACTAGAGGAGGTAAGAAGTACTTTATTACTTTTATTGATAATTGCACTCGATATTGCTATGTTTACTTATTGAGAAGTAAAGATGAAGTCGTAGAAGCTTTTAGGCAATATAAAATTGAGGTTGAAAATCAACTTGGCAAATCTATAAAAATTGTGAGGATTGACAGGGGTGGTGAGTATGATACACTATTTGAAGAATTTTTTTCTGAACATGGTATCATTCACCAAACCACTGCACCTTATTCTCCTCAGTCAAATGGAGTTGCTGAGAGAAAGAATCGAACTCTTAAAGAGATAATGAATGCCATGTCGATTAGTTTAGGGTTACCTCAGAACTTTTGGGGAAAGGCAATTTTGTCTGCGAACTTTATCCTTAACAAGGTACCCCACAAGAAACTAAATCAAACACCTTATGAATTATGGAAAGGTCGACGGCCTACCTACAATTACCTCAAAGTGTGGGGGTGTTTGGCCAAGGTGGCAGCACCTAGTCCCAAAACGACTAAGATAAGACCAAAAACTGTTGATTGTGTGTTCATTGGTTATGCAAATAATAGTAGTGCATATAGATTTTTAGTTCATTGATCTGAAAATCCTGATATGCATGTAAATACTATTATTGAGTCAAGAAATGTGTCATTTTTTGAACACATTTTCCTTGCAAGGAAACTGAAGAGAAAAGTTCAAATAAAAGAACTTTTGATACTGCTATGGGTAGCAGTGAAGACTACAATGACAATGAATCAGATGAACCTAGACGTAGCAAGAGGGCTAGGATCTCTAAATCATTTGGTCTAGATTTTCTGACATACCTGCTAGAAAATAAGCCTCAAAACTTCAAAGAAGCAATGTCTAGTCTTGAACTCCATTGTGGAGAGAGACTGTGAATAGTGAAATTGAATCAATACTGCAAAATCATACTTGGGAACTAGTGAATCTTCTACCAGGGTGTAAACCTCTTGGATATAAGTGGATATTCAGGAGAAAAATGAAAGCAGATGGTTCAATAGATAAATACAAGGCTAGACTTGTTGTTAAGGGATATTGGCAGAAGGAAGTCCTTGATTGTTTTGATACCTATTCACCAGTGACAAGAATAACATCTATTCTTATGTTGATTGCGATTACAGCTTCGTATAATCTGGAATACATCAAATGGATGTTAAAACAACTTTTTTGAATGCGAGTTAGATGAGAAAATCTATATGGAACAACCGGAAGGGTTTCAAGTTTCCGGCCAAGAAAAAAAGATTTGTAAACTTGTCAAATCATTTTATGGATTAAAACAAGCTCCGAAACAATGACATGAAAAATTTGATCAGGCTATGCTTTTAGATAGTTTTAAGATAAACGAATGTGACAAATGCGTCTATGTTAAAAGCACAGACAAAGGCTATGTCATAGTTTGTCTTTATGTAGATGACATGCTCATTATTGAAAACGATAATGACATGATTAAATCCACAAAAAAAAATGTTGAACAAAAAGTTTGACATAAAAGATCTGGATAACAGATGTAATTCTAGGAATAAAAATTACTAGAACATCTAAAGGATATGCTTTCTCTTAGTCTCACTATGTTGAAAAGATTCTGGAGAAATTTGGAAAGCATGACGACCGTCCTGCTAAAACACCTGTTGACATTAGTCTTCATTTGTCAAAAAATACGGGTGCAGGCATATCACAATTAGAGTACTCTCGGATAATTGAAAGCTTGATGTACTTAACGAATTGCACTAGGCCAGATATAGCCTATGCTGTAAGCAAATTGAGTAGGTACACAAGTAATCTAGGGTCCGATCATTGGAAAGAAATAATTAGGATACTTAGGCATCTAAGACATACCCATAATTATGACTTACATTATACCAAATATGCAGCAGTACTCGAGAGGTACAGCGATGCAAATTAGATATCGGATATTAAAAACTCAAAATCCACTAGTGGATACGTCTTTACCTTGAGAGGTGCTGCAGTCTCTTGGAAATCTTCCAAGCAGACATGCATAGCAAGGTCGACAATAGAATCTGAATTTATCGCATTAGATAAAACTAGAGAAGAAGCAGAATGGCTTCATAATTTCTTAAAAGACATTCCAATGTGGCCTAAACCTGTGCTAGCTATATGCATACACTGTGATAGTGAAGCAACAATAGGACGGGCGCAAAATCATATGTATAATGGTAAGTCTCGACATATTCCTCGAAGACATAATACCGTTAGGCATTTGTTCTCACATGAAATAATTTCCATAGAATATGTAAAGTCAAAGAAGAATATTGCAGATCCATTGACTAAAGGGCTAGCCAGAGAGCAAGTGTATCATTTTATCGAGGGGAATGGGATTAAAGCCTATTACTTAAAAGTTGCCATAATGGCAACCCAACCTAGTTAACTGGAGATCCCAAGATCTAGGTCCAAAGGGACAACCGAATTATGGATGACTTCACGTATCATTAAGGAGGTTTACTCCTACCCATTTCTATGATAAGAAGAGTGATACCTGCAGTGTTAGTAGGATAAGCTTTGCTTTTAATGATTCTTATAGCTTGGACATCCAAGAGGGGTATAGTAAGATACTCTCAATAAGAAATCACTTATATGAGTGTGAACTAGGCCGGTTCTGTGAGAATTGAGAAGGCTAAATTCTCTAGAGCACTCATGAATTACTAGGCGTTTTTCAGGGCCAAAATGAACACAACCGTAAGAACCAAATTGTGTCTGCAGATACACTATGTGTAGTCTACTGTCTTGGCTTACACAAACAGCTGAACAGTTCAAGGCATCACGTCCACTGGTTAACCAGTAAGTTCGATAGGCTTTCACTAGAGGAGGTTCAACGCCAAAAGCTACCTGTCTCGATGTGGTGTATTTTCTTAATGTACTCTTTCTTTCTCCTGCATCTTGTTGCATGTCCGTTCTCGTGAATTTCATTTATGTGGGGGATTGTTGGAAAATGGCTTTTGTATAACCTTATTTTTTGCTAACTTTGAGCATTAATTAAGGTGGGACCCAAGCGTTTTTTTTAACGTTTCTAATTGGGTTCATGTTTATTATCACGGAGTGAATAAAACCGTGTATTTGGTTGCCCAAAACCATTTCTGAATGAATGAGAATTTAACATGCGTTTTTGTGTTCGTGGAATGGTTTTAGGTGGGTTTCCTATACATTTGTGAAATGTGCTTGTCCCACATTGGAAAGGCTTAAGGTTTTGAATGGGTTTATATACCATAGCTTGGGATACTTGGGATGGATCCCAAGGGGTACCCAAGTTTGTGGAAGAGTGAGGTTATAGGTAAAGTGGGCTAGACCTATTGGATAAAAAACTAAAACCACATGCGCGCGCCGCCGCCGTTAGGCTGGGCTGGGCTGGGCTTCGGCACGGGTGTGTGGTGTGAGGTTGGGTTAGACTTGTCCGGCCCAATACTTATCTTTTTGGGCCAAAAACATTTGCATTTTATTTATTTAATTTTGAATTTCAGTTTCAAAATTCAAATTAAATCTGTCCAGTTTGTTTTTTCTCACCCAAATAGAGCCCTCCATCCAAACAGGTTTTCTACCTATTGAAATTCAAAACCGAACCTGTTCAATCTGTACGAATAGATTTATATCTGTTTGGCACCTGTTCGAATAGCCACCAATCTGCCTATACAAAGGCTGATTCCAGCAATTCATTTCATCAATTTTTCCATCATAATTTTGTCCTTCTTTCTCTGGTCTTCTCTGTGTTTCTGCATCTGTTTTGCATTTAATTTTAAGAAGAAAAAGAGAGAGTTACAATAGAGTTTTGGTTTGCCAGACTTGAATTTGTAGTGTTACAAATTTAAGTGTCAGTCGTTGCATCATGAGAAATAGACATCGGTAAAACTCAAAGCACCAGAGCGAGAGCAAAATTTACTTTAAGGAGATTGTGTCCAACACAAGTCTTGACATTATTTTCTGTAAGCATTTAATTCGGGAAATAATTTATATAATTATTTTTTGAATTATTTTATTTTATTGTTCACTAAATTTATACATTTAATTTACACACACCACTGTAGGTATAACATGTGCAAATTTCAATTATGACAAATTAATTAATTTGTTCTGAAATTATTATCTCAATTTTCTTTTGGCAAGACAATATCATTGTCCATGTCGGTTCCCACTAGCATATGACCTGTGGTTATAAGAAATAGTAGAACAAATTTTTATAAAAAATTGTAACCGCCCAATTTATATTTTCATAAATTGCATAAAAATAGAAGAAAAGTCAACATCATCTCATGGATTTGCGATTACTGGATAGAGATGGTGGTGATGATGGGTCTAGAGGGAAACAGAGCCTTTCAGGTTGAGGTCATAATAGTAATGGCACAATTTACAGTGGTGGCATGTTAGCTCGGGAATAGGAATATGCCGGTCTGGCAGTTCGCCATGGCCACACTTGTTGACGATGGAGACGAAACTCGGTTGAACCGTCGAGAAGTCATGACCCGTTAAGTGAGTAAAGAGAGGCAAGTTTAACAAAAATTTTGTTTGGAGAGATGATTATTTTAATTGGTTATTTGATTTTTTTTTTTTTTTTTTTTGATTATTTTAACATGATTAAAATAGTTGTGTTTAGGAAGTTGATTAGTTTTTTTTTTTTTTTTTTTTTTTTTTTTTTGTAATTAATTTGATGGTTACGAAAAAAAAGTGAAATCTATATATTATATAAGCAAAAGTGATTTCTAATGAGAAGCCTCTTAAGAGTTCCAAACTCTTATTTTAAAATTATCGATTTTTTAATTTATAAAATAGTTTTAAAAAATCTATTGGCTGATTTATTTATTTAATTATTTTAGAAATAATAATTATCCACTAATTTATGGATTTCAAATGGGAAAATAACAAAAATATTTCATAATCTCTCCATCATAATCTCTCTCATCTATTTTCCAAAAAAAAAATATATTAAAACTTGTATTCATTTTCTCTCCTCCACAAAATCAGATAATATTTTTCATGAACGTTGTGGGTATCTATCTATATTTTATATATTATATTATAACATAACAACAAAAAATTAAAAATCAAATATACAAACAGATAAATTTAATAAATTTGATTTTTATTTATTTAGTTAAAACATTTCTTTTGCCTCTCAATATCTAATTTTAAATTTTAAAAATCTATAAAGTCTATATAAACAAATCTGATTTGAAAATATCTCCCACTATCATACTTTAAATTAATAAAACTCACATATCTATTACATATTTAACTCGCATAATAACTTATCTAAATAATAATAATTAAAAATAAATAGAAATCATAGATAAATTAAAAAAAAAAATTTAAAAAAAAAGTAAAAACGCACAACTCCATCTAAAATAAATTGAAAAAATAAATAAATATAAACCACACAAAAATAAAGAAGATAAGAATTTAGATATTGATCTTAAAAAGATATAACAATATCTAAATTTAAATTATGATTTTGTAATATAATTATCTTTTTTTTTTTAATTATATATATCAAAATTTTAAATCACTTAATGGGACAAATTAATCAATTTTCTAAAATTATTGATTTTTCAATTTATAAAATATATTTAAAAAATTTATTGACTGATTTATTTATTTAATTATTTTAGAAATAATAATTATCCCTTAACTTATGGATTTCAAATGAAAGACAACAAAAATATTTCATAATCTCTTCATCCTAATCTCTCTCACCAATTTTCAAATATATATATATATATATATATATGAAAACTTGCATTCCTTCTCTCTTTCCAAACAATCAGATAATATTTTTTTTATAAAAGTTGTGGATATATATCTATATCTTATATATTATATTATAACATAACAAACAAACAAACAAACAAAAAACTAAAAATCAGATACACAAATAGATAAAATTAATAAATTTGATTTTATTTATTTAGTTAAAATCTTTCTTTTGTATCTCAATATCTATCTATTTTTAAATTTTAAAAATCTTTAAAGTTTACTTAAACAAATCTAATTTCAAAATATCTCCCGCCATCGTACTTTAAATCAATAAAACTCACATGTATACCACATATCTAACTCACATCATAACTAGAAATGGCAATTTGAACCTGGCCCAATGGGGACCCAGCGTCCCGACCCCAATTAGAGCGGTTTTTCCTAGAAAAATACCCTTGACAAGCCGGGGATGGTATTTAAAAATGAATCCTCGATTTCGGGTCGGGTATGGTGATACGTTTCTCAGCCCCAGCCCCGAAATCGACCCCTGCCTCGTTTCCTCCCGAAGTAAAATTACTATTATACCCCTGTATATATATATGTCTCTATTTTGTTGACACTCACATAAACACATGTTGTTGCTCCCTCACACACGGCTGCGCATGAGAAAAATGAAGAGAGGAAAGAGAGAGCCAATTCTTTGCCGATCTCCTCTGTCGAGAAAAGAGAGTCGTCATCTTCACAGCGACTCCGCTACCGACTCCTTCGCCGATCTCCCCCGCTTTTCTCCTTCGTTTCTCTACCGACTCTTTCCATCTCTCTATATTCCTCTCTCTTTCTCTATGTTATACACACACACGCACACACACACATATATATATATATATTATAGATTGCATCTCAGATCTGTGAGATCTATGATGATGATGATCTGTTGTTGTTGATCTTTTTTTTTTTTTTTTTTTTTTGATCTGTTGTTTTTTGTTGATCTATTCTTCTGCTGTTTTTTTTTTTTTTTATCTGGTGTTGTTTTTTGTTAATTTGATATTGTTGATCTCTCTCTTTCGCCATGTTGATCTGTTTTTTTTTATCCTCCATAGAGTTTCAAAGCAGTTTTCAAAAAAAAAAAAAAAGAGTCGGGGATTTTTCGGGGTCTAGGAAACCCGATCCCATTAGGGGGCAGGTGTTGGGTGGTGATGGGTTCCTCGCCAAGGATCGGGAGCGGGGACGAAAAATTTTGTATCTTCGGGGTTTAGGGACGAGGAGTATGATCCTCGGCCCCGCCCCGGCCCGTTGCCATTCCTAACCTAAATAATAATAATTAAAAACAAATTCGCATCACAACTTACCTAAATAATAATAATTAAAAACTAGTAGAAATCACAGATAAATAAATTTAAAAAAAAATAGAAACCCACAACTCCATCTTAAATAAATTGAAAAAAAAAAAAAAACCAAATAGCAACGACACAAAAATTAAAAATATATATATAAGAATTTAGATATGGATCTCAAAAAAATATGACAATATCTAAATTTTAATTGTGATTTAGTGATATAATTATCTATTTTTCTGATGTATATCTATCAAAATTTTAAATTACTTAATGGGACAAATTAATCAATTTTCAAGTCTTATTTAAAGAATAATCTTATTAGTCATCCCAACTCCTAGACTTCGCGGGCATTGGCGAAGGATCTAACTGATTGGATTAGGTGAGGTATAAGTTGTTGGAGGTAACATTCTCCCACTTCATAAATTTATTTGTTTTTTAATTTTATTTTTTTTCCCTGTGTGATTCTTTACTGTTGGTTTAGTTTTGGTTTCGGTTTTAATGAGATTTATGTGTTTATTTACAAGTTTGCATGGTGGAGAAGAATTACTGGTGATTATGGTTGCAATCGAAGTATCTATATCCATTCTATGCCAATGATTTTTTATCGGAATTTGTTTTCTTCAATGAAGACCACACCAAAAAAAAAAAAAAAAAATGAGTATCAATTTTTTAATTTTTTATTGTCATTTTATTTTATAGAAAATGTGAAAATTTATTGAGAATTCAAAATTTTACTATAACATTAGATTTTTGTATAACTAGGTAAATTTAAAACTTTTAAATATCATTGCGTTTTTTTTATTTTTATCATCTTTCTATCCCATTACACCATTACTGTTATTTGTTAGTTTGTTAATTATAATTCAATTAGTTGAAAGTGAAAGCTTAATATAACGTTTCATATATATTATAATTAATTTGTTACAACTATAGTCGTATATAATAGCATAATATATATGGATAATCTCTAAATATAATTTATATTTTTTTATGTGATTAAATAGTCCATCTTAAATAGTATATAGAAGAGTTAGATGGCTTCTTTTATCTCTAAGAAACCCAATATATTTTTTTCTTTACTTTTTAATTTTTTAAATTGAAACATCAATTGTTTATGTCCATAAAAAAATAAATAAATAAATAAAAATAAAAATAAGTTAGGACTAGACATAGGATTATCCGATTCGCCCAAACTGCCATACTCGATCCGACTCGCACACATATGGGCGGTTTCGCAAATACATTAGGGTCGGTTGCAGTTTGGATTTTGGCTGATTTTCGAGTTGCGAGCAGGTTACGGGTTTGAACCGCACCTGCACAACCCGCCCGCATTAACAATTTTATTTTTTATTTTTTTTATTTCAAATCTGGACCGTTCATCTTCATCTATACCCAAACAAACAAAAACCCTAATCTAATCTCTCAAACTCAAAAACACACATCTACATAGCTCTCACTCTCTCGTTTTTCAATCTCTCACTCTCATCTCATCAGTCTCTTACTCTCTGGTTTTTCATATGGACCGATCAACCTCGCAAGAGATCAACTCTCTCTCATCGCAAAATCGACCGATCGACCTCACTCTCTCATCGCACTGATCGACCTTGCAAGATCGAATCTTTCTTTGGCAACTCTCAAGTATACGTCTCTGTGTCTCTGTCTCTCTCCCCGATCTTTGATTTTTTTTGTGGGCATTCAGATCTGTGTCTCTCTATGTGTAGCCTCTCTTCTAATCTCACTCTCTCGTTCTTTCATCTCTCTCTCTCTCTCTCTCTCTCTCTCTATGTGTGTGTGTGTCGATCGGCGAAGAGACCGATTGACCTTCGCAAGATCAACTCTGCTCTACAGCTCACAGGTAAGCCTCTCTGTCTCTGACTCTCTCTCTCTCTCTCTCTCTCCCCCCCGACCTTCTCTTCATTTCTGTCTCTGACTCTTCTTTTTTTTTTTTTTGTGTTCATCTCTTTTTTTTTTTTTTTTTGTGTTCATCTCTGTCTCTGAGTTTATTTGTTCATTTTGTTACAAAGGTTAAACTTTGGGTTTTTTTTTTTTCTTTTGGAGGGGGGAGGGGGTAACTTTCCATAATTTTTACCTCCAACAATATAGGGTTTTCATGCTTTAGGGATCACCTGTTGGTTGTTGGCTTCAGCCACAGTTGGGGGAAGTTTTACTAAGACAATGGAGTTACAACTTACAGGGTTATAGTTCCTTTTTGATTTTGCCCCCCACTGGTACAGATTCAAGTCATCCAAATAAAGCATTGTTGTTTATTATTTTAGTGTTTGTTCTTGTCATCCTTACTTAAATTTTTTCCTTTTCTTTTTTCTTTTTCATTTTATTTATGCCAATTGGAGATGAACAAGAGTATGAAACATTTTTGGTGTTGGTTGATTTCGTAGTGAGTTTGTAAAACACAATTTGTTGTTGCTTTCATGCCAATTTATTTGGAATTCTAACCAATGAGCTCATGCTCTACCTATGGGGCTTATCTTCAAGTTCAACCTATAATGTTGATGCTAATACTATAAATGAACTCTAATCCATTTGTTCATTTGTAAATTTTTCATATACTCAACACATTTTCTTACTATATTGAGATGTAATATATAGACATTTGTTTATCTTTTCATTACTTTATTCTTTTACATTTTTTTTGTCAAAGGCATTATGAAGACTGAAGATTAAATTTTTTATTTTTCAATTTGTTTTTGTGTAGGGTTCATCAACCAAATGCATGGAATTGATATTTTTGGAACTTGGATGTGATTCATGATAATGGAGTTTGAGATATTGTGTTGCAAATGTTTTTGTGGATGCACATTTTGTGAATGACAACACGTGGCCAAGGTGATACCAAAGTGTCAGTGAGATGCCACGTGTCCTAGTCATGGCGTCGAGGTGATCTCGGCTAGGCCGAGGTTGTTTGCGAAGATACCGGAATCTGAGGTAATTGGATAAGGGACAAGAGTCCTCAAATGGGGGAGGACCTTGGATAAAGATGAAGCTCTTAGAAGTTTATCTTTATTTATTTAAGAGTCCAGGATGAGCATTGAGCCAGAGTTTAAGAGAAGCTAGGCTTCTATAGGGACCAGATTAGTGCAAGCTATAAAAGTAAGGCACCCTCGTGGGTCTAAGGTACGTTTTTTGTATTCTGGCTAGTGAGTTAAGCACTGTTTGCTATCTTTGAGAGATAACTGAGTACTGACTTGATCGTCGGAGTGCCCCCGGATGGACGAACCACTGCCGGAGTCTTATCTTTCTGTGACAGGTTGTTCGGGCGCAATCTATTCTGCTGCTGTTCTCCAGCTGAGTTCCTGTTTGGCATTGTGGTCAGAAATCAACACACACAATTTGGTGCCGTCTGTGGGAGAGCAAGAAGAATATATGGCCAACGACGGACAGAAAGAGAAGATTGGGGACGACATCCCTACTGGAAGAGGCAAATATATTGACCCTAACGTATAGGAAGAGAACTGCAATAAAGAACCCAGGGAGCAGAACCCTAGGGAGAAAGACGTCGACAAAGAGGGAAACATGCCAAAGAAGACAGATCGAGGCGAGTATTACAACGAAATCGACATCCAGGTATGGAAAGATAGATGCCTGAGGAGGGACGGCGAGATGAAAGGGATGGCAAACAAATTGGCGGACCTACAATCGGTTGTCAATTTCATGATGCAGTACTTCTTCATGTAACCACTGTTCCCATTAGAGGACACGCCGATTCCAGCGGACAAGAACGATGCCCAGAATGGGGGACAAAAGCAATCCCCGCAGTCTCCTAGCATGACAGGGCGAGGGAGCATTCTCATTGGCCTTCACGAGAGGTCGGAAAAGGAGAATCGATGAGAGGAGAGTCTCAGAAGACACATCATGCCAAAGAAGCCTATGCCAAAGAACATCGGCATGTTCAAGGGAAGGAGTTTTGCTTTGACACGACGAATGGAGAGAGGTCTAAGAGGACTCACAATGACACCGGGAGCAGCACACCCAAAAGGCTGAAGTCCGTCGACAGCTGAGCTCTTGGACAGACTAAGGAGGATTTGAGAGACTACTTACAGAGGAAGCGACAAGATGCCGAGGTCACATCTCCGGTTAAGCTGAGAACGCCATTCTCAATAGATCTAGACAAGTTTGAGGCCTCAAAAAGATTCCACATGCCAAGATTCCAGATATACGATGGCAAATTTGATCCTAACTTCCACGTCGGCTTGTACCTAAACTCAATGTACTGCAATGCAAGAACGAGCATTGGTGTGTAAGGTATTCCCCTCGTCCTTTGAGAAAATCGCATCAGACTGGTTTCACAAGTTACCGAAAGGAACTGTGAAGAGTTGGGAAGGCCTGGCCGAGATGTTCGTGGCCAGGTTTGTGACAAACAAACTGCAGCCATTGAGGGTAGACTCCTTGATGGCTCTGAGAATTGGCGAGGATGAAAGCTTCAGGGCTTATGCCAAAAGATATTATGAAGTGTTTAACCGAATACCAGGGTGCAATCAAAAATTGGTGGTTGTTTCTTTTAAGAACGACCTGAACGATGATTGCCTGTTTCGAAAGTCACTAGCAAAGACGCTGCCCAAAAGTATGGAGGAACTCATGGCCAGGATCGAGAAGTATGCAAGAGCCAAAGAAGACACGCTAGGGACAAGGACATTAAAGCAAGAGAAGAGAAACGGCTCGCCGAAGCGAGGTCGAGGAAATACTGGATATAACAGGCAAGAGACATGACTGAGGGCTGTACAGGCAATCACTGCCGTATTCCGGATTCCGACTTACAAAGTGTTGGAAAGGATCAGGAACCAGCCGTATTACAAAGCACCGAAAAGGGTTCTTGGCAAATTTATAGAAAGAAGTCTTGGCAAGCACTGTGCTTACCACAATGAAGACGGGCATCTAACTCAGGGGTGTAGAGCCCTCAAGGCACATTTGGAAGATTTGGTAAGACAAAGTCACTTAAGGGACCTAGTGGATGAAGCTAAAACAAGGGAAGAATAGTGTAACAACCCCATACTATTTACCGGAAATTTACTGAATTACATACTGATTACTGCTAAACTGGAATGCTTATGACTGATAATTGAACTACCTGGAGTACTGAACGGACTGATTGAAAATTGGAAATAAATTGACTGAGCATATCTATTGTATTGCATTTTTATCTTTTCGATTATTTGATTATCTGTTCGTGTTTTTATGTTTAAACTACAAATTGAAGGCCTTATCGGCGGCCGAACTGAGAATTGTTTAGTGTTTCATGATCAGTAGGATTTATGTGATTTTATGGTGTATTTATCTAAAATGTGATTAGGAATGATTAAATTAGATTAAATATTGTCATATTGCAAACTTTGACTTATTTACCAAAATGCCACTAAGTGGGCCACTATCCTACACAATTAGGGACTTGTATTGCACTTGAACAAAACCATTTCCTCAGCCATTTCCTTATGCTAGCCGGCCAAGAGAGAAGAATTAGAGAGAGAGGGAGAGAATTAAGAGGGAATTGGGTTCAACTTGTAGAATTGCTTGGAAATTGAAGATTGAATTCAAAATTGTGCTTCCATTCTTGAATACAAGATTTAGGTATGAATTTCAACCCCTCATTGATGCCCTTAAGGTTGATTCTTGCTAGGTTCATGGCAAATTATAGAGTTAAGATATAAATTGGTTCTATAGTGTTGAATTAGAACATAATTCATGCATGCATGTTTGAATTGATGAGTTTTGAGTTGCATCCATGGTAAAATTGTACATGCATGCTCATGTTTAAGCTTAAGTCCATGTTTTCAACTTGTTTTTGAAGAGAATGAACTCATTAGAGCATGATTTGAAGCTTTAAATTGGTTTGAATGCATGCATGTCATGTTTGAACATTGTTCATGAAAAATGGGTTTGAAAAATGGTTTTAATTGACTCACCTTTGGGGCTTGAATTCATAAATTGAGCTTTGAAACTTGTTATACATTGAATCTAGATGTGTTTTCCAGAATTTGGGCCCAAGAGGTCGAGTTTTGAGTGAAAGAGTGCTTGGTTTGAGCTTAGGAGACAAATCTGGAAATTCCAGAATTTGGCTTCTTCGCTCGAGCGAAGGATTCTTTGCTCGAGCTACCAACCTTTGTTCGAAGCTACGCTCGAGCGTGGGATTGGTGGCTCGAGCGTAAAATTTCAGCATCCAGTACTTTTACTGTTTCAGCAGCTCGCTCGAGCGAAGGATTTCTCGCTCAAGCGAAGCCTTTGAGTTTGGAAGCTCGCTCGAGCGAGGCTCCTATTTTCAGCAAACTTTGCAAAATGTTTTCTAAGTGTATTTTTGCATCCTCATCCCATTCTAGGCATTCTTAGGCCTAGTTTAAGACATTTTAATGAGGATATAGATGTAGAACACACCAAGGCAAATTAGGGATTAAATTATGATATTTCCCAACCGTGTAGCTTAGTGTGTGTTCAACCTGTGAACTGTGTAGGGTTGGCGACTGGGGAAACACGCTCTAGCATAACGTAGCCCAAACTCTGTGAGTAACAATTGTGTAAAGATATGTTCAACTGAGAATGTTTTCTAACTGATTAACCGAACTATTTTCTGAATTGATTATTGTTAATTGACTGAATGTATGTCCTATATTCTGAAATGTACTGTGGCATCCTTAGCCCCTACTGTTTACTGTTACTGTTACAGAGATCTCTGTCGGTTCCCTCGTGGAACCACTACTGTTTACTGATTGATGGCCATCATTACTGTTCGGTCTTTAAGACCTACTGTTTATTGCTATGCTAATGGATGTACCACATATGACTGAATAACTGTTCTGACTGAAAGACTGGAATACTGTTTAATGAACTGTTTTCATTACTGTAAGGACATTTCATTCTTAACCTCTTTACGCATTATGTTATTCACTGGGCTTAGCTCACTGTTTATATATATATGTAGGTGCTCAGCCACCAGACCGGAGCTAGGAGCGTGGGTTAGACTCCAGTTTTGTCAAGCCAGCCTATGTGCCTCACTGCGAGGTTCCGAGTTGCCATGTTATGGCTCTGGGGTGCTTTGTCTTTCCCCGTCTGTCTCCGTACTGTTTTGGATTACTGTATAGACTGCCAGCTACTAACCGTACTGTTATCAAGGGATTAGGTCCCTTATCGTGTGATCAGAATTTTGTATAGATCTTGTTTGAATGTGTGAATGCATGAAAAATCTTTTTGGCATACAGACTGTCACAGCTCAATGGACATTATTTATTTATCAGTATTTCCGCCAGTTCTCGAACTCGCTTTTATCAGACTATCATAGCAGCCTTGGTAATCTCGGATTCTTGGCGATTCTGATGCTAAACCCATAGGGCCGGGTTTGGGTCGTGACAGAGTGGTATCAGAGCGATACTTAACCACGAGTTATATCCCACACACGTGTCCAAATGAGCTATAGGGTGTCCTAGAAAAGTGATTAGGGCATTTCATGGACTTGAAAAGTGTGTGGCTATGTTATGACTGAATACATGTTAATGTGACAACTGGCTAAATATGCAACTGTTTATGTTATAATTGCTATAACTGTTATAACTGTTTATAGTGAAATGAACAATGCAAATGAACCTGAATCCTCATCTACTGAGGCAAGAATAGCAAGAATGGAAAGAATGATGGAATTGATAACTACTAGACTTGAACAACAACAGAACCAACAACCCCCACCTCCTCCTCCTCCGGTACAGCCGGAACCAAATGCAAATGTGAATGATGGGGACATAATTGCTCTCACCCATAAATTCAGCAAGATGAAACCGCCATCCTTTCAGGGAGGCCTTGAACCGCTAAAGGCTGAAGCTTGGGTGCTTGAAACAGAAAAACTATTTGAAGTGTTTCCGTGCTCAGAAGCGAATAAAGTACTGTTAGCTACCTTCACCCTACAAGAAGAAGCTAGAAGGTGGTGGATGTTGATCCGTGATACAAATACTGTTATGACTTGGGCTCAGTTCAAGGAGTCCTTCTTTGAAAAGTACTTTCCACAGTGTGTCAGGGATAGAAAGGTGACTGAATTTGAACAACTGAGACAGGGCACAATGTCTGTTGCTGAATATGAAACAAAATTTACCGAGCTTGCCAGATATGCACCACATATGGTGGACACCGACTACAAGAAGGCCAGAAAATTTGAGGGTGGCCTTAATGTTGCAATACTTGACCGAATAAATGTTTTGAAACTACCGACTTTTGTGGGTGTTCTCGACCGGGCATTGATGGCCGAGTCGAACATCGAAGTTGTGAAACAATCTGAAACACCAACAACTGAATGGCATGGAAAAAGGCAGGGTTTCAAATTCAAGAAAGGCAAGCACAACCCTTCCAACAAGAAACAGAATACGGGGTCAACAACTAGCCCCAGCCAAGGGAGTGGGTTCATTCCACCCTGCTCTGTATGTGGCAACAAGCACAAAGGGGTTTGTCACAAAATATCTGGAGCCTGTTACAGATGTGGCAAAGTGGGCCACATGGTTAGAGATCGCCCCTTCGCTCCGCAAGTTAGTAAAAGCAAGACCAAGCGCAAAGAAGATCAATCGCAGCACCAAAGCCTAACCCCAAAGCTACCAGGAAAGAGCCTATGAGGCAGGGCCGAGTGTTTGCCCTAGTACCGGGAGACGTGCAAAATACTGAGACCGTTGTGTCAGGTATCCTCTCTATTTGTACACAAAATGCATATGTATTGATTGATTCAGGGTCTACACATTCTTATGTGTCGCATGCTTTTTCACGAAAATTGAATAGACCCTTAGAACCCATGAATTATCTGCTAGCTGTATCATCACCTGTTGGGGGATCCATGACATGTGCATATATGTATCCTGCTTGTGAAATTATTGTTGGGGACATGTATCTGTTTATTGATTTACTGCCATTGAACATTGATCACTTTGATGTAATATTGGGGATGGATTGGCTACAAAAATATCATGCCACTATAGACTGTGTAACAAAACAAGTAGTTTTCCGTCCACCTGGTTTGCCTGAATTTGTGTTTAATGGGAGTGGAGTAGTACCTCCTCCTTATCTGATTTCTTCTGTGAAAGCTGTTAAACTGATTAGAAAGGGGTGTAAAGGATATCTGTGTTCTGTGCTGATTGTTTCTACTGATGATAGTGTTAAAACTGATGTGAATTGTATTCCTATAGTCAGAGAATTCCCAGATGTATTTCCAGATGATCTGCCAGGGGATTTGATTGACAGGGAGATTGAATTTATCGTTGATGTGATTCCGGGTACACAGCCAATATCGAAAGCTCCTTACAGAATGGCTCCAACTGAACTGAAGGAATTGAAAGTACAATTGCAAGAACTGTTAGACAAGAAATTTATCAGGCTTAGTACTTCACCATGGGGCGCACCGGTTTTGTTTGTGAAGAAGAAAGATGGCTCACTGAGACTGTGCATTGATTACCGTGAATTGAAAAAGGTAACTGTGAAAAATAAATACCCATTGCCACGTATTAATGATTTATTTGATTAGTTACAGGGTGCACAAGTGTTTTCCAAGATTGATCTCAGATCGGGGTATCATCAACTGAAGGTTAAACCGGAAGACATTGATAAAACAGCTTTTAGAACGAGGTATGGCCATTATAAATTTTTAGTTATGCCATTCGGAGTCACGAATGCCCCTGCTGCTTTTATGGACCTTATGAACATAATTTTTAAACCATACCTTGACGATTTCATTGTAGTATTTATTGATGACATACTGATTTATTCAAAAAGTAGAGAAGAACATGAACACCATCTGAGACTTGCCCTGCAGACCCTAAGGGAACAGAAAATGTATGCTAAATTGTCTAAATGTGAATTTGGCTTGATCATGTTATGTTTTTGGGGCATGTTGTTAGCAAAGATGGAATTTCTGTTGATCCGCAGAAAATTGAAACTGTAGTGAACTGGCCTAGACCAACAAATCTGACTGAAGTCCGAAGCTTTTTGGGATTGGCTGGATATTACAGAAGATTTGTCAAAGATTTCTCCAAAATTGCCTTACCATTGACTCAGTTAACTCAGAAGGGGACATCATTTGACTGGACAGACCAAAAGGAATCAGCATTTCAAGAGTTGAAAACTCGACTTGTGACTGCACCGATCCTTACTCTACCTTCAGGTACGGATGGTTATACTGTATTTAGTGATGCTTCTCATAAGGGTTTGGGGTGTGTTTTAATGCAGAATGGGAGAGTTATTGCTTATGCTTCCCGACAGTTGAGACCACATGAAAAGAACTACCCGACCCATGATTTGGAACTGGCTGCAGTAGTGTTTGCATTGAAAATTTGGCGTCACTACCTTTATGGGGCAACATGTGAAGTTTATACCGACCACAAGAGCTTAAAATATTTCTTCACACAGAAAGAACTAAATATGAGACAGCGCAGATGGCTAGAACTGATCAAAGACTATGACCTACAGATTCTGTACCATCCGGGAAAAGCCAACACTGTTGCCGATGCATTGAGCCGAAAGTCAATTGCCAACTTAGCTTGTTTGCTCACCGGGCAGAAAGAATTGCTTCATGATCTTGAAAAATCTGAAATTGAAATTGTTTTGAAAGAACAAGGTGGAACACTAGCCACTATTTCTGCTCAACCAGCCTTGATAGAAGAAATTAAAGAGAAACAGCAACAGGATGACTTCTTGAAGAAGATCATCGAAGAAAGGGAAATTAAACCGAGACCGGGGTTCAAATTTGAGAACAATGTACTGAAATTTCAAGAAAGACTGTGTGTGCCGAATGACACTGAACTGAAAAGAAGAATTCTGCAAGAGGGCCACAATTCAAAATTGTCTATCCACCCGGGGAATACAAAGATGTACCAAGATCTGAAACAGAATTTCTGGTGGCCGGGAATGAAGAAAGAAATTGCCGACTTTGTGTCCAAATGTCTTCATTGCCAACAAGTCAAAACTGAACATCAACGACCTGCTGGATTATTGCAACCCTTACCCATACCAGAGTGGAAATGGGAGCATATCACGATGGATTTTATCGTTGGGTTACCTCGCTCCAGGAAAGGTATGGATTCAATTTGGGTTATTGTTGATAGACTAACCAAATCTGCTCACTTCTTACCTGTCAAGACAATCTATAAAGCGGACAAATTGGCTGTTATCTATATTGATGAAATTGTGAGACTGCATGGAGTGCCTGTGTCCATTGTTTTACGAGGATTCAAGTTTACATCGAGGTTTTGGCAAAGCCTCTGATGCCTTAGTCTTGAATTGAAATTTGGTAGTGCCTATCATCCTCGAACGGATGGACAATCGAAAGGACCATCCAGACTTTGGAGGATCTATTGAGAATGTGTGTCCTTGATTTTCGGGAAGCTGGAAAGTCATTTGCCATTGGTGAATTCGCCTACAACAACAAACTACCATTCGAGTATTGGTATGGCGCCTTCGAGGCATTGTATGGCGAGAAATGTAGATCTCCGTTCTTGGGCGAAGTTGGAGATGGGCCTTTGCTTGGGCGAGATTGTATATGAAACGGAGAAAGTGAAAGCGATACAACAGAGAGCGCATAGAGCGGAACAAAAAGTTATCACGGATGTCAGAAGACGGGACAGAGAATATGAAGTGGGTGATCACGTTTTTGTGAAAGTGACACCAATGAAAGGCCAGACTCGTTTTGGAGTCAAAGGCAAGTTAGCGCCACGGTATGTCGGACCGTATGAAATTATTGAGAAAATTAATCTGGTGGCGTATCAAGTTGCACTCCCTCCTGAAATGGAGCATATGCATAATGTTTTCCACATCTCGATGTTGAGAGATTATCTCCGGGATCCCTTCCATGTGATTGAGCCTACTCGTATCGTGTTGAGTCATGACTACACTTATGAGGAACGGCCGATACAGATTGTAAACAGACGAATCAAGAAACTGAGAAACAAAGAGATCCCGTTAGTGAAGGTTGACTGGCAAAACCATGGTAGTGTGTATGCCACTTGGGAAAGGGAAGATGACATGGCTAAGAGATATCCTGATTTGTTTCCCCTGGATCCTGTTTTCTTCCAGAATGAAGGTAATTCGAGTTTAGAGGACTAAACTCCTTATAAGGAGGGGAGACTGTAACAACCTCATACTGTTTACCGGAAATTTACTGAATTACATACTAATTACTGCTAAACTGGAATGCTTATGACAGATAATTGAACTACCTGGAGTACTGAACGGACTGATTGAAAATTGGAACTGAATTGACTGAGCATATCTATTGTATTGCATTTTTATCTTTTCGATTATTTGATTATCTGTTCGTGTTTTTATGTTTAAACTACAAATTGAAGGCCTTATCGGCGGCCGAACTAAGAATTGTTTAGTGTTTCATGATCAGTAGGATTTATGTGATTTTATGGTGTATTTATCTAAAATGTGATTAGGAATGATTAAATTAGATTAAATATTGTCATATTGCAAACTTTGACTTATTTACCAAAATGCCACTAAGTAGGCCACTATCCTACACAATTAGGGACTTGTATTGCACTTGAACAAAACCACTTCCTCAGCCATTTCCTTATGCTAGCCGACCAAGAGAGAAGAATTAGAGAGAGAGGGAGAGAATTAAGAGGGAATTGGGTTCAACTTGTAGAATTGCTTGGAAATTGAAGATTGAATTCAAAATTGTGCTTCCATTCTTGAATACAAGATTTAGGTATGAATTTCAACCCCTCATTGATGCCCTTAAGGTTGATTCTTGCTAGGTTCATGGCAAATTATAGAGTTAAGATATAAATTGGTTCTATAGTGTTGAATTAGAACATAATTCATGCATGCATGTTTGAATTGATGAGTTTTGAGTTGCATCCATGGTAAAATTGTACATGCATGCTCATGTTTAAGCTTAAGTCCATGTTTTCAACTTGTTTTTGAAGAGAATGAACTCATTAGAGCATGATTTGAAGCTTTAAATTGGTTTGAATGCATGCATGTCATGTTTGAACATTGTTCATGAAAAATGGGTTTGAAAAATGGTTTTAATTGACTCACCTTTGGGGCTTGAATTCATAAATTGAGCTTTGAAACTTGTTATACATTGAATCTAGATGTGTTTTCCAGAATTTGGGCCCAAGAGGTCGAGTTTTGAGTGAAAGAGTGCTTGGTTTGAGCTTAGGAGACAAATCTGGAAATTCCAGAATTTGGCTTCTTCGCTCGAGCGAAGGATTCTTCGCTCGAGCTACCAACCTTTGTTCGAAGCTACGCTCGAGCATGAGATTGGTGGCTCGAGCGTAAAATTTCAGCATCCAGTACTTTACTGTTTCAGCAGCTCGCTCGAGCGAAGGATTTCTCGCTCGAGCGAAGCCTTTGATTTTGGAAGCTTGCTTGAGCGAAGGAAGGCTCGCTCGAGCGAGGCTCCTATTTTCAGCAAACTTTACAAAATGTTTTCTAAGTGTATTTTTGCATCCTCATCCCATTCTAGGCATTCTTAGGCCTAGTTTAAGACATTTTAATGAGGATATAGATGTAGAACACACCAAGGCAAATTAGGGATTAAATTATGATATTTCCCAACCGTGTAGCTTAGTGTGTGTTCAACCTGTGAACTGTGTAGGGTTGGCGACTGGGGAAACACGCTCTAGCATACCGTAGCCCAAACTCTGTGAGTAACAATTGTGTAAAGATATGTTCAACTGAGAATGTTTTCTGACTGATTAACCGAACTATTTTCTGAATTGATTATTGTTAATTGACTGAATGTATGTCCTATATTCTGAAATGTACTGTGGCATCCTTAGCCCCCTCATTTCTTATTCTTTATTACGAGAGATCTCTGTCGGTTCCTCGTGGAACCACTCATTCTTGATTGATGGCCATCATTCTTTGTTCGGTCTTTAAGACCTACTGTTTATTGCTATGCTAATGGATGTACCACATATGACTGAATAAATGTTCTGACTGAAAGACTGGAATACTGTTTAATGAATTGTTTTCATTACTGTAAGGACATTTCATTCTTAACCTCTTTACGCATTATGTTACTCACTGGGCTTAGCTCACTGTTTATATATATATGTAGGTGCTCAGCCACCAGACCGGAGCTAGGAGCGTGGGTTAGACTCCAATTTTGTCAAGCCAGCCTATGTGCCTCACTGCGAGGTTCCGAGTTGCCATGTTATGGCTCTGGGGTGCTTTGTCTTTCCCCGTCTGTCTCCGTACTGTTTTGGATTACTGTATAGACTGCCAGCTACTAACCGTACTGTTATCAAGGGATTAGGTCCCCTTTACTGTGTGACTGTAAATTTTGTATAGACTGTACTGTTTGAATGTGTGAATGCATGAAAAATCTTTTTGGCATACAGACTGTCACAGCTCAATGGACATTATTTATTTACTGTATTGGCTTCATGAACCCGAACTTCTGTTTCTTGTACTCTTGTTAGCGGGCCTTGATAATCTCGGATTAATGGCGATTCTGATTGCTAAACCCATAGGGCCGGGTTTGGGTCGTGACAAATAGGCACGTCTGCTTCAGGCCCTAGCAGCACCCCCCCCACCAATACTGCAACCGCAAGCAGAAAGACTTGGAGTGATCAATGTGATTCACTCGAGAGTCAATGAGAATGAGGTACGTAGGGAGACTTAGAGGGTGAGACACTCACAACATGTATACCAGGTCCAGCAAAAAAGGCCTAGGGCAGACGAATGCCAGGGACCAATGGTATCCTTTATTGAAGCCGACCTAGACATGGTGCAACATCCACATAATGATTCTCTGGTGATATCCTCGAAGATTGGAGAATGCGAGGTAAGGCGCATTCTAATTAATCAAGGTAGCTCTTGTGACATCATGTATGTCAGATGTTACAAGAAGCTCGGCCTTCACCAAGACGATCTGGAACAGTCCAACAGTCCAATGGTCAGGTTCAATGGGACGGCGACATGGCCTTTGAGGGCAATAAATTTGGAGGTACAGGCAGGCACCAGGAAAGTGAGCACAGAGTTCACAATCATTGACACCCCCTCACCTTACAACGTTATCTTGGGAAGACTGTGGTTGCACGCAATGAGGGTTGTTCCCTCAACATTGCACCAACTATTGCGATTCCCGACGGAGCAGGGAATTGAAGAGATCAGAGGAGACCAGGTACAGGCGCAGAATTGCTCCATGGCAGCAATGAAATCCACATGCACCATATGAGAAGCAGACACAGCCGAGATTAAGAACGAGAACATAGAGGTCCTGGACGATGTCGGCAAATAACCAGCTGAGAAAAGTGAAGAAGCCCTGAAGAGAGTTCTGGTCCGACAAAATGATGAGGAACGCTTCTTCCTTCTTGGCTCAGGTTTAACCGAAGGGGAAGCAAGGGAGTTGGAAGCATTCTTGCGAGCAAACATAGGGGTGTTTGCCTGGACGCCATACGAGATGCCTGGCATTGACCCCGAGGTCACTTGTCATAGACCGAATGTAGATAGGTCAGCTAAACCTGTCATCCAATGAGCTAGAAGGCTGACCTTGATGTATGTTGAGGTAGTAGAAGAGGAAGTGGATAAACTGCTAGAGGCCAGAGCCATTCGAGAGGTAAACTACCCAACATGGTTATCAAATACAGTTGTTGTGAAGAAGAAACATAGGAAGTGGAGGGTTTGCGTGGACTTCACTAGCCTGAATAAGGCCTGTCCCAAAAATAGTTTCCCGCTTCCCAAAATCGATCAATTGGTAGATGCCACTTCAAGGCATAGAAGGATAAGCTTCCTGGACGCTTACAGAGGGTACCATCAGATAGCCATGTACCCCCTCTCCCGATGAGGAGAATACTGTATTTATCACCCCAAAAGGGTTGTATTGCTAGAGAGTGATGCCTTTCAGGTTGAAAAATACAGGAGCAACTTACCAGAGATTGGTAACTAAGATGTTCAGACATCTAATAGGCAAAACAGTGGAGGTATACATTGATGACATGGTCGTGAAGACCAAAGAGCCTGAGGATTATCTGGCCGACCTGAAAGCAGTCTTTGATATCCTGAGGACATTTCAGCTCCAACTCAATGCGTCGAAGTGCGCATTTGGAGTTGGGTCAAGAAAGTTCCTAGGCTACTTGGTTACCAGAAGGGGCATTGAGGCGAGCCCAGATCAGATCAAGGCCATCTTGGACTTGAAAAGTCCGACATCAGCAAAACAAGTGCAGATGAATAGGTTCATAAGCAGAAGTTCTGACAAATGCAAACCCTTTTTTAGTTTAGTGAAGAAGGCCACATATTTCTTGTGGGCAGAAGAATGTGCAGTCGCCTTGGCCAATTTGAAGAAATATCTGACCACAAGCCTAGTTATCTCAAATCTTGTACCAGGAGAGGAAATCTTCTTGTACTTGGCAGTTTCGAAGCATGTAGTGAGTGCAATGGTAATTACAGAAGAAAATGGGGAACAGAGGGCAGTTTACTATGTGAGTAAAACCCTAGCAAGCGTAGAGACCAGGTATTTGCCCCTGGAGAAATTGACACTAGCTTTAGTGATGGCATCCAAGAAGTTGAATCACTACTTCCAAGCCCACAAGATTATGGTATTGACTAAGCATCCCTTGAAATCCCTGCTACAACAAGGAGATCTGACAGGTAGGGTAGCCAGGTGGGCAGTAGTATTGGGCCAATACGACTTGGAATTTAGGCTCAGAACAGCAATCAAAGGCCAGGTTCTGGCCGACTTCGTGGCCGAGTTCACACTTGGAGCCATCCCATGTTGGGCTCCAATGAGCCATGGCTTAGGATGTTTAGGAGAACAAGAAGAGACCCAGCTGGGAATGAAAAACTCCGCAGCAGAGCAAAAGAAAGAAGAGAAACTCAAGAAGAGAAACTCATGCCTTGCGATATTTACATCGGCGACTCCTTTCGCCTATTTGTTGATGGGAGTTCAAATCGACAGGGAGCGGGGGAAGGAGTAGTACTAGTATCTCCAAATGGACGAACGTTAAAGCAATCAATTCGTTTGGGGTTCAAAGCCTCCAGCAATGAAGCAGAGTATGAAGCATTGATCGCAGGATTGAAGCTGGTAGCAGCAATGGAAGCCGATGAGGTTGTGGTCTTTTGTGACTCCTAACTTATTGTGAACCAGGTAATATGTGAGTATGTAGCCCGAGATGAAAGAATGATAGCCTACATTAAGAAGGTTGTTAAACTATTGGCCTTGTTTCAAGACTGCCGACTACAGCAGGTAAGCTGAGATGACAACAGCCACGCCGATGCCTTGGCTAACCTGGCTAGTGCAATGAAATCAGGGGAGGTAAGGACAATAATGGTTAACTACTTGTCAGGCCTAAGTGTGGAACCACTAATCACAGAGTATGAAGCAATGTGCGTAGAGATAGGACCAAGTTAGATGGATGCAATAGTAGTGTTCCTTAGAGATGGGAAGCTACCAGAGGACAGAAAAGAGGCACACAAGACCAGACTAAAGTCGGCCAGGTTCAGTCTAACAACAGAGGGACATCTCTACAGAAGGTCTTTTACTGGTCCTCTTTTGAGATATGTGCATCCTTCACAAATTGAAGACTTCTTGTATGAAATATACAAAGGAGTATGTGGAAGCCACGCTGGGGGCAAGTCACTTGCTCATAGGGCCATTACACAGGGGTACTGGTGGCCCTACATGCAAAATGATGTTGAAGCCTATGTCAGAAAGTGCGAGAAGTGTCAAAGGTTCACACCTTTGATACATCAACCAGTAACAGATTTAAATTCAGTGTCCAATCCTTGGCCATTTGCCCAGTGGGGCATGGATCTAGTTGGGCAACTACCCCAAGAACCTAGACATAGAAAATTCTTGCTAGTAGCAACAGGCTACTTCACCAAGTGGGTAGAAGCAGAACCCCTTGTGAAGATTCGAGATGTTGATGTGAAGAACTTCATATGGAAAAACATCATTACCAGGTTTGGGATTCCAAGGGCAATAATAGCAGACAATGACACACAGTTTGACAGTAAGCTAATCAAGAGCTTCTGTGCCAAGTACAAAATCAAGAACTACTACTCCACTCCAAGCTTCCCTCAAAGCAATGGTCAGACAAAAGCATCTAACAAAACTATCTTGGATGGGATCAAGAAGAGGCTGCAAGCAGCAAAGGGAAAGTGGTTAGATGAGTTGCCCAATGTACTCTGAGCATATCGGACTACGCCGAGAAGATCAACTAGGGAATCCCCATTTGCCATGGCTTATGGCACCGAAGCAGTCATCCCACTCGAAGTCGGCATTCCAGGGATCGGAACCCAGGGAGTAGAGAATGGTACCAATGAGGCACTCCTGGCAAGAGATCTGGACCTGTTGGAAAAAGAAGGAGAAGCGACAATTAATTTGGGGTATACCAGCAACAACTTGCTAGGGCTTACAACAAGAAGGTTAACCCAAGAGAGTTTCAAGTTGGGGACCTCGTCCTGAGAAAGGTCGTCGGCTCCAAGAAGGATCCCAAAGAGGGCAAGCTAGGCCCAAATTGGGAGGGGCCTTATAGAATCATCGCGATGCCAGCAATGGAGCATATCGGCTTGAAGGCGAGTGAAGGCAAAAGAGTTGCCAAGACCAGAATACTTGCAACTGAAGTTTTTCTATCGAGATTTTTTGTTTTTAAAGTTTTTTATTAGCCGAAGTAATAATAAAATTTTAGCCCGATTTTTAATTTCAAATTTGTGTAATACGACTGACCAATCCTTTGGTGATGTTTCTAAGCGAAACATGACGAATAACTTAGACTTATTATATGGCAGAGTGAAATTATACTTGAATATAATAGAGTTGAACTAAGTTGACGATGTTTCTAAGCGAAACATGACGAATAACTTAGACTTATTATATGGCAGAGTGAAATTATACTTGCATATAATAGAGTTGCACTAAGTTGGTGATATTTCTAAGTGAAACATGACGAATAACTTAGACTTATTATATGGCAGAGTTGAAATATACTTGCATATAATAGAGTTTAACTAAGTTGGCGATGTTTCTGAGTGAAACATGATGAATAACTTAGACTTATTATATGGCAGAATTGAAATTATACTTGCATATAATGGAGTTGACTAAGTTGGATTAAACTAGATTTACTAGGTCGGCAAAATCTAATTCAAATTGGAACCAAATGCCTTTCAGTAAGATTAACAAAGAAACCAAGGTTGAGAACCTCGGTTATAAAGTGCTTGAATCTAACTTCGGCAACGAGATCATCGGCACATGCTTAAATGTGAACATAAGTGAAACTTAAGTTCACATTAGGGGGCAAAGAGTTGAAGAATGATTAATTAAAGCTTAAAGTGCTTGGGACTTGTTGAAATTTTATAGAAAAATTTACAAGTTAGAGTTATCCCGAGGTACGTTTGAAAGAAGTACATATGTACTTGCCGAGATTACTAGGTTGCCAAACTTGGAAAGTATAGAAGACGGAAGTCTTGATAAGTAAAAGTGAAGTGGTAAGTTTAAAGCAACACTTGTGAAAATATTTTTATATATTCAAGTGTTAAGCTAGGGCCGAGATAAAACATTACGAAGTTATGTCTGAGGTATTATACTCCGAAGAGGTTATATAGATAAAGGTACACTGTGAAGACATGCAAAATATTCTAAGTGTGGAAGCAGTAAAGCATACAAACATACAAACACTTGAAAGAAGAAATTATACTTGCATTCAAAAGAAAAAAAAGGCACTTCGGCCTGCAGAGGGATTACTTGTTCATATACAAAAGAGGCAAATCGGCCAAATGAAAAGCTGACATTGTTCAAAAGAAAAAAGTACAAAGTACAAACAAAGGAAAGAGAAAAATGAAATGTCCTAAATGCTAGGATTGGCCTGATCAGATGATAGTGTTGCAGTCTTGTCGGCTTCAATCTCAGCATCTATTTCTTGTAAAGTCTTATCCAGACTCTTTTCAGTACACTGGACCTCAGCTTCAGAAACGGTTGGTTTAGGGGAAACGCCCTTGGAAGCCAAGTCATCCTCCTCATCCTGAGTTAGATCAATTTGCTCATTGAGGGTGGCAGACTTGGCATCAGTGGCAGCCTCCTCCTCCACTTCGTTGGCTTCATCGTCCTCGGCGTCCTCCTTGGGCTCTGGTGGGAAGGGCACCTCGATCTGGTTGATGTCTCGAAGGTCGAAGTCTATAGAAACAGCCAGTTTGTTGAGGGCCGCTGCCCAACCGAGGTAGTAACCTCGGTTACAAGCCAAGTTGACTTGTTGCTTGTATTGGTCACGAACGATGGTCTGTCCCTCTTCAAAGCCTTTTTCGTCGGCCGCCTTCACCTCGGTATCTTTATTGGCAAGAGCCTCCTGAAGCTTGGCCTCCATATCAGCCACTTTGGCATTAGCAGCTTCAAGGTCAGCTCTTGCAGCCTCGGCTTCATCTTTTGCCTCCTTGGCCTTTTCCTCAGCCAGGCTTTGAGCAGTTTTGGCATCCTTGTCTTGGTCCATAAGAGCTCGATTGCTAGCCTCGGCTTTGTTAAGGGAGGATATGAGTTTGGCTGCTTCTTTGTCTTCTTCACCAAATCCTTCCTCATTATCTCGGTCTTTGTGGTGTAGGAGTGAACATGCTGGATGGCCTACAAAAAGTTACACAGATTAGTGGAATCTCACTAAGTATGGAAAGACTACCAAAAGAGTAGGAAGGAGGTTTACCAAGACCGAATGTTGCATCATAAAAGAAAAATCTTCATATTCTTGTAGCTCGGCCATACGGTTCATGTCTTCGGGCAAAAGAATTGTCGTGGACAGGGCTGGGTCGACCTCAAGGTTTGCAACACTGTTACCGACAGTAAGAGGTCTGTCGTCGAGCATGATCTCGGGCACCCAGACCATGCCTCGGGAGTAGCTGCAGCCCTCTTGGTGGTCTGACCTTGGCTTTTTTGCCGATGGGGCCTCAGATGCTGGGTCCTCGGCGGGACGCTTTCCGGTGGAAAGTGCGCTCTTCTCAGCATCGACAAGCTTTGAGATGGGCACAGTGTCCTTAGAATCGATCTGAGTCACTGTGGCCTTTGCCTTGGCCTTCTTCATTCGTTTTGGCTTTGGGGGTGGTTGAGAAGGAGAAGATGAGGATTGGATTGTGACGACACCAGGGATGTTGGCAAGTATGTCTTCAACAACAGCAAGTTTTCCCCCCATCTTGTCAGCGGTGGCAGCAACTGTGACTTTGGTGCCAAAATGAATTGCCGAAAGTGCAGTGGGTGGGTTGGCTGGATCGGAAGCCAACGCCTCAGTACTTTGGCGTTTTCAGCTACGAGTTCTACCAGCAAGAGTGTTGGCAGGAACTCTACGACGGCGTCGACGCTGCACTGGAAGAATCAGTTGGGGAGCCGATGCCGATGGCTGCTCTGCTGGGTCAGAGGTTAAGGCTTGATCTGGCCGTGGTGATGAAGTGGTAGGAGGAGTTGTAGCAGAAGGAGGGGACTTGCTCTTCTTGGGGACATCGGACAAAGTGGATTTGTAGGTTAGGATGTAGTTGAGCAGCAAGGGAGCCTTGTGCTGATTAACAGGCAAGTCCAGCAGCTTTTTGAAATCTTTGCTAGGGTAGAAGGGTTTGCGGAAGTCTTTCGGTGGTTGAGGAAGAACTGCAAGTAAAAAACAGACATTAGAACATATAAAAGGAACAAAGTAATAAAGACTTGAAAATAGGCAAAGTGACACTTGGCTTTTACCATTACCCTCTTTAAAAACTGTTCAGCTCAAAGGGTAGAGGTGGAGGTCATCATCTGGTGGGAACTCCCAGTTGCCCGAAACGATGAAATAATCATCTCCAGCACCTTTGTTAGAGTCTGGGAGGCTGGCAATGAGTTTGTATTCTATGGATCTCGGCTCAAGGTAATAGATGTAGCCCTTTTCTGATTTTAGGCCACACATAGTGTAACAGTACTGGATGTTTGCTAGAGTTATCCTAGCGTTCTCTCGGTTAGCTAGGGCAATTATATTGTTAATGACTCTGTAAGAGTTAATGGCCAACTGCATTGAGTTAAGTTTGTAATAATGAAGGACTTGGCAGAAAAGGATGTTGAGAGGGAACCTAAGTTCACATTCTATGAAGGCCACTACGGGGAAAGACATAGAGTCTCTATTAGGCATGATGGAGTCCTCCTCCCCTGCCAGCCTAAGGTTAACGTCGGCTAGGATGGAGAACTCTGTCCTAAAGTACTCTAGTTTGGCGGGGTGTCTACTCTCCATCTAAACATAACCATGACATCGGCTAAAGGAGGAAAGCGCAAGATTCTAGGGAAAAATAGCTGGTATGGGTTTGACGGACCTCGGCTCAAGCCCTAGGCAGAAACTGGGACAAGGGTTTTTCAAGATCTAAGGGAATTTGTTCCAATCTTCCTAGGGATAGTAATTTCCATCAAAACCCAAACCTAAATCTATGAGGAAACAGGGAATTGAATGCAAGAATCTGGCAAATGTAACAAGAAAACGGAAGCAAGAGCGTGATTCAGACTCAATAAAACGAATAGAAATTCAAGAAACATCTTACAAAGTATGTGCAGATATACAAAGCCAAGGACAGTGGAAAAATAACAAGTATGTATGTGTGTGCATATACCCAGGAAAAGATTGAACGAAAGCAAGATCAAGAACATTGTGTAAAACGTGTGTAGATGTGCAAAAACTAAGGAACAGTGGCAAAAATTCCTCAAACATCATGCGAACAGTTCATGTGTGTGTACATGGATCCAGAAACAAATTGAGCAAAATAGAATTACAAACAAGCAAGTTTTCTACCCAAGTGATTCAACAGTAGAAAATGAACAGATTCGCGAAATCATGAAAGATTGAAAATTAAAAAAAGAAAAAAAAAAAAAAAAAAAGAGGGACAAAAGAACAAAGAAACTCACCAGTTGGGTCCAAGGTTGTGGTTCGCCAGGGTCACGTAGCGGAAATCATTGGAGTAGAACAGTGAATGCTTCGTCGGAGGGAATGGTCGGAGCGAGCTGCAGAGCTCAAGAGCAATGGAGGTAGAGGGTTTGTTTGGAGAGAGATGAACTTGAATGTAGAGGGAGAATGAAGATGCAAAGGTGAAAAGATGGAGAGAGAATAAGGTGTTTTTGATTAACACAAAAATGCGGCAAAATCACAATTAGTGTGCCTAGGACAACATGTCTGTCAGGCGGCGTGTGCAATAGCGACACGACCTGATGGCGCGTGTCAGGTACAGATCAATGAGGAAAAGATGCATGGAAAAAACGGTTGAGAAACCGTGCGTGATAGCTCATGCGCAGATAGAACTCTTGGAGTTCGTGATTTAATGAAGCAAAGACATCGGCTAGGGGGACGATCTCGTTAAAGAACTTGAAAAACTTGGTTCTAGGTTCTAAGGCATTGATAAAACACACTATAGTCTTGGTCATATGAAGCCGACGTGTAATGACCCCGGTAGTAAAGGGTAGAGTAAGTTTTTAGCCGACGTGCTATGCAGACAAATGATATAGGTTCCATCACCTCAGGATGCCGAGGTAATAAAACCTAGGGGGCAGTTGTGGGGGCATATTTTGTGAATGACAACACATGGATAAGGTGACACCGAAGTGTCAATGAGATGCCACGTGTCCTGGTCATGGCGCCGAGGTGATCTCGGCTAGGCCGAGGTTGTCTGCGAAGAAACTGAAATCCGAGGTAATTGGATAAGGGACAAGAGTCCTAGAATGGGGGAGGATCTTGGATAAAGATGAAGCTCTTAGGGAGTTCATCTTTATCTATTTGAAAGTCCAAGATAAGCATTGAACCAGAGTCCAAGAGAAGCTAGGCTTCTATAGGGACCAGGTTAGTGCAAGCTATAAAAGTAAAGTACCCTTATGGGTCTAAGGTACGTTTTTTGTATTCCGGCTAGTGAGTTAAGCACTGTTTGTTATCTTTGAGAGATAACTGAGTACTGACTTGATCGTCGGAGTGCCCCTAGGTGGACGAACCACCGCCGGAGTCTTATCTTTCTGTGACAGGTTGTTCGGGCGCAATCTATTATGCCGGTGTTCTCCAGCTGAGTTCCTGTTTGGCAGTGTGGTCAGAAATCAACATACACAGTTTTTATTTTATTTGACAACAATTTTATTTATTTATTTTTATTGCATTTTGGATGAATGTAATAGTTAATGAAGTTTGTTTGACAAAAATTTTATTTTATTTTATTTTTTCATTTTATTATTGCATTTTGGATGAATGTAAGTTCATGAAGAATTACTTTTAAGTAAGCTTAGGATTTTGAATGATTTTACTTTAATTTTGTATTATTGGGTAGTAGATCAATTTTGAATGATTTTAGGATTTTGAATGATTTTCAATGATTTTAGGATTTTAAATGATTTGTTTGTGTTAGGAATTGATTTTGTTGTGTTTTTAATTTTATAAGTTTTAATTCATTAATTATTAATGTTGAAACATTTTAGAAAATTGGAAGAAAATGACCCAAAATAAATATTTATAAAATGGGAAAAAAAAACTCAAAAAATAATTTTAAAAGGAAAAAATCCAAACCCCAAACCGTCCACAACCAACCGCACATCCACAAACCCTATCCGCACAAATCACAAACCGCACTACGAGCAGTTGTGGTTGGACTTTTTCCTAAACCACATAGGTGCAGGCGAGTCAAACCGAACCGCAAACCGCACAAATCCGATCCGCAAACACCCGTAAGCAAAACTAATAAACACATGTCTAAAAGCTACACATTTTTTTCTTTTTCTTTTTCTTTTTTTAATAGGTAGGATATTTACAAATAGAAAATTATTGACACCTCAAAATTTTTTCCATAATCTGACTTCTAATGATGTAGTTATAAGTGTTAGTTTTTATACAAATATAAGAAGAGAATTAATTAAATTATACATTTCAACCAATCACATGCTCAAACTTTGACTATTTTAAGATGTTATTTCACTATAATTCCAATTAAGAGAATATTCAACACTTAATTTTTTTTTATCAAATTAAAAAGATGAAACGTTGAAAATTATTATTTTTTCTATCAAAATTGGTGAAAAGAAAAAGAATTAGGATAAGAATGAAAGTACTTTTAAAAATTGATAAAAAAAAATTAATGAAAAAGTTAAAGTAATTCATATCAAATCAAAAATTTTATTAAAATTTAAAATCAAATTAGATAAAAAAAAAATAAAAAGAAAATGATGAAAGTTTAAAAAGTATTTTGAAACCTTCATATTCTTAAAGACTAGAAATTTGTGTATGTATTATATTCATATTGTATTTTTAGTTATGAAATTAAAATTAAAAAAAATGTAACTTAAATTATTAGATTAATAATAGAAGTATCATATTAATTATTGTTAAATATCACTTCACTTCACATTTAATAATAAAATTATATATTTGTCTTAATTATAACTTTTAAATTTGTATATTTTCAAAATTATATCATAACTCATTTAATCTCATATAATCAGGTTTAACTTTTTTTAATACAAATTATCAAAATTACAGTAAATAGATTTATATATATATATATTCTAATTTTTTTAAACTAGTAATTTAAAAAGTTATAAATATAAAAGTTAACTTATAAATTTCATATATATCACAAGAAAAAATATTAAATTACTTCAAGATAATTATAATAATTTTTTTTTAATTTATAAAGTCGTTACCACTAATAATTATAAATTAAATGTAATATTTTACATCATTAATTATTTTAATCCATTTTATATTTTAATGAATTATTTTACCCAATCCCCTCCCTCAACAATCAGTGAGATAGAGATTGAAGTAATAAACACGTTGTGGCCAGAGAAAAGTAGGACAGACGAAGACGATGGGATCAGACAATACGTACAGAGAATTTAAAGCCTGAATAAGGGAGGCCCATAATTGTTTATAATTTAATGGATTAGAGCATCCACGCCAAATTTTTTTAAATTTTTAGTTAAATTATAACTTAAAAAAGTTATTTTTCTAATCATTCCGCTGTATCAAACTCTCTATTCTAACTTAATTCTTTAAAAATATTTGTTATTTTTTTTTAATTAAATTAATGAGCTGCCAGCCAAACAATTCTTATGTTTCTTTGTAAAGGTAAAATTGGAAGAAATGTAAAAAAAAAAAAAAAAAAAAAAAAATTGTCATTGACCGGTCGACCGGCCGGACTTTCGGCCGGACATCCGGTAAAACACAAGTTGCGATGAACAGTGTCTCGTTTGTTGTAACGAGTTACTGTAACCCTCGTAAATTTTGACGAGCTGCAAACAAGTTTGATGGACTTAATTTTTTGAAGTTTATTATCTAAAAGACGATTAAAGCTAGTTTGATGAGGATACTCTTATATATGTTTATTTGATTGACATAAAATTTCCCCTCATTAATAATTTTTAAAAAATTATTCAATAAAAAAATTTATAACTTTAATTATTAATATTGATAAAATTTATTATTAATTTATAATTATTTTTTAATTTTTACATTGATGTGAAATTTATAGGTGCAACATGCTTATTTGTCATTGGGTAAATTACACTTCCACTTTATGAGATTTGAATTTGATATATATCACTTCCTGATATTTGAAAAATTACATTGACTCCCCTGTCATTGTAATTATTTAAACGGAATTAACGTTGATATAAAAAAAATATTGAATTCATACACTATCTTTTTTTGTTTTGCTTTATTTTATTATTATTTTTTTCTTTGCGTGACTTTTTTTTTTTCAACATAATTTTCTCTATTTTTCTATCAACAATTGTTGCATTTTATATAAGAGATAAGTCTGTGAAATGAGACTATTAATCACAAGAATAAAAATAGTATTAAATCTAAATCTTAAGGGTATCCGTGTAATTTACGGTTTATCATTTTGTTAGTTCTTCAGCAGTTATGATTCAACTGAGCAAGAGCCAAGAATGAAAAAACTCATCATTACTCCAATACTTTGGATCTGTTGATTAGAAGATTTAATGAGAAAAATGAAAAGAAAAAGGGAAGTGTAATATCACTTTTTATTTAATAATAACAGAAAATAGAAGAAAAGAAAGTAAGAAGAAAATATAATCCCATTTTTTATTTTTGGGGTTAACTTGATGTTCTTTAATTGTTAAAAAAATAGTACCGATTAGAAATCTCAAAGGACCACTTTTGTCTCACTTCCTTTGTTGCAAAAAATAGAGGGAGGCTTCTCTTCAGTCTATATAGTGGATTAGAGCGTACTGTTAGGTCTGTGAGGTTCATCATATATTCTGTTTCGGTAATTCGAATCGTTCAATGAGTAAAGCTCGTCGAGTGTTTTATACTCGAAGAAAATTATGTTGATCGGATATTCGTAGCCCCTTGACTGAACACATTTTTGTTAATAATTTATTTTTAAAATTATATTTATCATCGATAAAAATATATTTCGATCAAGGGACTATCGATATCTGATTAAGTGATTTTTTTATAAATATAAAATACTTGTCTAACTTTACACATTAAATAATTTAAATTATCAAAGTAAAACTTATAATAAATCTTACGAATTAAATAATATGCCCCAGTCCACTATGTAGACGGGAGATGAGCCTCTCCCAAAAAAATAATGCAATTGAGGAATAAAGGCAAAAGGCCTCAATGCATAGACCGTTGATCTTCATAGACAGACAGACTCATCATCGTTGACCTCATTCTTGCTCTCAATTGTTCAATCTTTGACTCTAGTGATTTGGTTTTGGAGAAAGTGAAGTGAAATCATAAAATAAGACCATTTAAATATTAAAATTTACTTTTAGTGACACCAAAATCAATTTACAATAAAAAAATCAAAAAAAAAAATCTAAAGTTATAATATTAAATAAAAAGTGAACAAATTATAACAAATTAACCTAAGTCTAATTAATCAAATTCCAATATAGAATTCAAAAAACAAAAAAAAAAATTCACTAACGTCTTAATTATACCTCGCAAATGATAAATGTGATTTGATCAAGTGTTGATGATTACCTTATTATTTTGATTTTTTGCATAGCTGATATGTTTGGATGGCCTTATAATCTAAACAATTCGAATTATTGAGACCAACTGTGATAGATCTACTAAATAGAATATGAGTCCATGTTGTTAATAACACAACTATAGTTATTCTAAAGACTCACCAAAATTATCTACGTGATATATCATTTAACATCAATGATTTCCGTGAGTTATTTTTCAGTGATCATGGCAATTCTATACAAATATTAACACAATTCGTATAAAAAAAATGTAATACATTTGGAATGATGTGTGTCATTGTTTTTTATTTTTATTTTTAATCATAATCTCTAATATTTTAAGAGATTGAGGTCAGTTAGGGATGCGTTTGGCAATAGGGTATTATAGTAAAATGGTCAAAGAACTATTAAAAAGTTCAAAAAAATTAAAAATTTATACAAAAAATGGATAAAGTTTTCTTCTTTTTTTTTTTTTTCCAACCATCTCTACTTTTTGTATACTTTTCGTAAAAAGTTAAAAAGGATTCTCAAACACTTTTACACATTCAGAATTAAATTGACATAATTTAAATATTAGAGATCAAAATAATATAAAATTCATAATTTGAAAACAAAAAATGTAAGGGACAATTGTTGAAAAGTCTAACCTGAAAAAGAGTTTAAGGTATTAGGTTAAATGGATATTTTTTATTGGTCAGAGGTGCACCCTTTGTGAAATAATTTAGTGAGAAATATTTTTATTGGTTTTAAAGGACATTTTATTTTCAATTTTATCCCTTAATTTATCTGTTGACTTTTTAAAACTAGCTGTTCAAATTTATATCTATCTTTTTAAATTTATATCTATCTGTTCAAATTATTTTATATCTATTCAAATTTTTTGATTATCTATTCAAATTTATATTTATCTGTTTAAATTTTTTGTATCTATCCAAATTTATCTGTGTAAATTTTTTATCTGTCCAAATTTTATTTGTGTAATTTTTTTTGTGTTTAATTTTTTTAACTATCTGTTGAAATTCTCATCCTAGTTTTTCTTATCTATTGAAATTGATCTGCCATTTTTTTCCTATATGTCCATTTCTTATTTTTGCAAATTACATACATACATATATTCATATATACTTATCTGTTTATTTCTTCTCTATGCAAATTACATGTATACATACATACATTCATTCATGCATATTTATCTCTATATCTACTGGCATTTCTCTTATCTGTGCAAATTACAGACATACATTTATACATACATATCCATATCCATCACTAAGAGATAGAGTGTGTGTGTGTGTGTGTGTGTGTGTGTGTGTGTGTGTGAGAGAGAGAGAGAGAGAGAGAGAGAGAGAGTAAATCAGTGAGCTCTAATTAAAAGTTAAAAAATCAATGTGTCATTGGAAGGATTTGAGTTTCATTTCTTTGGATCGTCAAACAGCTTTGACAAATTTCAATTCGTTCACAATTCTTCTTCGCATCTCTAGTTTGACTTCGGTCCAAATCGCGTGACCTATTTTTACTTCAATCCGAAACCCTAACCAAGATTTGACTTCAATTTGAAGCACTAATTAAGATCTGACTTCAATCTGAAGCTAAATCTCTGGAGCTATTGATGAAGAGCTATCACCAACACACTTAAATAGAGAACAGGAACCAAAAAAAAAAAAATCTCAAAATTAAAAAGACGATATATGTGTGTGTATGTGCGCGCGTGTATATATATATATATATATAGAGAGAGAGAGAGAGAGAGAGAGAGAGAGAGAGAGAGAGAGAATTCTTTTCCTATAGCCAGACCAACAGGGATATTGAAAAACGACAGAAAAAATTTAGAGATACTATGTATGCAAAGGATGAGAAATAACCTTCACTAGCATCAAAGAATCCGTTCTAATTAGACACAAAGCTCGAATACTCAACTTGCTTCTCAAAATATCAACCCTAACAGAGCTACCAACACTTACCGAGTCATAGCGAGGATTGAAGAAATCATCCACCATCGCCACCACAGAACCTCCATCTCTATCACCATATGGTAGACACTTAAGCTGCGGAGTCTTATCAAATCTACCGACACAACGAGCAACGACGTCTCTGCAATAGGGTTTGTGGTTGACGACGTAAGGAGAGGGCAAGAGGGAAGCTGAAGAGTCAAGGTTTGAGCGAGGTCTCCCAAGCAAGGGTTGAGAGAGAGAGAGAGAGGCGAGTGGTGTCAGAGGCGGCGACGACGGATCTACCATCGACCAAATCTAGTCTCTCCATGTTCGACAATGGCGACAGCGACAGATGGTCTCTCCGTCTTCGTCAACGACAATGGATCTGTGGAATGTAACTCAGATCTCAGACCAGCGGAAGAGAAGAGCAAAGAAAGAAAGAAGCAATGTCGACAGATTTGTGGGTTTCAATCACCATGCACACCAAAATCACAATCTCCATCGCTAGATCTGGAAATAATGTCAACGCCATGGTTGATAGTCTCGCCGGAACCCTAGTTTCGCAAGAATTCCGAACTGTGACCAGTCGGAATGTCTAGAAAGAGAAAAGTGAAGTAGAGAAAGAGAGAGAGACAGAGAGAAACAGTGGTAAAGAAATGACCAAACAGATAAGAAGATAAAGGAGAGAGAAGGGCTTGATTATATAAGAGAAAACACGCGTGAATCATATATATAAGGGTATTTTGATCATTTTGTGAGAGTTTGTCCTTATCGGCTGATGAAAAGCCAACCACTTGTTAGTAGTAGTTTTGACTTGCCCTTTCTTATTATTAGTAAGATAGGTTATTGAATCCACACCATGTGAAGGTGTTTTTGAAAGTCAAGAATAGAGGCTATAAAAGTGTTTTTTTTTTTTTTTTTTTTTTTTTTTTTTTTTTTTTTTTTTTCAATCTAGGGTGGCTATGTTAATGGCTTTCCATTAACTTTGGTAATTGGTTGTTCGTAAGAAGAGATTGGCAAGCATAGGTTGAGCCTTTGGCTCTCCTGTCTGTGTATAAATGGGAAGAGCTATGAGTTGTGAGAAAAAATCAGAGTGTAAAGATGATGAAGATAACAAACTCTCTTTTCAATAATGAATTTGAGTACAGTTCATACAAATTTATAGAGAAACTGAATATGTAACTACTTCTAAACTATAGTTTACATGTAACAGAAATATAACCTAACTCTGATTAATTCATAACAAACTAACTGCTCTAACTAATTCTGTTTGGAGCTTGAACTCTGCTGTGATGAGCACCTCTGCTAGGACTCGGATGTGCTGCTGCTGTTTGATCTGTATCTGATGTGTAAGTTGGTTGATCTGTATCTGATAGCTTATCAGCCCCCCGCAAGCTGAAGGGGCAAGGAAGCACAAGCAGCTTGTCTTTGAGATAGTGAAACCGGGAGGAAGACAAAGGTTTCGTAAATATATCGGCAATCTGATCAGAAGTTGAAATATACTTGAGAGCAATTTGCTTGGCAAGAACCTTCTCACGGATGAAATGACAGTCAATGTCGATATGCTTGGAGCGAGAGTGAAATACAGGGTTAGAGGCCAAGGCCATTGCAAATAGATTGTCACACCATAGATCAGGAATAACAGGAGATGAAATGTGCATGTCTTTAAGAAGCTGCTATAACCAAGTAAGTTCGGCAGTGGCATGGGCAAGGGCTCGATATTCGGCCTCAGTGGATGAACGAGAAACAATTGGTTGTTTCTTGGCAGACCAAGAAATCAAGTTAGGACTGAGAAACACACAATACCCAGAGGTTGATTTGCGATCAAGACAGTCACCAGCCCAGTTAGCATCGGAAAATGCATGAAGAGAGAAAGGCCCAGAAGTAAATCGTAAACCATGATGAAGAGTGCCTTTGATATAACGGAATAGCCGTTTAACTAATTGAAAATGGCCATTGGTAGGAAGATGCATAAACTGGCAAGCCTGATTAACAGCCAAGGAAATATCGGAGCGAATAAGGGTAACTTATTGGAGACCACCAACAAGACTACGGTATAAAGAGGGGTTGGAAAAAGGAAGAGAATCATGAGAAGTAGAAGGAGGTTTGAGAGCCGAAGGAGTGGCACAAGGTTTACAATCAGTGAGGCCAGATTTGTGTAACAGGTCAGTAGCATATTTAGCTTGAGAAAGGAAAAAATCAGCACCTTGACATTCCACAGAGATGCCCAGAAAATATGAGACAAAACCCAAGTCTTTCATGGAAAACACTTGATGCATTTGAGTGATCAAATGAGAAACCAGAGAGGAATTGTTGCCGGTAACCAAGATATCATCCACATACACAACTAGAAGGAGGAGGCCAGCAGAGGAATGATGAACAAAGAGGGAAGAATCAGACTGACTATTAGTAAAATACGAGAAATAAGGAAAGAAGCAAAGGTAGAATACCAAGCAGAGGGCTTGTTTGAGACCATATAAAGCCTTGTTCAATTTACACACTTGAGAAGAAGATTGGATAAAACCAGGAGGTTGTAACATATAAACCTCCTCTTCTAATTTCCCATGAAGAAAGGCGTTAGATATGTCCAATTGTTTGATAGGCCAGTGGTTATGAAGAGCCATACATAGAAGAATCCGAATGGTTGGGAGTTTAGCAACAGGGCTAAACGTTTCTTGATAATCAATACCTTCCTGTTGAAGGTAGCCAAGAGCCACCAAGCGAGCTTTATAGCGAGCCATAGACCCATCAGAATTTCTTTTGATGCGAAAAACCCATTTGCAACCAATGGCCACCTTGTGAGGTAGAAGAGCAACAAGGTCCCATGTATGTTGTTGTTGAAGAGCATGAAACTCCTCTTGCATTGCAGTAACCCAAACAGAGGAAGTAAGAGCCTCTTTGACAGTGGAAGGTTCAATCTGAAGAAAATCATTAGTAGCAGTGAGAGCAAAAGATCTAGTTTTGGAACGAGTAGTCATAGGATGAATATTAGAAGAATTAGGAATGGGTAAATCAATAGAAATTGAGTGGATTGGTATTGCATGAGGAGCTGGAGAAGAACACAAAGGAATAGAAGAAGAAGACTCGGCTGATGAAGAAGAGGAGCTAGGAGAGGATTGGGAAGGAGACTGTGAAGGAGATATAGGAGAGGATTGGGAAGGAGACTTTGAAGGAGATGAAATAGTAGATGAACATGGCTAGAAAAATGAATTAAGGGTAGGCAAAGAAGAAGATAAATGAGATGAAATAGCAAAGGGAAAACAAGACTCATTAAACAAGACATGCCGAGAGATGTAAACTTTGCCAGTAAGGGGATCTAGACATCGATAGCCTTTAATGGTAGGATGATATCCTAAAAACACACAAGCTATGGACCTAGGTTGAAGTTTGTGTACTGTGTAAGGCTTAAGCCATGGAAAACATTGACAGCCAAAAACTTTGAGAAGTGAAAAATCTGGAAGAGAATGAAATAGAACTTCAAATGGAGACTTATGAGAGAGAACACTACTAGGCATTCTATTAATAAGATACATGAGCGTGGCAAGCTGCATCAAACCAGTAGTGTAAGGGAAGATAGGACTGATGAAGAAGAGTTATGGCTGTTTCAATAACATGGCGATGTTTGCGCTCAGCAACACCATTTTGAGCTTGAGTGTAAGGACAACTATTTTGATGCACAATACCATGAGCAGATAAAAGAGAAGCAATCTTTTTGTTCACAAATTCAGTTCCTCTATCAGTTCGAAGTAGTTTAAGATGAGTGTGAAATTGTGTTTCAGCATAAGCTTTGAATTCAACTAACTTGTCATATACTTCACTTTTGTAGTGTAAAGGATATATCTAAGTAAACCGACTACAATCATCCACAAACAAGACAAAGAATCGAAAAGGAGCATTATTAACAGTAAATGGCCCCCATACATCAGCATGTACAAGTGAAAAAGGACAATCAACAGAAGTGCTAGACAATGTGAAAGGTAATCTATGACTCTTAGAAACATTACAATCTAAGCAAGACAAATGTTTATCTATATGAGGTTTATTAGGCAAATGCGCAGTCAAGTGGTGAAGCTTGAGAGAAGAGGGATGGCCTAGCCGTTGATGCCATAACAGAGCAGAAACATGAGGAGTTGTAGTAGTGTGATCAGCAGAAGCATGAGGAGTTGTAGTAGTGTGATGAGCTGGAGAGGAAGCTGCAGAGGAACATGATGAAGATGAAGGTGTAAATTGGTAAAGACCTTGAACATGAGATCCTCTATGCAGACCACGCCGTGAGTTTGTCTGAATGATAAAAGTCGACATCAAATATGACAAGACAATTATGATCCTTAGTTAAGCGATGAGCAGATAAGAGATTAGAGAAATAGAAGGAACATGGAGGAGATTAGGAAGATGGAAAGAAAAAGTAGGTGTAGGCAAAAGACCCTTACCGATATAATGAATAGGCAAAGCAGATCCATTACCTACTTGAACTTGTTCAGAACCTTGATAAGGTTGAAAGTGATGCAGATTAGAAAGGTCATTAGTTAAGTGATTTGTAGCACCTGAGTCAATGTACCAAGGAGGGACAGTTGAGTCTGAAAGGCGAGGCAACCTGGGCAAGATAGGCGTGAGAAGAGTGTGGTGAAGACTTCGGCTGAGATCTAGAAGACTGAAAAGTAGTGTCTAACCTATACCAACAGTCCAAAGCACTGTGTCCTGATTTTCCACAGATTTGACAGATAGGACCATGAGAAGAGTAGTCACTTCTACCTCGTGTATTGTTAGATTTGTTATTGTATCGACCATGAGAATTATGAAATCTGCCTCCTCTAGAACCTCTAGACTGAAATCTTCCTCTGTAATTGGAAAAACCTCTGTTTGAACCAAAAGAAGAGGTATGTGCAGATTCTCCTGTGTTGTTGGAGGAGAATGAAGAATTGTTGACTGCAGAGTAAGCACTACTGAGATGATCACTAGATGAATGCTTCAATTTGGTTTCAACGTGAATTTCCTCTGAGCATAATAAGGACCATAGATCTGCCATAGAGACTCCTTCAGATCTTGTTCGAATAGAGGTTTTGAATGAGTCATATTCATCAGGGAGTCCTTTCAAAGTCAAAAACACCAAATCCTCATCATCGACTGGTGTACCAGCCAAGGCCAATTGATCTGAAATCTCCTTAATCTGTGAGAGATAAACTGCCATGGAAGTTGATTTCTTATGAATTGTTTGAAGCTGATTCTTTAATTGATGAATATGTGATCGTGAAACTGAAGTAAATCTCTGTTCAAGAAATTGCCAAACTTGATGACTTGTATGCAGATGGAGAACAGAAGAATACACTGTAGAAGATAGTGTGGCTGTTACACAGCTTAGAAGATGTGCATCAATCTTTTGCCATTCTTCATATACTGGATTGGGAGATGAAGTTCCAGAGGAATCAAAAATCTCCATTGCTGGACATAGAATAGAACCTGTTACAAATCCAAGGAAACCAGTAGCACGCAACACATTCTGCATCTGATTTCTCCATATGAGAAAGTTACTGGAATCTAGCTTAACAGTAACCAAAGAACTGAAGTTTGACAAGAGCAAACTCAGATTAGCGGAAGTATCTGACATAGATGAAGATAAAGATGGACTCGCCATTGAAGGATCTTGATTAGGTTCTTGATTGTGCTCGTGAGAGCTAATCAAGCTCTGATACCATGATGAAGATAACAAACTCTCTTTTCAATAATGAATTTGAGTACAGTTCATACAAATTTATAGAGAAACTGAATATGTAACTACTTCTAAACTATAGTTTACATGTAACAGAAATATAACCTAACTCTGATTAATTCATAACAAACTAACTGCTCTAACTAATTCTGTTTGGAGCTTGAACTCTGCTATGATGAGCACCTCTGCTAGGACTCGGATGTGCTGCTACTGTTTGATCTGTATCTAATGTGTAAGTTGGTTGATCTGTATCTGATAGCTTATCAAAAGAAAAGAGAGGGTTGTGAAGAGTGTATCTGTGAGTTGAGTTGAGAGAGTGAGCTCATCCTCTTCTGTTTTTGTATTTGTTTTGATCATAGTGAAGCTTTCTCTCTTTCTCCCGTGGACGTAGGCATTGGGCCGAACCACATAAATATTTGTGTCTCATTTGTTTGTGTTGTGTGATTGCTTGTTGATCAAGTTCTGGGTGTCTTTAATCCTAACATAGGTTTGGAACCCTATATAAGGGGTTGATGCACATGATATTCCAGTGCCTGGACTATTGGGCAACGAAAATTTAGATTTGGATTTATGGATCGAGTGCCCAAAATATAATCAACCTAATAAATTATGGAGAAGGATCCCCTTTAATTCAAATTTTTAGACTGGAGGGCGTTGTTTTGGCCCGTAAGGCCCACCATGGCCCCGTTTGGATGATCCGAACCGTTCATTTTGTTGGGTATTTCGTGTATTTCATTCATAAAAAAAAAAATTAGGTCGATCCGATAATTGTAACTTATTCAATTTTTCATTAACAAATAGACAACAATTATGTTTTTAAAAATAAACCATATATTTTTTTAGTGACAAACGCAAGAAATTGAACAAGTTATGGTTATCGAATCAACCTAATTTTTTTTGCAAACGAAATAGACAAAGTGCCCAATAGAATGAATTGCTCAGATCATCCAAATGGGGCCCATGGTGGGCCCCACAGGCCCAAACAACGCCCTCTGGTTCAAAATCTGGTCTGGAGGGGATCCTAATCCATAAATTATAATTTAAAATTTTAACAAAAAACAATTAGTAATTTTTTTTAAAACATGAAAAACACGTAAATTTATAGTGTTACCAAATAGATGGATAAATATTATATGATGTACTATAATATTATAAAAAAAAAAATTGAATAAATAAGGAATGACATTTCACATTTTTGTGTTGGACGGTAAAATTCTACTTACAGCTTAAGCACATGATGCTTGAAAGTTATTGAATAGTTTTCAAGTGATAGGCCAGGCATAGCATACATCAATTCTAATGGGCGTTCGATAGTTTCGTTTATTAGGGGTATGTAACAGCGCTGTCTTGCAAATTAATAAAAGAATAATGCTATATGTATCAATTGGTATATTAATTAGTATACTAACAGATGATGTGACATAATTTTAGATACTTTGAATATTTGTAATTTGTATAATAAGTGGCGTCAATAATAATGACATCAGGTGTGATGATTGAGTGAGTTGTCCGCCTCGTTTTCTTTGTTTAACTTTGGGTTTGCCTTATTAGAGTGTCAGGTTTAACCAAGAGCCTTATTAACGTTTCGTTTTGTTGTATTTGAAAGTTAATCTCAAATTCTTACTTCCTTTTATTTCCTTGTCGAGCTACTCATGTTTCGGAAGGTGCAAGGTTGGGTCCGGAGTGTCTGGAGTTGAGCCAAGAAAATTTTGAGTTGGAGGACCAGGGCTGCACGTGCGGGAGAGGGGCTGCATGTGTAGGAGGTGAGGCCGCATGTGCGGAAAACCGAGGAGGGTTGGAGCACACATTGCAATATATGCAGGTGCGGGAGTGGGAGTGCGGGGGAAGGGACCGCACGTGCGGGAATGAAGGCCGCACGTGCGGAAGGCACACTCCGCACGTACGGGCATGGGTGCCGCACGTGAGGTGGTAGATGAGTCCAAAATTTTTTCTTTTTTCTTCTCTTTGGGCTGAGTGTATCTCATTTTTGTTGTATCTCTCCCTTTCTAAAAACTCTTTGCTCTCCCTTCTCTCTATATTTCCTACATCAAACCTCACTAGATCTTTGATTTCTCCAAATCCATAAATATTTTGACCCTAGTTCCTTGATTAAAATTGGAAAACTCTTCGAGGGCTTCACTTTATGCGGTGGAGATTGAATTTCTACACCATTGATTTTGGGGTTTCATCTCATCTCTTCATCAAAACTTGAGGTAAAGATTTTCTTAGAGTTATATATTGTTTTTACAAGATTTGTGTGGTTTTGGAACTTTCTTGATGATATTAAGAAATTTTGATTTTTATTCAAGAATGATAGAAGTTTAAAGGTGGGTTTAGTTTTTGACTCCTTCCAAACAAATTCTTAAGAGCTTTCAACTATCTAGTGTGAGAGATGATGTTTTGGGTAAGTTGCTTTTCAAAAGATAAAGAAATAACCCTTTTTATCAAAAACCTAGAGACTTGATGATTTTGGAAGGGGTTGAAAACCCATGAATTTTTATTACTCATTAAACTGTCATAGTGGATGAATGGTCGGAAAATTTTATTTGTTGTTCTATAAATGACAAATCTCATGGAATATATAAAGTGTGGATTTTGGAACTTATTGTTGGGATTGTAGACAAAATCATGAAGTGACTAACTTGTTGAGAACATGTGAAATAGGAGATATTGTTACATTGATGAAATGGAATAGATATATGGTTATTTGAGAAATCGCATGGAAATGAGAAAATTGGAAATTTGTGACCTTCATAATTGAATTATGTGAGGGAATTGAAAGTGGTAAGGATGTGCACCACAAGGCTAACTATTGCATTGCAAGAATAATTGTTACATTGGCATTTCATTACTTTGTTTATTATAAATATTGAATTGGGATTCGAAACTTTGCATTGAGAAAGAAACATTGTGAAATGAGAATTATTGAAATATTTTGGGGTAAATACGTTGGTAAGTCCAGATAGGTGGTGTAGATGAATTTAATTAAGTTGGCCTGAGTGTCTAGGGTGAAAGACCGAAAACACGCGTGGAGGAGGTACTACTTCCCTTCCGGTTAGAAACCGATAAAGTGGGGTTTTGGTAGTGCTAGTTATGTCTACTTGCAGATACCAACCTAGGGATTACCTGAGTCATATTTACCATCCCTTTGAATTGAATTGTAAATTTATGCATCATTGAGATTACAAGTTATCATTGAGCGTGATGATTTTTTTTTCAAAAGATGTAGATATGATCTTCTTTCAAAAGGCATAGCATGGTATGTACATTTCATTTTTGAGAAGCTTGTATAAAATGTATATATTTTGTTAAGAATTCTCTACTGGGCTTTGTGCTCACCCTATGGGATTTTGGTGCAGGAAAAGACGTGGTGAACCTGCTAATCTAAGGCGTGGATGTATATATCTAGAGCATAAGGCTCTGTTTTGTTGTGATTGTGTTTTTTTTTTTTTTTTCTGTAAGCCAAGAGCTATTTATGTATGGGTTCGAGAACCATCTTTTGTAAAACTAGGCTTAAGCCTTTGAAGGTGTAAACCCTTGAGGGCATTTTTATTCATTTTTAGATTTGACGTTCTACATGCTATAGATTCATATATCTAATATCATTGAATGTATAATTCGCATGTGGAACTATTTTGTACAAACTTTCATGATCAATGATGTAAAGGTTGGAAAATTGCTATAATCCTTTTTATGAATGTTGGTTGATGTACCTAATTTTTGTTAGAAATTTTGGGGCGTTACAGAAGGTATGTTAGTACATTAGTTGGTATATCAATTGGTGCATGTAGTACCACCATAATAAAATGAATGAGATTGAAAAAAAAGAAAGAGATGAAAAGTCTTGAAAATTAATTAGAACGAATGAGATTGAAAAAAAAGAAAGATTGAATGAGATTCATAGCGGTGAGTAGGGTCATCAAATGTCCCACGGACAAAAAAATTTGTATTATTCAATCTGTTCAACTCGTGTCATGGCTCGTCTCAGTCTGCTTGACTGTCCAGCCTGCCCATTCCATAGAAATTGATTTAGGACTTTGGATAAATAATTGAAACTGAGCCCACTCATGAACCTGGCTCATACATGACCGCACGGGTAATTACAATCCGATCATTCCATCAGTTTAACTCAAACTATCCCGTCTAAAAAAAAAAAAAATTATCCAAAAAAATAATACTGTTAAATTTAATTTTCATCCATTAAAATCAATACTATTCCATTTAAAAAAAAAAAAAAAAACATTTGACAACTCAAATGTAAATTGTACTTTGAAAAAAAAAAAATACACAAAACACAATTTATGAAAATTAATTAGACTACATTAAAATAAAATTATAACTTTAAAATAAAAATAAAAATTAAATTAATTAAAGTTGTATGAACCAAATTAATAAGTAACCAATCTGGCCAAGTGTAGAACGGTAGCTTGCATCAAATTACGAAAAATTATTTATTGTCTCAGGAGCATTGCTCTACACTCACTATTCATATTTAGACAAATATTCAGTTGTCCATTTAAAAAAGACAAATAATTAGTAGAACCCTGTGTGGGGAGATTTCCATCTGTTAGTACGGCCGAGCAAGGACAACGCCCGGCGTTACAGACTACGCGACGCCGAGCTAATTGGGCTAGCGACGGCCGAGCAATCTGCCTTGTCCGGTCGACCAGGTCAACCAGCAACCTCTTGGGGCCGAACTGAGGTCCACTAGGTCGGCGAAGTTCGCAATGAGATGCAACCGAAGAAGGATTGACCGGTTACCGAGGATGCGTGGCATGCCAAGATGACGCCATGGCCGGCCGCGACTCGACGAGAGATGAAAGCGGTGGGAGGTCAGCATGCCTGCAACCGGTCAATCACAATCAACCGGTCTAGGATAGCTCGGCTTTTGCAGTAGAGTTCTCGCTCGGAACCAAGTTACAAGCCGGCGGAATGTAGCACGGTTGTGTGATGGCAGTTTTCCACAAGTGTTTGGCCGGTCTTGGTACCTCGGTTAAGGGTGCCACCTGGGCCAATGGTGTGAAGGAGAGGCGTCGCTCCTAACGCCTCAATACCGTTAAGCGATTCTGCATGTGTCGAGAGGAGGACAAAACCTTTACACGTGTAAGGTGGTGAGGCGCTGCCACCACTGTCGAGGAAGGGCAGAGTCAAGATATCTTGAGTCGCCAGCACCTAGATATATAGAAGGGAGGCGAACGTTTACGGTATGCAAATTCTCTCTCACAAGCTCTCTCTCTCTTCTCATCATCTTCTTGCTCCGAATCGACTTGGCGTCGGGAGGGTTTTCCGGACACCACCGCCGGCACTCACCGTCCTTGTTTTGCAGAGACAGACGCCGTTAGTAGAAGCTCGACGTTCAAGGCGTACGGAGAGACGTGGATATTTCCCCCCCGTACAATTGGCGCCGTCTGTGGGAAGATTCTTTGATCAACCCTTGTTCCTCGAGCTTTTTCAACCGTTTCCATGGCCAATAATGAAGAGATTCCGCTGTCCGTCGTCGATGGTGCTACTCCGGAGTTTGTCCGGAGGAGAGACGGCCTCCCCAATGTTCAAGCCATGGCGGGCCTGGAGACTTCTTCGCGAGGAGCGCGCGACAAACGTGGGAGGAGTCCAGATCGTTCGCGGAGTCCAGAGGGCCGCCGTCGCCGGGGGGAGTCCCGTGAGGAGCGTCTGGAGCACAAACTCAAAGATCAAGAAGTTGAAAAGAAAGTTTGGAACAAGACATTCAAACATGAAGAAGCCGAAAAAAAACAAAAGATGTACGAGCAAAAAGATTGTAATTTCATTGATTAAGGAAAGTCATTACAATTGGGGAGCATAGCTCGGTTACATAGCAAAAAAGGCAAGAAATTGAAGAGATCCTCAATCAAGATCAAGGCCTTGTTCGGTCTCTCCAGCGGGCACCTCGGTATTTGGGGGCGCTAGCTCTTCTAGGCTCTCCTCGGCCTCGGCGTCAGCGCCGCCCAAAGTAACGACCTCCCGGTCTTCTGTTCCGTCCTCGGCGTTCGGGGATTCGCCGGATGGAGTTTGCTCGGTTGACTTCTCCATCTCCTCGGCCAGCTTCTGAGCGGCGATTTCTTCCTCGGCCTCCTGCCGTGCCTCGGCAAGGAGACGATTACTTTCGGCTTTGGGAGTAAGAGAGCATGTAGGCGGGATATGGCGAGGCGGGTTGATGAACATTTCAGAATCCTGGCCAAGGCCAACTTTTTCCACGGCAGCTTTCCAGCCGCACTGGAAAAAGATGTCCTTGGTAGCTCGGACCTGGCGCTCATAGGTCCTTTCCCCCTGCTTAAATCCGCGGTCCTCCGCCTCGTCCACCGCTTTGTCCATGGCGTCCTTGTTGGCGTCCACGAGCTTCGGCTTCGGCGAGGTACCGGGCTTTCGCCTTCTTCTCGGCCTTCTTCTTCTCTTCGTTAGCCCGATCGAGTATCTGGAGCAGCTCGTCGCGCTCGCCTTGGACAACCATCTGCTCGGCCTTTAACCTTTCTACCTCGGCCTTGAACACCTTGTTTTCGGTGATGGCGTCACGAAGGCTTTGGCGAAGAGAAGCCATTCGCTCGTGGGCGAGGTAGTTCTTCTGTGCGGCCTGCAAAATAGAACCGATTATCAATATCTCAAAGCCCAGCAGGAAAACCGAACAGAAAGTTCGAGAAAAACTGTTGAACTTACCTGCACGATGGATTCCGCCGCTGAGCGGAGGACCTTCAGGTCGGTCAGCTCATCATACTTCTTCATGTCACCGGGCAAGATCAATCCCCTGGTCAGGTTGAAACCGAGGGAGATATCCTTGTCCTCGGCGACAGAATCTGCGGCGGAGACTGCTCGGCCTTTGTAGGTGAACTCCGGCGCCCAGACCGGGGGGGCAGCAGGGGCCTTGCCTTTGGTTTTGCGGGCAAGTTGTTGCTCGGTCTGTTCGCCGAGCTCGGTAGACGCCATTTCGGTGGAGTCCTCATCCACAAGGCTCTGACCGGCGGCCTCCCTCCTCTGCTTCTTCTTGGGCCGGCTGGCCGGTCTTTTTCGGCCAGGCGAAACCGCCTCTGTTTGTCCTACCGAGTTGAAGATCCTCCCCCGGTTGCTTCTGGCGTTGGGGACTCGCCTTCCTCCCCGGTGATCATTGACTTAATGGCTCTGATTTTGGCCATTTCTTGCTCGGCGGTGGTTGGGACGAGTCTGACCGGCGGCAAATTTGGATCTGGCTCGGGTGTTGGCTCGCGCAGGAAATCGGTGACCCTGCCTCTGCGCGGTGCTTGATAATTGTACGTTTGTTCGAAGCCGAGCAAATCCGGTGATTCCCTCTCCTCGGCAGGTATGCGCAGCAACACTCGGATTGCTTCTTGGTTTGGTCGGTTGTAGCGCGCGGCCAAATTCTTACCTGCAAAAAGAGTCAAGTCTTAGACCGGTGCAATAAAGAGCAATTCAGAGAAGAAAGAAATTGTACGGTCGGCCGGGCTCCTTACCTGCTCTACCGAAATTTTTCCTAATCTGCCAGCCCGGTATGGGTGCCTCTAGGTCTTCGTAGCGACCGGACACCCACAAAAAGTCATCGTCGTTGGACTCTTTGTCCGGGTTGCCCTCGATGAGTTTTGCTCGGCCCTTCTTCACTTTAAGGTAGTAGCAAAACCCACCCTTATTGGAACTGAGGCTGTACTGGTGAAAAATTTCCGCGAGGCCGAGATCGAGACCGTGCCGTCTGTTCAACTCGGCGACGCCATTTATTATCTTATATGTGTTGTTGGAAACCTGGGTGGGGCAAAGCCCTGTCTGCCTCAAAAATTCGCAGATCAGGGGTTGGACCGGGAAACGAAGTCCGCCCTCTATTATTGACACCACGGTGAAGGGGCACCGTTCTAAATCGCCCCACGGAGCTTCTCCCTTCTTGCCGAGCTCCAAGACTACGTCTTCGGGGATGTTGAATTCTTCTCGGAACTCCGCTATTGCCCCGGGCGAGCTAACCCTAAACCGGTATTTTCCCATTATCTCGGCTATATTTACTTTACGATATCTCGGTCAAAAATGTCGGTATGATTGCTCGGTCTTTGAGCTCTGCATGATGAAAAAAGGGATAAGGGTTAGCACGGCATATATTGCGCGGCTTGCATTGGAAATGGCTCTAATAGGCTCTAGGTGTTTGGCCGGCCTCCCCTACCTCGGCCCATCAGGACGGCGGATTTAGCCTTCCTCTTTTTGGCACTGGTTTCTACTCGGTCTAGGAGGTTTGACCGGTTGGATTCTAAATGAGATTTTTGCTTGGTCGAGCCCCAGTTCAAGGACTTGGCTTCTGATTTCAGGTCGATTAGCCCGGGCAAACCTATCAGCCGATCTACGGTGCATACAGCTCGGTTGTGACCTCAGTGCAAAGTCACAAACTGCTTTCTGCTCGGTTTAAACCCTCAAGTTGGATCTAAATGAACGTTTTGCTCGGTTTTGCCCAGAATTCACCGTGTTCTTCCTAAGTTCTTAGCCCATTCATCTACCTAAGGGGAAATGGGGGCACGAGGGCCCCCTCCTCCCTTCGTTTCCATCTCCCTAGGGTGTAAAGCATCTAAACAAGGGAATAACAACCCTCAAAGCGAAAAAATGTCAAGCACAATGGTACGGGAAATGAAGAACAAGATTGAAAGACATGGAAAAGTGAAGAAAAATGCAATGGGAGAGGAGGACTTACCAGAAGCAAGAGAGGACCTCGGAAGCACGATTGCAAAGCAGAAAAATGGAGGAGGAGCTCGAAACAAGGGCAACAAGAAGAAGAGGTTCAGGCGCTAGGGTTTTTGGAAGATCGAGAAGAAAGAAAGGTGGAGGGTTTTGGGCCTCGGTAGGGTTTAATGATGAGGCGCAAGCAATATGGCCGTTTGAACTTCGAGCGTGCCAGACAGCTGTCTGCACGAACCAATGGGGCGATGACACGTGGCCTGGCGGTAATTTGTCAAGACGGTTATCACGATTTTGATGGGACAAGGTGATAGTCGGCCAATTGGGATTGCTCGGCGGCAGAAGTGTACCCGATTCAATCATGGCACGGTGACAAAGTTGCATAAGATAGCTCGGCCTGGCGAGGAGCTACTCGATCACAGCTCGGTCATAAGGTAAACCCAATCACGATTGCTCGGATGGGTTTAAGGGGCAATTGTGTGGGGAGATTTCCATCTGTTAGTACGGCCGAGCAAGGACAACGCCCGGCGTTACAGACTACGCGACGCCGAGCTAATTGGGCTAGCGACGGCCGAGCAATCTGCCTTGTCCGGCCGACCGTGTCAACCAAGAACCTCTTGGGGAACCGAGGTCCACTAGGTCGGCCGGTTCGCAGCGGAGATGCAACCGCCGAAGGATTGACCGGTTACCGAGGATGCGGCATGGCTCGCCATGCCATGACCGCCAGCCGACTCGACCGAGATTGGAGATGAAACGGTGGGAGGCTGGCATGCCTCGCAACCGGTCAATCACAATCAACCGGTCTAGGATAGCTCGGCTTTTGCAGTAGAGTTCTCGCTCGGAACCAAGTTACAAGCCGGCGGAATGTAGCACGGTTGTGTGATGGCAGTTTTCCACAAGTGTTTGGCCGGTCTTGGTACCTCGGTTAAGGGTGCCACCTGGGCCAATGGTGTGAAGGAGAGGACGTCTGCTCCACGAACGCCTCAATACCGTTAGGCAGTTCTGCATGTGTCAGAGGGAGGACAAAACCTTTACACGTGTAAGGTGGTGAGAGGCGCGCGCTGCCACCTGTCCAGGGAAGGACAGAGGTAGTGCGCGCATAATCTCGGAGCTGCCAGGCAGCCTAGATATAGAGAAGGGAGGGCGAACGTTTCTGGTATGCAAATTCTCTCTCACAAGCTCTCTCTCTCTCTTCTCATCATCTTCTTGCTCACTGAACTGACTTGAGCGTCGGAGGGTTTTTCCGGCACACCACCGCCGGGCAGCTCACCGTCCTTGTTTTGCAGAGACAGACGCCGTTAGTAGAAGCTCGACGTTCAAGGCGTACGGAGAGACGTGGATATTTCCCCCCATACAAACCCACTACTTCAATCAATAATATTTAAGTTACCGCACCACTTAGATTTGCTCATTGGCAATGAATAATTTCTCTCAAATTAGAGGCATAAAAGCGAGACTATTGGAAGCTTTTTCTGTGTTGTTTTGTTTTGCATTGCACACTTATTTATTTGCTTATTTTATTGCATCATTAATTGAGGCAATAATATGGGAAAGCACGGTTTTGTAGGACTCATTTTATTAGTACCCCAATTTGTGCAATTATTGGTACCATGATTTGTGATAAATTGAATAAGTGATAATTAAATAATTAAATTAATATTTTTTTTAAATGATATACAAAAATAAACAATTTAAATTACCAAAATAGAACTCATTACGAGTCTCGTAGACCCAAATCTATACTACCATACTAAATCTATGGATATGTCTATAAACTTCCATATACTAGTCGATCCGAGGGGGGTGTTAGAGAGCTTCTCTCTCTAGCAATTTTCAATGCCTCTCTAACGAATTTTCAGTGAATTTTAAAAATACTTTCATAATGTAGATCTGAATTTTTATGACTAGAAATAAGGGTTTGAGAGTTTTTCTTTCAATTTCATGCATAAAGTTTTAGATTTTCAACATTTACTATAGTCCCCACTTCAAAGCAATATAAATATTTAAGGAAGAAGAGAAGGGGTTTAATTGGGGGAAAAAAAAGTGGCAATTTGAATTTCTTTTCTTAATTTTTATGGATAAAAATATATATATATATATATATTTTAAATTTTGAGGAGCATCTGCCTCTTCTAGGTCAAGTGTAGATTTGCCACTAATCACTAGACAAGCTATAATTCTCATATAAAATAGATAGAGAAAGTAAAATCATGGTTTATTGTAACAAAAATGTTAAGAACATATAAATCAAAAGTAGAAAAATCACAAACACTCACGTGATAATACATTTAATATTTAAGTGCGAAACGTTGAAAAATATTACCTTTATTTGGAAGTACGGACTTTGCATGCTATAATGAATACTGCATTGAAATGAAAGAAGTCGACAATGGATAAGAATTGGTGATTTTATGAAAAAATTATTTATAAATTTCATTTTGAAAAATGGCGATTCATTTAGTTTTATTGATTTGAAAATATAGATTTAATATATTATTTAAAATTTGGATTTACGATTATACTCTTATTTCTATTATGTTTCTTTTTTTTTTTTCTTCTTTTGTACTAGGAAGTTAAGGTACATAATCTATGATAATCAAATTCGGTATGAATTTTTATATACGAATCTTTTTTATTTGGAAAAGATTTCAAAATAAGTATAAAAATAACTTGAAATATGAGATTCTTCAAACATTTTAAAATGATGTGAGATTTTTCAAACATTTCAAAAGGATACAAAAATTCCTTGGTAAGTTTTGGACAAATATATAATTTCAAACTATAATACTCCAATGTAATACTGAAACGTAACACTCCAAAAAATATCTTTAGTGTATTTTTTCCAAACATACACACTCCAATATAACACTAAACAAAAAACTCCTTTGTGTAACACTTTAATATAAAACAAAAGAAAAAAAAAAAAAATTTTAGTGTATTTTTTCCAAACGTAACACTCTAATATAATACTCCAAAAAAACTTTTTAGCATACTTTTCTCAAATGTAACACTCCAATATAATACTCTAAAAAAACGCTTTAGTGTAACACTCTATCTAACACACAATAAAACTCCGTAGTATATTTTTCTCAAATGTAATACTTCAATATAACACTCTAAAGTAACTCCTTAGTGTACTTTTATCAGACGTAACACTAACAAAACTCCTTAGTGTATTTTTATCAAATATAACACTTCAATGTAATACTCTAAAAAAAGATGTGGGATTCTTCAATTTATTTCAAAAGAATGAGAGATTCTTCAAACCATTCCAAAAGGAATACAAAAATTTCTTAGTAAGTTTTGGATAAATGTATAATTTTAAACTGTGAGTGTTACGTTTGATAAAAGTACACTAAGGAGTTTTTAGTGTTTTTATGTGTATTACATTGAAGTATATTACATTAGAGTGTTACGTTTGAGATTACAGTGATTTGGGTGTTGCGTTTGGAAAAAGTACACTAAAGAGTTTTTTTTTACATTTGGAAAAAGTATACCAAAGAGTTTTTTAGTGTCAGTACACCAAGGAGATTTTTAATGTCTTATATTGGAGTGTTACGTTATTAGAGTGTTGATTTGTTCTAGAATGAGGGAAAATCCAAAACTTCTATAGTACAGATTGCCTAAATATGTAATTTTACATTTAGAGAAACCCACTTTTATCCCTAAAAAATTAAACTCAAACATATAAGTAATTACCTTTTATGTAATTTCTACTTTAATGGGACTTTTTAGTTCATAAGAAGAAAAAAAATGACTAAACAGTTTACAATATCATATTTTGGGATTTATTGGTGTTTCACCCTTGTTTTATTTTATAGCGCAAAGTAATTCCTATATTTTAGTGCTTGTGTTATTTTAGTTATGGGTCAGGCTTGTCTCCAGTCCACAAAGTAAACTGGACAGTACTGTTGGGCTTGTGAGGCCCATCGCGGGTTCTATTTTGATCATTCGAACAGTTCAATGTATAGAACTCGTTGAGTACTTTATCCCTGTAAAAAAATCACATTGATTAGATATCAATATCTACTTGATCGGATCAGATTTTTGTCAATAATTTATTTTAAAAATTATATTTACCGTTGACAGAAATCTTATCTGATCAAGTAGCTATCGATATCCGATCTTAAGAATAAAGTACTCGACGAGCTCTACACATTAACGGTTCGGATCATCGAAACAGAACCCATGATGGGCCTCCAATGGCCAAACAACATACTCCAATCTGATTTCGGACTGAAGAAAAGCCTGACCCTTTAGTTTTTATAATTTTAATTAGTTTGGTTTTAATTTTGAATTTATGATTTTGTCTTAATTTAGTCTAATTAAATATAATTGTTAGTGTTTTTTTTTTTTAAATAAAAAATGCTCACATAAGCAGCATGTGTCATGTTTTTATAGGCAAAATTGTAAAATTGTTCAACTAAGTGAATTAATCTCAACCAACTCAGTTCAAAAACTCAAATTGACATTACCAATTGAATTAAATTGATAAAAAAAAAAATTAAAATTGAACTAATTAAAATTATAAAAATCAAAATTACACAAAGAGTACAATAGATGGACCATCAATTTAATTTACCCAATTTCATATCATGAATGAATACATGGCGTGAATGTCGGAGTGATTTTTGTTCTACTAGAAAGTGTTAGAAATGGTTTGGAAATTCTGGGTAAAAACAGAATTTTTTCCTAACTTTGGTCTATTATTTAGGTGGGACCCATACGCCAAAGTTGGTGGGTCGAAGTGGTAATGCGTTCTATGCCGCATTGTGATTCACGTGGTATATTTGGCTGCTCAAAACCATTATCGAGTGAATGAGAAATTGAAGCCAAAGTGTGCTCCATGGAAATGGAGTTTTGGTGGAAAATTCCTAAAGGTTTGAGAAATGGCTTGTCCCACATTGATTTGGTGGGAAGTTTTGAATGGGTTTATAAGGCATGGGATTGGAACTTGAGGTGTATCCCAAGGGGTACCCAAGTTTTGTAGAGAATGAGGTTTTGGGCAAAATGGGCTAGACAAATTGGACCGAAAAATAACCGCGCGCGCTGCCGCCGCCGTCTGATCGACTAGGCCTGAGCTTGGGCACGGGTGTGTGGTGTGAGGTTGGGTTGGGCTTGTCCGGCCCAATACTAATCTTTTTGGGCCAACAACATTTGAATTTAATTTTATTCTTGGTAAATAAAATCTGTTTGAATTCAAATTATTTTGTACCTCTTCAAATTTTGTACAGGTTAATTCAAATCTGTCTAGTTTTTCTCCTATACAGAATTGATCTGTCTGAAACAAATTCAAATCCGTGCAACAGATTCGGTTATTTGTTCAAAATTCAAAACCAAAAAAAATTGAACCTGTTCAAACAGTGTTGAACAGGTACTGTATCTGTTCAAAACAGATTGCTATCTGTTGGATTCAAATTGAAAAGCTACCAATCCATCTATAAATAGGCAGCCCTCATTTGATGTTTTCATTCACAAAATTCGCACTTCCCTTTTGCTAATATATTATGCATTTTGTTGCATTTAATTTTTGTGAGAAATAGTGTAAACACTTAGTGTGTTCGTTGTACAAATAAATTGTAGTGCTGTATTTATTCGTTGATTGATCATTTTATCCTGGGAGATAAACGTCCATATTCTGAAAGCACCGTGGAGAGGACGAATCTGTCTTAAGGACACAGTGTCGAACACTAGACTTGATCAGAATTTTATTCAAGAAATTAATCAAATAAGTTGGTTATTTATTTTCTGTTTTATTTTATTTTATTTAAATCAGATTTTGATTTTGTTTTTGTAACAAAATAAAAATCCATTTTTATTTATTTTATTTTATTTTTCGGGTTTGATTTTTGTAATCAAACAAATTCTCTCATTTCCTTTATTTCTGCTGTATTCTGATTGTTGTTAAGTATACAACATAATTTATTTTTCCAAATACAGTGAAGATTGTCAAACAATCTTAAGACAGAATAATTTTTTGTATCTTTATTGTGTTTAATTTTCTGTGATTTCACAAAGTGATATTCTGATTGGAAAATACAAATAGTATTTATAAACTATTTGACAGATAGTAGTAATATACTGTCTATTTTCTTTGACAACTAGTAGTAATATACTGGTGTCATTAACAATTGTAGAATATTATTTGGTGTTACAGGAAATTATTGTGGTATTTTATTTTTCTGGTTTTAGTAACAAGGAAAATAAAATTATTTTGTGTTATAATTTATTTTCTGGTTTTAGTAACTAGAAAATTAATTTGTGGTTTGTTTTTTCTGATTTTTATAATAAGATATTATGGCTACTGCAACTGAAACTACAACTGGAAGTGATACTCCAATTGTTACACCAACTCCGGTCCCTATCTAGAACCATGTTCAAGTACCAATAAATCATAGAGAAAAACCGGAAAAATTTAGCGATACTGAATTTTAGAGATGGCAGCAAAAGATGTTGTTCTATCTTATAACTCTAAATTTGGCCCGATTTCTCCATCAAGAGGCTCCAGCACTTAAAGAGGGTAAAAGTAATCAACAAGTTTTTGCCGCTGTAGATGCTTGGAAACATTCAGATTTCCTTTGCAGAAACTACATCCTCAATGGCCTTGACAATATGCTGTACAATGTTTATTGCCCTTTGAAGTCAGCAAAAGAATTATGGGATTCTTTAGAGAAGAAATACAAGACAGAGGATGCCAGCACAAAGAAATTTGTTGTTGGTAAATTTCTGGATTTTGTTATGGTAGACTCCCAAACAGTAATTTCTCAAGTTCAAAATTTTCAAATAATTTTGCATGATATTCATTCAGAAGGTATGTCTCTTAGCGAGTTTTTCCAAGTTGCTGCTTTAGTGGAAAAGTTACTACCGGCTTGGGAAGATTTCAAAAATTATTTAAAACATAAACACAAGGAGATGACTATGGATGAGTTGATTGTAAGATTGAGAATTGAGAAAGATAACCGAAAGGCTAAAAAAAGGAATGGGAAAAATCTCATTGAGTCCAAGGCTAATGTGGTTGAACAAGTTCACAAACCACATAACAAAAAGAGGAAGTTTACTGGAGATGGTCCTAAACAAGGTGACATCGATGGCAATAAGAAGTTTAAGGGAAAATGCTATAACTGTGGCAAGATTGGACATTGAGCTTCTTACTACTGCCGGCCTAAGAAGGATCGTGGAAGTACAAGTAAGAAGACCACCAATCAAGCCAATGTGACAGAATTAGATTACATCTCTGACGGGGTAAATGACATTAATCTCTCTATTGTGGTGTCTGAGGCTAATTTGGTTAGAAATCCCAAGGAATGGTGGGTTGACACTGGGGCAACTCATCATATTTGTGTGGACAAGAAGATGTTCACTATCTACATTGAGGCTACAAATGGTGAACAACTTTTCATGGGAAATTCTTTTACTTCTACTATGGCTGGACAAGGAAAGGTGATCTTGAAGATGACATCAGGGAAGGAACTGATCCTCAACAACGTACTACATGTACCTGATATCCGGAAGAATTTGGTTTCTGGCTCTTTGTTAAGTAAAAATGGTTTTAGGTTTGTATTTGAGCCTGATAAATTTGTATTATCAAAGAGTGGTATATATGTTGGTAAGGGATACATGAGTGATGGTCTCTTCAAATTAAATGTAATGACAGTTGTACCGAAAGTTGCTATGAATAAGAATAACACATATTTTGCTTATATTCTTGAGTCGAATTTATGGCATGGTAGATTAGGACATGTGAATTTTGATGTTTTGCGTAGATTAATTGGTTTGGATTATATACCAAAGTTTGAAATTGATCCTAATCATAAATGTGAAATTTGTGTAGAAGCGAAACTAACTAAGGCTCCATTTAAATCGGTTGAAAGGAAAACCAAACCTCTAAAATTAAGTTATACAGATGTATGTGATCTTAAATTTGTTCAAACTAGAGGAGGCAAAAAATATTTCATAACATTTATCGATGATTGCACAAGATATTGTTATGTTTATTTACTTAAAAGCAAAGATGAAGCCTTAGAATATTTAAACTGTACAAAAAAGAAGTTGAAAATCAAGTTGGTTAAACCATTAAAATGGTTAGAAGTGATAGGGGTGGTGAATATGATGCACCATTAAATGAATTTTGTGCACAACATGGCATTATTCACCAAACTACAACACCTCATTCTCCACAGCAAAATGAAATTGTTGAAAGGAAGAATAGAACCCTAAAAGAAATGATGAATGCCATGTTACTAAGTTCAGGCTTACCACAGAACTTGTGGGGGCAAGTAATATTATCTGCTAATTATGTTCTTAATAGAATATCTCACAAGAAAACCAACAACACTCCTTATGAATTGTAGAAAGGTCAACCGCCTTCCTACAAATACTTAAAAGTGTGGGGGTGTTTGGCAAAAGTTAAAGTTCCTGTTCTTAAAAAGACTAAGATTGGACCAAAAATAGTAGATTGTGTGTTTATTGGTTATGCTCAGAATAGTAGTGCATATCGGTTTCTGACTTATAAATCAGAAATACCTGATATAAATGTGAACACTATTATAGAGTCAAGGAATGCTGTGTTTTTTGAACATATCCTTCATTACAAGAAATGACAAGAATTAAGTTCACAGAAAAGAACTTATGATTGTACACAAAGTCCAGAGACTAATGACAATCATACACAAGAGACTAGTAATGGTTTCGACCAACATGATTTAACTGATGATGAACCAAGACGAAGTAAGAGAGCGAGAACATCAAAATCCTTTGGTCTAGATTTTCTGACATACTTGTTAGAAAATGAACCTCAAAGCTTTAAGGAAGCAATGACAGGTCCTGAAGCACCTTTGTGGAAAGAGGCTGTTAATAATGAAATTGAATCCATTATGTAAAATCATATTTGGGAATTGGTGGATCTTCAACCTGGTTCTAAACCTCTTGGATATAAGTGGATATTCAAGAGAAAAATAAAGGCAGATGGTTCAATAAACAAGTATAAAGCAAGACTTGTAGTAAAAGGTTACAGACAAAAGGAAGGTCTGGACTATTTTGACACATATTCCCCTGTGACAAGAATAGCATCCATTCACGTGCTTATTGCTATAGCAGCGTTGCTTAATTTAGAAATATATCAAATGGATGTTAAGACAACTTTCTTAAATGGTGATCTAAATGAAGAGATATATATGGAGCAACCCGAAGGGTTTGTAGTACCGGGGCAAGAAAAGAAAGTTTTTCGGCTTGTAAAATCGCTTTATGGATTAAAATAAGCACCTAAGCAATGGCATGAAAAATCTGATCATGCTATGCTTACTAATGGGTTTAAGATAAATGAATGTGACAAGTGCGTCTATGTTAAAAATACTGACCAAGGATATGTCATAGTTTGTCTTTATGTGGATGACATGTTTATCATTGGAAGCAATCAAAACATAATCAAATCAACTAAGCAAATGCTTAACAAAAGATTTGATATGAAAGATATGAGGGTTGCAGATGTTATATTAGGAATGAAAATTACTAAAACATCTGACGGATATGCATTATCTCAATCTCATTATATTGAGAAAATTCTTGATAAATTTATCAAGGATGATTTGAATATAGCTAGAACACTTGTAGACATCAGTCTTTATTTATCGAAAAATAAAGGTGATGCAGTGTCTCAGTTAAAATACTCCAAAATCATTGGAAGCCTAATGTACCTAATGAATTGTACTCGTCCTGACATAACTTATGCAGTCAGTAAATTGAGTAGGTACACTAGTAACCCCGGAGAAGACCATTGGAAGGTGATCATTCGGGTTCTTAGATATCTAAGATTTACCCGTGATCATGGTTTGAACTTTACTTGATAGGTTATTGTGATGCCAATTGGATATCGGATACTAAAGATTCAAAATCCACTAGTGGATATGTCTTTACTCTGGGAGGCGTTGCTGTTTCTTGGAAATCTACAAAACAAACATGCATCGCATGATCCACAATGGAATCTGAGTTCATTGCTTTAGATAAAGCAGGAGAAGAAGCAGAATGGTTTCGTCACTTCTTAGAAGACATTCCAATGTGGCCTAAACCTGTGCCAGCTATTTACATTCATTGTGATAGTCAATCTACAATAGGCAAGACACAGAATCATATGTATAACGGTAAGTCACGACATATTCGTCGTCGACATAATACCGTAAGGCAATTGCTCTCAAATGAAATAATCTCAATAGATTATATAAAATCTAAAGAGAATATTGCATATCCGTTAACAAAAGGTTTGACAAAAGAGCAAGTGTATAGTTCATCGAAGGGGATGGGATTAAAGCCTATTACATAAGAGTCATCATAATGGTAACCCTACTTATATGACTGGAGATCCCAAGAACTAAGTTCAAAGGGACAACTAAGTTATGTGTGGTTCGCCAGAAATCACCAAGGGATTAAAATTTCCCTACCAATTTCTATGGTGAGAGTGATATCTGCAACATGTGTTGTATGCAGGGGTCTAAGGTTAAGCTTAGCTTTTAATGATTACTTATATCTTGATTTAGGCATAAAAATTAAGACGAGTATAAGGAGATACTCACAATAAGAATCACCTATATGAGTGTTGAACTGGGGTCGGTTCCATGAGAATGAAAGAGCCTAAATTCTCTAGAAGTACTCATGGAAACCAAGAGCGTTCAAGGCCAAAATGAACAAAATAGTGAGAACCACGATGTGTTAGAAGATATTTTGTGTGAAATCTATTGTCTTGGCTTACACAAATGGCTGAACAATTCAAGGCATCCCGTCCATTGGTTAGCTAATAAGTCCGATAGGTTATCACTAGCGAAGGTTCAAGGCCGAAAGCTACCTATCCTAATGCAAGATATTTTGCATTTCCGTTGTCATCAAATTTCATTCATGTGGGGGATTGTTAGAAATGGTTTGGAAATTCTGGGTAAAAACAAATTTTTTTTTCTAACTTTGGTCTATTATTTAGGTGAGACTTGTACGCCAAAGTTGGTGGATCGAAGTGGTAACGCGTTCTTGCCGCGTTGTGATTCACGTGGTATATTTGGTTGCTCAAAACCATTATTGAGTGAATGGAAAATTGAAGCCAAAGTGTGCTCCATGGAAATAGAGTTTTGGTGGAAAATTCTTAAAGGTTTGAGAAATGGTTTGTCCTACATTGATTTGGTGGGAAGTTTTGAGTGGGTTTATAAGGCATGGGATTGGAACTTGGGGTGTGCCTCAAGGGGTACCCAAGTTTTGTAAAGAAGGAGGTTATGTGTAAAATGGGCTAGACACATTGAATACAAAAATAACCACATGAGCGCGCTACCACCGCCGTCCAGTCGGTTGGGCTGGGCTTGGGCATGGGCGTGGGTACGTGGTGTGAGGTTGGGTTGGGCTTGTCCAGCCCAATACTAATCGTTTTGGGCCAAAAACATTTGAATTTAATTTTATTCTTGGTAAATAAAATCTGTTTGAATTCATTTTATTTTGCACCTTTTCAAATTTTGTACAGGTTAATTCAAATCTGTCTAGTTTTTCTCCTGTACAGAATTGATCTTTCTGAAACAAATTCAAATCCGTGCAACAGATTCGGTTATTTGTTGAAAATTCAAAACCAAACAGATTGAACCTATTCAAACAGTGCCGAACAGGTACTGTATCTGTTCAAAATAGATTGCTACCTGTTGGATTCAAATTGAAAAGCCACCAATCCATCTATAAATAGGCAACCCTCATTTGATGTTTTCATTCACAAAATTCGTACTTCCCTTCTGCTAATATATTCTGCATTTTGCTGCATTTAATTTTTGTGAGAAACAGTGTAAACACTTAGTGTGCTTGTTGTACGAATAAATTGTAGTGCTGCATTTATTTGTTGATTGATCATTTTATCTTGGGAGATAGACGTCCATATTCTGAAAGTACTGTGGAGAGGACGAATCTGTCTTAAGGACACAGTGTCGAACACTAAACTTGATTAGAATTTTATTAAAGAAATTAATCAAGTAAGTTGGCTATTTATTTTCTGTTTTATTTTATTTTATTTAAATCAGATTTTGATTTTGTTTTTGTAACAAAATAAAAATATGTTTTTATTTATTTTATTTTATTTTTCGGGTTTGATTTTTGTAATCAAACAAATTCTCTCATTTCCTTTATTTCTACTGTATTCTGATTGTTGTTAAGTACACAACAGAATTTATTTTTCCAAATACAGTGAAGATTGTCTTACAGAAAGGATGTCTCATTCATATGGTTTTGTCATTATTTACATGGAAGATTATATTTTAGGATGAAATATTAATAAATCTCAAAATATGTTTTTGTGAATTATTTAGTTTTTTCTTTTTTTCTTATGAACTTAAAAATCTCATTAATATGGTTTTCTTTAAATGTAAAATTACACATTTGGGCAATCCTTACTGTAGAAGTTTTAGATTTTTTCTCATTTTGGAACAAATCCCAGATTACGAATAAAAACGTAACACTCCAATGTAACACGCTAAAAAAAAATCTTTGGGGTACTTTTTCTAAACGTAACAATGTAACACTAAAAAAACTTTTTAGTATACTTTTCCCAAACGTAACACTCCAATGTAACACACAAAAAAATTTGTTTCCTAAACGTAATACTCCAATCAATTTAATCCCATACGTAACATTTTAATGTAACATATTCCAATGTAACACGTACAAAAATACTAAAAAACTCTTTAGTATACTTTTTTCCAAATGTAACACTAACAGGTTGAAATTATATATTTGTCCAAAATTACTAAGAAATGTTTGTACTACTTTTGGAATGGTTTAAAAAATCTCATTTTTTTTTTTGAAGTGTTACATTAGAAATTGTATATTTACCCAAAACTTACTAAGAAATTTTTGCATTTCTTTTGAAATGGTTTGAAAAATCCCACATCCTTTTGAAATGATTTGAAGAATCTCATATTTTTTTTGTGTGTTACATTAGAGTGCTACACTAAAAAGTTTCTTTTAGTGTTATATTGGAATGTTATGTTTGAGAAAAATACACCAACGAGTTTTTTTACGTATTACATTAGAGTGTTACACTAAGGAGTTTAAGGAGTTTTTTTGGAGTGTTATATTAGAGTGTTACGTTTAGAAAAAGTACACTAAGAATTTTCTTTTGGAGTGTCACGTTTGAGTGTTACATTGGTGTATTATAGTTTGAAATTATACATTTGTCCAATACTTGCTAAAGAGTTTTTGTATTTCTTTTGAAATATTTGAAGAATCTCACATCTTTTTAAAATGTTTGAAGAATCTCATATTTCAAGTCATTTTTGTAGTCATTTTGAAATGTTTTTCAAATAAAAAAGATTCTTATATAAAAATTTATCTCAAATTTGATTCTCATACATTGTGTACCCTACTTTTCTAGCGCTTGCGCGCGCGCATACACACACACAAAAGAAGAAGAAGAAGAAGAAGAAGAAGAAGAAGAAGGAAACATAATAGAAATAAAGGTATAACCATAAATCTAATTTTTTAAGTAATATATTAAATATACCTTTTCAAAATTAATGTGATTAATTGGTTTATAAGAAAATCTTTGGGACTAAATGGATCGCCATTCCTCAATATAAGATTTGTAGGCAAATTTTCCTATATTTTATCCCCTCAACTATTGTTTCATATCAATTTGTCCTCTTGAATTAAAAATTACAACATTAACTCATTTTATATATTAGTTGTCATTTGGCAATTGACTTTTTTAGTTAGTTTTTTCGACTTTTTGGTTATTTTAGTTTAGGTTAAAAAGTTTGTTTGGGCTGACTTTTTTGACTTTTGTGAGAAAAAAATGAAAGGATTATGATTTGAATGTGACATTTTGTCTTATTGATTTTTTAAGTCTCTTTTATCCTTTTGTGACTAATTTAACCAAAAAAATCCATTGCTAAACGAAACTTAATTTTTTTAAAATTTAAACTTTAATAATAAAAATGTCCTTTCAACTATAGCGGTTTAGTTTGTTTCATTATATCGACCTATTAAATTTGGTCAAACCATATTAAATTTGGTTTCTTTTAATGGTGATATTGTTCTGGCTCTATTTTTTATTGGGGAATTGACCCATAAATCCTAAAAGGTGGGATTGTAATCTAATCAGTCCCATATCCAATTTTGTACGCTCAAAGGTCCCATTATTTGGGGGTGGACAGTTTTGCCCATGAACTTACTATTTTGGGTTTGGTGATATTATGTTTGAATGATGTGGGTGTATGTAACGTTTGGAAAAAACTTACTATAGCTTTTTTATGATATGGGTGTATGTAACGTTTGGGAAAAACACATTTGTGATGTAGGTGTATGTAACGTTTGGAAAAAACTTAATATAACTTTTTTATGATGTGGGTGTATGTAACGTTTGGGAAAACATTTATGATGTGGGTGTATGTAACGTTTGGGAAAAGTTTACTATAGCTTTTTTATGATGTGGATGTATGTAACGTTTAGGAAAAATACATTTATAATGTGGGTATATGTAACGTTTGGGAAAAGCTTAATATAGCTTTTTTATGATGTGGGTGTATGTAACGTTTGGGAAAACATTTATGATGTAGGTGTATGTAACATTTGAGAAAGCTTACTATAGCTTTTTTATGATGTGGGTGTATGTAACGTTTGGGAAAGGCTTACTATAGCTTTTTTTGGGTTTAATAGTGTATGTAGGGGTGTCCACGTTATTTATGACCCACACGTTTAACATTTGGGAGAAGCTTACTATAATTTTTTTATGATGCGGGTGTATGTAACGTTTGGGAAACTATAGCTTTTTTTGGGTTTAGTATAGGATGTAGGGGTGTCCACGTTATTTATGACCCACATGTTTCAACCACAAAAAAAAAGGTACATTAGTCAGAAAAACCATTCCATAATTACATAATGGGATCCTTCGGATCACATTACCAAACAAATAGGACTTGGATGTCTATTAATTTTAAAATGAGACTTGGTAGACTACAACTCTCTAAAATGGGAGTTTCCAATAATTTCCCCTTTTTTATTTTTGCCCTTTATTTATTTTTTAAATAAATTATATCGATAGTCTTTATATTTTGTTTTTTATGTTATTTTAGTCTTTGTCATTTAAGTTAGTTCAATTTTAACTATTAATTATAGATGTTGTATCAATTTGATCCAGTTAATAATGTTAATTAGAATTTTTAAAAGAAAATAGTTACCAAATTTGTTGAAGATAACTTGCTAAGTTTAAGAACTTACAATTTTGTTTATAAAAAAACAGTTACATGTGATTTATGAGTGAATTTTTCATTAAAAAATTTAAAAAATTATAATCAATAAAATAAATTAAGATAAACTTATAACTTTAAAATAAAAATTAAACTAATTAAAATTAAAAGGACCAAATTAATAAGTAACCAATCTGTCCAGGAGTAACTAGGAGTAGTAGCTTGCATCAAATTACCAGGCATAAAAGCGAGACAGTTGTATGCTTTTTCTGTTGTTTTTGGGTGAATAAGTTTTTTCTGTGTTGAGTTTTGTTTTGTATTGCGCACTGATTTATTTATTTATTTTATTGCATCATTAATTAAGGCAATAATATGAGATCACAGTATTGTAAGACTCTCAAATTATTAATTTTTTGATCGGGGCTCTCATATTATTATTATTATTTTTTTTGAACCGTGGACTCTCATATTATTAGTAATCACAATTTGTTCTCTCATATTATTAGTAATCACAATTTGTTCTCTCATATTATTGGTACTATGATTTGTGATAAATTTGATAAGTTGAATAATTTATAATTAAATTATTATTTTTTGAATGATACATATAAAAGTTTTTATAAAATGAACGATTGAAATGATTAAAATAGAAATTTTGATGGGTCCCACAAACCCGAATCAAGACTACCATACTAAATCTATGGATATGTCAGTAAACTTCCAAATACAAAGGGGGCCGGAGAGCTTCTCTCTAGCGATTTTCAATGTCCCTCCAACAGAGTTTTAAAAACACTGTGTAGATTTGGATTTTTATGTCTAGAAAGAAGGGTTTGAGAGTTTCTCTCTTAGTTTTCTCGATATCATTTTAGATTTTAAACCCCTACAATAGTCTCCTCTTCAAAGTAATAGATACAAGGGGGAAATGAAGGGGTTTAGTTGAAAAAAAGCAAAAAGATGTGGCAATTTGAAATTCTTTTCTAAATTTTTATGGGTAAAAACATAAATTTTTTAAATTTCGAGGAGGGGCATTTTCCTCTCTTTGATCTAGTGTAGATCTGCTTCACTGGAGAAGCTATAATTTGAATAGAATAGACATAGAAAGTAAAATCATAGTTCATATCTTGAGAACATATAATAGTTAAACACATAAAAACCGAACGTTGAAGAAATCACAAATACTCACATGATAACAAATTTAATATTCTAAGTTTATGAGTTAACTTAATAATCACTACACTTATTCATAGATTACACACACTCAGATTAATGCAAAACATAGAAACTGTCTACATATGCAGATGCAAAATATTTTGTTGAAATGAAAAAAAGGAAGCAAACAACATCATATCAGTGTCGAGATGGGGACGGGGACGAAGTAAGAATAGTAATTAGGGAAATGACAGTCTGTATGAGAGTGAGAAGAAGGAGAAAAGTAGTTGCAAAAGTGGCAACAATAACCCATATAGTTTTGAAGTAATCACGCTTCAATGAAGCCACTACTCTGTTCCACCATCTCTTGCAACGAGTGTTCACTTTGCTGCACTGTTCAACGTAGTAAAACTATTCTAAAATGATTCTTCCTTTACCCAGGTTGTTGAACATAAGTGCCACATCTTCGTCATTACCAAGCCAGTTTTCAAGAACTTCATGGCGACGAAGTTGGGTGACGTCTTCTTTGTAGTTGATAAGTTGATCCATGAAAGACGTATAATCTGTGAAATATTTGGGTTCGTCATTCGAGGAATGTTGTTCATAGGCAATGATGTTTCGGAAGAATGTCTCTGTCGAATCAATGACTCTAAACTTTGGTATTTTAAAATGACTATGTTCAAAGCGTACATCGAGCATGCTGAGTTTGAGCCCATCATTATCATCCTCTACAACCTCGAACTTGACACCAACATCCTGAAGCTCTATCACACATGGCATTTTAAAGCAAGTTGTTTGATTCTTGTTTTGGTGGTAATTTGATTCATCTCTGGAGGAGGGAACACAAACATTATGCACCAAGTCAAGAAAATGCTTGCTTTTAGAGACGGACGTGTTTTCAAAATCGATTTTGGAAAAGTCAATCCTTCATGGTAGCTGCTGAATGATAGGAAACCTAGCCACCAGCATTGTGAGGGGAGGGTGGGAGTGAGGGTGATTCTGGTTTGGATTTTGGATCATGTCCACGTCGTAGCTTATGTCATAAAATTTAGATGTAACAAAGAATGGAAGTTGGTTTTCAAGTAACATCAAGTCATTGCAAATCTGTATATTCTTCCATGATACTTTGACTTCATCACCCACATGCGATTGTTGATGTTCATCCTTAACAACATGAAACTCAAACATACCAAGAAGAAACTCAATAACAAAGCAAGCATCATATAGCATCATTTTCACAAATTCATCATTATCGAGGTGGTCAACTGGGTCTGCATAATACTTGCGAGCTCTTTCTTCTAATTTCTTCATAGAGTCTAAATAATTCTCCTTACGCAGATTGCTGTTACGTTGAAGGAGCAATTCCAAATAATGCTCTTTACGTTTTTCCATAGCAAGTAGTTTGGGTTGACCCCGGTGGTAAGGCCCTATTGAAATGAGGATAGGTGTGTATGCCTTTTCATTTGCATTACGCAATCCTTCATGCACCCTGAAGATACAAGCTGCTTCATCAGCCAAAGCTTCTGTTTCTTCAATGTCGATGGTATGTTGTTCCATATTATTATCTATTAAATTTAAAGGATAACATGAAATAGGGCGGAACCAGAAATTCTAATTAGAGGGGGTGAAGTGTGTGCAAAAAAAAAAGAAAAGTTTTGATACATGACTAATCGAAGACAATTTATTACAAGAGCCCTGTGAAAATAATATTTCATAAATTATATTAAATAAATCTAGCAAGTCATTTTGTATTTATTTCTAAAATTTTAGAATTCGATATATAATTGGACTACCTTTTAAATCATTTTGTTAGTTGGCATTGTTACGCCAACTGCTCTTTTAATGAGGTTAAAGGGATTAAAGCTAATGTTGATGGTAGAAAAATATAAAGACAAACAAGGTATCCATTCCGGTGTAAAAAAAAAATAACAATATCATTTTTTCATCTATATAACTAATGAATTATTGATGAAAAATAGGCCAAATATGATGTCAATTAAACCTTAAGAAAGCCCAATGTAATCATGTCAAATTTGTGGAGTTTATTATATTTTTTTCAATCTTTGTGGGAGGTTAGTGTAATTTACTCTAAATAAAAGGAAGTGACATGTAAATCTTTCACATATAAAATCGAGTTGATAACATTGATACTATTAACTAGATTATAAAATAATTGGAAACCATCTCATTAAACATTATAAAATTATGATGAAATAAAAAATTCATAAGTAATTTTCATAAAATTATGAAATCATTTGATTATACTTTTATAAATATACATAAAATATAGGGTACTATTTTAATTTTCAAAATCGGGGGAAGGGAGAAAGGGGGAGGGGTCGGTGGTGGCATGGCAGCAACAGTGATGGTGGTGGTGACTGTGATGATGGTGGTGGAGGTGAGAGTGACGGTAATAGTATGATAACATTGGTATGATTTTAATCTAGAAAATATAATCTGCATTTTAAAATTGAAATATTTTTTGTCCAAAAAGTTTATTTTTTGTTGATCATGAAAGCGTAATAACCTTAAGGTCATGAGTTCAAGTCACAGGGCAACCATTTTGTATACTATGTCAAAGGTTAGGTGTTGTAGACACCCCATTTTTGACCGACCTTAAGACTCAGACGTCATCGATTGAGCGCTCGGTGATTGTGCATGTTGCCTCCGGGTCTCTGAACTCTTTGTGTTTCGGCTCGATTTACGGACCAAGCCTTGTTTCTCTTCCCTGGAGGGAGGGGGGTGGTCTGTGGACCATCCTTTTGTGGTTGTAGACCGCTTTTTGTGGTTGTAGACCACTTTTCCCGCTTGGAGACTAGTTTTCGGTTTTCGGAGCCTTCGGCTGCGCGCCTTGTCTCGGGACCGCTTAACGTTCTCCGTTTGGTGTGATTTTTGAACCACACCTTGTTGCCTCTGCCTAGAGGGAAACTGTGGTATGGGAGACCACTTTTGTGGTCACAGACCACTTTTTGGTGCTCGTAGACTAGTTTTCGAGGCTCCTGGCTGCGCGCCTTGCCTCCCGGACTTTCGTCTTGCATCTTTTTTGGTTTGTTTTTGGTACAAACCTTGTTTTCCTTGTTTGGAAGGTGGTACAAGGGTGGGAGAGCAGTTTTTCCCCTTGGAGACCACTTTTCTTCCTGCCAGCCAGTTTTCTGGTCGGGAAACTAGTTTTCTTGGTCTTTGGACCACCTTTTCTGGTCGGCCACCACACCATTGGCTTGCTTTCAGTGTGTAGACTTCTCCTACCCATGGCCGACCAGTTTTCTTCTTGGGAGACCACTTGTGGTGGTCGGCCGACCACTGGCTGGCCAACCACTTCAAGTGGTCGGCAGCTTTCCATCACCTTTTTGGAGATATTTTTAGGCCAGTTGTGCCAGCTGGAAGGCACAGAAGCCATCCTCCATACATGTGTATGGAGGGATGGCTTCAAGCCTAAAGCTTGTCCAACAAGCTTGAGCCTTGGTTCTCTATATAAGAGAACCTTCCCCCTCCTCCTCCAGGTTCAGATTTTCTGGCTTGAGCTATAGATACACACTTGTCTCTATATTTCCTTGTTTGCTCTTGGTTTGTGCCTTAAAGTGTATATTCTTCATACTTTAACACACAAACACACACTCAAACACCATCCTTTTGTTTCTGAGGTGCTTCGGAGCTGGTTTTGGAGTTTTTGGATTAGTTTGAGCTTGGAAAACTTGTTGGAGTTGTGGTTTTGAAGGTGTTCTTCAAGGGTGAGCCTTTAACCCCTTAAACCCTTATTTTTGCTTAAGCTTTTGAACCTATTTGCATACTATTTTTGGCTTAACTTCCTACTGCAAAAAGTTCTGATTTTTAGTCCTTAGCATGCTTGTTTAAGGTCACTTTTGTGTTGGGGGTGGTCTACCCCCTCTTAGGCCTTGTTTGACCTTGTTCTTGTGCCTTCTTTTTAAGCTATTGGGACCACCTTGTTTTGGCCTTCTCACCACTAAAACTCAGAGGAATTTCAGTGGTGAAAATGGTGTTTTGAGGCCCCAAATAGGAGAGGGTCATCCCCTCTCCTTGTGTCTTGTATACTTGCTTCATATGCCTCATGTTTGAGCATGTTTGTTAAGCTTATGTTGGCCACATCTCAGCCTATTTTAGGCCTTATTTCAGCATGGCATACCACTGTTTTGACTTGGTTTTGTCATCCCTTGCATGCATAATACACTTGTAGTGTAAATTTCATAAATTAGTCCTGTATGCTTCATGAAGTAGCATGTCATTCTAGCTTGTTTGAGTCCATCTCAGCATGTTCTTGGTGTTGTTTTACCATGTCATACCTCTGTTAAGGTTTGGTTTGATAGCCACATGCATGCTCCATGCACTTGTAGTGCATTTCCATGAACTAGCCTAATGTGTATCATGCTTTAACATGTCATTCTAGCATGATTTTGGCTTAACTCTAAGAAGCTTTTGTCCATGTTTTAGCATGCTCCAGCTCTGATTTGTGTTGATTTGGTCATGCATGCCATGCTTTGTATAGCTATAGTGCATCCTAGCTTGTTAGTTTTGTGTATCAAGTCCACTAACATGCATTGCTTGGACTATTTTCATGATTTGGCATCATTTGTAATGTTATTTCAGTACATGTAGTGTGTTCATACACTCACATCTTTCACTTATTCCATGTGTTGAAGGGTTGGTCCTTTATGCTCTTAACATGAGTCATTGCATATGCCTTCAGGCCTAAGCTTGCGAGCTATCATTTCAGTGTTTATTTGGGGTTTTTTTGCCATGACATAACTCTGATTTTTGTTGGTTAAGTCATCCCATGCTTGGTCTTGGTAGGTGTAGTGTAATCCTCCCTTTTGGCCTTGCATATTCCATGTTTCATGCCCTACATGCTAGCTTATTTTGGCTTCCTTCCATCCATGTTTTAGCATCATTTTGACATGTTCTAGGATGGTTTTGGGTTGCCTCAGCCATATGCTTCATGTTTTGCATAGTTGTAGTACAAGTGCCTATGCTAGCTTTGAGTTTTGAGTACCATAGCATGCTTCACTTGTGTTGTTTGGATGATTTGGCATCATTTATCATGACATTTCAGAGCATTTAGGACTGCCATGTTCCTATTTCTTTCACTCTTTAAGTCCCTTTGAGTGTTATGCATTGTTGCCTTGTTTATGGCTTAGCTTGTGTGCTTGCATGCCTAGGCCTTTGAGCCTTCATCTCAGCATGTTTTGGTCTTTGTTAAGACCTACTTGAGCTCTGTTTGTGATTGGTTCATGCATTTGTGCCATGTATTGCATGCCTCTTTGTAGTCCTCTTTACTAGCTTTATGCTTTAAAGACTCTTGCATGCTTTGCTTGTATTGTTTGAATGATTTGGCATCATTTCATACCTTATTTCAGTGCACTTAGTGTTGTTACACTTCCATATTTGTCACTCTTTGAGCACTCTTGAGAGTTGTGCTCTTATGACTAGTCAATAGGCCATTGCATTGAGCATGCTTGTCTTCATCTTCATGCTTTGGTTTCATCATTATGGCCTCTGTTTTGGGCATGACTGAGGTCTGTCCATTTTGGTTTAAAGTCCATCAAGCATGTTATGCCATGTTGTTACATTGCATTGAGTATGCCATGTCGTTGTTTGCATTATGTATGCCATCTTGTTGCTTTGCATTGAGTATGCATGCTATTAGCATTGAGTATGTTATGTTATGTTACATTGCATTGCATGTTTGCATGCTTATCCCTCGCACGTTGTTTGCATGCTTGTTTTATTGTATTGCATGTTTGCATGCTTGAGTCGCATTGTTATGTTGCATTTCATTGAGTTGCATTGCATTGTGTATGCCATGCTTGTTTTGCATTGTTGTTTGGAATAGGTGTTAGTCCAAACACGAAAAACGAGGGACGTTTCATACTTGAAGTGATGAAACGTGCCTCAATCCTTGGTCACCGACCCTCTTGATTAATCATGATAGAGGTCAAGGCTTTATGTGTTTACTTGTGCATTCATTTTCCATTGAATTGTGCAATTTGGCTTCTTGGCCATCATGCATTGAAATGCGTGATTGGTGGCTCGAGGGTCGAGAACTACACTCCCTTGAGCTTATGAAATGATAGGGAGGGTGGTTGTGCACACATATCTTGCAAATAAATTGCCATGCGCTTTCTTGCTCTCTGTTGCAGCAAATTGGAGTATGGCAGCAAAAACTGGTCGGCTGACCAGTAATACTAGCTGGCCGACCACTTTTCCTGGTTTTTAGCAAAGAAAAGTGGTCGGCAGGTGGTCTCCAACATCAACAACTGGTCGGCAGCATCCCTAGAGGTCTCTTGGATGGAGTAGCAGCTATTTGGAGCTTGGTGCAAAGTTCTGAGAACAATTGCAAACAGAGGCAAATTGGGGCATCGCGACGGATTTCCGAACGAGGCAACCGGGTATGCATGCATTCTTTTCCCTCTGAGGACCTTGTTTTACTGCTTCACTTAGCTAATTTGCTTAGCTAGTTTATGCTTTGGTTTTGTACCTAAGTAATTAATGTGTTTAACTATTCGATTTGCGTTGTAATAGATTAATTAGTTAACTAGGATTAGTTAATTAGTTTATGATGTAATAATTAGTTTAATTAGCTTAGATTAGCTAGTTAGCTTCTTATTCGGACCCTCCGTTGAGAGGGCCAACTGTTGTAATAAGCGTGTGTATGTGTGATGTATGTCTTCCAACCCCCATTTATTTCTTCCTTTCACTTAACCGCTTACGATGGTTAGTTTTAGGGCATATTTTGTTTAGCATACCTTATGCTTTGCATGCGTGCATCCATTCATCTGTCTTGCATGCACCAGGCTCGGCGCATCATACTAACTGTATTGTATTTCAATTCCAATTTGAATACATGTACCAAGTTGCATTTCACATGACATCTTAGGATAGCCGAGCCTATCTGAGTTGTATTTTTGCATGTGTTGCATTAGCCATTTTAACATGAACTAGGATTATGCATGATTTCTAACTAGTTCTCTATTTTGGCTCGGAGTACACTGTGAGTGTTTATGCTTTAGCATACTGCATGTGTGTAAATGCTACCATGATAGCATGCTTACCATGAGGCTAACTGCTTAAATGTTTAATTGCCTGAATGCCTGTAGGTGAAGGTTGGATTGCTTGAATTGGAACAATTCTTTGAAATCCTCGTCTTAGCCTACTTGCGAGTAGCAAACTTTAAATGTGAAGGTTGGATTGCTTGAATTGGAACAATTCATTGAAATCCTCGTCTTAGCCTACTTGTGAGTAGCAAACTTTAAATCATTTTCACAAACGAACATGCAATGCTTTATTCCAACTTAGGTGATCTAGTCTATACTTGTATGCTGTGAGTATCACATAGTAATTCTAGGTTAATAACCAGAATAAGAACACATGTGTTTTCAAAAACAACATATCATGTTAGTAAAGGCTGAACTTTTGATCGGGCGAACAGGGGTACTCATTGCATGACCTTCCCGTCTCGTACCCAAGTTCCCGAACCGAGGCAACTTTGGTGATGACGGACACGTGGCCTTAGGCATGAGTCAGGGTTTCCTAAATTTCCCCCAAAATAAAATATTTTAGTGGCGATTCTGTATCTGGAAAAGCAGTCCATGTTTGGCACTTCTTTATAAAAATCAGTTTTCCAAAACAATTTTCTGGATTTAGACTCTTTGGTGATTTATCGATCTCGCATTGCATTTTGTGAGATTAGATTCAGAACTGTGACATTGAGTCCGAATTGTAGTAGCTAAGAACAAAACGATTTCGCGCCCTTCGTGCGTGTAGCTGGGACGTTTGGGCACGTCTACAGTTTCTGGCGACTCTGTTGGGGACTTAGAGAACTTGACTCGAACTCATGATATCTTGTTTTGACTACACTTATGTGTTTCTTTGCATTGCATTTGCATTGGTGTGCTTAAGACACCGTGTTTGCCGTCTTCTATTCCTGAGCGGTTTGCCTAAGGCTGTGTGCCATAAGACGGACCGGTTACAGGCTCTGCCACGATGGGAACACAAACCTCGATTTTACACCGAGGCACCCTTTTTGACCATTCGACCTAGTGCATATCGGAATCCATAGTGGCCATTCCAAACTAGGATAGGTTGCTTACCTAATTATAGGTTGTTTGAAACCGCTGCGTGCGTAGTGAAATCCTAGCTCCTGACAAAATAAGACAGGGAAACCCTACCCCAACATAGGGGTGTATTGGCTCTCATTTGCTTGCTATGTGCTTTTAGAGTGTGCCTCTACAGGGAATACATGTATCAGTTTGCAAGTCTGGGTATCAGGCCTGAGGGCATCAGTATTTTGGGGGAATCAGTTTTACCCAAGGGTATCAGTTTGCAGGCAGAATTTTGGGTAGAATTCAGTAGAGAGCACAGTCATTCAGCTATGCTTATATCTGTTTTGGTGAAATCAGGCTGAGATGCTGTCTGTTTTCTCTTTTGCAAGGTAGTCTTGGAACCATAGCTTCAGAAGGCTCCAAATATCCCCCTGGTACATTGGACTTGTGCTGATAGACTTTGTCAGGTCAGAGATTCAGTTCAGAGCAGCCAGTGTTTTCCTTCACCGAGGCAAGGTAAAGAAGGGCCAGTCAAGGTTCACCGGTTCATCCGATCCATTAGTCACCAGTTACATCACCTCTGTTCAATTCAGCAGACTCATGATGACGCAGAGTTTAGAAGAAATTGTGGTCAGCATCACACTACTCATATGCGCTCCGCATTCTCCGCTGTGGATAGCCCCCATAAGGCGCTTTGATTCCTCTTCTTCCACATACAACTTATGCATTCCCAGATGACCTCTTTTATACAGTTTACCTTCACAAATGATAAATTGGATGGCAATTCTCCGTATTCCTCATTTGTCCTTGGCATTTGCCCCTGGTGGATAAATCTCCTTTTCCAAGAAGTTCCAAAGATCGTAGTACCAGGGGTTTTTGTCTTGCGCTTCATCTATTGCGACAATAGTTTCATAAGCCAGCGTGCATTTCTGCTCGATGATAATCAGATGCATTCGGACTCCAAGTGGGATGTCTACCATAGAAGATAGAGTTGCTAAAGCATTAGCGAACCTGTTGTTCTCTCTTAGTAGATGCGTGAAAGTCAGCTTTTCAAACCTAGGAATCAGAACATCCAAGGTCTGATGGTAAACCTTTATCTTTTCTTCTTTGACTTTCCAGTCTCCATTTGCTTGAGAAGCAACCAAGTTCGAGTCCTTGATCACATCCAATCTTATTGCCCCTAGTTCCAGGGCGGCTTCTAAACCAGCAATACAAGATTCATATTCTGCTTTGTTGTTAGATACCTTAAATCGGAGTTTGAAGGCTAAGGGTATATGGGAGTTGTCAGGTGCTATTAGCAACACACCTATTCCATAATCATACTGATTGGACGCTCCGTCAAAGTACATCATCCAAGTTTCCTTCTCAACTTGCAGAATGGCTTCATCTGGGAACAAGTATTCCATTGCCTCATCTCCTTCTACTGGGTGGTCTGCCAGGAACTCCGCTATAGCTTTTCCCTTAACCGACTTGCGGGTCACATATTTGAGATCAAATTTGGAGAGAAGAAGCAACCAACGGGCTAGCCTACCCGTAAGCACTGGTTTCTCAAAGAGATATTTGATGGGATCTAATCTTGAAACCAGGATTATAGAGTGAGCTAACAAGTAGTGACTCAACTTCCTGGTAGCCTATACTAAGGCTAGGCAAGCTTTCTCTATCAGAGTATAGTGGGTCTCGTAATCTAGCATTTTCTTGCTCAAGTAGTAGATGGCTTTCTCCGCCCTATCTTTAGATTCCTGAGCGAGCATGCATCCCATGGTCGTGCTTGTTACTGACAAGTACAGAATCAAAGGCTTCCCTAGCTCTGGCAGCGACAACACAGGTGGATTCTAGAGGTACTACTTAACTTGCTCAAAGGCGAATTGACATCGATCATCCCATCGAAATTTTTTCCCTTTCTTCAAGAGACCAAATAGTGGTTCACAAGTCAAGGTTAATCTGGAAATAAATTGTCTTATGAATTGCACTTTACCCAGAAAGCCTCGCACCTCCTTTTCAATCCTTGGTGGTGGCATTTCTAGGATGAACTTGAGTTTGGAAGGATCTACTTCAATGCCCCTCTGTGTAATCAGAAAGCCCAGCATTTTTCCTGCCATTACGCCGAAGGTGCATTTCTGCGAGTTTAACCTCAATTTGTATTCCCTGATCCGTTGAAAGAATTTCTTCAAGGCGGTGTAGTGGCCTTCTCGTTCTTTGGACTTGACAATCATGTCGTCCACGTATACCTCGACCTCTTTGTGGATCATGTCATGCAGAATGGTGGTCGCAGCCCTCTAATAGGTGGCTCAATCATTTTTCAAACCGAACGGCATAACACGATAGCAGTAGGCACCCCATGGCATAGTGAATGCGGTCTTCTCTTTGTCCTCAGGCGCCATTAGAATCTAGTTGTACCCGGAAAACCCATCCATAAAGGATAGCAATGCATGGCCCACAATGAAGTCCACTAACTCATCAATGTGCGGCAGAGGAAAGTCATCCTTCAAACTAGCTCTGTTCAAGTCCCAGAAGTCTACACACACCCAGATTTTACCATCTTTTTTCGGCACTAGGACGATGTTGGCCAACCAAGTCAGATACTCAGATACTAACAAGAATCCTGCATCAATTTGCTTGGTGACTTCTTCCTTGATCTTCAATGCCCAATCCAGACGGATTCTATGCAGCTTCTGCTTGATTGGTCGGGCCTCGGGGTCAAGAGGGATCCGATGCTGTACAATCTCAGGATCGATTCCAAGCATGTCTTCGTAGGACCATGCAAAAACATCTTTGAAATCTTTTAACAAAGCCACTAAGCACTCGCGCTCCTTCGAAGACAATGTGGACCCGATCTAGACCAGATGCGGATCCTTCTCATTACCCACATTAATAGCAATGATTTCATCAGCACAAGGTTTAGCAAACCTCTCCTCCCTCTAATTAATCAAGTTTTTCAAAGCCAGGGGAATTTCCTTCCCTTCGTTTTCATTAAAATTCTAAAAATCTTGGTCAACACAATAAACCAACGGCATAAAGAAGTGCACAGAATCCACAGAGTTCTCATTCAAAAGGTCCACATCTTCGGTTACAGACTCAAAAGAAAACCTGAATGAAGATCTAGACAGGACTTTGGTATCTGGGTTACCACCCCTAGAAATACCAGACTCAGACTCAGAAGAACCAAAATCTGATCCCGACCCTACAAACTTAGGGAAATCAAATTCTAGCTCATCACCTGACTCAAAATTGGACAGACAGCCTTCCTCCAGCTGCCAAATAATAAATGATGCCTCTGATGCATCCAAAATGCTGCTGGTTGGGTTCACCCCCGGTTCCTCCCCGATCATAGAGACAGTAAGGTTATCCCCCAAGGTCTCTGAGTCGACCGCAGGATCTGTCAGGAGACTAGCCAGTGCTACCCTTACTCTAAGTTCGCTGCCATCTGAGTCATTTTCCATACTCTGTTCGGCTTTGACGCTTGGCTCAGCCTTTTCCTCCTCATCATTGTTCTATAGCTGTAGGTCAAAAAATATCTCGAACTTGGGGATACGCTGATTTGAGGAATTTACCCAAGGCTCGGGAAAGTCACAAAAAGGGAAATCTTCTCCCTCTCGAACAAAGTGGCCATTCAGTGTCCCCCGAATTGGCCTGTGAATGAGTTCGTAATGCTTTCCAACTCTCTTGGCCTTGGCTCGACCCTTCATCTCTTCTCTTTTCCTAATTCAGTCCTCTTTGGTGGGCACACAACCCAAACTAAAGGCATGTGGGTTGTGCGGCACATTTGTTAGCGCAATAACACCTTTCCGGCCACTTCTTTTGAGTCCTATTCGTAGAATATGCTGCAATTTGTTCAGGAAATAGATAGACTCGGTGCTAACATACATGCCTTTATTTGCGGCCAGGATGGTCTACACTACCCGAGCTTCAGCCAGAGTGAATCCCGAGAGGAATACATCCTCCTCGCCATGGTTGATCTCTCGCACTGGCGTAGTTACCTCTAGCGGCGAATGGATAGATGAATTCCCCAAAACAATCGCCACTCCTCCCCCATAAGGGTACTTCAACATCTGATGGAGGGTGGAGGAGACGACCTTTACGTGATGTAACTAGGGCCTCCCTAATAGCAAATTGAAGATAGCCGGGACATCCAAAACATGGAACTCGACATCTTGCTCAGTTGGGTCCACCTGGACTCTGATTTACACCGTGCCTATGACGTCTCTGCTTGTATTATCATATGCCCGAATTACTTGGGCTGTGGGAACCAACTCCGCTGGTTTAAGGCCAATTGCATAGGCGGTCCGAGAAGGACAGACATTGATGGCCGAACCGGTATCGACCAACACTATCGGCACCCATTTCTCCCTACACTCCACAAATATGTACAAAGGTTTATTATGGGCCGAGCCTTTCGGCGGCAATTCTTTGTTAGAGAAGGTCAGGGTTGGCCTGGCGCCACTTAGGAAAATCAATCCCACAAGCTATTCGGGGGTAGTGTCAATGGACAATTTAGCTTTGTCCATCGCCGACAACACTGCCTGTCGGTGCACCTAGGAGGCCATGAGAAGACCCCAGATCAAAATGTCAGCTTGGATTTTCTTAAGTTGTTTCAGCGCTGCCTCTTCTTTCAGTTCTTTGTCTTTCTGTTTCTCGACCTCTCTATCTTTTCCAAATGCCTCAGTTTGACCCAGGTGAGGCGGCTTAAAATACTACCCACTTCTTGTCAGATGGTCTATTTCTTCTGCATACCAGTAGTTGTCCAGAAGGCACTCATCCCAGTCTTTGTTGATGTGGGCCAGATGCAGATCATCATCATCTCACAACACACCTTCAACGGTCGACAAACAATTGTCCGGCTCCGTTTGTATTACCTTCACATCACGGGTATCCTCCACAGGGTGTTGGGCCATTACTGCTTCCTAGTTGTCTTCAACACTCTCTCGTTCAAACTGCTTTAGTGCAATTTCCTATTCTATATCCACAAGGTTTCACAGCCTCGAAATAAATTTCATGCCGCTTCCAAAGAATCCTTTCCTTCTCATCGACCCTTCCGACCATTGTAGCAATCCCTGCTTCCTTTCCCTCTGGTTTCATTTTAGTTTCTTCCTCCTTATCAGGCTCATCGCTTAGCCATCCAAAGTTGTCAGTTGATCCGTTCAAGTCGAACCAGCAAATCTGCATATCTCTCTAATCCTGCTCATCAAAGAACTGCAGGTTGTCCAAATCCTCTTCGAGTTCTGCTAGATCATCTAACCACTGACTTGGGCCATCTTCTCTAACCACATTGACGTCTACCAAGGCTGGCAGTGCCAATCCAGGCTTGATTTGATCGGTTGGCACAATGTAGCAGCTTCGATCATACACCTCATTAGGTAAGTCTTTAGAACACTCTGGCAACGGACTAGTACCTTCCTCCAAGGTAGACTCCCCTTCCATTGTAAGCATCAACACAGGCTTCAGTTGGGGTTTAGACATGTCCATTATGCACGGATATGCACCTTCTGGAATGAACAACATTGGCTTTGGTAGGTGAGAGGGGCTAATATATACGTTGGGGTCATATGGGGTGGCTAGTGTATGGATCAGGTTGAGATTTCGAGATGGGGGGGACTTGATTATGGACTAGGAGTGGATTTGTGGTCACGTTGGGTTTTTGTGGTAGAGCGACTACTTTGTTGTCAATGAGATCCTGAATCTCATGACGCAATCGGAAGATCTGGTCAGTATCATGGCCATGCTATTGGTGAAACACGTAGTATTTTGTGAGCTTATGTTTGGATGGAAGAGGATTAGGCAATGGGTGGAATTCTAATGGTTTGAGGTGCCTTTTCTAGACCAGCACTTTCATGTACAACTAGTTGAAAGTCCTCTGGGATCGGTTAGGATTGGAGGGTGTTTGTGAGATTGTGTTGGCAAAGGGGCTGGCCGTCTTGGTTGTGGTGACAACGCTTACATCTGATGGCCTCGTAGTTGTGCTACCCCCGGTAGCATTGGAACTGCGTACAAATTACCTTTTTGCTAGCTCATTCTTATCTATAATCAGCCCTTATTTCATGGCGTCTTTGATTTGCACCCCCATCTCATGGAGTTCTTTAAATGTGAACAGAGGTAGGACGATCATCTTTTGCAGTAACTTACCGTGCAAATTCCGGACAACCATCCTAATCTGATCCTTCTTAGAAGGCCTTGTGGTCATCATCGAGGCCTTAGCTCTCCACCTTGTCACAAATTCAAAAAAGCCCTCCTTCAGCTCTTGGCATGTTGCTTTGAGATCACGAGTTGTGACCTTGACCTGAGTATTATACGAATATTGTGCAATAAAGGCCTCGGCCATCTCCTCCCAATTCTGCTTGATAGAATCTTCTAACTTCACATACCATATGGCCGCTATACCAGACATGGTATGGCCAAAGAGAGACAACTTCTGTAGTCTAGTCAGGCCCATCGGTCGCAAGATGTCCGAAAATAGCCGAAGGTGAACCATTAGATCTCTGGAGCCATCAAATCGATCAATGTGCAGCATTTTGAACCGATCTGGCAATGTCACTGCAGAATTGGTATACTCGTCCTCTATGTCCGGGATAGAGTTAACACCTTGTGGCCTCCTGAATAGCTTCTCCAGTTTATTGACCTTGAGTACAATTGGGTCAACCTCAAACTCAAACGGAGCTTCAGTTTGATACACAGGTGCTTTTGAGGCTTGTACTTGGATCGGCTCTACTGGATTGCCCTGATTCTCTTGGACATTAGCGGTATTAGCAATGGCTCCGGATGTTGGAATACCCGTGGGAGGTGCATGAGATGCAGAGGCCGCTGCCAGCTATGGTTGCTGTTGTTGTAGCCTATTTATTACCTCGGCCTGACAAGTCGTGACATCGTCCTAACGGGCAGCATCTTGCTGTAAGGTTTTAACTGTTTGCTGTAGATGATGTATCAATTCTTCTATACAGACTGGGGGATGCTGTGTCATCAGAACAGGCGAATGATCTCGTGCTGGACTAGAAGTAGAAGACTATCTCTAAACCTGACTGGATACATGTGAGTTGAGGGGTGACTACTGTAAAAACTGGACCAGTGAACTCTGCCTGACTCTCCTCCGTCTTGTAACCGGTGGGAGTGAGGTAAACACAGGCTGTCCTCGAGCAAGATCCCTAGCTTTACAAAGCCTTCTGACTCAGGTCTAGAGTACTTGGGGGATATCCGAACTTTCTGAGGCTATGGTAGTAAACTACCTAGCAAAAAGAAATAAAGCAAAAAGAAAATAGTAGTCATAAATCGCACAGCACCTCAACTAATGATGTTATCAACACAAATATGATCAAAGCTGTAGGACTGTACTCCACACTGAATTTTTCCCCCAAAATAGATACCCAACTTGCAACTATTATGCATATTCCTGTGCAGTTTCACTGTAAAGCACATACTAGTTAAGTGAGAGCCAAAACACCGCTATGAGGGGGTGGGGTTACCCTGTCCTAGTTTCTTCAGGAACTAGGGTTCATTATTCAAACAAAGCAGTTTTCATGCAATCCTGCATTTCGGGTAAGCATCCTGTCCTAGTTTGGAAGTCTCTATGGCTTTTCGATATGCAACTAGGTCGAAGGGTCAAAAGGGTACCTCAGCAAGACTACCTAATATACCTCTCACACCTAACACTGAGAAGTGAAAGGAGGATCAAACGGTATAGCGGTAGTCCAGATCCAAGGGTTGTGTTCCTATCATGGCAGAACCCACGATCGGTTAGCCTTTTGGCAAGCTATTTAGGCAAGCCTCCAGCAAACCGTTCAGGAATAACAGATGGCAAACACAATGACTTAGGCACACCAATGCAAATGCAATGCAAAGAAACATATAAGTGTAGATAAAATTTCATATCATGAATTTCAAGTCAAGTTCTCTATCTTTCCTTAGCAGAGTCGCCAGAAATTGTAGCTCAACTTTTTGTGCCCCCTTTCAGAAGATGACTAGCCCTACAGTTCAGACTCCCACGATTCTAAATCTGATTCTACAAGTGCAATGTGAAATAGATAAACACCAAAGAGTCCAAATCCGACAAATCTTTTGAAAAATCAATTTTGAATCAAAATGCCAGAAATGGACTGCTTTGCCAGATACAGAGTCGCCACCTAAATTTTTTTGGCAAATTTAGAAAACCCATGACTCGTGCCAAAGGCCACGTGTCTGTCATCACCAAGATTGTCTCGGTTCGGGAACTTAGGTACGAGAGGGCAAGGTCACAAATTGAACACCCCTACTCGCCTGATCAAAGATCGGCCTCTACTAATCATGATATGAATCTTATTTACATTATATGCTCTTGTTCCGTTTATTAGGCTAGCATTACTATGAGACGCACAAACACACAAGTATAGACTACTTTGCAGAATTTGGAACATTTAATTCATGTTTGTTTGCAAAATTGTTTCGAATATATACCATTTGAAAAAATGATCGCGTATAAACATTACTCAAATTATTCCAATTCAAGCAACTAGCCTTCATCCACAGGCATCTCAATCAGTTTATCAATTAAGCAATTAGCCTCATGGCAAGCATACTAGACATGGAAACACTCACACTCATGCAATATGTTAAGGCACAAAAATGCTCACCTAGTACTCCAAGGCAAGCCAAAAGAAACAAAAGGGTTAGAAAAAATGCATGATCCTATCTAATGCAACATGACTAATGCAATGCATGTGATATGCAATTAATAGGCTCAGCTACAAATTATGACATATTAATCAATTGATAGCATGTGGTCTAAGCACGCATTCAAAGAAGTGTTAACTAACAATGCAAGTTAGAATGATGAACCGAGCCTCGGTGCATGCAAAACAAGTGGATGTAAATCATGAAAGATGCTAAATGAAACTTGATGCCCTAAACTAACCATTGTAAGTAGTCAAATAAAAAGGAGAAAAATGTGGGGTTGGAAGACATACACATTATTACAAGTTTGCGCCCTCACGTAGGAGGGTCCAAATAAACTAACTAGCTAAGCTAATTCTATGAAGTAACTAACTATTACAAACCCAAATGAATAAATTAGCTAAGCTACTTAACTAATTATTACAACAACAAATTAATTAACTATTCTAGCTAACTAATTAATTATTACAAGACAAAATTAAATAACTAGTTTAGCTAACTAATTATTTACAACACTTTACAAAATTTACTAGCTACAACTAATTAATTACAACAAATATCTAAGCTAAGTACTTAGACTAAATAGCCCCAGGGAGCAAGGAGTGCTCATGCATGCGCGCAGATTTCCACCCGAAAAAACACACTGTTCTGCTGCCAAGAAGCCTCTGTTGCGTAGTAGAACACTTGCACTGCTTTTCACCTCAAAACCAACTCTGTTTCATTTCAAAAAGCTACTACTAGATTTTGCAAAGGTGGCCGGTAGGCTAGAAGTGGTGGCTTTTCGTCCCTAAAGGTGGCCGCTGCCCACTGATGGCTGGTTCTTTCTGCTGCAACAGAGAGCAAACAGGGCAAGCACAGGGTATTCTCAAGGGTTGTCTGCACAACTTACCCCTCCTTATCATCAAACAGCTCAAATGAGTGGCAAAATTTGATTCACAAACCATCAATTGATGCAATTTGATTGCATGATAGCCTATGAACCAAAGGGTGCAAGTTAATAAATGCAACAAATAAAGACTCTCAAACCTCCTCCCTATCAGGGATTGATCAAGGTAAGTGGTCAACCATGACTCTTGAACCGTTTACATCACTAACAAGTATGAAACGATTCAAGACTCAAGGGTTTAATTAACATCCCATTGAACCCAACCAAGTTAGTATCTTGCACCATTTTTAGTCCTCAATTTTATTACTCCATTTTAATTACTAACCATTCCTTAGTAATTTAAGTCCAAAGATGAATTTTAAGTCCTCTAATGGAAAGAAGCATCAAACCAAAAGTTTGTTTTAGACATGAGAGAAGTTTCACGCCATTGGTAATGAACCCCTAAAGGGATTAAACCATTAAGCACAAGACCTCAATCTCATGCTTTAAACAAGCAACTAGTTTGAACCAACTTTCAAAGCAAAGCAAAAGCCAAGAAAGAAGGGAGATTGTAGAAGTGATTAAGGGTGAAAACAAGTATGGAAAGCCATAAACAAATGCTATCAACTCAAATAGGTTGGTGGCTAAGGCCTAAACCACTAAGCCTATGAGGACTATTACACTACAAGCATGCAATACAAACCTCAAATTCAATGAACACTTAAAAATAGCCCTAAAACAACGCTAAATAAGTCCTAAAACATGCTGGAATTAAGACAAAAATAGCTAGAACAATAAGCTAAACACAGAACATGCTAGGCTAGTAATGTAACGCCCCGAAATAATTCAATACAAACTAACCACATTAACTAACATTCACCAAATAATAATGGCATAACTCCAACCTTTACATCATAAATCAATAACGTTTATACAAAAGTTTCACATGCGAATTATACATTCATTGATAAAAAAACGCATGAATCTACAGCATGTGAAACACATAGTCTCCAAATAAATAGAATGCCCTTATGGGCTACAACTTCCAAGGCTTAAGCCCGATTACACAAAAGTGGCCTCTCGGACCCATACATGTTTAGCCCTTGGCTTACAAAAAATTCACAACAAAATAAAAGAATAATCTACTCTTCTCAAAATATATCCACACCCTCAATTCGGCGGGATCACCACATCTTTACATGCACCAAAATCCCATAGGGGTGAGCATAAAGCCCAATAGAGAAACCTTAACAAAGTATATATATTTATGCAAGGTATCCAATATTAAATGCAAATACAAATGTCATGCAATGCCATTTTAAAAATAATCACATGCCATGCTTTTCTTGAAAATCCCCATGTTTTCATTAACATTTTGCAATCTCATCAATTTCCAAACTTCCAATTTTAATTACAAGGGGCGGTAAATACGACTCTGGTAATCCCTAGGTTGGTGTCTATAAGTAGGCTCAACAAGCACTACCAATAACCCACTTTACCGGTTGCTAACCGGAAGGGAAGTGGTACCTCTTTCGCGCGTGTTTTCAGTCTTTCACCCCGGACACTCAGGCCAACTTATCAACTCATCTACACCCCCTAACCGGACTTACCAACGTATTTACCCCAAAACATTTCCAAAGTTTCATTCACAATATTACATTCTCAATGGAAGTTCCAATTTTCAAAACCAAATCTCATGATATGCAAGATATTCGTAATGTCAATGCAATAATCAACCACACTACTTCATGTTTCTCTACATTGATCAAAACCATAGTTAACCTTCCATAGAGGTTCAAAACCTCCATTTTCCCTTTCCATGCCATTCCATCAAGCCAAGAGTTTGTCATCAAATACCTATGTGCCACAATAAAACCACACTTTGTGTTTCTTTCAACATTTAATCATTTCAAACCATAACAATATGTAAATGTCACCCTCATGTCCCAAAATCTTTCATATGGTAAGAAATTCTTTATCAATGAAAACATATATATGTATGAACATTTGTATACAACAACCATTTCTTAACCTCTTGTCCACCATGTCACACAACAATGCATCTATAAATATATATTTATATATATATATATAACATCAACATGAGCCCTCCCCCTATTTCATTCAAGAAACCCCCAATTTTTTTAGGTTTTCACAAAAACCCTAACATTATCCATCTCTTTCTTAAAACTTCATTACACACCTTAATCTCAACCCATATGGCTCAATGATTTAAGAAAAATCTTAGAGAGAAAACAAGGACAAATTTCTTTTACAAAACTAACAATTTCTTGAGCCATTAAACCCATTTTTCGGAATGGACAAAAGTGAGCTCATAAAATCAATCAAAACTTGCATAAACACATATACAACGCAAAGGAAACCCTACCTCAAAGTTTGATGAAGAAATAGAGATGAAACCCTAGCTTTGATGGAAGATCCTTCAACTTCCACCACACCAAGAGGAGCCCTAGCTTGATCTTCAAGATTAGAGGAAGATGATGATCCTAGACTCAAGGAATCAGAAGGAATCAAAGATTTGGAGTGTTAGGTGAGGGTTTTTAGAGAGAAAGAAGAGAAAAATGGCGTTTAGAGTGAGAGAGGAAAGCCCCAAACGTGATACAAATTCGGCCAAAAGAGAAAAAAAAAAAAAAAATAGAGGTTCGGACTGCCCAGACTTCCGCACGTGCGGCGCCCTTCCCCGCATGAGCGGAGCGCCTCTCCCGCACGTGCGGTGCTCCCTTCCCACACCTCACTCCACACGTGCCTTTTACGCAGTGTGCAACCCTCTGATGTTCAACCCTCACCGCACGTGCAGCCTCACTCCCCGCACGTGCGGCCTAAGGCCATTGTATGTGCGGCCCTGGCCCAACAGTCCAAAATTTTCTAGTTCGGTCCCCGGGCACCCCAGACTCGACCGTGCACCCTCCGGAACCAATGAAAATTCAACACCGAGCAAAAACAAGAACAAGAACTTTAATTTTGAGAATTATTTCCAGACGTTTCAAACCCAACGAGAGCAATAGGAGAACGGAGCGAAGAAAGAATAAACTCGGTTGTCACAAGTAAGTAAGACACAAGGAGGGGAGGCTAACCCCTCCAAGTTTGGACTTCAAAACAATATTTTAGCCACTGAAATAGCTCTGAAAATCAGTGTTTAAAAGCTCAAAAAAAAAAAAAAAAGATAGTGTAAAAGTGGGAAACACAAGGATAAAAGCTAGAGAAACAAGGTGGAAAGAAAGGTAAACCACCCTCCATCCTTCAAGGGCTTAAACCATACGTTTTAGTCCAAAACTAGAGAGTTTAAATAGCCCAAAAACAATAGAAAAACGGTAGGAAAACAATAGGAAAATAGTAAACAAAACCAAGGAAACAAGCTAAGCCTTATACCACTTGAATATGAGAGCACTTCCAAGCAACAATTCAATATAAACACACCCTCAAGAGCTCAAAGGGGGCTCAAAAGTACCTCAGCCCAAAGATGGTAAGGTTTGGTTTAGAGTGTATGGGCAAAAGGTCAAGAAATTTGCAAGAGAGAGAGAGAGAGAGAGAGAGAAAATATTTTGCTCCAAAACTTTCTAACCTTTAAGCAAGAGAGGAGGTCCTTTATATATAGAAAAGCATCTCACTCTCTTAGAAATATCAATACATACACGTGTAAGAAAGTGCATACATCTGTGCCAACAATTGGCACAGCTGGCAGAAAAATATCTGCAAAACACACTTGTGGCCGGCTGGCCACTAATGCTGGTTGGCAGGCCACTCCAGTGGTCGGTAGCCAAAAGCAGTGGCCGACAACAATAACAGTGGCCGGCAGGCCACTAGGGTTTGCAGACTTGAAGAACTCTGGTTTTGGTCCAAAACACGGCTAAAGGTGTGTAAGGTTTGAAGGCTCAAAGCTGTGGCATTCCACTGAGGACTTCCGAGCACTTACAAACATACACACATTCATCATTGGGTGTGCAAGTGGTGTTGTCCAAGTCGTAAGGCCGGTAAAAAATGGGGTGTCTACAGCCACCTCATCATCACCAAGCCACTGATTTTGCCATGTTTGGCATGCTTGGTATAGTGGCTTTGCATTTTGGCTTGTAAGCCTTGGTTGTGTAGATCACTAGCATGCTTAACTTAGTTTTTTTTTTTCTCATGATATGGCATCATTGTAGGCTATATTTCAGTCCCTAAATCATGCTCATATACTTGCATTGGTCATCACTTTCATGCTTTGGAAGGTTGTTCTTTTGAGCCTTGAAATAGGCCTTGTGCATGTTTGTGTATTTGAGGTATTTTGGGGCTATCATATCAGAGGGTTTGGGTGTATTTTTGCATGCTAGAATTCTGTTTTTTATTTGCCTAATATATGCCATGAGTGGTCATTTTAGTAGGTAGTGGAATGCTCCACTTTGTGCCTTAGCTTTAGGCTTTTATGGTTGCATGTTGGCTTGTACATTTGCCCACCTTTTGGGGCACTTTTGGCCACTGTTTTGGGGTGGATTGAGGTCTGCCCCATCATGGTTTAAGTCCACCATTGCACATTTGTCTAATGCTTGTTGCATGTTTGATTAATATGGTCTTGCCACATGCTAATCCTATTGCCTAAATTGTCCATGTTTGCATTGCATTTGCACCTTGCATGTTGCATTACATTTGGCATGTTTGCATTTTAGTATTAGGTTGCATTGTGGAGCCATGCTTGCATAACATGCATTGCATTATTTGGTTTGGGGTGTCAAACCAAGTGTGAGGGTTGAGAGGAGTTCATACCACAAGTGATGCAACTTGTCCCAACTCTCGGTCATCGAGGCCCTTGACCAATACATGATAGAGCCTTGGTCTTCATTTGTGTGTTGCATGCATTTCCATTAAAATGCAAACTTGGCCTTTTAGGCCATCATGCACCAAGATGCATCATTGATGGCCCGAGGGTCGAGGGCTATGCTCTCTTGAGTCTAACACATGATAGGGAGCATAGCTATGCTTACATTTGCTCAAAACTCCATGTCATGCAATCGCCGTCACGTTGTTGTCAAACCGTCTTCCGCAGAATTTTCACGACGGCAGTATAGAGTGCCGACCGGCCATCAGTGCATGGCCGGTAACCTCATGGACAGCCGGTAGATATTTTAGATGGCCGGTGGGTATTTCCTCCAGCCGATGGTGTGCAGCAGCATACAAGGAAGGTATTCTGGGACTTTGGCAGTTTTTGGAAAGACAGGGCAGTAAAAACAGAGGCAACAGTGGCATGACGCGGGTCTTCCGGGCAAGTTGGATCGAGCATGCATCATTCACAAGATCCCGAGGCGTATCGAGACCCCTTTCTTTTTATATTGGATTTAATTTGATAATTAGAAATTTTGTAATAATTTATTTATTTATTGTTTGGACTGTAATATTTATTTGGTCCCTCCGAGCGAGGGCGAATTTGTAATAAGGGTGGGTGTGTGTGTATGCATTCCAACCCCCACTTCTTTCTTCCCTTTTATTTACCTACTTACGATGGTAGATTAGGGCATATTTAAATTAGCATACAGTATGATAGCATGCGTGCATCCATACATTTGTCTTACATGCACCGGGCTCGGCGCATCATACTAACTGCATTTGTATTTCAATTCCAAGTTGAATACATGTTAGCTGTAGCATTCCATATGCCATGTTTAGAATAGCCGAGCCTGCTATAGTTTGCATTTTTGCATGTGTTGCATTAGGCATTTCTGTGTAATTAGGATCATGCATGATTTCTAATCAGTTTCTGTTTTGGCTTGGAGTACTCGGTGAGTTTTATGCTTTAGCATCCTTGCATGCGTGTGAGTGTTGCCATGAATAGCATGCTTACCATGAGGCTAACTGCTTATGTGATATAACTGCCTTGAATGCCTGTGGATGGAGGTTGTGTTACTTGAATTGGGACAATTCATCAAATGTTTGTTTTAAGCGCACTAGATAGTGGCAAAATCATGTTTTTTCTAAAGCCCACCCAAGGGTGGCAAATCCACGTCTTAGCCTACCTGCGGGTAGCACCATTAAACCATTTTCAAACAAACAAACATGAAATGTTTTGTTCCAATTCAGGCGACTCAGTCTATACTTGTATGCTGTGCGCATCACATAGTAAATCTAGGCTAATAACCGGAATAAGAACACATAACGTTTTCAAAATCGGATATCATGGTTAGTAGAGGCCGGTCTTCGGACCGGGCGAAAGGGGGTGCTCATAGCTGACCTTCCCCGATCGTACCCAAGCTCCCGAGCCAAGACAACTTTGGTGATGACAGACACGTGGCCTTCGGCACCGAGTCAGGGTTTCCTAAATTTCCCATTTTAAAAAAATATTTAGGTGGCGACTTTGTATCTGGCAAAGCAGTCCATGTTTGGCACTTCTTTTCAAAATCTATTTTTCTCAAAACGATTTGCCATAGTTGGACTCTTTGGTTCAGATTAAGAACCGCAACAAACAAAAAAAGGGAGTCCGAACTGTAGCCGAGGTCCCTCACGGGCTTGTTACAATTTCTGGCGACTCTACTGGGGAGTTTAGAGAGCTTGGCTCAAACTCGTGATATCCTGTTTTGACTACACTTATGTGTTTCTTTGCATTGCATGTGCATTGGTGCGCCTAGGACACCGTGTTGGCCATCTGCTATTCCTGAGCAGTTTGCTGGAGGCTTGTTTTGTCAAGGCATGACCATAAGGCTGACCGGTTGCGGGCTCGCCAAGATAGAACACAAACCCCTGGTTTTACCGGCACCCTTTTTGACCATTCGACCTAGTGCATATCGAAATCCATAGTGACCATTCCAAACTAGGACAGGTTGCTTACCCGATATAGGTTGTTTGAAACCGCTGCGTGCATAGTGAAACCCTAGCTCCTGACAAAATAGGACAGGGAAACCCTACCCCAACATAGGGGTGTATTGGCTCTCTTTTACATGCTATGTGCTTTTAGAGTGTATCTCTACAGGGAATGCGCATATCAGTTTGCAAGTTTTGGTATCCGGCCCGAGGGCACCAGTAGCAGTATTTTGGGGAATCACTTATCTGTGGATACCAGATTCAGACATGGGGGCAATGATTCGTATGTCGATCAAGATTTGAGGAACAAGGTATCCAGCTCACTAGCGCAGTGTTATGATATCCAACCGTGTTGTATGTTTATTTTATGCCGTTATGTCTTCCAATTGTTTGTTTATTTATACGCTTTATTTATCTTTTTATTAGGTAGTTGAGCACAATTGCTTCCGACCTTCAGAGATATTCCCAAGCACCTTGGATTAGAGGTCGCCGACTCCATCGATCCGAGGATCCGTAGACGGACAACCAAAGGTACTACTTACTACCCTACATTAGACTGAGGTCACCAGCAGAGGACATCAAGACAAAGATAGCCAGCCTAAAGGGCCTTATCTACCCCACCTGTTCAAGAGGGATCGATTCCGTGTCACCAATAGAGAGAGAATATATACCAGAACTCAACCAGAAAGCATTAGTATGGCTAGTTTGGAGGAGATGGTGCGCCACCTCCAAGAGAGCATGAAAACAATGCAAAGAGATGCCGTCGTCAGCGGATCAAGTAGGCAACATGCCACAGCCAGAAGGAACAAGCAGAGACAATTGCCAGACTAGAGCAGCAAACCGGAGCATCTGCTTCGCATCAAGCTCCTCCCCCACCAGGAGTTCCAAACCTCGGGGAGACAGCCAATGTTCAGAATGATACAGAACCGCCCACAGGACCACCCCCACCTCCAATCCTACCTCAAATCCAACCTCAGCTATCAAAAACACCCACCAACCTACCGGACTCTCCTTTTGAGTTCGAGACTGATCCCACCGCACTAAAGTTGAGAAAGCTTGAAAAGTTGTTCAAGAGATCCCAAGGGGTCAAGACTATCCCCGACATTGAAGATGGATATACTGACGCAGCTGTGACGCTGCCCGACAGATTCAAAATGCCTCATATTGATCGATTTGATGGGTCCGGGGACCCCATGGTGCACTTAAGACTGTTTTCAGATGTCCTTAGGCCAATGGGCCTCAGTAGGCTTCAGAAGTTGTCTTTATTTGGCCGGACCCTGTCGGGTGTGGCGGCCATATGGTATGCCAAGCTAGAAGATGACGTTAAGAGGAATTGAGACGAAATGGCTAAGGCCTTCATCGCGCAGTACTCATACAATACACAGATTGAGATTACGACCCGTGATCTCGAGACGACTAGGCAAGAGCCTAAGGAGAGTTTTTCAGAGTTCGTAACCAGATGGAGGGCCAAGGCTTCGATGATGACCTTGAGGCCTATGGACAAAGACCAAATTCGGATGATTGTGCGCAATCTTCAGCCGAAGTGGATGCAAAAGATGATAGTACTCCCCTTTCCTACTTTTTCTGACCTACATGAAATGGGGGTGCAGATTGAAGATGCCTTGAAGCAAGGCTTGATTGATAACGATCGGGAGCAACCCTGAATGACCTTCAACCGCAACACTAATGCAGGCCCGAGTGGCATTACTACTACGAGAGCCTCCGAAGTAAGCATGGTCACCGCCAGCCCCCCACCAAGAGCCATGGCAGCTACACCATTCTCCGGTGCGTCCGGAAGCAACCCGCAAACAGCTAAATACCCACCTAGAAACACCAGAACTTTCGCTCCACTTTATATGCCCCTATCCAAAGCCCTGGGGGTTTTGATCAAAAAAGGGCATCTGAAGCCCCTGGAGCCGCGGCCCCTACCAGAAAAACTTCCTCCTACCCATAACCCAGCCAAGTATTGTGCATTTCACCAATAGCACGGTCATGATACCGATCTGTGCTTCCGATTGCGTCATAAGATTCAAGATCTCATCGATAACGGGGTGATTTTGCCTCCCGAGAAGCCCAATGTTACTACAAATCCCCTCCCCACACATAACCAAGTTCCACCACCCAAAAGACTCAATTTCATCCATACTGGGGCCGTGTCCTACGACCCTAGTATCTATATCACACCTACCCACCTGCCTAAACCGGAGGTGTTTCTTCCCGATTGCACCGACTTGTGCATGATGGACATCTCCATGACCCAACCTGAGCCAGCGGTGGTGACCACCGAGAACAGGAGAGAGGAGATCCCAAAGGAAAAACAGGTGGTTGAGCCAGAGTCCGCGGAATCGGGGAATTATGTTGAGAAGACATATAGTCCGGATGACTACATTTCATCAATAGGCCAAGATGGGCCCGGAGTAGAATTGCCAACAGAGGGAGAGTTGTGTGTGATTCACGGGGATAGTTTGGGACAGGGAACAGATGGTGTAACAGCTGTGGGGGAGGACCTTGCCGATCTCCAGTTTTACAGTGACCAAGACCCAGAGGATGCGGCAGTCGCATGGTTCGATTATGAGAATTCAACAGAAGTTACTGGGTGGTTGGACGATCTACCTGATGTGATAGGAGAGTTTCAGTCAGAACAGGGCTCAACAAGGTTGAGAATATTAGTGACGGCCGAAAGGGTCGAAGAGCAGAGTACATCACCGGAGGGCGCCGGTGTGAAGAATTTCGCCCGAGATTGGAATATTTTGAATACGGGGATTATTGAACAGTCAGTCATATCGGAACAAGCAAGTTTTGAAGATTCCGAGAGAATCAGAAGGCGGGCCATATGGGAGTTGAACCATCAGGTGCACAGAACCGAGAATGTTATGCGGGCATGTGGAGGGAAGGTATCGCGAAAAAATAAATATACCAGAGTCGGACAGTGTCTGCTGTACCGATGGAATGTGGTGGGAGGATGAGGTCTTTTGCCTTGCCCACACGGATGAAGATTGGGGGAATAACCAACCTGATGACACCTGGTCCCTTGGAGAGGTCGACCACATGATGCGGAGTGGGCAGTATTACAAACCCCCACACTTAGATCAACCAAAGGCCTTGGGAAGGATAGAGAAGCCGAGAAAAATGAGAAGCAACTTGAGGAGGAAGCTATACTCAAACAAAATAAAAGATACAAGGACATCTCCATCTGGGACCGCCATGGCCTCACGAGTACATAGGCAGTCAGTCCTGACAAATTATGGATAAGGCCAAACTCTCTATAGAGACTACACCAGAGCAGCTGGTTGGGCTGGTTTTTCCGGAAGGAGGTTCCCCGGCATTAACCTTTTCAGACAAAGAACTGCCACCTGAGGGCGTAAATCACAATAAACCCCTCTACATCTCCGTGGAATGTAGAGATAAGTGGATACCGGTGGTACTTGTCCATACCGGGTCTGCCATCAACGTCTGCCCAGCAAGGACGGCACACGCGATTGGTTTGAAAACTGCAGATTTCGTACCAACAGCCCAGGTCATCCGGGCGTATGACAATACAAGTAGAGAAGTAATGGGAACAGTAAAAGTTCAGACAAAGGTTGGGCCGGGACAACACGAGATAGATTTCCATGTCCTAGAAGTTCCCGCAACTTTCAATTTGCTTTTAGGGCGGCCGTGGCTGCATCAGGTGAAGGCAGTGTCATCTACTTTGCATCAAATTAGAAATACTTTACGGAAGGAGTAGCCATTGTCTTTGGGAATTCATCAATCCACCCACCACCAGAGGTATCCACGCCTGTTCTAGAAATCGAGCATGGCATGGAGGATGTGTTCATATCAGGTTTTACCTTGGCCGAGGCTCAGGTCGTATAGAATATCATGGCTGCTAACGAAGGGATATATGTCAGTGCCCAAGCAGTGTATCTCATGAACAAGCCCCAATACATCCCCGGGATGGGATTAGGAAAGAGCGGCCGTAAGGGCATTGCAGCGTTGGCCGAAGTGCCGCACAACCCTCATACTTTCGGCCTGGGTTATCTGCCCACCAAGGAAGATTGGGTAAGGAAAGGAAAAGAGATGGCTGGAAGAGCCAAAGCAAAACAGATGGGGAAACCCTTTGAATTGATGCATCGGCCCATTCGGGGTACCCTAAATGGACGCTTCGTCCGGGAGGGGGAGGTTTTTCCATTCTGTGGTTTTCCTGAGCCGTGGTTGAACGCAGAGAAGAAGCGTGTACTAGGGTTCGAAATTTTCTTTGACCTGTAGTTGCTTAGGGATGATGTTGCTGAAAAGCAGACAGACCCAACAGTTGAAGGTGAGCATAGCAAAGAATTAGAGTCTGCGGATACAGAGTTTGAAATGGGGGTAGCATTGGCATGTCTACTTTCAGATCCTTTGATCGACCAGTTATGCTTGGGGGATGACTCCTCGGTGTCCATGATCGGAGATGAAACGGTTGCGGGCCTACCATCAGCTATTTTGGATGCATCCGTCGCACCCTCCCTCACCTGGCAGTACGAGGAGGGATTTTTGTCAAGCAAAGACTGGTCAGTAGTGAGCCTAATCGATTCCACCGAGTCTTGTGAGTTTGAATCAGTTCCAAATTGCCTGCGCTCGAAGTCTGGTATTCTCGGGGTGATAACTCGATGCCACAAATCTGTGTCGTCTTTTTTTTCTTTTGAGTCTCAAGAATCAAGAATTGGATGGTTTGGAAGTATCTAATGAGAACGAGGTAAATGTGGTTTTCGAGTACTTTTTTGTGCCTTTGATTTATTGCTTAAATCAGGACTTTCAAAATTTTGATGAAAACGATGAGGATGAAATTCCTCCGGTTTTGCAACGACTAATTGAACAAGAGCAGGAGAGGTTTGTTAAACCCTTAATTGATGAAATCACTACCGTGAACATTGGTACTGAGAAGGACCCGCGGCTGGTCCAGATTGGGTCCACGTTGTCTTCGGAGGAACGCGAGCGCTTGGTCGCTTTATTAAAAGATTTCAAAGATGTTTTCGTGTGGTCCTACGAAGACATGCCTGGAATCGATCCTAAGATTGTACAGCACCGGATCCCTCTTGACCCCGAGGCCCGACCTGTCAAACAGAAACTCAGAAGGATCCGCCCTGATTGGGCCATTAAGATCAAGGAAGAGGTCACCAAGCAGATTGACACAGGCTTCCTGCTGGTATCCGAATACCCGACTTGGTTGGCCAACATTGTTCCAAAGGTCAAGAAGAATGGCGTAATCCGGTATGTGGATTTCGGATTTGAACAGAGCCATCAAGGATGACTTTCCTTACCGTGATATCGATGAGTTGGTAGATTTCACAATGGGCATGCTTTGCTTTCGCTTATGGATGGCTTCGTGTTATAATCGATAGTAATGGCACCAAGACCGGAAAAGATCGCTTTTACCCCTGGGGTACATATTACTACTGAGTGATGCCATTTGGGTTGAAGAACGTCAATGGCTACATATCAACGGGTCGCAACCACAATATTACATGACATGATCCATAAAGAGGTCGAGGTGTACGTGGACGACATGATTGTTAAGTCCAAAGAAAGAGAGGGCCACTACACCGCCTTGCAAAAGTATTTTCAAAGCATTAGAGAATTTCGCCGCAATTAATCCTCGGTGTACGCTTGGTGTTACAAATGGAAAATGCCGATTTCTGATTACACAAAGGGGCATCGAAGTTGACCCTTCCAAAATCAAGGCCATCTTAGAAATGCCACCACCAATGACTGAAAAGGAGGTGCGAGGCTTTCTGGGTAAAGTGCAATTCATAAGGAAGTTTATCTCAAAACTAATCTTAACTTGTGAACCACTTTTTGGGCTTCTGAAGAAAGGAAAGGAGTTCCAATGGGACGGCCGATGCCAAGCAGCTTTTGAAAAGATCAAGGAATATTTACAGAACCCGCCCGTCTTGTCACCACCAAAGCCGGGAAAACCGTTGATATTGTACCTATCAGTAACCGAGACTACAATGGGCTGCATGCTCGCACAAGAGTCGGAAGATAAAGTGGAAAGGGCAATCTACTATCTGAGCAAGAAGATGTTGGATTACGAGACCCGCTACACTCCGCTGGAAAAGGCTTGTTTGGCCTTGGTATGGGCTACCAGAGTGAAGCGGCACTACCGTTAGCTCACTGTAATGTTGGTTTCACGACTCGATCCCATCAAATATCTTTTCGAGAAACCAAGACTTACGGGTAGGCTAGCTCTGGTCAGTGTTTCTCCGAATTTGATCTCAAGTATGTGACGCGCACGTCAGTAAAAGGGAGAGCGGTAGCAGAGTTCCTTGCCGACCACCCGGTTGAAGGGGATGAAGCGGTTGAGTACCTATTCCTAGATGAAGCTATTCTGCACATCGAAGATGAAACTTGGACGATGTACTTCGACAGATCGTCAAATCAGTACGGGTATGGGATAGGGGTGTTGCTGATAGCGCCTGACGATTCCCGTATCCCTTTAGCATTCAAGCTCCAGTTCAAAGTCTCGAACAATGAGGCAGAATATGAGGCATGTATTGCCGGTCTAGAAGCTGCCCTAGAACTAGGGGCAAGACGGTTGGACGTCCTTGGGGATTTGAACCTTGTTGTGTCTCAAGCAAAAGGAGACTGGAAAGTCAAAGAGGAAAAGATGATAATTTACCACCAGACCTTGGATTTGTTAATTCCTCGGTTTGAGAAGCTAAAATTCACTCACCTAGTGAGAGAGAACAACAGGTTCGCAGATTCACTAGCAACTCTATCTTCCATGATAGACATCCCATCTGGAGTCCGGATGCGTCCAGTCATTATTGACCAGAAATTTGCACCTGCTTATGAGTCAATTTCTGCCATAGATGAAGTGCAGGACAACAACCCCTGGTATTACGACATATGGAACTTCTTGGAGAAGGAGGCGTACCCACTAGGGGCAAATGCCAAGGACAAAAGGGCAATCAGAAGAATGGCTGTTCAGTTTATCATATGCGGGGGTAAATTGTACAAAAGAGGTCACCTGGGAATGCACAAGTCAGTGTAGAAGTCAAGAGTCGGTTACCGATGGAGGCCATCCATGGAGGAGAATGGGGCACATATGAATGGGGTAATGCGCACTAAGATCCTCGAATGTGGTTACTCTTGGTCTACCATGGAGGAAGATTGTATCGGCTTTGTTCGGCGATGCCACAAATGCCGATCCATGCAAATCGCATGAACATCCCGCCACAAAGCCAGACAACATGACGTCGCCATGGCCATTTTCGCTTTGGGGAAATTGATGTGATTGGGTTGCATTCTCGGGCATGAGTTTATCTTGGTAGCAATAGATTACTTTACGAAGTGGGTCGAGGCCCAATCTTATGCGGTCTTGAAGGCTTCGCATGTCGCGAAAGTTTATCAAAAACAACATTATCTCATTGTTATGGAGTTCTAACGAGATCATTTCATAATGGTTCCCACTTCAAGAAAGAGGTGATTGATTTGTTGGAGAAATACAATGTGGCTTTTCATAAGTCGTCCACATATCGCCGCAGACCAACGGAGCTTGAGGCCGCCAACAAGAACATCAAACACATATTGCGAAGATGGTGGAAGCCTACCGATTGGCGGATAAGTTGCCGCTTGTCTGTGGGGCTACCGAACTTCAATTAGAACTTCTACCGGGGCGACTCGTATTCCTTGGTTTATGGGATGGAGGCCGCTCTACCTATAGAGATTGAGGTTCCGGCTTTACGAGTATTGGCTGAGTGTCAAATAGCCGAGGCAGATTAAGGCAGAAAGCGATTCGAGAACTCATGCTCTTTGATGAGGAGATTAAAAGCACTATACCATGTCCAAGGATATCAACGCAGAATTGCCTGCTTTCAACAAGAAGGTTAAGTCTAGGAATTTGAAGGAAGGAGATTTGGTACTCAAAGACAATCGAGCTCCCATCCACGACCCAAGGCAAGTTCGCACCCAATTGGATCGGGTCCCTATATCATCAAGTCTATCTGGTCAGGTGGAGCTGTGGTTCTGATGGACCTAGATGGCCTAGAGTTCTCCCAACCGATCAACATGGACAAGTTGAAGAAGTATTACCCCTGAGAGGCTCGCTAGGCCGAAAACCCGAAAGGGCGACCTAGGCAAAATTCAGAGCACAAAAAAATAGAAAATATAAAAACTAAGCTCGCAAGGTTGAAAACCCGCGAAGGGCGACCTTGGCAAAAGTTAGAGCGCAAAAGGAGAGTGAAAATACTCGAGTGAACCCAAGCCTAAACTACGTAAGGCTTGATTCCCATCTTTGGGATACGTAGGCAGCTTCATCCCGAAGTTCAGCCATAAAACTTTTCCCCGATCAACTTTGTCCATTTGATCATCTCGGTCATCTTTGTCCATCAGCGTTTATCGCAATCTCCGGTACAGTGCCATTCAGACTAGGGGCAACTTTCCAGTTGCTAGGATCCGGGGTTGTGCATCTCAGTGACAGATCTCAGGCGTGTCCAGTTTTGATCCATACCGAAAATAGTTTTGAAAAGTTTTAATAAAGGTGATTTTGTTCAAATAAATCTTTTTACAACTAAGACCGTTTCTGGACCAAAACGGAAAATTTTCAGTACCATAACCTTCAATTTCATTGATTTCAATACAGAGTTCTCTTGCTCTTACATACGATTGAAGTTGCTTTTTATTACACTCACAAAGAAAACTTGAAAGTACTAATAAAGCAATAAATCCGGGGCATGGTCAAGTGAAATGTCCTCGCGCCTCCCGAGCCGTTAAAGCCTCTGATGCCAAAGTGGGCCCTTCCTGTGCCTCTTCATTAAGCCAATCCAAGCACTCATCAGACAAAGTGCAACTGAAAGTGGGAGCGAGGGCCAGGAGTTCTCTCGTCCTCTATGCTGTGGCATATCGGGCCACCAGGCGCCGAATCGAATGTAGTCGGTACTCTATCCTTCCCATGCAAGTCTCGATCATGACCGAATCCGGGCGCAGGAAACGGAATGGAAAGTAGAGGACACAGGGAGTCAAGCCAATCAATTGGACCCAAGGTTGACGGGTCATGTCAGTAGCTCATTACCGAGATTGAGCCAAGGGCACCGCCAAGCAATACGGTTCATGGACAAACCGCACATCCATTCGAACCACCAACCCTCATCAAGGGCGCCAACTAGGCACCGTCAAGAAGTAAATCATGAAATGAGTAAGCTGGGCAAGAGTCCCCAACCTGCAGTTTATCCATCAACCATACCTGGGGAGGGATGAAAAATGAGAGAATAAAGAATAGAGAGATGTACGATGAGAGGGAAAAGTGGGAAAAGGGTTTTGTGAGGAAAACCGAGCTTGAGGGCCGAGTGATGTGAGCAAACATATATGTGAGATTGGGAGGGAAACATTACCTGCAGTAATAGTGGACTCCCTGCTAATCTAGTCGTCTCTCGACGATAAAAGGCGTCTAAGCCCAACAACGCCTCAAATGTAATCATGGCAATGCAATTTTTCCTCCTTCAAGCCTTGGGCAACCTCAATCAACCGGACACTAGACCTCCTAACTCGAGACAAACAGAAAATGAGATAGCATGCACAAACAGAGGGCGGTCGCCGAAGCCTTGCCGTGATGGTCACCGCGATCACCGCCTCGAAAAACGGCAAACCAAGCTCGAACATCCAAAGATCCCATCACAAATCGAGAGAACGAGCATCGGGTATTGAGAGCCCACACATTTGCCCTAAGACTTGGGCATGGCCAAAACGGTTAGCAAAATCTCTTCATTACGCCAGATTCCATTAGAGCTTGGAAATTCAAGGTAGGACACACCTATTGCCCGCTAAAGCTGAAGACGTGTGTCACCGGATTCCAAAACCTTGCCGCGGCATGAAGAAATGGAAAATACAGCGGGGTACGACGCAAAGTGAATAGTGCATTTATGCCAAAGGCGTCTTAAATTCAAATTTTTCCGAGCCATCCAAGTTGTTAATCCAAGTTGCGAGATTTTGGGCAAGGAATTCTTCCATTTGGAGTAAATCAGAGTGGAAATGAAGAAAACTACGAAGCTGGGGTCTTTTGTAGGGGATAAGGTTGAATGGAGGACAGGTGTCAGCATTCTGCTGGTTCCTTCCGTTCTTGGCCGACCGACCATATATATTGCCGACCGGCCATCTGTTTTGGCCGATGGATCAAATTTTCGGCCGATGGCCTTTCCTCACGGCCGATGGCCTTTTTGTTGGGCCGGTGGTTCTCCCCCTTGTCCTCTGAGCTGTTTATGCTAAGAAGTTGGGGAATCCCACCATTTCCAATACCCTCCAGTGATCAATTCTCACGAGGGCGCGCCCATTTGTTTATCGAGTTGTTGTATATTTGCTTATCGAGTTGTATTTCACTCTCTTTAAGTCTTTGTACTGTTTATCGAGTTGTACTCGCACCTGCTTGGTCATAACGAGTCCCTCTGTTTTGCTTATCGAATTGTAATTGGTTCACTACCTGATTATTACGATGCGATGCTTCGTTTTCAAAACACAATATCAATTTCGGTCACACTGTCATGTGATGCCTTGCGATGCGATACGTAGAACGTGCAAATGCAACACCTTTTGAACAAATAGCTGTTTCATTTCCGTCATGTATTTCTAAAAAAAAAAGAAGAAGAAAAATATGCGATTTCAAAAAAAGTAGGACCTGCCTGAGGCAATGCAATGTGCTTAAACTCCTAATAAAAAGCAAAGTAAAGCAGGAGAATAACAGGGTAGCAGGGTACCGGAATGGATACCAGTAACCTCCCCTCGCGGTCATTGTACCTTTCGCACCCTTGTTCGGGTCAATTGTGTGGTTTGGCACCTTCATCACTCAAGGCAATACAAGAAAATGCACTGTCAGAATGCAAGTGGACCTTCGAGTTGACCTCAGGCCATGACTTTTATGAGTGATGCTCGGTACATGCGAAGGACGCTCCTTCCCGTATCCTTTTATATCTTGTGAATTCCATAAATCATTTCAATCATCAGGTTGCAAAGACGTTGCATTTCAAAGATCATGTTTTGCTGTGTTCAATTTCAAGTTCCTTTATATACACATTGCGGTATGCGTGCATTGCTTTACTTACATGTGTTCAAGTTCCTTTATATACACATTATGCGCATGCGTGCATTGCTTTACTTACATGTGTTCAAGTTCCTTTATATACACATTATGCGCATGCGTGCATTGCTTTACTTACATGTGTTCAAGTTCCTTTTATATACACATTATGCGTGCATGCGCATTGCTTTACTTACATGTGTTCAAGTTCCTTTTATATACACATTATGCATATGCGTGCATTGCTTTACTTACATGTGTTCAAGTTCCTTTATATACACATTGCGTGCATGCGTGCATTGCTTTACTCACATGTGTTCAAGTTCTCTTTCCATACACATTGCTTGCATACGTGCATAGCTTTACTCACATGTGTTCAATCCCACTTTTTTTTTCTATACACACTGTGTGCGTTGTCGCGCACTTTCATTTGCATTGTCATGCATGTTGCTAACGACATTGTACCTGTTAAGTTTGTTTTCTTTTCAAGCACGATATTGTATGTACGGTTCATTTGAGGCCGGTGCAACCGGACGAGCCGCACAGGTATTGTATCCTCCACGTGAGACGTACAGAGAATTACATAATTCTCTTACATCCTTTCTGCGTTGTAGTGTAGTCTGGTGTATGCTAGCTTAAAACTGTTGCATGTGTTGTGTGTTCTGACTCTCTTTGCATGATCATAAGTTATGCTCGGCTTCTTGCATTTTTAGTTGCATTTTGCCCCGCCTTGGGCGATACCTTGTTTGTCTTGCACGCTTGTCCAAGTCTTCGCCTTGTCAAAATGGGTCGCTCGGCTTTGACATTCACTCCGTCATTGTTATGACTTTCGAAGTTCACAAAGAGGGCAATCAGAGACACCCCATTTTTGACCGTCCTCAAACTTGGATGTCACCGTTTGAACACTCGGTGATTATCCATGTTTGTGTTCGTTTGGAGTTCCCGGAGGTCTCGGCTACACGCCCTGCCTCAGGATCTTCGAACTCGACCGTTTTGTGTCTGGTTTTGCACCAAACACTTGTGTTTTGCCTTGGAAGGGCAGGGAATGGCTTATTATCCATCCCCACACCCCACCGGCCCTCTCCTATCATCACCGGCCGCACATGTGTACCACCGGCAGTGTTTTCTTAAAAACAATGGCCGGTCGGCACTGTGTTTAGCCGACCGACACTTTATTGTGCCGGTGACCCCTTTTGGTGGCCGGCGTGCACCCTTTGCACCCCTGAGGCATGGTGCTTGCCAGCTCTGCCAGCTGGAATACACCATCACTCATTCCCATGCATGGGAGTGACCTCTTTACACCTTTGAACCCCCAAACCTTCTAGAAGGTTGACCCCTTTGGCTAAGCTTCTTGGAGAAGCTTGGCCAGCTGTCTTAGCTTCCCCAAGAAGCCAAGACCCCTTTGCACCCCTTGCCCCTTTTAGTTAGCTTCTTGGAGAAGCCTTGAGCCTGTTTTTTTGCCTATATAAGCACCATCTCTCTCCCTTGGTGAGGGGTTAGCCATTTTCATCAAAAAACCAGAGCTTGTGTATTTATGTATCTGCGATATATCTCCTCTCTCTAGATTTTCCCTCTCTCTTCTCTTGTGTGTGTGTTTTTAGGCATAAAAGTGTGGTTTTACCTTACTTTTGCACTAATACACACACCATTACACCTTAGCTCAAGATTGGGAGGCTTGGAGGGTTGTTTGCTGAGGTTTTGGACTGTTTTTGGTCAGAAGAAGAGGGCTGGATCATCTGTTCTTGAGGTGTTCTTCAAGGGTGAGCACTTTGCTTTAGTTTCCCCATTTTTGCAACAAGTTTTTACCTATTTTGCTTACTGTTTTTAGCTTTGTGTATAACATAAAAAAGTCTTATATTTTCTTGCTTTTGAACTTTCATAAAGGTCACTTTGTGGTTTGAGTGCAAACTCACCCTCTTAGGCCTTATTTTGGCCTCTTTGGTGCCTTTTCTTGAGGCCTTATTTGCCTTGTTGTTTTGGGTCCTCTCATCACTGAAAACCAGTGGGTTTTTAGTAGTGAGGAAGGTGGTTTGAAGTTTTGTATAGGGGAGGGACACCCCTCTCCCCTTTGTCCCTCTTTTGCCTTTGTTTTGGCTTAAAAGGCAACATGCATGCTTGCTTGTTTTTGGAGCCATTTCAGAGCTTTTTTGGGTGTTTTGGATCATATTTTGTCTCTGTCTAATGGTGTTTTGTTGGTCCTATGCATGCCCCTTATACTTGCTTTGCATTCCTCTATTTGGCATAGAAATGCATCTTGTGTTTAGGTCATGTTTCTTGCATGTATTAGCATAACTCCATGAAGATATTAGCATCATTTTTCCATGTTTAAGGGCTGTGAGCCACTGATTTTGCCATGTTTGGCATGCTTGGTATAGTGGCTTTGCATTTTGGCTTGTAAGCCTTGGTTGTGTAGATCACTAGCATGCTTAACTTAGTTTTTTTTTTTCTCATGATTTGGCATCATTGTAGGCTATATTTCAGTCCCTAAATCATGCTCATATGCTTGCATTGGTCATCACTTTCATGCTTTGGAAGGTTGTTCTTTTGAGCCTTGAAATAGGCCTTGTGCATGTTTGTGTATTTGAGGTATTTTGGGGCTATCATATCAGAGGGTTTGGGTGTATTTTTGCATGCTAGAATTCTATTTTTTATTTGCCTAATATATGCCATGAGTGGTCATTTTAGTAGGTAGTGGAATGATCCACTTTGTGCCTTAGCTTTAGTCTTTTATGGTTGCATGTTGGCTTGTACATTTGCCCACCTTTTGGGGCACTTTTGGCCACTGTTTTGGGGTGGATTGAGGTCTGCCCCATCATGGTTTAAGTCCACCATTGCACATTTGTCTAATGCTTGTTGCATGTTTGATTAATATGGTCTTGCCACATGCTAATCCTATTGCCTAAATTGTCCATGTTTGCATTGCATTTGCACCTTGCATGTTGCATTACATTTGGCATGTTTGCATTTTAGTATTAGGTTGCATTGTGGAGCCATGCTTGCATAACATGCATTGCATTATTTGGTTTAGGGTGTCAAACCAAGTGTGAGGGTTGAGAGGAGTTCATACCACAAGTGATGCAACTTGTCCCAACTCTCATCATCGAGGCCCTTGACCAATACATGATAGAGCCTTGGTCTTCATTTGTGTGTTGCATGCATTTCCATTAAAATGCAACTCTTTTTAGGCCATCATGCACCAAGATGCATCATTGATGGCACGAGGGTCGAGGGCTATGCTCTCTTGAGTCTAACACATGATAGGGAGCATAGCTATGCTTACATTTGCTCAAAACTCCATGTCATGCAATCGTCCTGCTGTCTGCCAAAACTGCCTTCTCGCAGAATTTTTCACGACCGGCAAGATAGAGTGCCGACCGCCATCGATGCATGGCCGATAACCTCATGGACAGCCTAGATATTTTAGATGGCGGTGGGTATTTCCTCCAAACCGATGGTGTGCAAAGAAGATACAAGGAAGGTATTCTGGGACTTTGCGCTTTTTGGAAAGACAGGCAAGAAACAGAGGCAACAGTGGCATGACGCGGGTCTTCCGGGCAAGTTGGATCGAGCATGCATCATTCGCGCATCCCGAGGCAGGGCTGAGGCCCCTTTCTTTTTATATTGGATTTAATTTGATAATTAGAAATTTTGTAATAATTTATTTATTTATTGTTTGGACTGTAATATTTATTTGGTCCCTCCGAGCGAGGGCGAATTTGTAATAAGGGTGGGTGTGTGTGTGTATGCATTCCAACCCCCACTTCTTTCTTCCCTTTTATTTACCTACTTACGATGGTAGATTAGGGCATATTTAAATTAGCATACAGTATGATAGCATGCGTGCATCCATACATTTGTCTTATATGCACCGGGCTCGGCGCATCATACTAACTGCATTTGTATTTCAATTCCAAGTTGAATACATGTTAGCTGTAGCATTCCATATGCCATGTTTAGAATAGCCGAGCCTGCTATAGTTTGCATTTTTGCATGTGTTGCATTAGGCATTTCTGTGTAATTAGGATCATGCATGATTTCTAATCAGTTTCTGTTTTGGCTTGGAGTACTCGGTGAGTTTTATGCTTTAGCATCCTTGCATGTGTGTGAGTGTTGCCATGAATAGCATGCTGACCATGAGGCTAACTGCTTATGTGATATAACTGCCTTGAATGCCTGTGGATGGAGGTTGTGTTACTTGAATTGGGATAATTCATCAAATGTTTGTTTTAAGCGCACTAGATAGTGGCAAAATCATGTTTTTTCTAAAGCCCACCCGAGGGTGGCAAATCCACGTCTTAGCCTACCTGCGGGTAGCACCATCAAACCATTTTCAAACAAACAAACATGAAATGTTTTGTTCCAATTCAGGCGACTCAGTCTATACTTGTATGCTGTGCGCATCACATAGTAAATCTAGGCTAATAACCGGAATAAGAACACATAACGTTTTCAAAATCGAATATCATGGTTAGTAGAGGCCGGTTCGACCGGCGAAGGGGGTGCTCATAAATGACCTTCCCGATCGTACCAAGCTCTGAGCCAAGACAACTTTGGTGATGACGGACACGTATTCTTGCACCGAGTCAGGGTTTCCTAAATTTCCCATTTAAAAAAAATATTTAGGTGCCGACTCTGTATCTGGCAAAGCAGTGCATGTTTGGCACTTCTTTTCAAAATCTGTTTTTCTCAAAATGATTTGCCAGAGTTGGACTATTTGGTTCAGATTAAGAACCGCAACAAACAAAAAAGGAGTCCGAATCAGAGCGAGGTCCTCGCGGCTTGTTATAGCAAAGACTGGAGGTCATGTATTATAAAACCTTCATCAAACTCGGGTTCACTGAATTGGACCTGACTCCGGCCCCTTATCCACTATTCGGCTTCAATGCCAACCCCGAATACCCATTGGGAAAGATCAACCTACCCGTTCGAGCGGGTTCCAGAACGGTGGATGTAGAATTCCTGGTCGTCCGGCTGCCATCGCCGTACAATTTCATCATGGGGCGATCGTGGTTGCATACCTTACAGGCCGTCCCAAGCACCTACCATAAATTATTACGTTTCCCAACAGAGCACGGTATTGAGTAGATCCGCGGCTCCCAAAAATCGGCACAAGCATGTTACCTCCTGGCCGTCAAAATGCCAAAGGAATTGCAGGTAAACTCCATTGAGGTACCTAATCGGGAAATCCTGGATGACGTCGGGCGGCAGCCAAGCGAAAAGGCCACAGAAGGTTTAGACCGAGTTGACATCGATGGAAGCCCGGAAAAATTCTTCATGATCGGCACCTCTTTAAACCAAGCCGATAGACAGCAGCTGATCTCCTTTCTACTCGCCAACCTCGACGTCTTTGCGTGGACTCCGTACGAGATGCCGGGTATAGACCCATCAGTTTCACAGCACCACCTGAACGTCGACCCCACATGCAAACCCATCATTCAGAAAGGCCGTTGGTCTGTCGCAGAGCACATTGCTGCCGTCATAGAAGAAGTCGACAGACTGCTTGACGCCGGGGCAATTAGAGAAGTTACCTACCCCACGTGGCTCTCCAACACAGTGGTGGTGAAGAAGAAAAATGGAACTTGGCGAGTGTGCGTCGACTTCACGGATCTGAACAAAGCTTGCCCCAAGGACTGCTTTCCCTTACCTAGAATTGACCAACTCGTCGATGCAACGGCGCGCCACCAACGCATGAGTTTCCTCGATGCTTACAGAGGCTACCATCAGATCGCCATGCATCCGGATGACCAGGACAAAACTGCATTCCTCACCCCAAGAGGAACCTACTGCTACAAAGTTATGCCTTTTGGGTCAAGAATGCAGGGCAACTTACCAAAGATCGTCACCGCTATGTTCAAAGAACAACTCGCCACACTATGGAAGTCTACATCGACGATATGGTGGTCAAGTCCAAAGAAGAACAGATCACATAGCCGATCTAGAGAAGACATTCGATCTTGCACAAATCTGAATGAAACGAACGCCTCCAAGTGCGGCTTAGAATCGGCTCGCAAATTCGGTTATATCGTCAACCACCGTGGAATCGAAGCCAACCCGAGGCAAGTCACAGCAATCTTGGAACTCGGTTCCCCCCGATCAGTGAAAGAAGTCCAAAAGTTGATGGGGATGGCCGCTGCACTCAATAGATTCATCAGTCGGTCAACAAACCGCTGCAGACAATTCTTCCAGACGCTACGTCAAGGCAAAGCTTTTGAATGGTCCGCAGAGTGCGAAGCAGCTTTCACCGGGCTCAAGACTTACCTCCGGTCAGTACCTCTCTTGACAACACCAGCTGCCGGTGACCCCCTCATTCTGTATCTGGCAGTCTCCGATAGGGCCGTCAGCGCCGTACTATTAAAAGAAGAGGAAAGACAGCAACGGCCAGTGTATTATGTGAGCAAGGCAATGGTCGATGCCGAGACACGTTATCTTCCGCTGGAAAAACTCATCCTAGCCTTGGTCACGGCAGCAAGAAAACTGATGCATTACTTCCAGAGGCATAGCATTGGGGTGATAATAGATTATCCCCTCTGATCAATACTACGGAGTGCAGAAGCATCAGGACGTGTTTCAAAATGGGCTCTTGAACTCGGCGAATATGACATTCAGTTTTTACCCAAAACTGCAATCAAGGGACAGGTGCTGGCCGACTTTGTAATAGAGCAGCCCGTCAAGCTTGGCTTCGAAGCATCAAATAACGAGGCTGAGTATGAAGCCCTCTTAGCCAGTCTACGAAATGCACATATTCTCGGCGCTCGGCGTTTGCTAGTGTTTTGTCACTCAAAATTGGTCATCAACCAGCTAAAGGGGGAGTACGCTGCAAAAAACGACCGCATGGCGGCCTATATGAAAATGGCCAACTCTTTGCTAATGAAGTTTGACCATCACGAACTGAACCAAATCACACGTGATCAGAACACACACGCAGATGCCCTGGCATGCCTAGCCTCCGCCATCAATTCTGAGCTCAAACGGACCATTGAAGTAGGTTTCATCCCGGAGCCGAGTATCGTCCCTTCGGAGGAAACCCACGTAAATGTTATAGAATCCGCATCAAGCTGGATGGACCCCATTGCCGGATTCCTCTCTTCTGAACAACTCCCAGAGGACAAAAAAGAAGCACACAAGCTACGCAATAAGGCCCTGCGATACTATCTGGATCCACAAGGAGGGCTTTATAAAAAGTCCCTCTCCGGTCCCTATTTGGAATGCGTACACCCGGATAAAGTGGAGGAGCTTCTAACTGAGATACATGAGGGCGCTAGGTGCCCACTCATGACGCCTCGCCCATCGAGCTATAACACTGGGGTATTATTGGCCGACAATGAGAGCCGACGAGAAAAATTATGTTAAAAGATGCGAACAATGCCAAAAGTTCTCCCACTAACCCATTTGCCCGCCAAGGGTTGAACTCTATCACCCCTCGCCGCTTGCTCAATGGGGGCTTGATATCGAGACCGCGTTAAGGGCCCCAGAAACAAGCGATTCTTAATCGTAGCAACAGACACTTTACAAAATGGGCCGAAGCGGAGGCTCTAACACATATACGAGATGCCGACATAAAGCGATTTGTATGGAGAAACATCATTACGCGATTCGGCATTCCAAGAGCTCTCATCTCAGACAATGGCACCCAGTTCGATTGTGGCGTATACCGAGAACTGTGCAGCAAATACGGTATCGCGCCTTACTTCTCTACGCCCGCGTACCCCCTGAGTAACGGTCAAGCCGAAGCCTCTAACAAAACTATCTTGGACGGCATCAAAAAGAGGTTGGAAAGAGCTAAAGGCAAATGGGTCGAAGAATTGCCGAGTGTATTGTGGGCGCATCGCACAACGCCGAGGAGGTCCACTGGAGAAACGCCGTTTGCTCTATGCTTCGGAATCCAAGCAATCTTACCCCTAGAAATTGGCCTCCCGACTTTGAAATCGCAAGCCTTTGATACAGGCCAAAATGACATGATGCTCGCCCTGGACCTGGATCTAATCGAGGAACGAAGAGACCGCGCCCTGGCCTCCATGGCACGGTATTAGCAGCAGCTCGCTAAGTTGTACAATCAACGAGTTCAGTTGTGCCGTTACACTCCAGGAGAGCTGGTCCTGAAGAAAGTACTTCCAGCCGACCGGAGATCGGCCGACGAAAAGCTGGGTCCGAACTGGGACGGCCCCTATCAAGTAGACTCCATTGCAGCAACAGGGGCATATCGGCTCTCGGACATGTCAGTAAGAAGCCTGCCACGGCCTTGGAATTCAACGTATCTACGAAAATTTTACCAATGACCCAATTTGTGGGCTTGGTACTTGTACATACTCTGCTGTAATGCAAAAGTTTCTCGTTTTTATGCCTCAGCTCATACGCTTCTTGATGGCCGAATAAGTCTCCAGATTCGGAGCGCCCTTCGTGGATACCACGATTGGCCGAATAAGTCTCCGGATTCAGAGCGCCCTTCGTGGATACCACGATTGGCCGAACAAGTCTCCGGATTCGGAGCGCCCTTCGTGGATACCATGATTGGCCAAACAAGTCTCCGGATTCGGAGCCCCTTTGGGTGCATGACATCTAAGGGCCGAATAAGTCTCCGGATTCGGAGCGCCCTTCGTGGATACCACGATTGGCCGAATGAGTCTCCGGATTCGGAGCGCCCTTCGTGGATACCACGATTGGCCAAATAAGTCTCCGGATTCGGAGTGCCCTTCGTCGATACCACGATTAGCCGAATAAGTCTCCGGATTCGGAGCGCCCTTCGTGGATACCACGATTGGCCAAACAAGTCTCCGGATTCATAGCCTCTTTGGGTGCATGACATCTAAGGGCCGAATAAGTCTCTGGATTCAGAGCGCCCTTCGTGGATACCACGATTGGCCGGATAAGTCTCCGGATTCGGAGCGCCCTTCGTGGATACCACGATTGGCCGAATAAGTCTCCGGATTCGGAGCGCCCTTCGTGGATACCACGATTGGCCAAACAAGTCTCCGGATTCGGAGCCCCTTTGAGTGCATGACATCTAAGGGCCGAATAAGTCTCCGGATTCGGAGCGCCCTTCGTGGATTCCACGATTGGCCGAATAAGTCTCCGGATTCGGAGCACCCTTCGTGGGGATCACGATTTAACTGACTAACTACATGGTTCCTAATTGGAGCCGATCGATGCATGTTCGAACGTTTACATCACGCAATACAAAAGCTGACAATAAATTGAGATAGGGCATTTAATTACGCGCAAAACATTTCAAAAGCTGCTAATAAAGAAATTCTATTTATTCAAAAGCCGCCAAACATTTCAAGCATTTGATAAAGTAATTCTATTTGTTCAACATTATGGCCCACTAAGTCGGCGTCTTCGTCGTCGCTTTTCTTAATTTCGAACTCGGGATACGGAAGGTAATGCCGATGGTATAGGGGCGAAGCTGAATTTATGCCCACGGACCCAAGAGCTTCCACGGTTTGAAGGGCCTTGATCCAGCCATGCTTGAAACCACGATTTTCGCATCGACAAACTTCCTCAGCTAGGTCTATTTTGGTTTTCTTGATCCCGGCCTTCAAGCCGTCCTGATATCCTCTCTCATAACCCGAGGCCTCGTTTCGCCCTCTCCCCATGCTTTCGCTGATCGTCCACCATCGACTTCCGCCGAACACTCTTCACCCCGGCTCACTCTCACTTTTGCACGAGCCTGACTACGATTCCTTTCATTGTTTTTTTCACTCGCGTCAGAGCCAGGCAGACGCATCCCGACTTCATAAGCGCTATATAGTCCCTTGACAGCCCCATGTATGCCATCCCGAAATACTTCGAAATCTCGACGTCCGACCATCGACTGTTGGACCTTCGGCGGAAAAATCTGCCGAGCGAACTCGACTGCCACATCTGGGTCTTTAATTATAGAATCCGCCTCTATCATTAGTCTATTCGTCACGAGAACCGCAAAGCTCAACGGTCGTGGCGCCGCGTCAGGCTCAACTTGCAGTCGTGGGCGCGGGGAATCTCCCTGTTGTCCGTCTTTTCGGGGTGATCTGCTTCGACGACTAGGGGGCCGCTCTTTTTCCCGATCCTTGGATGCTCTTCTTCCCGTGTGAATAGGCTCGCTTCTGCGATTCATTTTGACCGCTAAACCCAGCCAATGTTGGCCCCTGCCAGGTTTGGATCAAGCCTGAATAGAAATGAGTCAAGTTGTTGGCATGAACTCGCCCATTTATTCTGGGGTACATGCAGCTCCCTCGAGAAAACGCCGAAGATCGAAGGCCAAACGTCAGATGCCCTCAAATACCGCTTCAGAGCCATCGGCTCATTCGGTTCCTCAGGCTCGCGCCCTGGCTAAGGCAAGGGCAGATTCATTAATCTATTCGGCTTTATTTCAAGCGCTATCGCCGGTATCGCTGGGGCAAGGGCTAGATTCAATAACCTAGCCGGCTATATTTTCAAACGATAACGCCGAGTAATTTATGCCTCACCAATTACGATTGAGCCATCGCTCATTCGGCTCAGTTTCGCGCCCTGGCTAAAGCAAGGGCAGATTCATTAATCTAGTCGGCTATATTTCAAGCGCTATCGCCAGTTAACCTAAGATCGCTGGGGCAAGGGCGGATTCATTGATCTAGCCGGCTATATTTTCAAATGATAACGCTGAGTAATTTATGCCTCAGCCAGTCCTCGATTCAGAGCCATCGGCTCATTCGGTTCCTCGCTCGCGCCCTAGCTAAGGCAAGGGTAGATTCATTAATCTAGCCGGCAATCTTTTCAAGAGATCACTGAGTAACTTATGCCTGAGCCAGCCCACGATTCAAAGCCATCGGCTCATTCGGCTTCCCGAGCCCGCGCCCTAGCTAAGGCAAGGGCAGATTCCTTAGTCCGATCGTCCGAGCTCAAAATTAAGTAATATCATTCTTCATCAGCAAAATTGAGCACAACTCATGACATTTTATATATGCAAAATAAATAAGCTATAAGCCCGCACAAAAATGTCTGACAAAACAATTGTAACAATACATCTGTGAAATCCTAATACATTTGTGAAATCCTAATGAAATTACCAAATTTCGACCTTTTGAATCGGTCTCCAACGGCTCGACATCCACTTGCTCATACGGACCTGCTATAGTCGTGAAACTCCACCGCAAAGAAGGGCTTTGTGCGACCATGCTTGAACCCCTGTGAACCATGGACTGGTCCACATATTCGGCGAGCCCATCATCTTTCCCGGCTTCGAATACTTTGGAAGTAGCCGCCTTCATGTCAGCTAACTCAGCCTCCAGGCTGGCAACCGCCATCTGGGACAATCTCAGCGCCGCTTCGCTCGCGTTCGCCTTCTTCTCGGCATCCGCTCGAGATTGATCTGCAATGCGAGCCTTTTCTACTTTGGCCTCGGCCCAAGAAGCTTCCTTGTTCACTCTCAAAACTGCATCCTCGGCCCTCTTCCTCTGGCCCTCTACTTGCTTTCGTAAGCGGTCAATCTGTTTGATGACGTCGAGATGCCGATGTCCCATGTCGGCTATCCTTCCGACAGTCTACAAAGGAAGAACCCAAAAACATAACCTCAACCGTACTTGGATAAAGTGAAAAAAAGTCAGAATACGTACCAGAAGTGCCGATTGCGCGGCTAGTGCTGTCGCATTCAGATCTGGTTCCACCCGGAAAGCCTCCATATCAGACGGCAACGATACGGACGTAGCCACACCGAATGCGACTTCTGGATCTTTAGGCGCCGAAGCGTTAGAGGGAACCGGCATGTCCTTTACCATTGGACGAATGACAAAAGGAACAACCTCATTAGATCCCTCCAATCGAGGACGCTTACCACCTTGTTCGTCTGAACCGGCCTTGAGGTCAGCAGAGCGTTTCTCTGCCTTTTCCTCAACTTTTTGGCCGACGTCCCCATTTCGGATTCGATGATATTAGCTACCTCATTTCGCTCCGAATTGGACCCTTCAATGCCTACCTGCCTCAAGTTTTTGAAGTCAAATAGAATAAGAGCAGTAAGGGAATCTTCACCCTTCGGAATCGGTATGTTTTCCGCCGCCGAGAAGGTTGTGTATGTCGGCTCATAACAAAGCAGAATGTGAGCCGCCCTCCCCTGTTTCTGAAGACTTCGACGGCCGAAATACCTGAGAGCAACCCTAATATCTGAAAGAATGGCGTCGTGGGTTGAAGATAGCACCTTTTTCAAACCCCTCCCTGCACGAGACGAAGCCGTAAGATTTCAATGGAATAGGTTTTACAATAAAAATGAACACATGACAAAAACAAGGAGATACTACGACCGCTCGCCTCCGCCCGTGAATAGGGTCAACACGATCCTCCCTTCGCCAAATTCGATTACTCGACAACGACCATAACATCATCAACTCGTTTCCCAGAGCTGGAAAGCATAGTGATTAGTTGATGGTCGGTGTCCTTAGCTCTAAGGAAATAACGCCCTTGCCGACTGGAGGACTTAGCCAAGGTATATCAGTGCCGGATAGCTGGAATGCCAAGGTTAATTCCAAGGCGACGATTCAACGCTACAATCCCCATTATAATTCTAAAGAAATTCACGTTAGGTTGAGAAGGGATTAGATCCCAATGGCGAAGCACAGCCCTTAGAAATGGGTGTAAAGGGAAGCGGACTCCACCCTCTGCGATTGACAAGAGAGGAAAGACGATTGTGGTTTCATCCTCCCTCTCCATGTCAAGGGTGCCGTCTGCCAAAAGTGACAGACGGACGTCATCAGGAATAGAGAGATGGCGTCTAAAACCAGCAATTCGATCTGATGAGAGGAGGTCTTTCAAATGTTTCGCCATACTCTAGCTTGACAGATATGCCAAAGAATAAACTGGGAATAGTTCTCGAAGCAAAGAAGTGGAAAACTTACAGAGGGTGAAGAAGATATTGGAGGAGACAAAATTGCAAGAACGATCCAAAAGGCAACCCAGCGACCAGTATCATGGAATGCGAATCCGAAGGGACGCCAATTTTAAAAACGCAATGAATAGGTATGTACGAAGAGGCGGGAAGTCGGTACAACAACCAAAAGGGGGTGTACTTAGACGTATGCTTTGTGGGCCCAATCACCAAAATTTTGGTTGGGTATTCAAAATTCGGAACCAAGCACTCCGGCCAACAGACGTTGGGAGAATGCTTGGGGGGCAATTGTGGGAGCCGAATAAATAGAAGAGTTGGAAGGGATGTATCCCAGAAGTCAGAGACTGTTCGGCTCCGTACTAATCAACTAAGATACCGAATACATTGAGATCGCCGAATAGATGGGGAGATGCATGTTGGAATAAACAAAAGGATAATAAGTAAAAAGTGGGCTCTGGACCCGAGGTCCAGAGAATGAGTACAAATACAAGAGCTTCAGATTTAGAAAGGTATGTAAGAATCACTTCACTAAACTTAGTAAACAACCTTTCTTGAGTATAAGAACTGACTTGCCCGTCGGAGTGCTAACCCCGGCACCCCCGACCGGAGTGTTTGTCTTTGCAGGTGACTAGCTGAGGATCAAGAGCGTCTCCCAGGATCTGAAGAGTATTTCCAAAACCACATCCCCACAAGGTTCAATAGCTCTAGGTGTGTTTGACTTCATTTGAAGCCATATATTATCTGTTACCTCGATGCATTTTTCTTGTTGATGTTCTCTTTCGACAATGTCAACGGTATGTTGTTCCATCGCTGCTCTAACACCTGTAATTTGTTAAATTTAAAAGAAAAGTATACCAACACCAAAAATCTCACCAAAATCACCAAAATGAAATATTTTGTTTGCATCTGCAGATGCAAACATTTGTTTCATGTCAATGATTTCAGTTAGTTATTTTTCATTGACCATCATGGCAATCCTGTACAAACAGTAACACAATTTGTATACAAAAATTTAATACATTCATTTTTTTAAATCATAATTTGTTTACTACTTGATGTGTTGGATATTAATACAAGAGTAATGGTGTAAAAACAAAATTTACATGCAAAGTGGTATGACCCTTTATGATACTTTCATCCTAAATTATAGGGTAAATTACATTACCTCCTTAGGGTTAAGTAAAAAAACACAAAACCCCTCTATCATTCACTTTGGGATAATGAAACCCCTTATAGTTAATGGCAAAGTGTAAAAATGGATGGAGATAACAGAAAATATGAAAGCACAAAAATAGCCCTGTTACTTCACCTCTCACTTTCCCCTTCTTCTCTTTCGTTCTCTTCTCCCTTCACACACCCTCCTTGCAATCTGAGGAGAACTAAACAATCACCGCCACCCCGATTGACTCACATCAAACGCAATATATTCACCATATACAATCAGCAGGTACATGTAGAGACCCAAATGACAATGTTGTTTAGATACTGACACTTGCTAAAAAATCTAGGTATGAAAAAATTGGAAAGAACCCCAATTGCAAATGAAAATCATATTGTTAAGTCGTCATGTTCCTAGAACCTAAAGTAGGAGATTCAACAAAATCTATAGTTCTACAGTGGGTAAATGTGAAGCTCCATATATCTAAATACTTTGCTCTAAGTAAATATTATAAACTATAAGCTTTAAATTAGGTGTGAAGCTCCATGCTTTGTTTGGAGTGATAGTGGGCGGCTATTGAAAATTTGGAGAGAAGAGAAGGGCATAATTGTCCATTAGGAGCTCATATATGGCAGGAACAAATCCTGTAAGTTCTTTCTTGCAACGTGTGTCACACTTACTATTAAGTTGGATGAAATTATTAATCATTGTAGTTTCATAGACAATACAAGGGGTTCACTGTAACAAAATAAACATTAGGGGGTTGTGTGTTTTTTAGGTTTACCTCGAGGAGGTAAAGTGCAATTAATCTTAAATTACATCAATGATTATAAGCATACCACATCATATGACCCAGTTATGAAGATGAAGAACGGCAACGGAGCAAACACCGAGAGTCCCCGATTGTATTTTGCTCCCTCAAAAATTTATGTATCTGATTCAAGGAAAATGATTGAATAGTCCCAAAGTAACCATGTAGTACATCATGCTCCAGGTCAACAAAAAACCGCAACATACACTAACACCTTGTGGATTCAACATTGGGCAAGACAATTCCGAGGTAAAGACGGGACTAGAAGAGGCACAAAGGGGTTGGTTCGATTCGGGCGTGGATTTGCTTGGTAATTGAGAGTACACTTGTGTAATTCCTTTATGTCTTCTTAGTGGATTGTTTTGTGGCTTTTGCCCATGGTTTTTTTTTATCACAATTGGAGGCGCTGCAATTGTGGTTTTTCCACGTTAAAATCGTTGTGTTGATTTGTCTTGATTGTTTGATTGGGATTGTTATTTACTGCATAGAATTAAATACATAATCATAAATCAATATATGAGGGATTTCTAGATTTTTTAATAATGATATTAAAGTTGTCGTCATAGTTGACATTTGGAAAAATAGAAACTAATTTAATGAAAATAAAAACAGCCATCCATTACATGATTATCATCCAAACACATAATAAAAATTAATTTGGTAAAATAAATAAATAAATAAATGCCTAAGAGACTTATCAATTTTACATAATTTTATCTTTAGTAGGTAGAAATAATTTTTAACAATTCAAAAATATTTATTTGATATTTATTTTTGTCAAATTAGTTTATATTTTATTAAATTGACGATTTTTCCCTTGAAATTAAACAACGATATCTTCAATTGTCCTTATTTAGAACAAGATTCAAAATTTAGGGTCAAATGTGTTACAATTAAAAAATTAGGGACCAAAGTGACACAAGTTACAAGCTATAGGGACTATTAGTGTAATTCTATGCTATAATCCTCTAAACCAGATAGGCACCTAAGTGAGTTATGACCCATAAAAATTTTCACTGCACCACCAATTGCTTAAAGCACTATACGACTACCCAACAATTACCAGTTATTTAGATAGTTTATAATTATTTGTTCAAAATTAGAACATACAATGCATAAATAAATCTTAAAAATTCCAAACCATAAGATTAATCTTCCTCTTGACTCTAACTTTGTCTTCAGATTACAGCAGATCATATAGGAAATGTTGGGGCAATCATAGAGAGAGAGAGAGAGAGAGAGAGAGAGAGAGAGAGAGAGAGTTGATACCGTCACTCTCACTTATTATAATATTATTCACTCTCATTTATTGAGTTCAAAAGGAAATTTAGTCAAAATCTCCTAGGCCTACCATATTAGTGTGTAAATGACAGGTCAAAATGTTTACTTTCTAAATCTTCTGAGCAAAAAATGTATTCTTTATGAAGAATAGACAAATATGTTTTCATATTTCTTTGGACAATTTTGTCATATCATAGACATATACATATATATATATATATATCTAAGAAGTCGAAACTTCTTCATCGATCTCTCTCTTTCTTTCAGAAAAAAGCAAAGCAGATTAGCGAAGAGAGAGAAGAAAGAGAAGACGACGATTGAGGAGAGAAATAAGAACATACGAAGAGCTATTACGAAAGACCTATGTCAAAAGCCATCCACCGTCTATCATTTGTGGTGGCTCAGTCCACTGGAGCCCTCAATAGGATCTCTCATTACTCTGAATTTATTGTCATTTCCAGATTTCTCACAGTCACTAACAGTGGTTGAAGAGAAAGAGATGCAAAGTTTATTGTATTAATTGACTATGTAATTGATATTCTATGATGTGCCACTAGTGTACCATTTTTTATTAGCACAAAAAGGGTTTTTGAAGTTGCGATTGAGTATTCTACAAGTATGTATGAGTTTTAATTTCTAGAAGTAGTGTGAGTTTATATGCAGAGAAGGTCGTACTCTATTTTTGTTGTTGATGTTTTGTTCAGAACAGACAGTAAAATATTACTGTCAACTAGAGTAACATGTTACTGTTTATGTCAATTTCAATGGTAATTTTTTTTTTTAATTTTAAGAATTTCATATCCAACCTATATCTTATTTGATAGATTTTGATGAGAGGATTCTAAAAATACTAATTTTATTAAAATCGATATTTAGATCAAAAGTTATATCATTTTAAAGTTTAAAATATTAAATTAGTCACTAAGGATATTTTGGCAATAGTAGTGTGTGCTGGACTTTTTAAGGAAATTTTTTATACTTGCTCTTAATAAATTAAAGTTTTATTACGAGGGGATTTTTAACCAAATTCGCCTTTTTAAAATTAATTTTTTAATTTATAATTCATATTTTTAAAAATATTTTAACCAGTATGTTTTACTTTTTAGATTTACTTAAGTCTCGTTTTCCATTTGGCTAAAAAAATAAAAATAAAAAAAATAAAAAGTGACTAGGTTATCAAATAATTCTCTCTCTATTTTTCTACATGTCTCTTTGTAAAAATCAAAAAATTAATTAAAATAATTAATTCCCAAACGAGGCCTTAATTTAAATACAGTTAAAAAGAATATTTAAAAATTTACTAAATACTAATGAATATTAAAAAATACAATAATATTAGTACATTTTCGTATTTTTTATATTTATCGATTTTTTTAAAACATTTATTTACAAATTTTTACTTTTTAATTACATCTACGTTAAATTAATTTAACAAATAAAAAAAATGATCAAAATATAAATAAAAAAAATACGAATTTAAAATTCCAAACTCAAAACTAAACAAAGTGATTGGTACCATAATTTGTGCTCTAATATCATGATTTGTGAGAAACACGAATAATTAAAAAAATTATAATTAAATGATTGATTGATTGATTTATTTTTTATTTTTATAAATGATATATACAAAAATTACAAAATGAACGTTTCAAATCATTAAAATGAAACTCATAAGAGCATCTCCAACGTTTTATCAAATTTGAATAAAAATTTGATGAAAAATTTAATCTCATACGATGCACTACAATGATAAACTCAAAATTTTTATCAAATCTTGTTACAAGCCCAGTTGCCTAGAAGGACGTCCTGGCAGACATCCATCCATGAGTGAAAATTGACGTTCAGATAAAGAAAGCTCGGTTGTCCAGGAAAACATTAGACCGACGTTCGGCTCAATGGTCACCTATAAAATTTGATGAAAGAGAAAACTCCATTGATTTGATAAAAAATTTAATTCTCTCTTTATTTGATATCAATTTGATGAAACGATTGGAGTACCATTTTAACCAATTTTTCGTCAAATTTAAACTTGATGAAAGATTTGATTAAGGATTGGAGATGACCTAATAGGTCTCACAGACCCGAATCTGTACTACCATATTGAATCTATATATACACCTGTAAACTTCCATATATTAGTTTTTATAATGTGTTATCTTTAAGATTTTTTCTAGTCAACCCAAAGAGGGGCACTAAGAGCTTCTCTCTATAACGATCTTTAACGCCTTTTTGACAAGTTTCCAACAAGTTTTAAGGACTTATATAGTGTAGATATGGATTTTTATATCTAAAAAGAATGGCTTGAGAGTTTCTCCTTTCATTTTGTATAAATTTTTAGATTTTCAATACCTTCAACATAGTCCCCACTTCAAGGCAATATAAATATTTAAGGCAAATAATTGTTAAGTAGTGTTTCAAAATAAATAATTATAAATAAATGGTATGTACTATAAATATTAATAATTATAATTATAATTTTTTTATGAATTTGTAATATTTTTAAAAATTATCACTAAATGGTATTTTTTTTCCAATATTTAAAGGGGAAATGAAGGGGGTCTAGTTGAAAAAAAACACAAAAAACAGTGTAACGCCCTCAAAATAATACAAATAACCCAACTCATAAGAGGAATGAATATAACATAATTGGTACACTTTCTCATAACATAATTCGTGTTACAAAAGGGATTACATGCATTATACATTCATAAATGTTCCTTCAGAATCTACAACACGTAATGCAAATTGATAACAACAAATTAAATGTCTTACAGGTTTACATATTTCCAAGACATATCTTGGTTACAATCAAAAGTGAGCTTTGCTCATTACATCCTAAGCCCTTGGCTTTACAAAAAATATACAATCAAAATGAGAAGCCCTTGCTTCCAAAAGTTTCTCCAACGCTATTGCCTTAGTGGAGGCATGCCATCATTACCTGAAAATGTTATTCCCAAGTAGGGTGAGCCACAACCCAGTACAGACCATCTAACACAGTATATGAAATTTAGCAAACGTATAAGTACACTGCGCATATACAACGTCAAAGATAACGGCATCCACGTTAGGTATGGTCTTAAATTACCAAACTCAATCATTAAGCCATTTCCCTTCATTTCATTTAATTACATAGGCCAATTTCATCATTTCTCAACAACCCAGATGAGATTACAACTCACTAGTTCTAGAACCACATTATCAATACGTAAGCACTTCAAACTTTTCTTTCACAGATATTTCGTCCACGAATAACCGTAAAACGGGACCCATGTATTCTTTCACGGATATTTTTTCCGCGGCAGCCGTCAAACGGGACTCATGTAAACATAGGCTATACACGCACTACAATTGCCATTTTATGGATATTTTGTCCGCGGTCTAGGCACCGATGTATAATTTCAAGACTTTCACCCATGACACTCCGGCCAACTTAATTATAATGGAGTCCATCCCCTTTCTCCTCCCAAACAATCATTCATACATATGCAATGTATTTAATCACAAACTCAAGCAATGGAGTACATTCTCTTTCCACTCCCAAGTAACCATACATATACAATGTATATAAATATAGTCATATTCAATGACAAGCACAAGTGATTAGTTTCAATTCACCTAATCAACATGCAATTTCTACAACAATCATAGTTATCCCCCACTGATAGCCCAATACGGTTATTTCTATACATATATAAAATCTCATAACAGATAGTGTATTCGAAACTACCAAAGAATGGAATAACACATAACCAATCCCACCATTCATATCAATACTCTTTCAAATTCACATTTTTAATGTCAATTTCCATTATTCATACAAAATAATAATTAGATTCAATTAGGGCAAATTCCCCATTTTCCCCAAATATTAGCGAAGTGCCAAAATCATGAAATCATACACAATACAACATCATTTTCAAACCCCTCAAGCATTTATTTCACCTTTACCCAAAAACCCCTCTTTCCATTTTATGCCCAAACCCTAGGTTTGCCTTAAGCACCCCTAAATCACATCATTGTTACACAAGATACTAATAACTAAGCTAAATATCATATGGAAGTGTAGAAAAGATCCTTACCTCAAGCTTAGATAAGAGAGAAAAGAGAAAATCTCAAAAATCGACAGCAACGAAACAATGATTTGCCCTGATCAAAACGTAGCCCTTGACAAGCTCTACACTTAATCTCAAAGGAGCAAGGTGAAAAAATCACTCTAGGTGAGTAGATCTACAGATTTAAGTGAAAAAGTTTGAGTTTTAGAGAGAGATAAGAGAACTTACAGCTTGAAAGGAAGAAGGGGAGGAAAATAATGAGAAAAAAGTGGTTTGGGCCTATTTATAGTAGTAGAGAATAGCCCTAAGGTCAAATAAAATAATAGGCCCAAAACCCCCCAAAGGTAGGGCCCAATCGAACCCCAAAATTCTGAAAAAAAACACGCAGGGATCGACCCTTCGGGCAGGGGGGTCGACCCTTTAGGTAGAAAAGACAATCTGGCAACAAGCAAGGGGGTCGACCCTTAGATAGGAGGGGGTCGACCCTATTTTCCAACAACTAACACACAGATTAAACAATATAAGAGGGTAGACCATTCCCAGACTAGTGTCGACCCTATATTCCAGCAACACTTCTAGAAACTTCACCAACAAGTAAGGGCCGACCCTTAGGAAGGCTGGTGTCAACCCTAGAATAGAATTTCTAAGTCTCCAAGGAACTTTTGACAAGAACAAGTGCGAACAAACAAACCCAACGAGTTTAAATCGGATTGTACTCCTCCAAAACCAACATACAACACCAAAGATTTCCAAAATAAAATAAAGGATTCAAATACACTTCCTAAAAGCTTCAAAGGATACAGTTGCTACAAACAAGGAGCAATATAAATTCTTTTCTAAACTTTTATGGGTGAAAATATAGGGTCTGTTTGATTTAATTTTAGAATAATGATTTTAGTGTGGAGTTGTGTTTTAAGTTTTGAATTTTTGAATCATGATTTGAAAAGAGAAAATTTGTTTGATAATGAGTTTTGAAAATGGTTTTGGGATGATTTTTAATTTATTTTTATTTTATTTATTTATTTATTTTTTGGATTGAGTGATGTATAGAATGTGAGAGAATGTGAAAGGAGAGAAGAGAGAGAAAAAATGATTCGTTGATTGATTAATAATAATAATAATAATAATGATAATAATAATAATAATAATAATAATAATAATAATAATAATAATAATAATAATAATAATAATAATAATAAGAGAGAATAGATGAGTTTTAAAAGTATTTTTAAAAACATATTTAGTTAACATCTTTCATCCAAAATTATGATTTAAAAACAAAATTTAAAAAATAAAAGTAACCAAATGCTAATCACGTGAGAAACTAGAACTCTAATATAAAATATACAGAAAGTAAAATCATACTTCATTCTTCTAGCAGAAGAAATCACAAACATATAAACCAAACGAACAAGAAATCACAAACACTCACATGACACATTTAATTTTTAAGTTTGTAGGTTAACTTAATAACCACTACACTTATTCTGAAAACACATTCACTCACTCAAATTGACACAAATATAGAAACTGTCAACATATGCATATGCAAAATATTTTGTTGAAATAAAAATAGTGGATGATAGGGCGGTGGCCTAAGCAAACAACATCAGATCAATGTTGGGATTGGGGTGAAATAATAAATGTAATTAGGGCAATGACAGTTTGTATGATAGTGAGAATGAGGAGAAAAGCGGCTGCAATAGTGGCAACAGTGACTCATATATTTGTGAAGTAATCACACTTCAATGAAGCTACTACTTTGTTCCACCATTTTTTTGCAATGAGCGTTCACTTTGCTGCACTATTAGCGCAGTAGAACTACTCGGAAATGATTGTTCCTTTATCTAGTTTGTTGAACATAAGTGCCACCACTTCGTCATCACCAAGCCAGTTGTCAAGAACTTCATGGCGACAAAGTTGGGTCATTTCTTCTTTGCAGTTGATAAGTTTATTCATGAAATACGCATAATCTGTGAAATATTTGGGTTCGTCATCCGAGGAATGTTGTTCATAGGCAATGATGTTTCGGAAGAACGTCTCTGTACAATCAGTGACTTTAAACTTTGGTATTTTAAAATGACCATGTTCAAAGCGTATATCGAACATGCTGAGGTTGAGCTCATCATCATCATCCTCTATAGCCTCAAACTTGACACCAGCACCCTGAAGCTCCATCACACACGGCATTTTAAAGCAAGTTATCTGATTCTTGTTTTGGTGGTTATTTGATTCATCTCTAGAGGAGGAGGGAAGATGAACATTATGCATCAAGTCAAGAAAATGCTTGCTTTCAGACACAAAAATATTTTCAAAATTGATTTTGGAAATGACAATCCCTCCCAGTAGGTTATGAACGATAAGACAAATAGCCAGCTTCGTGAGGGTGAGGGCGGAGGTAGGATCAGGATGATTCCAGTTTGGATTTTGGGTCACGCCCACACTGTAGATCATGTCATAAAATTCAGATATAACAAAGAATGGAAGTTGGTTTTCAAGTAACATCAAGTCATTGCAAATTTGTATTCTCTTCCATGATACTTTGACTTCATCACCCACATGTGATTGTTGATGTTCATCCTCAACAACAAAAAAACTCATACATACCAAAAAGAAACTCAATAAGAAAGCAAGCATCATATAGAATCATTTTCACAAATTCATCACTATCGAGGTGGTCAACTAGGTCTGCATAATACATGTGAGCTCTTTCTTCTAATTTCTTCATAGTCTAAAAAAATCTCCTTGCGCAAATTGTTGTTACGTTGACGGAGCAATTCCAAATAATGCTCTTTACGTTTTTCCATAGCAAGTAGTTTGGGTTGACCACGGTGGTAAGGCCCTATTGAAATTAGGATAGGTGTGCATGCGTTTTCATTTGCATTACGCAATCCTTCATGACCCTAAAGATATAAGCTACTTCATCAGCCAAGGCTTCTGTTTCTTCAATGTTGATGGTATGTTGTTCCATATTGTTATCTATCAAATTTAAAAGATAACATGAAATCAAGGCAGAACCAGAAATTCTAATTAAAGTGGGGCAAAGTGTGTGCAAAAAAAAAAAAAAAAAAAAAAAAAAAAAAAAAAAAGAGAAAAGTTTTGATACATGACTAATCGAAGACAATTTATTACATGAGCATTATCAAAATAATATTTCAAAAATTATATTAAATAAATCTAGCAAGTCATTTTTTATTTATTTCTAAAATTTTGAACAATCAATTAGAACTCAATATATAATTGGACTACCTTTTAAATCATTTTGTTAGTTGGCATTATTACACCAACAGCTCTTTTAATGAGGTTAACGAGATCAAGACTAATGTTGATGGTATAAAAATATAAAGATAAAATAGGTATTCATTCCGATGTAAAAATATATATATATATAATTTTTTCATCTATATAACTAATGAATTATTGATGATAAATAGGCCAAATATTATGTGAATTAAACATTAACAACGCCCAATGTAATCAAATCAAATTTGTAGAGTTTATTATATTTTTTTCAATCTTTGTGGGAGGTTAGTGTAATTTACGCTAAATAAAAGGAAGTGACATGTAAATCTTTTACATATAAAATCAAATTGATAAAATTGATACTATTAACTAGATTATAAAATAATTGGAAACCATCTAATTAAACATTATAAAATTAGGATGAAATCAAATATTAATAAGTGATTTTCATAAAACTATGAAATTATTTCATTATACTTTTATAAATATACATAAAATATAGGGTACTATTTTAATTTTCAAAATGGTGGGGGGGGGGGGTGGTTGAGAGTGCCGGTAATAGTATAGTGACATTGGTATGATTTTAATCCTAAAAATATAATCTACTTTTTAAAATTGAAATATTTTTTGTCCAAAAAGTTTATTTTTTGTTGACCATGAAAGCGTAATAACTTTGAGGTCATGATTCCAAGTCATGGGGCAACCATTTTGTGTACTATGTCAAAGATTTGGTGTATACCTAATATTTCTCCTCCTAAACAAACATTAATATGTACTAATTCGACATTTCTTTTTATGAAAGCATAAATACAATGAGCCGTAATCAAATAGAAGATATTTTTGGTTGCAACACCAAAATGGGTCACAACTAATGCAAAAATAGCTCATAATCAAATACTATTTAAAGCATAACCAAAACGTGATAACCAAAATAATAATCACAAAATCATAATTAAGTCATAACTATTAGAAAAAATGATTTTTTTGGATGACTTTAATGCGAAATTAAAGTGAGTTCCAACTATCACTACAAGAAAATGCACATTTGGCGATCAAATTTGGTGACTAAAACATTTTTGGTCGCCAAAAGTCAGACCTTTTAGTGACTAATTTTCCTATTGGTCGGCAATGTTGTGAATTTTAGCTACTAAATTTTTTTTAGTAGCCATATAATAGTTATTGGCGACTAAAACAAAATTTAGTCACTAAAAATATGCACAATAGGTGACTAAACAGTTTATAGTTGGCGTTTGTCAAAATTTTAGGCTACTAATTCTGCTTTTAGTCGGCGTACACTACCTTTTTCCGACCAAAAAACTTTCGTCGCAAAAAAATAGGGTTATTTATTAGGTAACTCTTTGCCGAATAAATAATTTAGTCATTGATTAATTAGTTTTTGCTGACAAAATAAATATTTAGTCGCTAAAGGTAGGAAATTTGTTTTGGAGGGAAGTGTAAATATTGGCGCCCCTCTTTGTTTCACACACACACACACACACATAGAGACCACTCACAAACACGCAATCCACAGACCACTCACAAACACACAGACCATTCACAAACCACTCACCATCAAACTTGACATCGGCTCCACTGTCGCATGTTGCTGGACACCATCTCTCCTCTAATCACACAGTCACCACCGCCATTTTCTCTCTCTCTCTCTCTCTCTCTCTCTCTCTCTCGGTCTTCTCCCTCTCAAGCCATCTCTCTATTTCTCTCTCTCTCTCTCTCCCTTCTCGTATTTCCCCATCTCTCACACTTCATCTAGGGTTTATTTTTGTGTTGATTTCATAAATGGGTTTGGTTGAAGTGTTTGATTTGTACGAAATTAATTAAATCTTGATGTCCAAAATGGGTTTGATTTTAGTTTTGTGGGTTTGATTTTAGTGTTATGAAATTATGGGTTTATTGTGTTTGAATTAAAGCTATGGATTTTAGTTTTGTGGGTTTACTGGATTTTTTGTGGGTTTGATGTTGTGACTACACACTCTCTCTCACTCTCTTACAGTTCCAGTCACTTCTTCCATGCCCACTGCCTTGCTAGTCAAATGAAGACTCTGTTTCTCAACCTTTCTCTGATCTGGTAGATTCATTTGAAGAATGCTATATGTACACTACATACTTTCACATAAATATTTAAAAAATAAATAAAATAAATTAGAAATAGCTCACAGAAGTCAAATAAACAAATAAAGTTTTGTACAAGAAGGTTGAAAGATTGAAACTCATGCTCTCCTCTAATTTTGGTGTGGAAGAGAGATATCTATGTTGGTTTCCCCATGTTGGTGGGCCACAACCTGTTCTTGTTCCTTTATATCAATCATGAATATTTGAGGCGTGGATTTATTTTACAAATCATGTGTTTAATATGAATTTAAAATTAGTAACACGTAAATCAGACTCAAATTGCTTGTGACTTCGTAAAGAATTATTTTTTTTATTAATTTTTTAAAATATATAATATTATTTGTTTTGAGGAGGGATGGTTTAAATTTTGAAAGAAGTGTTCCCACAATTAAGCTGTGACCATCCCTCACCAAAGTAAGATTTATGAAAACAAAAATCCTATGCAATTAGAATTTTGTTTAGAAAAAGTTATTAGAAAAGAAAATATGTAGACTAAATTTATTCCGAGTATATCCAAGCTATATTAAATTTACATCTATACCTTATATTTCATTTTCTACACACTATTTTAATTAGTTCTTTTTCATTGCATAGCTTTTCGGCTATGTATAAAGTTTATCTTGTTGCAAAAGAAAAGATAAAAAGCAATGATATGGTTGATGTAAATCACAAATATGTAAATCATATATACGAGTACATACACAAAAATATGAACACATATGAACCCATCACATACAAACAAAAAACAAAAAAAAAATTAAAATGAAATTTTAAGAAAAAAAATATACATGTAGTGTTAAATTGGCAAGTAACTTTGACTTTTGCAATGGTAAATTAGATTACATGGTATAGATGGATGCAAAATATACATAATTATAACACACATGTAAGTGTAATTAGTGTTTCATTTATGTGGATGTGAGTGTTTCATTTTTGTGTTTATCAGATGCTCTTGATAATGCTTGTCCTTTTGATATTTGCTGTGTAATTAGTTTTAATTGCTTTGTCTTCTCTTCTTCCCTTCTTTCATTTTTTTTTTGGTTGCCAATTTTGCTTGAAAATTTATACAATGTAATTGATGCTTCTAATTGGATGCCTTTTGAAATGATCTTTGTTTATTTGGAGTTTGTCTTGCATATATATATATATATATAGGACCTGTGGGGATAAACGGGATGTAATTAGCGCACATAGGTTGGGAGTTGGAGTGAAAAACGCCGTAAACTTAGTCGAAAAAGGCCGTTCGGGGGGCGAAAATGGAAGGCAGCCCCCGAACCCCTCTATGGATGCCACGAGTAGCTTCCTTGTGACATATAGGACCTGTGGGGACAAACAGGATGTAATTAGCACATGTAGGTTGGGAGTTGGAGTGAGAAACGCCATAAACTTAGTCGAAAAATGTCGTTCGGGGGGCGAAAATGCAAAGCAGCCCCCAAACCCCAGTATGGATGTCATAGAAGCTTCCTCGTGACATATAGAACCTATGGGGACATATGGGATGTAATTAGCGCACGTAGGTTGGGAGTCGGACTGAAAAACGCCGTAAACTTAGCATGTTACACATGTATAGCATGTTACACATATCACAAACAACAAACAATATTTTATTTTTCAAGTGGCTGATTGAGAAAAGAGAACATATTTTTATAATTTTAGTGCAAAGTAACTCATGTGCATGTTTAACTCCAACTTGAAAATTGTCTGCAATTTTTTCCCTCTCATGGGCCCAATACATTAGTGGCTTCCTAGCCAACCACTTAAAAGCCTCCTCATCATAATCTTCAAGCTTTTCTACAAGATCTTGAAACCTGCCCATGTGACTTGCCTTTGCAATATCCCACATCCTATCTTTAAGTGCCTCAAACTTATGTGACCAACACATTTGAAGTTGCTGTGCAAATGCGTAAAACAATGTGAATTAGTTCCACACCTGGTAGTAACTCTGCCATTGCAACCTCCAACCCTTGTATAAAACACAAAACAAATGGCAAAATCTATTTGCAAATAAGTGAAAACTAAAAGACTTGAATACAACATGTATTCTATTAAAGTTTATAGTCAAATATTATTTAATGGTTATAGTACGACATACATATTGTCAAATAGGTTGAGTTTAGTGTTCAGAATAAGCTCACAAAATAGAGAAGACGACAAATGAATGTTTCTACTATCGAGAAATCTTGCATATTGTGCACTTCCATTATTTAGTATTTTTGTTTATGTGTTGTCCGTTCCTACGTTAATCTTTGCTTGATTTGTAGGGTTCAAAAGATGGACAAGAGTTGGATGATGATAAAAGATAGGTTGAAAAGTAAAGAGTATCAACAAGGTGTTCAGTTATTTATTGAATTCGCTATGAAGAATTTAGGTCCATAGAATGACATTCGTTGTCTGTGTGTTGATTGCTAGAATGGCACAAAACATAGTCGACAAGTATGGTTGCATTGATTCGAAGAGGAATCACGTGTTCTTATAGAACTTGGGTGCACCACAGGGAACATGTTCCCATGTGTCATGATCAGATGCATATGTCAAACGATGATGGTCGAAGAGATGGAGCTGCAAATTTTGACAATGACGATAATTTGGCAAGTTGCTTATTATGTTGGAAGAGATTTACATAAGCGGCCTCATAGATGATCCTATCAATGAAGAACCTAATAGCTCGGAGAGAGAAGATTTATTAAAGTTCATTTAGTTGTTCAATGATGCTCGACGCAAAGTTTACCCAGAGTGTGAAAAGTTCTCTGTGTTGTCCTTCGTTATTAAGATGCTTCACGTGAAGGTGTACAATAAATGGAGCAACAAATCTTTCGATATGGTTATACAAATTTTCAAAGACATTCTACCAAAGTGTGATGAAACTGTTCCATGGACCCTTTATGAAGCGAAAAAATTCTTACGTGAATTGGGTTTGGGATACTCATGCATGCAAGAATGATTGTATTTTATTTTGGAAGCACAACGCAAAATTGGAGAATTTCCCTACATGTAAAGAGTCTAGATACAAGTTGAACAATGAGAGTGGTAAAAAGATTCCTCACAAAATATTGAGGTATTTTCCTTTGACGCCGAGGTTGAAGAGATTGTACATATCAAAAAAAGAGAAGCGTGTGGATGATGGAATGTTAAGGCATCTAGCTGATGGTCAGGCATGGAAGGACTTTGATATGCAGCATCCTACGTTTTCTGTGGAACCTCGAAATGTAAGGTTAGGGCTTGCCATGGATGGTTTCAATCCGTTTGGAAATATGAGCACATCATACAGCATATGGCCCGTAATCTTAATGCCTCATAATCTTCCCCTGTGGAAGTGTATGAAAGATCCATTTATGATGATGTCATTGCTTATTCTCGGTCCATCCGCACCTAGAAAAGACATTGATGTTTACTTGCAACCATTATTGGAGGAGTTAATGAATTTATGGGAGCATGGTGTGCAAACATATGATGCCTTAAATGGTCAAATATTTAGAATGCATGCAGCAGTCATGTGGACCATCAATGACTTTCCCGAGTATGGTAACATATCGAGTTGGACTACAAAAGGTTACTTGGCCTGCCCTAATTGTAACATGGATGCATCATCTCAGAGTCTGCGAAGTAAGATAGGGTATATGGGTGCCCACTGCTACTTGCCTAAGAACCATAATTGGCGAAGGAGTAAGCTCTTCAACGGTCAAATTGAGAATCTATCAAAACCTATGGAGTTATCGGGAGAACAAATACTGGAGCAAATTGATTCTGGGACATACAGGCCGTATGGAAAGCATCCAGACAACCGAAAAAGACAAAGGAATGAAAATCCAACTTCCAATTGGATAAAAAGAAGCATTATGTTCAACCTACCCTATTGGAAAATGCTGAAGCTTCGACACAACCTTGATGTCATGCACATAAAGAAGAAATCACAAAAACATTGTATAAGGACATGGGATCCCAATGTCTGGTCCCAACTTCAAAAAGTGTGGTCCCAACGTCCTTGGAACATATCCAATTGGGACCACACTTTTTGAGATGGGAACTTTTTTCAAACAGTTGTGCTCAAAGACATTAAGGGTGACTGATGTGGAGAAACTAGAGGAACAAATCGTACTTATACTTTGTAAGCTTGAGAAGATTTCTCCTCCTGCTTTTTTTGATGTCATGGTCCACTTGGCAATTCATTTGCCTCACGAGGCTATGCTTGGAGGGCCTATGCAATACCGATGGATGTATCCCATTAAGAGGTAATACCACAAGTCCCCTTTCATATTCATTAAAATATAGTACAAAATGTAACTATTGACATTGAAATCATATTGCCATGTAGGATGCTCGGATGTGTAAAAGGATTTGTTAGCAATAAAGCTCGGCTAGAAGGTTCTATTATGGAGCCATACATTTCAAAAGAGTGTACGACCTTTTGTTCAATGTATTTGGATGGAGTTGAAACGATGTTTAATCGGGAAGAAAGGAACTATGACGGGGGTGACAATGGCCTGGGGTTGGCGGTTTTCACTCAAAATTTTGTCCATTTGGTCTACTCGCAAGGGAAATCGATGTGTCTCTAGTCGACCGCGAAATGGCTCACTGGTTTGTCCTACACAACAACTCAGAAGTAGAAGCATATCTTGAGTACGACTCGAACCATTTGATGTACTATATGTGAGCTATATGATTTTTTTTTTAGTAATCATTCTTCAAAGTACTTATGAATTACATTATATTAACTAGGGAACACAAGATGTTGTTGCAACAACGACATGAAAATGCATGACATTGCCTAGAGACAATGTAAAGAATTTCCAAGATGATTCAAAGATCGTGTAAGATAAAATTCTTTATAGTATAGTTTACACATGAAGTTAAGTTATGTCAAAAATAGCATAACTTTTTTTCTTTTTCTTTTTTTGTAAATGAACCAATTGCGGAACAACAACTTTGTTGCAAGGTTCAGATGGTCATCGTCTTATTTGGTAAGAAGAATTACATTCACATGATAGTAAAAGTTCTAACAAAATGCTTCGCATATTGACAATATTGTTTGGAGAACTTGGAATTGTTTTGAATTTATACAAATAAGAGGAGAAAAGAAAGATGACATTAATTTGTTAACTAAGTCATAAATTATGTAAAAAAAAAAGGAGGGGAGGGGAGCGGAGAGAATATTTAATGATGTAAATTCTCATGTTATCAGGTAAATGGAATTCCATAAAATGAAAAACCTAAAAAAAACACATAGGACCTGTGGCAAACACTTTCTTAGCGAGCCTTAAACTTAACCGAAAAAGGGGCGTTAAGGAGGTGAAAATGCGAAACAACCCCCGAACCACCATACGTATGTCAAGGCCACTTTTTCCATGACAAATAGGACCTATGACAATAGACGGAATGAAATTAGCACGTGTAGGTTGGGAGTTAGAGCTGAAAATGCAATAAGCTTAAACAAAAAAGGGCGTTAAGGGGGCGAAAATGCGAAACAGCCCCCAAACCACTATACGGATGTCACAGCCACCTTCCCCGTGACGAATAGGACCTATGATAATAGATGGAATGTAATTAGCACGTGTAGGTTGAGAGTTAGAACCAAAAATGCATTAAACTTAACAGAAAAAAAGGCATTCAGGGAGCAAAAAAGCAAAACAGCCTCGGAACCACCGTTGGGATGTCACGACCACCTTTCCCATGAGAAATAGGACATCTAACAACAGACGGAATGTAATTAGCACGTATAGGTTGGGAGTTAGAGCCGAAAACGCCTTAAACTTAAACGAAAAAGGGCATTAAAAGAGCGAAAAAGCGAAATAGCTCTGGAACCACTGTAGGGACATCATACCCAGTTTCCCATGGCATATAGAACCTGTGACAACGAACGGAATGTCATTAGCACACGTAGTTTGGGAGTTAGAGCCGAAAATGCCAAAATTTAATCGAAAAAGGGCGTTAAGGGGGTAAAAATGCAAAATAGCCCCTGAACCACCATACAAATGTCACAGCCAGCTTTCTCGTGACATATAGGACCTGTGACACCAATCGGAATGTAATTAGCACATGCAGGTTGGGAGTTAGAGCCAAAAAAGCCTTAAACTTAACCAAAAAAAAGCATTAAGGGAGCGAAAAAAGCGAAACAACCTTGGAACCACCATAAGGATGTCACCACCAGCTTCCCCATGACATATAGGACTTGTGACAATAGACGGAATGTCATTAGCACACGTAGTTTGGGAGTTAGAGCTGAAAACGCATTAAACTTAACCAAAAAATGGCGTTAACAGGGCAAAAATGTGAAACAGCCCCCGAACCACGGTATAGACGTCATAGACACCTTCCTCATGACAAATAGGACCTGTGACAACCCATAGAATGTAATTAGCATGTGTAGGTTGGGAGTTAGAGCCGAAAACACATTAAACTTAACAGAAAAAGGCAGTTAAGAGGGCGAAAATTAGAAACAGCCCCCAAACCACTGTACGGATGTCACGGCCACCTTCCCCATGACAAATAGGACCTATGATACTAGAAAAAATGTAATTAGCATGTGTAGGCTGGGAGTTAGAGCCGAAAATGCCTTAAACTTAACCGAAAAAGGGCGTTAAGGGAGCGAAAAAGCGAAACAACCCCGGAACCACCGTAGGGATGTCACGGCCAACTTCCCCATGACATATAGGACCTGTGACAACAGATAGAATGCCATTAGCACACGTAGTTTGGGAGTTGGAGCCGAAAACGCCTAAATTTAATCGAAAAGGGAGTTAAGGGTGTGAAAATGCGAAACAGCACCCGAACCATCGTATAGATGTCACAGCCAGCTTCCTTGTAGCATAATGAACCTATGACAATAGACGGAATGTAATTAGCACGTGCAGGCTGGGAGTTAGAGCTGAAAAAGCCTTAAACTTAACCGAAAAAGGGCGTTAAGGGAGCGAAAAATTGAAATAGCCTCGAAACCACTATAGGGATGTCACGGCCAGCTTCCCCGTAACATATAGGACCTGTAACAATAGACGGAATGTCATTAGCACACAAAGTTTGGGAGTTAGAGCCAAAAATGCATTCAACTTAATTGAAAAAGGGCGTTAAGGGGTTGCAAATGCGAAATAGCCCCTGAGCCACTGTATGGATGTCACGGACACCTTCGTTGTGACAAATAGGACCTGTGACAATAGACGGAAGGTAATTAGCCCATGTAGGTTGGAGTTAGAGCCAAAAACATAGTAAACTTTACTGAAAATGGGCATTAAAGAAGCGAAAATGAGAAACAACACCCGAACCACTGTACAAATGTCATGGCCACCTTCCCCGTGACAAAATAGGGCCTATGACAATACATGGAGTGTAATTAGCATGTGTAGGTTGGGAGTTAGAGCCGAAAACGCATTAAACTTAACCGAAAAAAGGGGTTAAAAGAGCGAAAAAGTGAAACAGCCCCATAACCACATTTAGGATGTCATGGCTAGCTTCCCCATGACATATAGGACCTATGACAATAGACGGAATGTCATTAGCACATGTAGTTTGGGAGTTAGAGCCGAAAACACATTAAACTTAACCGAAAAAAGGCATTAAGGGGGCAAAAATGTGAAATAGCCCCCGAACCACCATACAGATGTCACGGACACCTTCCCCGTGACAAATAGGACCTGTGGCAATAGACAAAATATAATTAGCACGTGTAGGTTGGGAGTTAGGGCCGAAAATGCATTAAACTTAATTGAAAAAGGGCATTAAGAGGGCGAAAATGTGAAACAACCCCCGAACCACTGTAGGGATGTCACGGACACCTTCCCGTGAAAAATAGGACCTGTGACAATAGATGGAAGGTAATTAGCATGTGTAGGTTAGGAGTTAGAGCCCAAAACGCATTAAACTTAACCGAAAAGGGCATTCAGAGGGCAAAAATGAGAAACAACCCCCTAACCACCGTACAGATGCCACAGCCACCTTCCTTGTGAAAAATTGGACCTATGACAATAGATGAAATGTAATTAGCACATGTAGGTTGGGAGTTAGAGCCGAAAACACATTAAACTTAACCGAAAAAGGGCGTTAAGGGTCGAAAATGTGAAACTGTCCCCGAACCACCATACGGATGTCACAGTGTAGACCCGACTTTCTTCGCATGCCCCCTTTTTGGAGAGGGCGCGTATTGGTCTCCTACAGTTCAGACTCTTGTCACGGTTCTGAATCTAATCTTACAAAGTGTAATGTGAGACTGATAAACACCAAAGAGTCTAAATTCGGCAAATCGTTTTGGAAAATCGATTTTGAATTAAAAAGTGCCAAACATGGACTGCTTTTCCAGATTACAGAGTCGCCACCTAAATATTTTGTTTTTGGGAAATTTAGGAAACCCTGACTCGTGCCAAAGGCCACGTGTCCGTCATCACCAAAGTTGTCTCGGCTCGGGAACTTGGGTACGAGAGGGGAAGGTCCTGAAATGAGCACCCCCACTCGCCCGATCAAAGGATCGGCCTCTACTAAGCATGATATGTTGTTTTATAAATACTTGTGTTCTTATCCGGTTATTAGGCTAACTTACTTTGTGATACGTACAACATACAAGTATAGACTAAAATCGCAAGAATTGGAATAAAACAATTCATGTTTGTTTTCAAAAATGGTTTGAAAGTGCCACCCTCAAGTGGGCTAAAGCGCGGATTTGCCACCCTCAAGTGGGCTTAAAACATGATGATTTGCCACTTCGCAAAGTGGGCTTAAAATTCACATTTGATGAATTGTTCCAATTCAAGCAACAAATCCTTTATCCACAGGCATTCATGCAGTTTATCACTTAAGCAAATAGCCTCATGGCAAGCATGCTATCATGGCAACACTCACACTCATGCAAGTATGCTAAAGCGTAAAACTTACAGTGTACTCCAAGCCAAAACAAAAGCTAGTTAGAAATATGCATGATCCTAACTATGCGAGATGCCTAATGCAACACATGCAATAATGCAACTAAATAGGCTCGACTATCTAAGATGGCATATGAATGCAACAATTTGATAACATGTTTTAGAACACCTATTCAAATAAGTGTTGAATTAACAATGCAGTTTGAATAATGTGCCGAGCTCGGTGTATGCAAAACAAATGAATGATGCAAACATGCAAGCATAAGGTATGCTAATCAAAATGTGCCCTAATCTAACCATCGAAAGTAGTTAAATAAAAGGGAGAAAGAAATGGGGTTGGAAGACATGCACACACACACGCGCACTTATTACAACATTGCGCCCTCTCGAAGGAGGGTCCGAATGAATAAAAGCTAAGCTATTCTAAGCTAAGCTAATCAACTAGTCTAATTAAACCAATTAGATTAATTATTACACAACCAAATTGAATAACTAGCAAACTACTTACTAATTATTACAGCACTTAACTAATTAGCAAACTAATTAATGAAATTACAAATTCAAATGCTAACTAGCAAGTAAAGCATTAAACTATGCTGCCTTAGCAAATTGAAGAAGCTGAACATGCATGCCTCGGTTTTCGTCCCGAAAACCCTTCCGGTTTGCTCTTTAGAGGCTCTGTTTGCAGGGTGTCTCCAAGAACTCTCTGCTGAAACTTACCAAATCACTGCCGGGGAGTGCACCAGTGGCCTGCCAACCATGAAGGGTGGCTGCTGGCAACCTACCGGCCAAGAGTGTGCCTCTGCCAGCCAACAATGAAAGAGTGCTGGTCAATAATGAAGAACCGATGGCCATTAGTGTGTTGTAACACCAAACTGCAATAGAACACAAAACAGAGAAAAAATGAGGTTTTTCCAGGGGCATGTTTGTACTATGCCACTCCTTGTCATCTCAAAACATCAAAGGAGTGGCACTATTGGATCCAAAACCATCAATCAAGCATTCACCATGCATGATGGCCAAAGATCCAACTTGTACACATTCAATAAATGCACAAAACAAAGACACAAGTCCATTACCTCATCATGAGAGATCAAAGGCAATGGAGACAAAGGAGATTGGCTCATTTCATCACTTTTGAGTACGAAATGGACCAATCTTCCTTGTGTTCAATATAAAGTCCGATTGAACACAATGCAATGCACACATAACATGCTTATCTTGGTCATGTTTTACTTTACTCAATTCTTGTTTACACATTTTAAGTTACCAAGCCATTCTTTAATTGATTTGTCCAATGTGAAAGTCCTCTAATTAGAGAAAGGTCAATCAAAAGATGACTTAAGACATGAGAGAAACCATGCCTTTGACTAGTAGAAACCCTCAAAAGAGGGTTAAAGCCATTTAAGCACAAGCCTGAATCCCAAGCTTAAACATAAATTTAAGACTAACCAAGCCTCAAAACAAATAGAAAAATGAAGAAATGAGGGAGGTGGCAGAATTTCAGTGTTGAAATGGCATGGCATGAAACACAAGACTCTAACATGCAAACAACTCATGTACGACATGTTCAAAAGCCATAAACACTAAACTAGTGAAGAGCATTACACTAGAGGCATGCAATATCAAGCTTAAATGACCAAACCAGCTCTGGATAGAGCTAAGAGATGCCAAAACAGTGGCTAAATCATGCTAGAATTGAAGCATAGAAAGCAAGAAAAACATGCTCATGTATTGGCTCACAAACAAGGCAAAGGCACAACTCTCAAACACAATGAAAGAGTGATATACGTGAGAGTGTGACAGAGGTATATGCTCTGAAATCACATGCTAAATGATGATATATTATGCAAACATCACAAGCAAAGCATGCTAAGGGCCTCAAAACACAAGGTTAGTGAAGGCAACTACACTATAGCTATACAAAGCAAGTCCCAAAGGACCAAGACTACTCAAAACAGAGTTTAAGCATGTCAAAGAAGGGCCAAAAACATGCTGGAGTGGAGCCAACACATGCTAGAATAACAAGCTAACTCATTAGGCATGCAAGGATAGTGAGCAAGATTACACTACAAGTATAAGAAGTAAGCAACAAATGACTCAACCAACCAAAATCAGAGCTATAACATGTCAAGAAAGTCACAAAAACATGCTGAGATTAAGTCAAGAGATGGTAGAAAAACATGCTCAACAATTAGGCCATCTACACATGCAACCAAGATACAAGAAGGGGAGGCCACCCCCTCCTATTTTGGGCCTCAAGACCAAGTTTCTACCACTAAAAAACCTCTGAGTTTCAGTGGTAGAAAGGCCAAACAAAGAGTGTTTCAAAAGCTTAGGAAGTTGGCTCAAAAGGCTTTTCAAGCCAAAGAGCCAAGGAAGGAAACCACCCCCTAACCACACAAGGCTTAAACCAACATTTTAAGACCTTAAAAATAGAACTTTTTGGAGGTTAAAACTAGCTTCAAAGTAGCATACAAAAGTGGCCAAGTGTAGACACCCCATTTTTGACCGGCCTTAAGACTCAGACGTCATCGATTGAGCGCTCGGTGATAGTGCATGTTGTGCTCGTTTCGAGGTTTCAGAGTTTCGGCTGAGAGCCTTGCCCCCGGACCTCTGAACTCTTTGTGCTTCGGCCTGGTTTGCGGACCAGGCCTTGTTTCTCTTCCCTGGAGGGAGAGAGTGGTCTGGTAGACCATCTCTTTGTGGTTGTAGGCCACTTTTCCCACTTGGAGACTAGTTTCCGGTTTTCGGAGCCTTCGGTCGCGCGCCTTGTCTCTGGACCGCTTAACGTTCTCCGTTTGGCGTGGTGTTTTAACCACACCTTGTTTCCTTGGCCTAGAGGGCCACTGTGGTTTGGGAGACCACTTTTGTGGTCGTAAACTACTTTTGGTGCTCGACAGCTAGTTTTCAAGGCTCCCGGCTGCACGCTTTATCTCCCGAACTTTCATCTTGCATCCGTTTTGGTTTGTTTTTGGTATAAACCATGTTTTCCTTGTTTGGAAGGTGGTACAAGGGTGGGAGACCAGTATTTCCCCTTGGAGACCACTTTTCCTCCTTCCAGCCAATTTTCTGGTCTGACAACTGGTCTCCCTAATCTTTGGACCATCAAAAGTGGTTGGCCACCACACCATTTGTTTGTTTTCATCCCCTGGACTCTCTCCCCCCATTGCCGACCAGTTTGTGTTTTGAGAGACCACTTAAAGTGGTCAGCCGACCACTTTAAGTAGCTGGCCGACCACTTTAAGTGGTCGGCTGCTTTTTAGCACCTTTTTGGAGATATTTTCCTCCAGCTGTAGCTGGAGGGCATTAGAGCCGTCCTCCATACACGTGTATGGAGGGATTGGTTTGAGGCTTAGCTTCTCCAAGAAGCTTTGCCTTTTTGTTTCTATAAGAGGGAACCTCCACCTCCCTCCTCTACTTTTAGAAAATCTTAGCTAGAGTGATACATATAGACTTGTATCTATTCTTCTTTGATTGCTCTTGTTTTGTGCCTTAAAGTGTAGTTTTGTCTTACTTTTGTACACAAACACACAGTCAAACACCATACCTTTGTTTCTGAGGTGCTTAGGAGTTGTTTATGGTGTTCTTGGGTTGGTTTGAGCTCAGAGAAGTTGCTGGAGTTGCAGCTTTAAACAAGGTTTTCAAGGGTGAGCTTTTAACCTTTTAATCCCCCATTCTTGCTTAAGCTTTTAGCCTTATTCGCATGTTGTTTTAAGCTTAACTTTTAACTGATAAAAGTTATAATTTTTGGTCCTTAAGATCTTTGTTTAAGGTCCCTTTTGTGTTTGGGGTTGTTTACCCCCTCTTAGGCCTTGTTAGGCCTTGTTTTGAGCCATCCCTTTAGGCTCTTGTTGTAGCCTTTGCATGACCTTTCTACCACTAAAATCTAGAGGATTTTTAGTGGTGGAAAGACGGTTTTGGGGTCCTAAATAGGAGAGGGTCATCGCCTCTCCTTGTGTGTTGTTTACTTGCTTTATATGCCTCATGTTTGAGCATGTTTATTAAGCTTGTGTTAGCTTGTTTTTAGCATGTATTTGGGGTTGTTTTAACATGCCTCAGATCTTTTTTGACTTGGTTTGGTCATTCCATGCATGCCTTATACACTTGTAGTGTAAATCACACAAACTAGCTTTGTATGCTTCATGAAATAGCATATCATTCTAGCTTCTTTTGTGTCCATTTCAGCATGTTTTTGGTGATGTTTTGCCATGTCATGATTCTATTTTGGGTTGGTTTGGTTGGCCTTTGTATGCTCCATGCACTTGCAGTACATTTCCATGAAATAGCCTAACATGCATCATGTTCTAACATGTCATTCTAGCATGCTTTTGGCTTAACATTGAGAAGATTTTGTCCATGTTTTCACATACTTTAGCTCTAATTTTGGTTGTTTTGGCCATGCATGACTTGCTTTGTATAGCCATGGTGTATTCTAGCTTGTTAGCTTTGTGCACCAAGTCCACTAGCATGCTTTACTTGGACTATTTGAATGATTTGGCATCATTTATTATGTGATTTTAGTCCATGTTTCATGCTCATCCACTTGCATTTATCACTCATTCAATACGTTGGAGGGTTTGCCCCTTTTATGCCTTAACATGAATCATTGCGTATGCCTTCATGCCTTAGCTTGCGAGCCATCATTTCAATGTGTTTTTGGGGTTATCTTGCCATGATATAACTCTGATTTTTGTTGGTTAAGTCATCCCATGCTTGGTCTTAATAGGTGTAGTGTAATCCACCTTATAGGCCTTCTATGCATCATGCTTTATGCCTTTCGTGCTAGCTTGTTTTGGCTTCCTTCCATGCATGTTTTAGTATCATTTTGACATGTTCTAGGACTGTTTTGGGTTGCCTTTTCCATATCCTTCATGCTTTGTATAGATGTAGTGCAATTGACCTTGCTAGCTTTGTGTTTTGTTGACTCATGCATGCTATCTTTGAGCTATTTAGATGATTTGGCATCATTTAACATGTTATTTCAGAGTACTTAGCATTGCCATATTCCCACTTCATTCGCTCTTTAAGTGCCTTTGAGTGTTGTGTATTGTTGCCTAGCTTATGGCCTAGCTTGTATGCTTGCATGCCTTGACCTTTGAGCCCCTAACTTAGCATGTTTAGGTCTTTGTTTTGACCTATTTCAGCTTTGTCCATGTTCAGTTCATGCATTCGTGCCATGTATTGCATGCCTCATTTGTAGTCCTCCTTATTAGCTTGCATGCTTTAGGACCTTTGCATGCCATGCTTGCTTTATTTGAATGATTTGGCATCATTTCTTACCTTATTTCAGTGCATTTAGTGTTGTTACACTTCTGCATTTGTCACTCCTTGAGCCTTCTTGAGGGTTGTGCTCTTAGGCTTACTTGGTTGGTCAATGCATTGTACATACATGCTTTGCATTTTGTGCCTTTTATTTTGGTGTTATGGCCACTGATTTGGGCATGACTAAGGTCTACGCCCTTTCGGTTTAAGTCCATTTAGCATGTATATTTACATGTTGTTCGCATGCTCATTGTTCATTGCATTAAGTATGCCATCCTACATTGCATTGTGCATGCCATGTGGTTATTTGCATTGTGTATGCCAAGTTGTTTCTTTGCATTGAGTATGCATGTTCCTAACATTGCTAATTTGTCCTTGTAGCATTGCATTGTGCATGCATGTGTTAGCATTGTTCGCATACCATTAGCGTGGTTAAGTTAATCATATCACATTGCATTGAGTATGCCATGTAGTTGCATGTTTGCATGCTTAAGTCACATTGCATGTTTGCCATGCTTTTGTTGCATTGTGTTTGGAATAGGTGTTTGTCCAAACACAAGAAACGAGCGACGTTTCATACTTAAAGTGATGAAACCTGTCTCAATTCTCGGTCGCCGATGCTCTTGATCAAATATGATAGAGTTTTAGGCTTTATGTGTTTACTTGTGCATTCATTTTCATATTGAATTGTGCAACTTCGCCTCTCGGCCATCATGCATTGAAATGCACAATTGGTGGCCCAAAGGTCGAGAACTACACTCCCTTGAATTCATTACATGATAGAGAGAATGGTTGTGCACACATATCTTGCAAATACATTGCCATGCCCTTTCTTGCTCTTTGTTACAACAAACTGGAATTTAGCAGCAACAATTGGTCGGCCAGCCAGAAAAACTAGCTGGCCGACCACTTTTTCTAGCTTTCAACAAAGAAAGTCGTCGGCAGGTGGCTGCAGAGACCAAAAGTGGTCGGCCACCCTCCCACAGGCCTCCCAAGGTGAAGTTTCAGCTTTCTGGAGCTTGGTGCAGTGTTCTGAGAACAATTGAAAACAGAGGCAAATCGGGGCATCGCATTGGATTTCCAAACGAGGCGACCGGGTATGCATGCATTCCTCTCCCTCTGAATCTCCTGCTTTTACTGCTTTACTTAGCTAATGTGTTTAGCTAGTTTACGCTTTGGTTTGTACCTTTAATAGTTAATGTGTTAGCTATTTCAATTTGTTTTGTAATAATTAGTTAACTATGATTAGTTAATTAATTTGTTGTGTAATAATTAGTTTAATTAGCTTAGAATTAGCTAGTTAGCTTTTTATTCGATCCCTCTGTCAAGATGGTGTATTGTTGTAATAAGCGTGCGCGTGTATGATGCATGTCTTCCAATCCCCATTTCTTTCTCCCTTTTACTTAACCGCTTACGATGGTTAGTTTTAGGGCATATTTCGATTAGCATACCTTATGCTTGCATGTGTGCAGCCATTCATTTGTATTGCATGGACCAGGCTCGGCGCAACATACTAATTGCATCGTATTTAAATTCTAATTTGAATACATGTACCAAGTTGCATTTCACATGACATTTTCTAGAATAGTCGAGGCTATTTTAGCCGCATTTTCGCATGCGTTGCATTAGCCATCTTAACCTGAACTAGGATCATGCATGATTTCTAACTAGTTCTTTGTTTTGGCTCGGAGTACACTGTGAGTGTTTACGCTTTAGCATACTGCATATGTGTTAATGTTGCCATGAAAGCATTCTTGCCATGAGGCTAACTGCTTATCTGACATAACTGCCTGAATGCCTATGGGTGAAGGTTGGATTACTTGAGTTGGAACAATTCATTAAAATCCTTGATTTAGCCTACTTGCGAGTAGCAAACTTCAAACCATTTTTCAAACGAACATGCAATGTTTTGTTCCAAATTAGGCGATCTAGTCTATACTTGTTTGTTGTGCGCATAACATAGTAATTCTAGGTTAATTAACCGGAATAAGAGCACATGTGTTTTCAAAAACAAAATATCATGCTTAGTACAGGCCGATTTTCCATCGGGCGAGCAGGGGTGCTCATTGCATGACCTTTCTCTCTCGTACCCAAGTTCTCGAGCCGAGGCAACTTTGGTGATGACGGACACGTGGCCTTAGGCACGAGTCAGGGTTTCCTAAATCCCCCAAAATAAAATATTTTGGTGGCGACTCTGTATCTGGCAAAGCAGTCCATGTTTGGCACTTCTTTATAAAAATCAATTTTCCAAAACGATTTGCCGGATTTAGACTCTTTGGTGATTTATCGGTCTTGCACTGCACTTTGCGAGATTAGATTCAGAACCGTGACATTTGAGTCTGAACTGTAGTAGCCTAAAGAACAAAACGGATTTCGCACCCTCGTAGCGCGGAGTCCCGGGAGTTCTCTGGGGCGCGTCTACACCAAGCAATGAACCAAAACAAAGCTTAAAAGAGGGAAATTCTTACCCTTGAAGCATAGCACTAAAACAGCAAGCAAACAGCCAAACTTCTGAGCCAAAAACACTCCAAGGAGCTCAAACAAGGCCTCAAAGAACTTCAAATCTAAGTGGAGGTGTTTGGCTAAGGGTGCTAGTGCAAATATGTAGAGAAAGCTCACTTTTAAGCACAAAATATATAGAGAGAGGATTCTAGAGAGAGAGAAAGAGAATTCTTGCTCAGCTCAAACTTTGTAACCCTTTGCATGCATATAGATGAGCTCTATATATAGGAGATACAAGAAGCCTTCAAACAAATCCAGCCATCCACATGCATGCAGATGAGCTCATCTGTGCAAACAGCTGTCAAAATATCTGCAAAAATATTTACTAAAACATTGGTGGCCGGCAAGGCCTATTGATGGCTAGGAGGGCAAAGCCCATGGCCGGCAGCCCTCAATGATAGCCAGTAGGCCATCATGAACATCACTATGCAAAGACTAACACATGGTCCAAATATGAGACAGAATGGAAATAGGGTTTGGAAGGATCAAACCTGGAGCATTCCGTCGCAAAAGTCGAGTACTCAATGAGCGATCAAACTTGTTGTTGGATGTACCCTACAAGAACATCCAAGTCTTGAGGACGGTCAAAAACAGGGTGTCTACAGTTGCCCCTCTTTGATAGAACTCGAAAGTCATAAAATGACAGGAGTGAATGTCAAAGCCCAGAGACAACCCATTTTTGACAAGGCCGAAGACTTAGACAAACATTCAATGTAACAATATAGATGCAGAAACAAATGGTTGCGCTCACAGGCTGCCTACGTATCCCTTTGCAAAGAATCAACCCAGTGTAGTTCAGGGGCAGAATGCAAAATGATACAAGGTATAACAAAATAGACGATATGCAATGCAACCAAATAATGCACATGATATACAATGTAATTGAATTGATCAAACCACAAGCAGTGCAAAACCACACAAATATCATAAAGAGATGGAAATGCAAAATCAAACTACGTTTAACACAAAAAAGGTGTGGGCACGAGCCGAACAATGTCTAACACAGGCTAAGTGCCTACATCCTCAGTACTGGCCTCAGCCTAGCGTGGATGCTTACAGTTAACAGAACCGTGTTTCAATGTGAAAGGGGTATGAGCACATGCAAAACTATGTGTCTCGCAGAGAGACCACAAAATGCAAGTAATTGGGTGGGATGATATGAGTGAGGAATGACCTGCTGTGGAAAGATCGTGATCCTAAGTGCTGAATGCAACAAAACAAAATACAATGCAATGTATGCAGTGAATAAGGCGCGCGGCCAAACTACGTTTTACCTAGAAAAGGCATGGACACAAAACAGACCACGTCTAACATAGAAAAGGTGCTGAAACCCTCAGACCACAATTCTCTTAATGGCTCGTGCACATTAACATAGAACCATGCTTCAACGAAGGAAATGTATGAGTACATGCCAAACTAAGCTTAACATGGAAAGGATGCAAGCGATAAAACGGATATGATGCAATGGATGTAACAGATAGTGTAGTAGATGCAAAAAAGTGACATACTCCAACCACGCTGGAATCGTGAGAGGAGGAAGAACAAATCCCAAACACGCTGAAATCATGTGAGGAGAGGAACACTCAAACCACGCTGGAATCGTGAGAAGAGGTCCTAAGACAGCCAATCAGGGGTGCGTTCCACGCGTCGTGAGATAAATTCCAAACACGCTAAAATTATGTGAGGAAAAGAACACTCTAACCACGCTGAAATTGTGACAAGAGGTCCGAAAACAAACCAATCAGGAGCACGCTCGACGCAACCTGAGATAAATTCCAAACACGCTGAAATCGTATGAGGAAAGGAACACTCTAACCACGCTGAAACCATGAGAAGAGGAAAGGCAAATTCCAAACACGCTGAAATCATGTGAGGAAGAACAGACTCTAACCATGCTGAAACCGTGAGAAGAGGAAAACAAATTCCAAACACGCTGAAATCGTGTGAGGAAAAAAGGCAAATTCCAAACACGCTAAAATCGTGTGAGGAAGGACAGACTCTAACTACGCTGAAATCGTGAGAAGAGGAAAACAAATTTCAAACATGTTGAAATCGTGTGAAGAAAGGCACACTTTAACCACGCTGAAACTGTGAGAAGAGGAAAACAAATTCCAAACACGCTGAAATTGTGTGAGGAAGAACAAACTCTAATCACACTGAAATCGTGAGAAGAGGAAAGACAAATTCCAAACACGTTGAAATCGTGTGAAGAAGAAAGGCAAATTCCAAACACGCTGAAATCCTATGAGGAAGGGCACAATCTAATCACGCTGAAACCGTGAGAAGAGGAAAGACAAATTCCAAACACGCTGAAATCGTGTGTGGAAGAAAGGTAAATTCCAAACATGCGGAAATCGTGTGAGGAAGGACACACTCTAAGCACACTAAAACCGTGAGAAGAGGAACGGCAAATTCCAAACACGCTGAAATCATGTGAGGAGGAACAGACTCTAACCACACTGAAACCGTGAGAAGAGGTCTGAAGAAAAGCAATCAGGAGCGCACTCGACGCAACCTAAGATAAATTCCAAACACGCTGAAATCGTGTGAGGAAAAGAGCACTCTAACCACACTGAACTCGTGAGAAGAGGACGAAAACAAGCCATCAGGAGCTCGCTCAATGCAACCTGAGATAAATTCCAAACACGTTGAAATCATGTGAGGAAAAGAGCGCTCTAACCACGCTGAACTCGTGAGAAGAGGAAGAAAACAAGCCATCAGGAGCGTGCTAAATGCAACCTGAGATAAGTCCCGGGGGACAACGATCTTAAACGCTGCTCAGCGTAAAAGGATAAATGATACAAGATAACACAAGATGCAAATAAATGCAATAAGTGTGATGATACGATACATGTTACAAGCAATGTATGATGTTTAGGGAATGCAATAAACTAACAAAGCGATGCTTTAGAAAGCACCTCATGGGGTGAATGGCAATGAACTGCTCTACTCTGACAGGGATCTTCCCTTTGTGTTCTTCGAACTCTTACCTTCAACTCACAGTACAAAGGTCCTGAAATGCTGACACAGGGTAACCTCTGAATGTAGAAGCCACGGATGCCGCTTTTCTTCCTGATCATATTCACAACTTTCCCTATTCTCCAACAGGGTGACAGACTAGGTTGGTTCAATACCCAGAATTGAGGCGCATACACGCTACCTCAACCTATGGGGCTTCCATACAGATTTCAAGCTGAGGATACACCTCTAGATCTTTAAACCAGACTTTAGTCTTGGAAATTCCAAACCTTGTGTTCTAGGCATCGCCATTCGAACTCTAGTTTCCACCGTCGCAGTTGGTCTCCTAGGAACTCATCGCAAACACAGCCAAGATGCCTCTGGCAGGGAATGATATTTGGGGATACGTAACATGCCCGGGGGGTACCTGCGCACGTTAAATAGTTCGGACTCCCCATCTCTTTGATCAAGCCTCACTAGTGCAATGTGAAACATAGATGAGAGTCCAAATTTGGCAACTTTTATTGAAAATCCATTTTATTGCAATTTTGTCAAAAATGGACTGCGTCATCAAATTTCAGAGTCGCCACCTAATATTTTTGGGAAATTAGGAAACCCATGACTCGTGCCAAAACCAATGTTCGTCGTAACCAAGGATGCTTGGCTCGGAACCTTAGGTATGAGAGGGGAAGGTCAATAATGAGCACTCCCGCTCACCCGATCAAAGATCGGCCTCTACTAAACGATGATATAAATTTTATTTTCTTTATATGTTCATGTTCTGATTGTTGAAGTAAATCCTAAAATTTACTATGTGAAGCATACAAGTATAGACTAGTTTTCTCAAACTGGAACAATTCAATTTCATGTTTGTTTGTCGAAAATAGTTTGAATTTGCCACCTCAAGTGGCTTACAGTTTGTGAATTTGCCACCAGAAAGTGGGCATAAAACGTACATTCGTTGAATCATTCCAATTCAAGCAACAAGCTTTCATCCACGGGCATTCAAACAGTTTATCAATTAAGCACTTCGCCTCATGGTAGGATGCTAAACATAATAAGAAAATTATGTACAAATGGGATGCTAAAGCATAAAAACGCATAGATTTACCGATGTCCCTCGAACAACTTCAAAACAAAACAAAGTTAGAAAATATGCATGATTCCTAACTCTACAATGTGACAATGCAACACACGTGATACACAATTTACTAGGCTCGGCTACTAACATGGCATATAAAATGATTTGATCGCCTATAGTTTAAGCATGTATTCAGAGAAATATTGAAATGGCAATGCGAATGAGAATGATGAACTGAGCCCCGGTGCATGCAATACAAGTGGATGCAAACATGAGTATGCTAAATTAAACATGATCCCCTAAACTAACCATCGTAAGCTGATAAATAAAAGGGAAAAAGACGTGGGGTTGGAAGACATGCACACACACACACACACTTATTACAACATTGCGCCATCGCGAAGGAGGATCCGAATAAACTAACTAGCTAATTAATTAAAACAAAATTATTACAAAACAAATTAACTATCTATGCTAACTAATTATTACAACATCACAACTAATTAAGTATTCTAGCTAATTATTCTAACTACTTAATGGCAACTACTTAACTAATTATAAAATTCGAATTAACGAATTAATTAATTACACTAATTAATTAATTACACTGATTAATTAATTTACACAATTCTAAGTAATTACACTAATTAATTAATTTATACAATTCTAAGTAATAACACTAATTAATTAATTTATACAATTCTAATTAACTAATTAATTAAATACACTAATTAAATTCTAATGAACTAACGAATTAACTAAACAACTTAATTAATTATAAAATTCTAATGAACTAATCTACCTAATTATTACACTAACTATTTAATTACAGTGTAACTAATTAAATTAATTAACTAAGTAATTACAACATGAATTAACTAATGAAATAACTAATCTAAGTAAATAACTAATTAAATGACTAAGCTAAATAATCTAATTAAATAACTATGACTAACTAAGTAATAATTAAACAAATTAACCATTCTACCTAATTACTACAGATTGGAACTAAATAATTAATTTACACTATTTAATTAATTATAAAATTCTAATTAACGTCCTAATTAACTCGTTACCTAATTAATTAATTAACTAATACTATTCTAACAGACCAACGAAGCCCAAACACCATTGCCGAAGTAGCTGGATCGTGGTGACCTTTTCTGTTAGAATATATAATATATTAGTAGATAGTAATCCTCCCTTTCGGTGCCTTTGGGTGCTAGTGATTCACTTTCCATCATGAGCTCAAACATGTATTGTCTGTAACCTTCTCCTATATAAAGGAGCCACTGAACAATTACATAATATCAATTAATAACATTCAATACATCAATAGATACATTATTCTCTCTGTATTTCTCTCTTTATACATTGAATTTAACATGGTATCAGAGCTATAAGATTTAGGCCTGTATTTCCTTCTCACCGGCGGGCGGGCGGCCGGCAACTTTGCCTTCGCTGGCCGCCGGACCTCTACACATACCTTCACCCAATTTTTGGCTCCACCTCGAGTTCCTTCTCAACAACCTCCACTGGCTGTGGCTCTTGCGCCTCCTTTTTCAACAGATTCACTTAGTCCTTTTCAACGAGCTCCTCAACAGCCCTCCGTCGTCGCTCATTACGCGCAACCACGCGCCGCCTATGGTGCGAGCTCCTTAACAGCCACACCTCTGCCGAGCTCCCGTTGCGAGCCAACACGCCTTCCGACGAACTTAGATCAGATCTGGGTTTCGATTCACCTTTGCTACTTTCTGCTTCGGCGTCATTGTTGCTCTCTCTCTCTCTCCACCGCCGCAGAGAGCACCAGCCACTTGTGTTAATACTCATTCTCTCTCTAACGCCATTTGCATGCTAGTCGGCGCAGCTCCAAGCAACACCATCGAAGACCCATGCCACTGCCATGGTTGGCCAGTACCGGAACCAGCTCGTCACAGTAGCTGCTTACTCATGCTACTAACGTCCTGCAACCTTGCCACTACCTTCAGCTATGATTTGATCAACGCTACCCACCGTCAACAGCCACAGCTTCGGCTAACCTGGGCGTCACGTCAGCTTCAACTACCACCAGTTCATGCCAACGTCTGCTGCAACTCCCGGTGACGGCGTCGTCCTTATCACCGACCCGACCTACTGCTGGCCCTCTCCTAGCCCCTGCTTCCAGCCACGGCTCGCACCAGCTCCGGCTTGCACTATTCTCGCTTTCTTTTATGATGATGGTGGGGACAAAAACAGACAAAGAGAAAACATCTTTCTCTATACAATTTATGATGAAAACAACTCACTCTCTCATCATCGATTTCACTGGTTCTCAAACACCACCATGATTTCATCATCGTCGATTTCCTCGACTTTCATGTCTATGAACGATCAACTACCTTTAGATTGCTCTCATGATACACTGGAACATTCCCAGGCCTCATACCAACACCAAAGATAGCTCATCTCTCTCAACCTTTTCCTTTTTTGAACCAATATACTCCTCTACCCATGCCGATCTACTTTTTCTTTTATTTATTTATTTTTATCTTCCACCACACCATTTGTAATACGCAATCTCACCTCACAGATTCACACACCGTCACTGATTTTTCAAACCGTTACTTTATTTTATTTTATTTTTTATTTTTCTTTTTGAACATTACACCACCGCCCCAACATCCTCCACCCACAAAATATTCTCTCTTTTCTTTATCTATTTTTTATTATTATTATTAAACAACACATACCACAACTTTTTTTTTTATTTCTGTCGGGGATCAAACCCGATCACTATTTTACACCGAAAAAAAAAAAAAAAAACACAAAACAACAAAAAAAAAAAAACAAATTCTCCGACCACCACAAAAAAAAAAAAAAAAAAAAACGGCCTTAATTTTTTGCCTCTTCAGCTGTTCTCTTCTTCTTGCCTCGGTCTTGGGTGTCCCTTGCCGGCATTGCCTCCGTGTTTCCCACGCCGCCGAGCACGTTCACTTCCCGTTGCTCCTCAAATGTCACATATGGCGGACCTCCGAATCTGAGCATAACGGTGGCCTTCCGCTTCAGCTCATTGTTTTCCGTCTTCAACACACTTATCTCTGCTCGAGCATCCTTATATATGCCCTGGAGCAGAGCCAGTTGGGCGTTTAACTGCTGCACCTCATTTGTCCTACTCTGAAGCCGGTGCAACAAGTTTGTGACCGCAGTCATGGTCTCAACACATGACTTTAATGTATAATAATTGGCCTCAATATCAGATTGAGCAGCCATTATTTGCTCAACTGACAACATCGGATAGTTCAATGGCGCAAAACCAAGGGCGCTTGGTCCAGGGGCGCTTGGTTGCGGTTCAAGGGCAACTGCCCCAATTATCTCTCTTGTGGACTCATTGAGGTCGGGAAAGAGTGTGAGCAGACCACGGGAAGAAGAGGCTATGTTCTGGGTAGCTGAATGGGAAGAAGAGGCCATGTTATGGGTTGCTATGTGTTTCAGATTCAGAGAAACAGAGTGTTACAGAGTATCTCTCTCAGAAAACGAAGAGGTTTTCAGAGGTTTTCAGCAGGTGTTTTGTTTTGCCTCAGCCACAACCTCAGCCTCCATCTTGGTTTAAATAGCCAACACAGACACGCGCATTGCGCGCCTCTTGACGCCAGACGACAAACCAGGCGCACCAGCCAAGGCAGGCACGTGCATCGCCGCGTGTCTGGCGCGCCTTTTGATGGCATGCCTTTTGATAGATTGGGCATGCCTTTTGAGGGCGCAACTTTATTCTCCAACGGTCTGACACGACCACACGGTTAGCTTCTTCATGGGTCCGGCAAGACTCTGTAAACTGTCCCGACATTGATTCCGGTTAACTTCTTCATGGGTCCGGCAAGACTCTGTAAACTGTCCCGACATTGATTCTGGTTAGCTTCTACATGGGTCCGGCAAGACTCTGTAAACTATCTCGACATTGATTCCGGTTAGCTTCTACAGGGGTCCGGCAAGACTCTGTAAACTGTCCTGACATTGATTCCGGTTAGCTTCTACATGGGTCTGGCAAGACTCCGTAAACTGTCCCGACATTGATGGGTCCGGCAAGACTCCGTAAACTGTCTCGACATTGATTCCGGTTAGCTGCTACAACGGTCCGACCCGACCATACAGTGTCTTCACCAACGGTCTGACACGACCATACAGTGTCTCCTATCCTATTTTATTTTATTTTATTTTTCTGTTTTGTTACTCTCTCCAAACTCAAGTTGGTTGGTTCCTATCCACCTTGAGTTTGAGGGAGGATGTTAGAATATATAATATATTAGTAGATAGTAATCCTCCCTTTCGGTGCCTTTGGGTGCTAGTGCTTCACTTTCCATCATGAGCTCAAACATGTATTGTCTGTAACCTTCTCCTATATAAAGGAGCCACTGAACAATTACATAATATTAATTAATAACATTCAATACATCAATAGATAGATTATTCTCTCTGTATTTCTCTCTTTATACATTGAATTTAACATTTTCTCTCTCTAGAAACGTGTCTATCTGTATGTTTGGAATGAAGAAGAGAAGCTAAAGGGGAAAACGGCTAGTGGCATCGCGTTCATTGGCTTCACCACACCATGGGCACCCAGTTTCTGTCACAACAATTAGGATCTGTAGACTGTGTGGTGCCGTAGAGATGATGACCCTGCATGTATTTTTGTTATCCCACTCTCTCCCCCATGTGTGTGTTTATGCAGCTCAAAAATCGTGTGTCTGTGTTCTTCTTTTTATCCCTCACCGAACACAACACCGAGAGAGAGAAATTAGTTTGTGTACATTGATCTCCGTCTGATAGCCGAGAGAGAGGTTGATGCCGAGAGTGAGAGAGATTGAGAGAGAACTTGTTACGCCAACTTGGAACATGAGGTCAGAACCACCATGTGGGTAGCTCCCCCTCTCGAAGAGTTGTCGCACAGCCGAGCCACCCACCTCGTGCGTCCGCTGTGTGTGATCGGAGACCGAGAGAGGAGAGGGGTTTGCATGTGTCCACCTTTGTGTGAGAGAGAGGTCTGTATTATAGCTCAGATCAATACCCCTTCCCCCCCCATGCACACCAAGAAAGAGGGAGATTAGAGAGAGATGTCCAACTTCCACCGAATGCATGTTGTGTGTTGCCGCAGCTCCGTGTGTGCGTGTGATGGCAGTGGTATGTGTCTGCTGTGTCTAGTGTATGGTGTATCTCAACTGTGTGTAATGCTCTCTCTCTAAACCATGTGTGCATGTATGTTTGGGTTGAGAGGGCGAGGGAGAGAGGTTGGCTGTGTGTGTGTGTGTGTGCCGTGTGTGTAGGGCCTGGGTGTGTGTCGCGGGTGTGTGTATGCAACTTTTTCGTGTGTCTAGTGTGTGTGTGTCTATGTGTTATGTTATGCATGTCTCTCTGTGTTGTCTTGGGTGTGTTGTGTATGAGTGGTGTGTGAATCCCGTGGGTGTCTTAGAGAGAGAAGAGAGAACTGGGTTTAGTGTGAGCTGTGTGTGTGTTGTGTCTGCATGTGTGTTGGGTGTATGTAGTGTATGACCTCTCCCTCTCTCTCAATCTCTCTCTAGAAAATTCTTTCTCAACAACATTATCACTCCTCTCCCCTCCATGATCTAGAAAATTCTTTCTCAGCAACAATATCAGTCTTCTCCCCTCCATGATCTGTCTATTTTTTTAAAATATTATCTTCCAGAACTCACTCACCGCCCCTCTGATTATAATCTTCTAAAACAAATAATATCACCATCCACCGAAGAAATAATCATGCCGACCGTACACCATTCTCTATCTCTTAAAATTATATCCTTTTTCCCATCCAAAACTCATCATATTATTCATCCTCCACCATATATTTTTTTTTTTATCTTCTCATTTTATGCGCCACCCATTTGACCATATATTCCATGCTATATATATATATATATATAAAAACATAATTATCATAATATATTATAATATATAAACACCTACATATATATACATATATATATATATCAATCAATTGAATTCAATCTTCTTCTTTTATTATTATTATTATTATTATTTTCTTTTTCTTTTCTTTTCTTTTGTATTTTCTTCTTATTATTTTCTATTAAATACACCACCTCAAAATATGTACACACACAAAATTATAAAATACTACGAATTAAAAAACATATTAGTGATATAAACTAATTTGGCCAAAATGGGTGGGGTTTGGGCTTAAAGGTGCAATTTGATTTTTCTGGTGAGGGTGGTCAAAATAAAGTGCCCAAGTCTTAGGACCGGTCAAAATGGGGTGTCTACAGTTGCCCCTCTTTGACAGAGCTCGAAGTCATTTCTTGACGTGAGTGAATGTCAAAGCCCGAAGACTACCCTTTTGATAAGGACATAAGACTTGGGCAATCAAGCAAAATGCAATGCATGTGGTTGAACCCAAAAGTTGCCTACGTATCCCTTTGCAAGGAATCAAACCAGCGTAGTTCAGGGACAAGATGCGAATGATATGCAGGAAAATTCTGATAATTGGACTTATACGCTACGCGAAGCCAATTATTTTTGAAAAACTTATGATCATGCAAGACAACCTAACGCGTCTCACACGAAAAGAGGAATGATGGTGTGAACACCAGGCACACCTGATGTTTTGAATTGAGTTAATAAAAACCTAACGTGTCTCACACGAAAGGAGGAAAGATGGTGTAAACAACATGCGCACCTAATGTTCTTAACTGAGTGAAAGCAACTACCTAACGTGTCTCACACGAAAAGAGGAGGGGTGGTGTAAACAGACAGGCGCACCTGCTGTTGTTAATCGATTTGGGTGGTGTGAACAGACAACCGCACCTGCTGTTGTTAACCGATTTGGGTGGCCACGGATGCCGCTTTTCTGATCATATTTACAACTTTCCCTATTCTCCAACGGAGTGACAGACTAGGTTGGTTCAGTATCCAGAATTGAGGCGCACATAAGCTACCTCAACCTATGGGGCTACCATATAGATTTCAAGCCAGGGATACACCCCTGGGTATTTAAACCAGACTTTAGTCTTAGAAATTCTAAACCTTTGCGTTCTAGGCATCGCCATTCGAACTCTAGTTTTCACCGTCGCCGTTGGTCTCCTACGAACTTATTGCAATCATAGGCAGGTAGCTATACAAGACCACCTAAAGTCGTTCGGGCATGACAAACACCAAATGAATTGCACATTTAGAGGATTTAAGGTCTCCTAGACCAAAAGAGTACACAAGATAGTAGGATACAAGGGTGCGTAAAGTAGCGTGATTGGATTGGAATGCACAAGACAATGCGATGCACAAAGTAGCGCAATTCAAATTGATGCACAAAGCAGTGCGGTGTCCAAAGCAAGGCGATTAAAATTGCTGCCCAAAGCAATGCGGTGCCCAAAGCAGGGCGTTGCCCAAAGTAGGGCAATTAAAATTGATGCCCAAAGTAGGGCGGTGGCCAAAGCAGGGCGATTGAAATTGGTGCCCAAAGCAGGGCGATTGAAATTGATGCACAAAGTAGTGCGGTGCCCAAAGCAGGGCAGTTGAAATTGATGCCCAAAGCGGGGCGGTGCCCAAAGCAGGGCGATTGAAATTGATGCACAAAGCAGGGCGATTGAAATTGACGCCCAAAGCAGGGCGGTGCCCAAAGTAGGGCGATTGAAATTGAAATTTATGTGGTAGGTGCATAAAGTGAGATTATTGTGCAATAGATGCACAGATATGTACATACAGTATACATATAGTCAGATACAGACATATACACAGACAGAGGCGGATATATACACAAATATATACGGATATATACACAGAAATATACGATATAGATACACAGATATATACGGTATATGCACAGACAGAGGCGGATATATACACAAATTTATATGGACCTATATACAGACATATACAGAGATATACACATGTGGGGAATGTTCTGTTTGCAGCCGTCAACGGGAAGATGCTGTTACTGAGAAGGCATATTCCGTTTGCTGACGTCTGCACACGTACACATAATAGGCAAAAAAGAAAGAAAAATCACAAAATGGATGGACACGGAATGCGGGGTTTCGAACCCCTGACCTCAAGCTTGGCCTCCGAGTCCTCAACCAGTGAGCCACGCCACTCTTGTGACAAAATATACAAATTAATATATATATACTATACAAGACATATATACATAAAATCAAAACAAAACAAAAGAAACTCTCAGTGGGGTTCGAACCCCTAACCCAACCACTAAGCCAAACCACTGAACCCAAACCACTCTTAGGACCAAATGTTCAAGCAATTATATATACATACATAAAACCAAAACAAAACAAAAAAAACATTTGTTGTGGGATTCGAACCCCTGATGTCGGGCTAAGGCTCTCCGAATCCTTAACCCACTGTGCCAAACCACTGAACCCAAGCCACACCTGTAACGAAAATGTGCAAACAAATATATATATTACATATCTCTACAATATATATACATACATGCATACACAATTCATTCCCACGCCTCCCTTTTTTCGTAAACGCGTGACACGCGTCTTGCTTTTGCATCACTGGCAGACAAAAGTAGGCCTCGAACGACGCTCGCCATGCCATCTCCTTCTTTGTCCTCTTCTCTTGTCTTCTTCTTTTCTTTCTTCTTCATAATCAGTCTTCTCCGTCTTCTTCTTCACCATTCTCTTCCATCTTCTTCATTTTCATCACTCTCTTCTGCTTCTTCATCACTCACCATTCTCCTTCTTCATCATTCATCTCTGTTTCTTTTTCCTCATTGTAGACACCCCATTTTTTACCGTCCTCAAGACTTGGACGTCATCATTTGAATACTCGATGATTATCCATGTTCGTGTTCGTTTTGAGTTCTCGGAGGTCTCGGCTACGCGTCTTGCCTAAAGATCTCTCAACTGCTCTGTTTTGTGCTTGGCTGTGGACCAAACACTTGTGGTTTTTCTTCTGAGGGAAGAGGGTGGCTTGTTGGCCATCCCTACACCCCACCGGCCATGGCATGAGGCCATCGGCCCCTCTTTCTTGCCACCGGCCAAGAGTGTTGGCCGGTCGGCACTATATTTGGTCGATCGGCCATTGTGTTGGTTGATCGGCCATTTTTGCTGGCCGAACCCTATTCATCTGCTTTATGTAGATATTTTATGCCAGCTGGTGCAACCGACATGCACAATTAACCCCAAGGTTTGAACCTCTTGTTTAGCTTCTCTTGGAAGCTTGAGGATTTGAACCTCTATAAAGAGGGAGCCCCTCCTCCCTCCTCCAAGGTTCAGAAAATTTGTTCTTGGGAGGATAGATATATTATTGTATCTATTTTTCTTGGTTTGGTCTTATTTTGTGACCTAAAGTGAGTTTTGTCTTACTTTTGCATTAGAACACCTAGCATTACACCATCCTTAGGTTGTTGAGGCCTTAGAAGGTTGTTGTTAGGGTTCTTGGACTGGTTTTGACCAAAGAAAGGTGCTGAAGCTTTGTTCCCAAAGAAGGTCTATAAGGGTGAGCATCCTTACTTTAGTTATCCCTTTCTTGCTTAGGCTTTTAGCCATTCTTGGTTATTGTTTTAATCTTAGACTATAACTGATAAAAGTTCTGATTTTGTGTGCTTTAGAACTTTGTTTAAGGTCACTTTGGGGTTTGGGGTTGTCTCCCCCCCTCCAAGGCCTTGTTAGACCTTGTTTTAGGCCATACCTTTTGGCGATTGTTTTGGTCTTTGCATGACCTCTCTACCACTGAAAACTCTGGATTTCAGTGGTGGAGAGGTAGTTTTGAGGTCCTAAATAGAAGGGGGTCATCCCCCTTCCTTCTTGGCTTTAGTGCTTGCATAAATAGCTTATGTGGTAGCATGTGTGTTTAGTTTGTTTTAGCTCCATTTCAGTATGTATTAGGCTTTGTTTTGCCATGATACACCTCTGTTTTGAGTTGGTTCAGACATGCCATGTATGCTTCATACACTTGTCTTGCGATCCCATGATTTGGCCTTAACATGCATCATGTTGTAACATGTGTTTTTAGCATGATTTTGGCTCAACTCCATGAAGCTTTTAGCCTTGTTGTAGCATGCTTAAGCTCTATTTTTCATTGTTTTGGTTATGCTTGCATTGTTTTGTATAGCCATCGTGCAATCTAGCATGTTAGCTTTGAGTGTCTAAGTTGCTAGCATGCTCTATTTGGATCATTTCAGTGGTTTGGCATCACTTAGAATGTTATTTCAGTCCATATTTCATGCTTATAAACTTACACTTATCACTCCTTTAATGTCTTAAAGAGTTTGTGTTTTATGCTTTTTGAACGGATCATTGCGTATGCTTCCATGCTTAGGCCATTTGGATGCCATCTAAGTGTGTTTTTGGCCTTATCTTGACCTGCATTGGGACTGTTTTGAGTCCCTTTGACCCTTTGGGACTTGCCTTGTATGGCCATGGTTTAACCCCATTGGTTAGCCTTAGGCCTTGGACCTTTTTGCATGCTTTGCTTGCTTTATTTGGTTGATTAGGCATCATTCCTTACATATTTTCAGAGCTTAATGCATTGTCATTTTCTCATATTTATCACATCTTACTCATGCTTGAGGGTTGTGCATGGTTGCCTAAGTGTTGGACCACTCACATGTGCACGATTGTTTTGCATTTTCATACCTCCAATTCTTAACTTTGGCCACTATTTTGGACCTATTAGAGAGCTGTCCATCTTGGTGTAAGTCCATCCTTTGCATGTTGTTGCATGCTCGCCATGTATGTTGTTGTATACTCGGCTCATTGCATGTTATTGCATACTTAAGTTGCATTTTGCATCCTTGTTAGCTTGCATTTTGCCATGTGTTTGATAGGTCGTTACATGTTTGCATGCTTGTTCACATGCTCATGTTGCATTAGCTCGCTTGCATGTTTAGGTTGCATAGCATTGTGCATGTTTGCATCCCTTGCCTCTTGATAAATCATGATAGAGGTTGGGGGGCCCTTTATGTGTTTTGTGTGCATTTCATTTGACATTAAAATGCACACTTGGCATCTTGGGCCATCATGCATTGAAATTCGTGATTGATGGCCCAAGGGTCGAGAACCAAACTCCTTTGAGTCTCAAACATGATGAGGAGGGTGGTGGTGCACACATTGCTTTGAAAATGCATTGCCATGTCCTGTCTGTCCTCTACTGCAGCAAAACAGGATTCTGCAGGAAGAGATGGCCGGTCGGCCATCTTAAGTGCCGACCGGCCATGAATTGTTGGCCGAGATTACCACAAATGGTCGATGACCAGTTCCCCATGGCCGGTGGCCTCACCTTTTGGTCGGTGGCCTCCCACAACCCTCAGGGAGTAGTTCAGAAGTAACTTTGAGACTTGCGCAGTGTTCAGAGTTGCAGAGCAGTGTAAACAGAGGCAACATGAGTATGGTGATGGATTTCCGAGCGGAGCCGAGCATACATATATTTGTCCCTCTTCCCGAGACTGCTTTACTGCTTTATTAGCTTAGTTAATTTGTTTAACTAGTTAAGTGGTTTTGTAATAATTGATTAGCTTTGTTAGTTAGTTAATTTGTATTATTCTTTCAAACCCTCCGAGAGAGGGCCAATCGTGTAATAAGTGTGCGTGAGTGTGTGAATGTCTTCCAACCCCACGTCTTTCTTCCTTTTACTTACCTGCTTTCAATGGTTAGTTTTAGGGCACGTTTTAATTAGCATCCTTATGCTCGCATGTTTGCATCATTCATCTGTATTGCATGCACCGGGCTCGGCGCATCATGCTAATTGCATTGTATTTCAATTCCAAGTTGAATACGTGCATCGAATCGTTGCATCTCATATGCCATTGTAGATTAGTCGAGCCTATTCTAGTTGCATTTTGCCTGCGACACATTAGCCATCTTAACATGGACTTGGATCATGCATTTGATCGCTAACATGATTCTTTGTTTTTGCTCGGAGTACACTGTGAGTGTTTACGCTTTAGCATCTTGCATGTATGTGAATGCTAACATGACAGCATGCTTGCCATGAGGCTAATTGCTTATGTGATATAATTGCCTGAATGCCTGTGGGCGAAAGTTGGGTTGCTTGAATTGGATAAAATTCATTGAAATCCGTGTTTTAGCCTACTTGCAAGTAGCAAACTTCAAACCATTTCCAAACAAACGGATATGCGATGCTCTGTTCCAAATTAGGCGATCTAGTCTATACTTGTGTGTTATGCGCATCACATAGTAATTCTAGCTAATTAACCGGAATAAGAACACATATGTTTTCAAAACAAAATATCATGCTTAAATGCAGGCCGATCTTGGATCGGGCGGCGAATGCTCATAGATGACCTTCCCCAATCGTACCCAAGTTCCCGAGCCGAGGCAACTTTGTTGATGACGGACACGTGACCTTAGGCAACGAGTCAGGGTTTCCTAAATTCCCCCAAAATAAAATATTTAGGGGGCGACTCTGTATCTGGAAAAGAAGTCTATGTTTGGCACTTCTTTACAAAAATCAGTTTTCCAAAATGATTTGTCGGATTTGGACTCTTTGGTGATTTATCAATCTCACATCGCACATTGTGAGATCAGATTAAGAACCGTGACACTCGAGTCTGAACTGTGGTAGCATAAAGCCCGAGGGCGCGTCCACACTCATCCTCGTTGAGAGAGAAACTTCTTCATCAAGAGACAGAACATAGAAGGCCAAACCTCAGTCTACTCTCTGTTCTTGCTCTGCAGCCCATTTCTTTTACACCTCTTAACACACATCCATGGCTTCCTCATCCCGTCCCCTCACTCTATTTCCGGATCTAAACGATCCTACAAGCTTTTCTGGGCCGAGTGCCCCTAGTCCCACTCTTCCCATCATTCCTCTTCCTGACCTTCCTGTGTTGTCGATTGAGCAAATAATGGCCGCTCAATCCGACATAGAAGCCAACCACTTTACATTGAGGTCTTGCACGGAGACAGTGGCGGCAGTGTGAAGACCACCCGAGAACTCTCGGCTCCACACGGGAGGGCGCGAATCGTTTGTTCTTAGCTACTACAATTCGGACTCCTGTCACGATTTTAAATCTAATCTCGCAAAATGCAATGCAAGACTTGATAAATCACCAAAGAGTCTAAATCTGACAAATTGTTTTGGAAAATCGATTTTAATAAAGAAGTGCCAAACATGGACTACTTTGCCAGATACAGAGTCGCCACCTAAATATTTTATTTTAGAAAATTTAGGAAACCCTGACTCGTGCCTAAGGCCACGTGTCCGTTATCACCAAAGTTGCCTCGGCTCGGGAACTTGGGTATGAGAAGGGAAGTTCATGCAATGAGCACCCCCACTCGCCCGATCAAAGATCGGCCTTTACTAACATGATATTTTGTTTTTGAAGACACATGTGTTCTTATTCTGGTTTATTACCCTAGAATTACTATGTGATGCGCACAGCATGCAAGTATAGACTAGATCACCTAAGTTGGAACAAAACATTTCATGTTCGTTTGTTTGAAAACGGTTTAGAGGTGCTACTCGCAAGTAGGCTAAGTCGTGGATTTTGCCACCCTCAAGTGGGCATAGAAAATAATATTTTGATGAATTGTTCCAATTCAAGCAATTCAACCTTCACCCACAGGCATTCAAGCAGTTAATTACTTAAGCAGTTAGCCTCATGGCAAGCATGCTAACATGGCAACATACACATCTCATGCAGTATGCTAAAGCGTAAACACTCATGGTGTACTCCGAGCCAAAATAGAGAACTAATTAGAAATCATGCATGATCCTAGTTCATGTTAAGATGGCTAATGCAACAAATGTAAAAATGCAACTCAGATAGGCTCGGCTATTCTAAGAAGTCATGTGAACGCAACTTGATAATATGTTGTTGAACACGTATTCAAGTAATTGTATTGAAATACAATGCAGTCAGTATGATGTGCCGAGCCCGGTGCATGCAAAACAGATGAATGAATGCACGCATGCAAACATAAGTATGCTAATTGAAACATGCCCTAAAACTAACTATCAAAAGCAGGTAAGTAAAAGAGAAAAAGGAATGGGGGTTGGAAGACATGCATCACACACATGCACGCTTATTACAAAGTTCACCCTTTTGACGAAGGGTCCGAATAATAAGGTAACTAGCTAATCTAAGCTAATTAAACTAATTATTACATCACAAAACTAATTAACTAACAAGTTAACTAATTAGTTATTACAACACAAATTGAATAGCTAAGCAAAGCATTAACTACTTAAGTACAAAAAACAAATAGCTAACTAGGCTAAGCAAAGAAGCTAAGTAAAGCAGTAAAGAGATATCCTCGGAGGAAAAGGAGTGTATGCATGCTCGGCCGCCTCGTTCAGAAATCCGTCGCGATGCCCCAACTTGCCTCTGTTTTCAATTGTTCTCAGAACACTGTACAAAGCTCCAGATAGCTTTTGCTCCACCATGGGAACCTGTAGGAGGGTGGCCGACCAGTTGTTGATGTAGGAGACCACCTGCCGACCACTTTCCTTTGCTACAGACCAGAAAAAGTGGTCGGCCAGCCACTTTTATTGGTCTACCAACCACTTGTTGCTGCATTTCTCTAGTTTGGTGCAACATAGAACAAGAAGGGGCATGGTAATGTATTTGCAAGATATGTGTGCACAATCACCCTCCCTATCATTTCATGATCTCAAGGGAGTGCGGTTCTCAACTCTCAGCCACCAATCGCGCATCTCAATACATGATGGCCGAGAGGCCAAGATTGCACGAATCAATGTAAATGAATTCACACATAACACATAAAGCCTTAACCTCTATCATGCTTGATCAAGAGGGCCGGTGACCGAGGGCACGTTTCATCACTTCAAGTATGAAACGTCCCTCGTTTCTCGTGTTTGGACTAACACTCTATCCAAACACAATGCAATGCGATGAGATGATCATGCAAACCTAGCAATGCTAATAGCATGCATACACAATGCAGTGCAACATAAGCATGCAAATAACTTGCAAACAACCAATGCTAGAATGGCATGAACAAAATTCTAAACATAATGTAATGCATGCATACACAATGCCATGCAACAAGATCAACCTATCTATGCTAATAGCATGCATACACAATGAAATACAACGTAAGCATGCAAACAACATGAAAACAAACATGCTCAATGGACTTAAACCGAATATGGACAAACCTCAATCATGCCTAAAACAGTGGCCAGAATGCTGAAATAAAGGCATAAAAGCAAGAGAAATGCATACACGTGTATTGGCTCACAAATTAGGCATAAGAACATAACTCTCAAAAGTGCTCAAGGAGTGACAAATGTGGGAGTGTAACAACACTATAAGCACTAAAATAAGGTATGAAATGATGCCAAATCATTCAATCAACACAAGCAAGGCATGCAAGAGCCCTTAAGGCACAAAGCTACCAAGGAGGACTACTCTAGAGACATGCAATATATGACACAAATGTATGAACCAAGCATGGATAGAGTTCAAATAGGTCTAAGCAAAGACCAAAACATGCTGAGATGGGGGCTCAAAGGTCTAAGCCTGCATGCATGCACACTAAGCCACAAACAAGGCAACAATGCACGACCCTTAGAGGCACTCAAAGGGTGAAAGAAATGGGAATATGGCAATGCTATATGCTCTCAAATATCATGTTCAATGATGCCAAATCATCCAAACAACACAAATGAAGCATGCTGGGAGGCTCAAAGCTTCAAAACTAGCATAGGCACTTGCACTATAGCTTTGCAATACATGAAGCATATGGAAAATACAACCTATAACAGTCCTAGAGCATGTTAAAATGATGCTAAAACATGTATGGAAGGAAGCCAAAATAAGCTAGCATGGTAAGCATGAAGCATGAAATATGCAAGGCCAATAGGGAGGTTTACACTACACCTACCAAAACCAAGCATGAGATGGCTTCGCCAACAAAAATCAGAGTTATATCATGGCAAAATAAGCCCAAAAACACACTGAAATGATAGCTCGCAAGCTTAGACTTGAAGGCTTACACAATGACTCATGTTTAAGGCAGAAAGCTCAAACTCTCCAACGCATTAAAAGAGTGAAAGATGTGAGTGCATGACCATGAAACATGCACTGAAATCACATATGAAATAATGCCAAATCATAAAAATAGCCCAAGCAATGCATGCTAGTGGACTCAATACACAAAGCTAATGAGCTAGATTGAACCATGACTATACAAAGCAATGCATGCATGACCAAAACAACATAAATCAGACCTAGAGCATGCTAAAACATGACCAAAATGTTCTTGGAGTTAACCCAAAAGCATGCTAGAATGATGATCAAAAGCATGATACACATTAGGCTAGTAAATAGAAATGCACTACAAGTGCATGGAGCATGCGTGGGGCTATCAAACCAAACCTTAACAGAGGTATATTATGGCAAAACAACACCAAGAACATGCTGAGATGGACTCAAAACATGCTAGAAAGACATGCTACTTCATGAAGCGCACAAAGCTAGTTTGTAAGGATTACGCTACAAGTGTATAAAGCATGCAAGGGATGACAAAACCAAGTCAAAACAGTGGTATGCCATGTCAAAATAATCCCAAATACATGCTAAGAATAAGCGAACACAAGCTTAACAAATATGCTCAAACATGAGGCAAATAAGGCAAACATTCAAGATATAAGGAGAGGGGATGACCCTCTCCTATTTGGGACCTCAAAACAACATTTCCACCACTAAAATTCCTCTGAGTTTCAGTGGTGAGAAGGCCAAAAGGAGGTGGTCCCAATAGCTTAAAAGGATAGCACGAAAACAAGGCCAAACAAGACCTAAGAGGGGGGTAGACCACCCCCAACACAGAAGAGACATTAAACAAACATTACAAGCATGCAAAATCAGAACTTTTTGCAATAGAAAGTTAGGCCTAAAACAACATGCAAGTAGGGCCAAAAGCTTAATCAAAAAAAGAATTTAAGAGGTTAGAAGCTCACCCTTGTAAAACAACTTTAGAGCAGCAACTCTAGCAGCTTTTTTGGATCAAAACAAGCCCAAAAACTCCAAAACCAACCTCAAAGTACCTCAGCAATAAAAGGGTGATGTTTGAGTGTGTGTTTGTATGCAAAAGTGTGATAAAAATGCACTTTCAAGCACAAAAATGAAGAGAAGGTGCAAGATAGATACAAAGATGTATGTATAACTCTCAACCCTTTTTTTTTTTCTGAACTTGGAGAAGGGAGGGAGGGCCTCCCTCTTATAGAAAATCAAGCAAGAAGCTTGTTGAACACACTTGAGGCTCTAAGCCATCCCTCCATACACGTGTACGGAGGATGACTTTTGTGCCTTCTAGCTGTCATAGCTGGCAAGAAAAGATCTCAAAAAAGGTGATGGAAAGCTGCCAACCACTTGAAGTGGTCGGCCAGCTACTTTCACTGGTCGGCTGACCAGTGAAAGTGGTCGGCCAGGGAGGCAAGTGGTTGGCCATGGCAAAAAGGTGGTCTGCAGCATGAAAGCAAGCCAATGGTGTGGTGGCCAACCACTATTAATGGTCCAAAGACCAAGAAAACTAATTGGCCGACCAGAAAATTGGCTAGCAGGCAGGAAAAGTGGTCTCTAAGGGGAAGAACTGGTCTCCCACCCTTATTCCACCCTCCAAGTAGGAAAAACAAGGTTTGTGCCAAAAAAAAACCTAAAAGGATGCAAGAGAAGAGTCCGGGGATCGAGGCGCGCAGTCAGAAGACTCGAAAACTAGTCTACGGGCACCAAAAGCGGTCTATGAGGGGAAAGTGGTTTACGACCACAAAAAGTGGTCTCACAGACTTCAGTGTCCCTCTAGACCAAGGCAACAAGGCATGGTCTGAAAACCAGGCCAAAAGGAGAACGTTAAGCGGTCCCGAGACAAGGCGCGCGTCCGAAGGCTCTAGAAATCGGAAACTAGTCTCCAAAAGGAAAAAGTGGTCTACAAACCTCTCTCTCCCTCTAGGGAAGGTCAACAAGGCTTAGTCCACAAACCGAGCCAAAATACAAAGAGTTCAGAGGCCCGTAGGCAAGGCACTCAGCCGAAAACTCCAAAACCTCGAAACAAGCAGAACGTGCACTATCACCGAGCGTTCAATCGATGACGTCTGAGTCTTAAGGTCGGTCAAAAATGGGGTGTCTACACGGTGACTAGCTTGTCTCACCGGCTACAAGCCAGTACAAGTGAAGTACACCAGGTCAATTTCCAACTCTCTCTACTCCAACGCATGTACAAAGATGCGCAGGCAGAGATTTGTGCATTGAAGGCTGAAAACAAGGAGTTGAGACGGCAAGCCATACTTCGCCTTTGATGGCCGGCGGGGAGCCGACTCTCTCGGTGGAAGCACTGTAGTTGTTCTCGGCAGAAGTACTGGAGCAGGGCCTTCGAAGGTCGATGACAAAAAGAGGAAGAGCTCGGCAAAAGAGCCGAGTAAGTGAAGTCGGCGTGTGGCCGTCACCGGAGAAGAAAGAAAAAGAAGATCCTTCCCTCTTTTTTTTTCTTCCTTTTTTTTTTTTTTTTTTGGTATATGTGGGTCTTGCTGTTTCTCTCTGTTTTTTTTTCTTCTTTTTTGTTTTTTGTATTTCTGTTTTTTTTTTTTTTTTTGTATATATGCTGGGTTTGTTTGTTTGTTTGTTTGTTTGTTTTTTTTGAGTTTCTATAATCGGGAATGTCCTCCCCTGACTGCAATAAAATCAGTTTCTTTTTTTGCTCATCAATGGCGTGACTGGGATATCACTTTGAGTTTGAAAACAATTTTGTTTGATTGAATTTGAAAATGATTGAATTTTGAATCCTGAATTGGACATTGATCCATACTGACCTGAATAAAAACAAAACGGACTCAATGTAAGAAAAAAAAATGAAGTAAAACAATCCAAACACATTTATACACTGACTAGTATGAAATACACTAATTGGTATGAGTACACGGATAGGTATGAAAGGAACATACTTATATACACTGACTGGTATGAATACCCTGATTGGTACAAATACACTGACTAGTATGAATACACACTCATATACACTGACGAGTTGACTCGAGTGGTGGAGAAAACATAATCACTGACTCAACTATGCCCCTAATTCATTGCCTTGATTTTTTTTTTCTTGATTTTTTTGTAAAAATGTTTTGATCAACATGAGAGTTGGATTAGCATACTTGTTCCATTTTCTGTTTCAAATCATGCAAGCTAAACTATGAGCACTGAAAATTTTCCCCTTTCAAATCCAAAGAATGGTCCAAGTTTTGCAAAAATGGAACAATTTTCGAAAAAAATTAGTCAGCTTCATTCAAATTAATCAAAGCCTATTTTTGCAAATGGCCACTACTCAACTAACATGGAATCAACCATTGGGGTGCATAGTCCCAAGCCAAATAGCCAATGGTGATATCCGAACCAAGCCAAACAAACCAAGCCAATCTAAACCGAATGAAGCTGAGTACAATTGGACCGAAACGAACCGAACTGAACCAAGTTGAATCGAACCAACTAACTGAGCAGAGTGAAAATACTTCAAGCAAACAGGGATAGGACAACCAAGTCGACTGAAGATATACCAATCAAACATGGACAAGATGAATGAGTTGAAAAATTGTTAGGGCCGAACTTCGAGATGAAGCTACCTACGTATCCCAAAGATAGGAATCAGGCCATCGTAGTTCCAGTTAAAGGTCACTCGGGTATTGACACTCTCTTTTTATGCTCTAACTTTTGCCAAAGCCGCCCTTTTGGGTTTTCAACCTTGCGAGCTTTTCATTTTCATTTTTTTTATATATAGATTTTTATTTTGTTCATTTCATATTTTTTTCTTTTGAGTTTCTTTTTTTCTTTTTTTTTCTGCTCTAACTTTTGCCTGGGTCGCCTTTCCGCATTTTCAGCCCAGCGAGCCTCTCAAGGGTTACTTTCATTTTACTTTGTCCATGTTGCTTGGGTGTGAAATCTCTAGGCCATCTATAAGAACAGCTGCTACACTAGACCAGTAGATATGATGATGTAGGGACTAGGCTGAATTTGCCACTAGTGTTGCCCCTAGTGTAGTGGATAGGAACTCGACTGTCCTTCAATAATAAAATTCATTCTCTCAAATTATGGGTTTTGCCTTTCTAAGCGGTCTTCATTGGGAAACGATTCAGTTTTAACTCTTTGATCGCATCCAACCTTTTGCCCCTAGTTCAAGGGCTGCTTCAAATCTACATCACATCCGACCTGCTTACCCCTAGTTGAAGGGTTGCTTCCAATCTGAATCACAGGCCCTACATAGTTTTGACTAAGGTTCACTTGGGTATTGACACTCTCGTTTTACGCTCTAACTTTTGCCAAAGTCGCCCTTTCGGGTTTTCAACCTTGCGAGCTATTCATTTTGTAACACGTCCGCGGGGGACCTCGGCTACAGTTCGGACTCCTCCGTTTTTGTTTGGATTGCGGTTCTAAATCTGAACCAAAGAGTCCAACTCTGGCAAATCGTTTGAGAAAACAGATTTTTGAAAAGTAGTGCCAAACATGGACTGCTTTGCCAGATTACAGAGTCGCTACCTAAATATTTTAAAATGGGAAATTTAGGAAACCCTGACTCGGTGCCGAAAGCCAAATGTCCGTCATCACCAAAGTGGTCTTGGCTCGGGAGCTTGGGTACGATCGGGGAAGGTCAGCTATGAGCACCCCCTTTCGCCCGGTCCGAAGACCGGCCTCTACTAACCATGATATCCGTTTTTGAAAACTTTATGCGTTCTTGTTCCGGTTATTAACCTAGAATTACTATGTGATGCTCATAACACAAAAGTATAGACTAGATCGCCTAATTTGGAAATAAGCATTGCATATCCGTCTTGTTTGGAAAACAGTTTGAAATTGCTACTCGCGAGTAAGCTAAAACACGGATTTCAATGAGTATTCCCAACTCAAGTAATCCAACCTCCACCCACAGGCATTCAAGCAGTTTATCACATAAGCACTTAGCCGCATGGCAGACATACTGTCATGTTAACATTCACATGCATGCGACATGCTAAAGCATAAAACTTACATCGTACTCCGTGCCAAAACAAGAAGCTAGTTAGCAGACAGGCATGTCCCTAGTTCATGTTAAGTGGCTAATGCAACACATGCAAAGATGTAATCTAGACAAGCTCGGCTATCCCTAAAGATGACATGTGAAATGCACTTTATTCGATGCACGTATTCAATTTGGAATTGAAATACAATGCAGTTTGTATGATGTACCGAGCCCGATGCATGTTCAGACAAATGCATGGATGCACGCATGCATAGCATAAGGTATGCTAAAGTAAACGTGCCCTAATCTACCATCATAAGCAGGTAAATAAAAGGGAGAAAGAAATGGGGGTTGGAAGACATACACCCACACACTCACACTTATTACAAATTTGCCCTCGCTCGGAGGGACCCAAAGAATATACAAAACCGAATAACTAATTAACTACGCAAGCTAATTAAATATTACAAACCAACTAAATTAATTAAATAAAATAATTAATCTAATTAAACAGTAAATCGCCTCGGGATGAGGGCCAAATGCAGCGCGCGCTCGGGACTGGCTCGGAATCGCACTGTCATGCATGATTTGCCTCTGTTCTTGCTATCCTGCCTTTCTGAAAACTGCCAAAGTCCCAGGAGTGCCTCTCAGGGCATCGGGGAGTACCACCGGCTGGGGTAGAGCACCACCGGCTGAAGAAGGAGGCCACCGGCACTAGATGAAGTTATCGGCTGGCAATTGACTGCCGGTCGGCATTAAATAGTCTTGGCCGGCACTTAACACTGCAGAACACGCAACCCACAAAGACAGAGGACAACAACATGCATGGCAATGTGATTCAAGGTATTTATGCACTATACACCCCTTATCATGTTATTGACTCAAAGGGCATGTGCCTCGATTCAGGACCAATCGCGCATTTCCATGCATGATGGCCCTAAGAACCAAGAATGCAACTTTGATTTCAAATGCATGCAATGCAAACAAGCAAACAAGGGTGCTCAACCTCCATCATACTTCACTTCAAGAGGCCAAACATGCACAATACAAATGCAACCCTAAACATGTCAACTAGGCATGCAACATGGACTATGCAATATGTTCATGCAAAGGGTTCAAGAAAGTATGCAAGGTAAGCATGCAAACCAATGGAAGGATGGTCTTATACATGAATTAGGCAACTCAAATAGTCCTAAAATCAGCGGCCAAAATGCTAAGTCAAGAGGGCCAAACACACACATGCACACATGCACAAGTTAAGGCACCAACACTTAAGCACAATTAAGCAACTCTTAAACACATCTAAGAGGCACAAACATGGACTATGAGCATACATGAAAATCTCTGAAATTCATGCAAGACATGGTGCCAAGCCAACTAACAAAGCAAGCCAAACAAGGCATACAAATGGCTCAAGCATTAAGGCAAGCCCATGAGGCTTTGAACCACACTTATGCAAGACAATTATGGCATGCATTGAACAACTCAAAATAGATTTTTAGCATGTAAAACTAAGCCCAAAGGGCCACCTAGATGGCATCTAGGTGACATGAATTCAAAGGCATGCATTAAAGCCAAAACATGGAGCATTCAACACATGCTTTCAAAGCGTTAAAGAGGCGACTAAGGTAAGCATACAAGCACACCAAAAGGTCTGAAATAGCATGCTAGGTGGTTCCAAACCACCAAAAATGAAGCAAGCATGGCATGCTACACATTCATGCTCTTAAGGCTAACAAGCCAAGGATACAAAGGAGCCATATCATGCATGCCAAAATCAACCCAAACAACCTAGGACAGACCTAAAACATGGCAATATAAGCACCAAACATCCATAAGCCTAAGCCTAAAACATGCTCAAACTAGGGCATACAACCTAGGCATGTTAAGGGACCAAAGAGGCATTACAAAGCAACTATGCAAAGCATGCACGGAGTACTAAAACCAACTTAGAAACATGTTATATCATGGCAATATAAGCATGAAAAAGAAACCAAACATGCTCAACACACAACCAAACATGGTGCTCCTTTGGAGGCCAAATCTTGCCCTTTTCAAGGACATCAAGGAGAGGGGGTGGCCCTCTCCTTTTGGAGACTTCAAGGCACCATCTCCACCACTGAAAGCCCTCAAGATTTCAGTGGTGGAGAGGCCCAAGCACCAAAGTCTCGGAGCTCTCACAAAATGGCCTAAAATGGGGTCTTTTCAAGGCCTAAAGGGGGTCAAACTTCCCCAAAGTGCAAAACACTCTTAATAAACAATAAAGAGGGTTAAAAAACAGAACTTTTATGTGTTACTCACTAAGCACAAAAACAATTCTAAACTAGGCAAAAATGGAATGCAAGAATGGGGAAACAAGGACTAGTTGGCTCACCCTTGTAGACTTCTTCACCAAGCTTGATGTTGTTGCTTCCTTGAGCTCCAAACTAGTCAAAAATCTCAAGAACAAGCTCTGATCTTTGAGAACACCAAGAAAAGGTGAAAGACTAGGTGTTTAGGTGCAATAATGTGAACTAAAACACCTAGAACACAAAGGAAAAGAGAGAGATAGGATGTGTATCTATCCTAACCCTAAAAACCAGAGCTTCTCCCTCTCCTAAAATGTCTAACTCTCCAAAAATTCTAACCTTTAAACCAAGAGAAGAGGCTTCTCTTGTATAGGCACCAAAACTTACAAGTTAAGCAAGCCTAAAGGTTCATCCCTCCATACGTGTATGGAGGGGAGCAAAAAGTGATACAGCTGTAATAAAATATCTGATAAAAAGCAAGACAAAGGTGCGAAGCTAAAGATGCCATTTTGGCAAAACTTACTGCCGGTCGGCACAAAAGAGTGCCGGTCAGCACAATAAAGTGCCGATGGAAAAACCGACCAAGGTGGCCTCTGGCCGATCTTGGGTGGTGTGTAGGGATGCCTCACAAAGCATTCCCTGCCCTTCCAAGGCAAAACACAAGTGTTTGGTGCAAAACCAAACACAAAACGGTCGAGTTTGGAGGTCCTGAGGCAAGGCACGCGAGCCGAGAACTCCGGGGACTCCAAACGAACGCAAACATGGATAATCACCGAGTGCTCCAACGGTGACGTCCAAGTCTTGAGGATGGTCAAAAATGGGGTGTCCACACATTTTTTTTCATTTTTCTATATATATATATATTTTCATTTTTTCATTTGTTTACTATTATTATTATTTTTTTGTGCTCTAACTTTTCACTGGGTCGCCCTTCTGGGTTTTCAACCCAGTGAGCCTCTTAAGGGTGGTACCTTATTGCCCCTAGTTCAAGGGCTACCTCCATTTCAACTATGCAAGCCTCACACTTTTGCCCCTAGTTCAAGGGTTGTTTCAAATGTGAATCACATTCGATCTTATTGCCCCTAGTTGAAGGGTTGCCTTCATTTGAATTACATCATCTCCCTTAGCTCAAGGGCTATTTCCAATTCGGCTACGCAAGCCTTACACTTTTGCTTGATCATTGAATACTTTGGATCAAGGTTTGAAAGCTAAGGAGCTAAGGAGGTTGGACCTCGAGTCAAGAGAGATCCTATGCTGTATAATCAATTCCAGGCATGTCTTCGTAGGACCACGCAAAAAAAATTTTTGAAATCTTTTCACAAAGTGACTAATCACTCGTACTCTTACGAAGACAAGATAGAACCAATTTGGACCAAGCCAGGATTCTTCTCAGTACCCACATTAACAAAAATGATTTTAGTCATCAAAGGCTTAGCACACCTCTCTTCCTCTCAGTTGATCAAAATTTACAAATCTCGAGGAAATTCTTCCTCTTTGTTTTGTTTTTATCAGAGTTTTGGAAAATGTTTTGAAAAACTTTGGTCAATGCGATGATTTAAAGGCACAGAGAAGTGGGCAGACTCTATGGCATTTTTTTTTTCTTTTTGTTTATTGAAAAGAGACTATGACTCAACAATGACAACAGACTCAAAAGAAAGTGACAAAGAAGACCTTGACAGGACAGAAATGTCTAGGTTAGCACTATTGAAATCAACAAACTCTGACTCACTAAAATGACTCAAGTCTGACCCCAACTCTCCAAACTTTGTGGAATCAAACTTAGACTCAATACTCAATTCAGAACTTAGAATAAAACCATGCTCAAATTGCCAGTCAAAGTGTGGGCCATCCATAACATTCAAAATAAAGCCCCGTGCAATCAATAGGTGGTCACTCCCCAATTATAGAAACAAAACGAAACTTTCAATTATGCCCCCCCCACTAAAAACACACTGAACCCCACAAACTGAAATACTTGAACCACTCATTCGAATTTGACAACCCCTGTATAGATCCAATACATTGCACATAACACATAGCAGGAAAGAGAACAAACACCCCTATGGAGGGTAGGGTTATCCTGTCCTAGCTTTTGAAATGATCTAGGGTTAACTATTCAGAAAAGTGGTATCATACATCCTAGAAATGGGAGAGCATCCTGTCCTAAGTTTGAAAGGTACTATAGCTCACTATATGTACAAGGTTAGCTCTATTCTAGGGGTTGAAGTCAAGGTGACGTTACCAAAGAGTCCTTTGGGTCATAACCAATAAAGATCCCAGGAAATTAGAAGAGTCAAATAGCCTCTCTTCGGAGTCTGAGAACCTTAGATAGCGAAACTAGATAGCAGAGCTACATAGCAAAGCTACCATTTTGACAAATCTCAAAAGGTTACAACACAAGGCCTCTAAAGTATCGTAAAGATAGGTATAGCGTCACAAAAAGCTTGCCTGTGCTCCAACCAGTATCTGGGCAACACAAGGACTTTAAGTGCACCAATGCATGCAATGCAATAAATGTACAATTGAAAATAAAAGTCATATCATGGAGTTCTAGTTAAGGTTTCATAAAATCCCCAGCAAAGTCGCTAGAAACTGTAACATGTCTGGGGGGTACCCGCGCACGTTAAATAGTTCGGACTCCCGATCTCTTTGATCTAGCCTCACTAGTACAATGTGAAACATAGATGAGACTCCAAATTTGAATACTTTTATTGAAAACCACTTTATTGCAATTTTGTCAAAAATGGACTGCGTCATCAGATTTCAGAGTCGCCACCTAATATTTTTGGGAAATTAGAAAACCCATGACCCGTGCCAAGGCCATTGTTCGTCATAACTAAGGATGCTTGGCTCGGAACCTTAGGTATGAGAGGGGAAGGTTAATAATGAGCACCCCTGCTCACCCGATCAAAGATCGGCCTCAACTAAACCATGGTATGAATTTTATTTTCTTTATATGTTCACGTTCTGATTGTTGAAGTAAATCTTAAAATTTACTATGTGAAGCATACAAGTATAGACTAGTTTGCTCAAATTGGAACAATTTAATTTCATGTTTGTTTGTCGAAAAGGGTTTGAATTTGCCACCTCAAGTGGGCTTACAGTTTGTGAATTTGCCACCACAAAGTGGGCTTAAAACGTACATTTGTTGAATCATTCCAATTCAAGCAACAAGCCTTCATCCACAGACATTCAAGCAATTTATCAATTAAGGACTTAGCCTCATGGTAGGATGCTAAACATAATAAGAAAATTATGTACAAATGGGATGCTAAAGCATAAAAACTCGCAGATTTACCGACGTCCCTCGAACAACTACAAAACAAAACAAAGTTAGAAAATATACATGATTCTTAACTCTACAATGTGACAATGCAACACACGTGATATGCAATTTACTAGGCTCGGCTACTAACATGGCATATAAAATGATTTGATCGCCTGCGGTTTAAGCATGTATTCAGAGAAATATTGAAATGGCAATGCGAATGAGAATGATGAACCGAGCCCCGGTGCATGCAATACAAGTGGATGCAAACATGAGTATGCTAAATTAAACATGATGCCCCTAAACTAACCATTATAAGCTGATAAATAAAAGGGAGAAAGACGTGGGGTTGGAAGACATGCACACACCCACGCACACTTATTACAGCATTGCGCACTCGCGAAGGAGGATCCGAATGAACTAACTAGCTAATTAATTAAAGCTAAATTATTACCAAAAAAAAAATTAACTATCTATGCTAACTAATTAAAATTCGAATTAAACATGTTGGGCCTGGTCTCTTGGGCCGCATAATTATTATTCTGGCCACATCGATTTGAGGGACCACAATGACGGGGCCTTTTACAACATAATCGATGATGTGGCTCCACAATTTTTGAAACATTGGCGGGAATTTATTGGAGTGCAACGGGAATGGATTTCAAATTGAAAATATGCCCGCCCAAGGAAAATAACGGGCGGGATTCCAACGATTATATTATGCAATCTCGGAGCAGATTCCAGTTACGAAGATTTTTTAGATAAACATGAACACGCCGGCCTCCAAACATGGAGGATCCGAAACGCAGAGTTCTACACAGTCGACCAGCCCATGTTCGCCAGAGCCAATCAAGAAGAAGCATCGTAACGGGAAGAAGAAGGCCCAACGCAGGAAGATATTCCACTTCCAATGCGGCTGTTCGATATTCCATACGAACGGATGTATCGAACCACATCCACTAGAGAGAGAAGATGCTGTCAGGGGTATTCTATGACACTTTGACGAACCTGATGTGGTTCAGAACCGTAGACATGTTCATGCCGGGGAATTAGGGGGTATACAAGATAGAATGCCTGTTCAACTACAACCTCCGGAAAGCATTGAGAATCTGGACGTTCACCACCACAATGTATACATGGCTGATACACAGTGGTCTCAGAAGCCTATCGGAGAATGTATTTACCCGGCTTATTGCACGCGGGATGACGACGAAATTATCCAGCTTTGGAATTATTAGCCCTGTAAATTATTGTCTCGGACTAACCATTGTTCTCGATGACCTGTCGTATTATGTAAAAGATTGGCGGTGGGACAATATTTATGTACATTTCAACGATTAAATAATAAAAATGTTCTGTTACATTTAATTGCCATGATTATTGTTTTGGATCATAAACAATAATACAATGGGCCCAATTATAGACTACCAAATTAAGTGGCCCAATGCAAACTATGAAAGAAGTGGACACTGTAATGGGCCCAATATGGATGTGTTGACATAGAGGCCCAATACCGAACAGTTAACCCATATCACGTGCAGACCGGCCCAATAATCCAGTAAAATATATAAAATAATTTCATTACGTATTCCAACGCAACAAAAATTATTGAAAAAAATAAATAATTATTTACACATTTTTTTTTATTATGCGGTCCAAACGTCCAGAACCAGAATCCAAAGGGTCGTCTTCTTCATCCACGGTGACGTAACAGACATCAGCGGCAGAATGTGTGTCTGCACATCGCTCCATCGTCTGCATGGTTGGAGCCATCGCCTGGGTTTCTGATTCGGAAACCGCTTTCAGACCGGCGAATAGAGCATCTTCTTGCCGCTGTAAGGCGTTGATGAGCCGGATTAAACTTTCGGCATTGTTTTCACCGATGACCAACGAGGACCAATGCAGCAGGAATAGATCCAGCTTGTATTTTAAAATCAACCGCTAAATTATCCTAGATCTCCGAGCTCCATTGCAAAATAATTCAACAGCCCCAATTATTTTGGCTTATATAATTTCCTACTTGCGCTTACCACCGTTTAATTCAAATTTCCCGCTTGTGCTTGCCTTTTAAGATTTTTAATCCTGGCCGCAGATCTGGGCGCAGAGCGGAGACACTAGCCGACAACACGCCACAAAATGCGGAAGGGAGCACCAATCAGGGGACGACACGTGGCGCGGGGGGGGGGGGGGAGCGTCCCAGGTAATATTAAGGGACGCTCCTTGGAACTTATATAAGTCACTCCCTCACTCTCTTCAACCAGTAAAGTTTTTAGAGAGTGACTTGCGTCATTCGAGAGAGTAAGTGACGTCATAGAGAGTGAGTTATGGCCTCAATACGATGTCATTTTAGAATTCAAAACAAAAACATTTTCCTCACGTATCCCAGATGTTCTTTACCTAAAGAGCGATTGCTAGAGAAAATTAGAGAGATGTTCACTGTTAGGTCACCAAATTATGTGACGGTTGTATATGAATTACATCAGAATGGCGAACCACATCTGCATGCCCTCGTCTAATTTCCATATCGCTTTCAGACGCAAGATGAACGATTCTTTGACGTAACGCATGATAGCAGTAATCGCCATTTCCATCCCAATATACAAGGGGCCAACAACCATCAGAATGTGTTGGAATACATATCCAAGCACGGGGACTACATGGAATGGGGTGACTTCCGTGAGAGGGGCCGCTGCGCTAACCAGAATGACAAAGAAAATATATATCGTGACGCACTTGCCGCCGGCACAAAGGACGAAGCATTGGACATGGTAAGAAATGGCGATCCAAAATGTTATTGGCTAAATTATGACAAATTGTCATCTAATTATGACAGAATATCGTTTACACCACCATTGCCGTATGTTCATCAATTTACAGATACAGTGCGGCTCGTACCAACAGCTATACAGCAATGGGTTGTAGAACATATAAGGGACGAAGCCCAAAGACCACATAGGACCAAGAGCATCCTAAAGGATAATGGCGGCACGATTGTCATCAGGTTCAATTCGGGATGAGCCTGAATTTTTCAGTCGGCGCGACATGATTATGCCGACACACGACCCATCAGCAATCAACACAGGGCCTAATATTCAGCCTAGCGGCCCAGTTGACATAGGCCCATCGGTAAGTGAGGCCGGGTCCCATAACTGCAAATCATCAAGGCTCACTACAGATGAGGTATCTAAATTAATAGGAGAAGCTGTAAAGGCCGTAGTGGACGGATCCACATCAGCCCAGAAAGCAAATGTGCCACGGAGACCAATGTAAAATAATTTGTAATAAATAATTGTATTAATATGAATGTTTCAAACCAAAATTATTTTACTAATAACAATATTTCAATCTACAATTTAAATGCGCCCTTACAAACGATTTTGTGCGACATTCCCACACAAAATAACAAATAATTACGTTTTTTACAATATTATTGTACGCGCCGTTCAGTTGACCGAAACTATCTCGGAATTCAGAAACAACATTTTTTCCGATGTTGATAAATGTTTTAACGCCTTGACAGCTAACGACTGAGTATTCATTCGATTGTAGCGGCATTAGAACGGGGACACGCCGCAATACAACAAAACGATCTATTTCTGTACCCCTGACCATACAACCAGCTCGTGGGTCACCACTGGAACACATCTTCAAACTTAGGTAGTTAACTACTTAATGACAACTACTTAACTAATTACAGAATGAGCTAACAGGTAGTGTCTCAACTTCCTCGTTGCCCAAACCAAAGCTAAGGAAGCTTTCTCGAGAGGAGTGTAGTGAGTTTCATATTCTAGCATCTTCTTGCTTAGATAATAGATAGCCTTCTCCACCTTCGCTTCTGATTCTTGCGCTAGCATGCACCCCATGGTTGAATTTGTTACTGATAAATACAAGATCAGTGGTTTCCCCGGTTCTGGTGGCGACAATACAGGAGGATTATGAAGGTACTACTTAACCTGCTTGAAGGCGAATTGACACCGATCATCCCATTAGAATTTCTTTCCTTTCTTCAACAGACCAAACAGTGGTTCACAAGTGAAGGTTAATTTTCAGATAAACCGTCTTATGAATTGCACCTTACCTAGAAAGCCGCGCATCTCCTTTTTAGTCCTTGGTGGTGGCATTTCTACGATGGCCTTGATTTTGGAGGGATCTACTTCAATTCCCCTTTGTGTAATCAGAAATGCCAACATTTTTCCTGCAGTTACACCGAAGGTGCTTTTTTGTGGGTTTAACCTCAGTCTATACTCCTTGATCCACTCAAAAAAATTTTCCAGTGCGGTGTAGTGACCTTCTCGCTCTTTAGACTTGACGATCATATCGTCCACATACACCTCAACCTCCTTGTGGATCATGTCATGCACAATGGTGGTTGCAGTCCGCTGATATGTAGCCCCAGCATTTTTCAGTCCAAAAGGCATACACTACAACAAAAATAGTCTTTGGAGACAAAAACTAATGACGAATTTTTTTTTTTTGTCACGAAATATGTATCTTTTAATGACGAAAATCATATTTCGTCTCAAAATGTATCATTTTTAGAGATAAAAATAAAATTTCGTCACCAATCTAAATCATAATAAAAAAAATAGGTGACGAAATTATATTTCGTCATTATTTATATTTTTTTTGTCACCAAATATTTTCCCGCTAATATTTTCAGAGGGCGCCAAAATTAATAGACTTTTGGTGACGAAAAAATTTGTCACCAATTATAAAATTATTAATGACAAATATATTTTTGTCACCAATAATTTGGTGATATTTTAATATCATTTAGTGACAAAACTATTTTTGTGGCTAATATTTTTATCTTTGGTGAAGAAATAATTTTGTCACCAAAATATAATTTAGTCACTAAATATTTTAGGGGGAAATAAAAATGTTTTGTTACAATCGGTTCCTCCTCTCACACTACTACAAAAATAGTTAAAGATCACACTTTGACAAAAAAAATATCTCACTTTTATTGAAAGTGTGATAAAAAAAACATAGCTGATTGAGAGCTCGAAAGTCCCCCCCCCCGAATCCCCCGAATCTGTAAAAGGAAGAAGAAGGAAGAAGAAGAAGAAGACGAAGAAGAGAAGGAAGAAGAAGAAGAAGAAAAAGAAGAACTGGACTGGAGGGGCCAACATCAACCGGGCTGGACAAGGGGCGGAGGCAGAGGCGGAGGCGGGGGGGCGACGATCGGCCGACGAGCTGCGACGATCGGTCGACGAGCTGCGACGATCGGCCGACGAGCTGCGAGCTATGACGATCTGCGAGCTGCGACGATCGACCGACGATGCTCTTTCTCTTCTCCTATCTTCTCTCCCTCTCCCTCTCCCTCTCCCACTCTCTCTTTCTCTCCCTCTCCCTCTCCCTCTGTCTCAGACTCGACCTGCATGAAGAAGAAGAAGAAAAAAAAAAGAATGCCCAAAATGACGTCGTTTTGGACATTCGGGAAAAAAAAATCATTTTTGTAAAAAAAAATAGATTGATATTTTAATCACACTTAATTTGATTGAGTGTTATAATATTTATTTTTTATGTTACTTTTCAATTAAGTGTGATTATATATGTATATTTTTAATCACACATTTTAATTAAAGTGTGATTATATATATACTACTACTTTTTAATCACACTTTTTAAATAAGTGTGATTATATATATTTTTTTTAATCACACATTCTAATTAAAGTGTGATTATTTATATATATTTTTAATCACACCTTCTAATTAAAGTGTGATTATATATACACTACTACTTTTTAATCACACTTTTTAAATGAGTGTGATTATATATATATTTTAATCATACATTTTAATTAAAATGTGTTTAGTTATATATTTTTTAATCACACTTTCTAATTAAAGTATGATTATATAAATATTATTACTTTTTAATCATACTTTTTAAATAAGTGTGATTATATATATATATATATATATATATTTAATTACACTCTCTAAATAAGTGTGATTGTATAAAAATATTCGAATTTAATTTTTATATAAAATATACCATTCTCATATTTTTTATTAAAAGATAAAAGACCTAACACCAAAACACAAATTTAAAAAATATATATTTTCAAAATACATTTAACTCTTTGGCTATAGTAGAAGGCTAGGGTTCATCACAAGGCACATGAGAGAGAGAGAGAGAGACAGACAGAGGGAGAAGGCGATGGAGTGCGTTCAATGCTATTGGGGGCAGAGTGTTTGCCATCTTCGGAGGCCACTTTCTCGTCATCCCAAACCAACATAGCCTCGAAAAACCCTCCGCTGCGGCAAGAAGCTTCTAGTCTTGAAGTCGTCTCCTTCAGACTTCTTCCTCTTCTCCTCGCTTTTAGCTCGACAATCTGAGTCCATAGCTGGGTTCGTAAAGAAGGCCAAGCGACAGGGGTCGAATCGAGGTCGTCGATGCCTCTTTATGGACGAATTCCCAAGCTCAAAGGAATTGTTGGAGGTAATTTTAGTCACTTTCTCTATTCCCATTGTATATGCTTGTATGTATATTTTTATGTGTTTTTGTTGCTCAAAGGGATTTTGGGTTGTGATTCTAGGTGCAAAATTTCAATAGATTTGACTCTCTATGTGTTTAATTTCACTGCTTGTATGGGCTAGTAAATATGTGTATCATGCACACCACTTGTTTGGGGACATGTCTCATTGGGTTTTTTTTTTTTTTGGATTCAAATGAATAGATAAAAACCAGATTACACAGAGAGAGTTTTGGGGATCTTAATCCCTTCTAGTGCCAACATTTATCATGTCAGCAGTTAACAAAGAGAGAATAGAACTAGGAGGGTCTTCCTTAAATGTGAGGTGCTTTTTGGAAGAAGCCCAATCTTTTTGGAAGAATACCTGAATGATAGAAGGTGATGCTATATACCCTATGGCTATATATATTTAACCAAAAAGTTAATATTTGTACTATCTTTGCTTGGGGGGCATCTTTGGTTTTGATGTCGAGAAAGTTCATTTGGTGGTTGTGTGTACGTATGTTTGTTTATATATTATTATTTAGTAAATGCCACATTTATATGAGTGCAACTATTTGAAATTATTTTTTAAACAAACCAGTGAAGTAAATCTCCAAAGAGGAGTGATAACAACAAATACTATGAGATTCTAGGTGTTTCAAAAAGTGCAAGTCAAGATGAGCTCAAGAAGGCATATAGAAAATCTGCCATAAAAAACCATCCAGACAAAGGTGGAGATCCCGAAAAAGGTGAACCTATAAACCCCTATTCTATTGCTCATGTGCATATTTGACCTGTTGGAAAATTTTGTATGCCATGCTTAGATTACTTTTGATATTAAAATCTATTATGTTGAAAAAAATAAATGAAAAAGCAAGCACAAAATTAAGATAGTTTGTGACAACATGCACAATCATATCTTGATTAGTACTCTAATTAGAGTTCTTTGAACTTCTAGTCTTATTGTAACACTTTTGTTTGTTGTTATTATAAACCCCTAGTCTTATTTTTGTCATTGTTATCTTGGTTGTCCATTCTTTGAACAACTTGGGCAGATAATTTACCTTTTACAATGATCTCAAAATTTGTAGGTGGCAGTAGTTCAAGAGGTAGAAAGCAGCAAGGTGAAGAACAATATGCTCTTTACATGTTTTAGGTTTTGAAGAACAATCTTACAATATTTTGTTTTTGTTTTGTGTTGTTTGTTTTCTTTTGGATTACAAAAAATGAATTCTTTATTCTTTATTTATTTATTTCTTGGTGTTGCCCACAGAAATGATGAGATGAAATGGGTGGGGGTTTGGTCATATCCATACAAAGTTTTGAGTCTTAATTTATTTTGTAAAAGATTCTAATGGGTTTGTGGATGTAATAATGGGTTTTGTGGGTTAATATATGACAGATTGTGTGAAAATTTCCTTGCATGTGTTCACAAAATACTTCAAAAAAGTTATCATTGCTTTGTATCTCTCTTAATTCATGTTACTAGTTTATGGAGTCCCGCTTTGTTTCCTTTTTCTCGGTTATGAGAATAAGTACAGATGCATGTTAAAGCCTTTTTTTTTTTTTTTTTAATGTAATTGAAATTGGTTCATTTCAAATTGGCTATTGCACTTTCTTTTTGGGGTGTTAAAATGGATGTGTTGCATACGGGATGTCGTTTGCTAGTAATATTAATTAAAATGTTGGAATCATCATTGCTTGAGAGAGGTTATCGGTGATAGGGATAGGTGCTGCGGTGTAAAAAGGGAATGAGGTTAAGGCGAAAAGAAAGTGCTAGAGGTGCATGTTGAGAAAGGGATGCAAGATGCCCAAGATTTCCTTCAAGGAGAAACCGATGAGGCGAGAAGTAAAGTTTGATTGTAACACATATTTTTATGCTATCTAGGACTTGATTTTGACACTTATTGGGTGGACTTCCACAGCCTCTCTCTCGCTTGCTTTTTGTCTCTTCTAATTTAGTTTTTGGGCAAGAAAATGCTTGGAGGTTTGTGAAGAAATTCATGAAGCACATTAAATAGTTTTGCAAAGCTTATATGTCTTTGGTCGTGAAATGCATTTTCTGCACACTCTTCTGTGCCACTCAATTTCTTACTTGACTTGATTGGGAAGGATATCCCTAGAGATCCATTGTTCCTTATCTATTATAACTCCTGCCCTTTCTTCTTTGAATATATGAATATATACATCTATAGGTAGGCATAAATTTGTTTTAATATTTTGTGTACCAAAATGATATCGGAAGCTTGGTTTATCCAAATGAAAAAGAAATAATTTGTTTTGATTCAGGATTTTTTAAGGAGTAGAGAAGTTGGCGAGTTTCTTAGTGGTGCTCTGGCAGGGGCTATGACCAAATCTCTCCTCTTGAAACCATCAGGTTTGCTTTGCTCCTTTTTTTAGCAATTTCTTTTGCATACCATCCAGAAAGAATGCACCTGCATTCACTACTGCATTTGATATTCTTCTTTACATATTTGTTCTATTAGCATCTCCAAAGCTTATATACCTTCCATGTTGAATTGAAACCTGTCGCTATGGAGCTATTTTCAACTGACTTGGGCTCTTATCTACTATGTAACTACAACTTTCCTAGTTTCCAGGTGTTTCTAAGTCTTAACCTAGCTCAATGTTACTTCTATTTTTGATAATTATGCTAATAATTATGTTGTTTTAGAGCCTCAGATGAATTTGGCTACTCCACGCAGCTTCTTCCATGAACAGTCAGTTTCTTTTCTTTCCATCATTGTTCTATTTTGCTTTTTATTTCTCTCTAAAATGGCTTGTATATTGCTGACTAGTTTTTGTCATCATCGGATGACTTCAATTTCTACAACTAATTCTCCTACAGCTAGAAGTTACAGTGATCATTGGTTTTTCAGGTAATTGTTGTGATGATTCTTGGGAATTTTGCAAATTTTGATCTGGGTTTTTGATAAATTATTTTATTTCTTTGTACTTGATTATGTATGTATGTATATATTGAAAAGTTGGAGAGGAATTTGTGGTAAATTATCTCCTAATATGGTCTTGTTCAGATTGTGATTATCGGTATGGTTATAATCGCCATTGTTGGAGTGAGGATGAGAAAGGGATGAAGAACAATTTTACTCGGACCCAAATTGGGGCTCACAAGAAGAGGAGGTTGAGCTTTTCGTCTCGTGCTTGTTCTGCTCTAGTGACGACAAGAAATTCATCTCGACCAATTTTTGTTAGGAGGTTTGTCTTGTTCTTCGATCATCTGTTTATCTATACTATTATTTTGATTGAAAGATTATGCATTTTTTTTTTTGGGTCTAATTAAATGGTGTTTGTGTTGACTGTGTGCGTAACATTGACAAAATCCCATATGTTAATTGTCCTGTCGATTATTCATGTAAGTATGCAATTTTCAACATTTTGCCTTTTAGAATTACTTATGGTAATTGAAGAACCATTCTAATACAGTTTTTAGACAATTAAGCCATTGTATAAGCTAGCATGAAACTCTTACCTCCTTTATCCGCCTTGCTTCTTTGTTTCGTGTTTTTGTGGGTACATGTATATGATCATAACCACGGACTTGGATGACTAAGATCTTATGACTTGATGGCTATAGTTGAGAGTTTTCCATGGTATTTGTCACATCCTCTCTAAGATACTTAACCTGGTTTTAGAGAGAGATCCTCGAGAAGACAAATCCAAACTATAACCAAGACACATGATGGCCAAATTAGTTCTTAGTATTGTGACTCTTATTTAATTCTTTGGTTTCTGAACTTCACTTAGGTTAGGACACTTTTAAACTTCACTATTTCATCATAAGATGTTTGCACATTATAAATAGAACCTTGATGTCTTGTCATCTATTATCAATTTCCATACTTGCTTTCACACTAGTAAATATTTTCTAGTTGTCTTGGATGTGGCATTGATAATAAATACCGGCAATGCCTTACGCTTAGCATTACTAGTGGTACAATGGATGTTCCTTTGTGTGGGAGGCAATATTTACGTGGTGGGTTTCCTTTTAAGTTTGGGTTGTATCATATCTTCCAATGCAATGAGTACTTGTTAGTGGACCTTCCTGTGGGGCGCTCTTTATACCCATCTAATAACCAAGAGTTGCATTCAATTAGTAGGTTTGAAGAGATTTTATTTTCCCATGATAAGTGGATTTTTTCCTTTAGCAGGAATCACTTATATAGTGGATACGTTTGATTTCTTATTGTAGGCTTTTTTTTATGTTGAGTTAAAGCTTGAAAATAGGCCTTCGGGGGTCAAAATCGTGCAACAGCCACGAGACGGCCCAGGGAACACCTCAAACACCTCGGGATAGACCAATGTGAGTTGTGAAAACTTACGGAACTAGCACCGGACTCCCAGTTTGAAAACTAAGTCCAAAAATGCATTTTTTCACACTTAAGCTTCAAAAATAGGCCTTCGGGGGCCAAAATCGTGCAACAGCCACGACACGGCCCGGGAAACATCTCAAACACCTCGGGATGGACAAATGTGAGTTGTGAAAACTTACGGAACTAGTACGGGACTCCCGGTATGACAACTAAGTCCAAAAATGCACTTTTCCACACTTAAGCTTCAAAAATAGGCCTTTGGGGGCCAAAATCGTGCAACAGCCACGAGACGGCCCGGGAAACATCTCAAATACCTCGGGATGGACAAATGTGAGTTGTGAAAATTTACGGAACTAGTACGGGACTCTCGGTTTGAAAACAAAGTCCAAAAATGTACTTTTTCACACTTGAACTTGAAAATAGGCCTTCGGGGGCCAAAATCGTGCAACAGCCACGAGACGGCCCAGGAAACACCTCAAATACCTCGGGACGGACCAATGTGAGTTGTGGAAACTTACGGAACTAGCACGGGACTCCCGGTTTGAAAACTAAGTTCAAAAATGCACTTTTCCACACTTAAGCTTGAAAATAGGCCTTCAGGAGCCAAAATCGTACAACAGCTGCAAGACGGCTCAGGAAACACCTCAAACACCTCGGGACGGACCAATGTGAGTTGTGGAAATTTACGGAACTAGCACGGGACTCCCGGTTTGAAAACTAAGTCCAAAAATGCACTTTTCTACACTTAAGCTTGAAAATAGGCTTTCGGGGGCCAAAATCGTGCAACAGCCACGAGACGGCTCAGGAAACACCTTAAACACCTCGGGAGAGACCAATGTGAGTTGTGAAAACTAACGGAACTAGCACGGGACTCCCGGTTTGAAAACTAAGTCCAAAAATGTACTTTTTTATACTTAAGCTTGAAAATAGGCCTTCGGGGGCCAAAATCGTGCAACAACTACGAGATGGCCCGAGAAACACCTCAAACACCTCAGGATGGACCAATGTGAGTTGTGAAAACTTACGGAACTAGCACGGGACTCCCGGTTTGAAAACTAAGTCCAAAAATGCACTTTTTCACACTTAAGCTTGAAAATAGGCCTTCGGGGGCCAAAATCGTGCAACAGCCACGAGACGGCCCGGGAAACACCTCAAACACCTCGGGATGGACCAATGTGAGTTGTGAAAATTTACGGAACTAGCACGGGACTCCCGATTTGAAAACTAAGTAAAAAAATGCATGTTAAATTGTATATGTTATGGATAAGATAATAATTGTCTAACTGACTTTTTTTTTTTTTTTTTTTTTTGTTTCATTTTTTTGCAGATTCGAGATTTGATACGGACGTGTTTGGTAATTTGAAGGGCCGATGGTAGCTCATTTTGTGTTTTTGTTCATATTACCTTACATGTATTTTGGTTGTGTTGTAAATTTTATATTTTTGTTAGTATTACGGGGCATGTTTAGTAATCCGCCTTTGATATTTTATTTTTGTTGATATTAGTAGACATGTTTTTTGTTGGATATTAGGAGATGTGTTTGGTAATCTGCATGCAGTTCATATTGTATTTTTGTGGATAGTGCTAAAATTCGATTGTGATGTTTATGAAAATGAACAGATTTTTGTATTGATTTGTAATAGATATTTTATTGAACAGGTTATTGAAATGTGCAGGGAATTGTTACTGAAAAGAAAAAAATTCAGAAGAAAATAGTACTCATTTTCAAAAATTTTAATTTTTATTAGTGACGAAATAAAAAATGTCTCTATTAGTTTTCAAAAAACAGGACGAATAATTTTGTCACTAATGATATAGTACGAAACAAATAATTTCGTCACATTTGTTGAATATTTCGTCGCTAAATTGAAATATTTGGGGACAAAATGTTTTGTCATTGAGTAATTTTTTTTTTGCTCATTTTAGTGACGAATTTTTTTGTCACCTTAATCCATATCATTGGTGAGGAAAACTTTCGTCACTAAAATATATTTGGTGACGAAATATTTCGTCGCAAAAAACAATTAAAATAAAATACTATTTAGTTTTGGTGACGAAATTGGTGTTTTAGAGGACGAAAAATTCCACATTTGGAGACGAAACATTTCGTCGCCAAAAATGAAAAATAGGTGACGAAACTGTTTTTCGTCACCAGGTACTTTTTGTGACGACCTATAGGCCACGAATGTGGTGACAAATTTTTTTCGTCACAGATCACTTTAGTGACGAAGTTTTGATGTTTGGAGACAAAATCAGTCTGTCACCAAAGGTCTTTTTTGTTGTAGTGATAACTCTATAACAGTAGGCACCCCACGGCATGGTGAAAGCAGCTTTCTCTCTATCCTCTAGTGCCATCAAAATCTGATTATACCCAGAAAACCCATCCATGAATGAAAGCAAAGCATGGCTAGCTGTGAAGTCTACCAGTTCAATGATGTGTGGCAATGGAAAATCATCTTTCGGACTTGCTCTATTTAGATCCCGGAAGTCGACGCAGACCCTAATTCTACCGTCCTTCTTTGGAACCGGAACGATATTAGCCAACGAAGTCGGGTATTCAGATACCATTAAGAAACCTGCATCAATCTGTTTGCTGACCTCTTTTTTGATCTTTAATGCCCAATCTGGGCAAACTCTGCGCAGTTTCTGTTTGACTGGTCGGGCCTCGGGATTAAGAGGGATCTGATGCTGTACAATCTCAGGATCTATTCCAGGCATGTCTTTGTAGGACCATGCGAAAACATCTTTCAATTTTTTTAATAAAGCGATTAAACGCTCGCGTTCCTCCGAAGACACGTGGATCTGATCTGGACCAAACGGGGATCCTCCTCAGTACCCACATTAATTGCAGTGATTTCATCTGTGTAGGGCTTAATGCCCCTCTCCTCCTCTTGGTCAACCAAATTTTTCAAAGCCCGAGGAATTTCTTCCTCTTTGTTTAAGTCAAGATTTTGAAAATCGAGATCAGTGCAACAAACTAAAGGCACAGAGAATTAGGCAAACTCTACGATATTGCCATTAGTAAAGTTTGGGTCCTCGGTTATAGTTGACTCAAAAGAAAAGCTAAAAGAAGACTTTGACAGGACTTTGGCATCCAGGTTACCACTCCTGGAAATACCAAACTCAACTCGAATCTGACTCCGACCCAACAGACTCAATGGAATCAGATTCGAACTTATTATCCGATTCAGAACTGCTGATGATGCCCTTTTCAAATTTTCAGATTAGGTGTGGAGCCTCAGATGCATGCACAATAAGTTTAGAGAAATCCGCTTCTGGTTTATCCCCGATCATTGAGATCGTAAAACTATCCCCCAAGTTGTCAGACTCAGTTCCAACAGCAGAATTTGCTAGTAGGTCAGTCAGTTTGTGAATTTGCCACCACAAAGTGGGCTTAAAACGTACATTTGTTGAATCATTCCAATTCAAGCAACAAGCCTTCATCCACAGGCATTCAAGCAGTTTATCAATTAAGCACTTAGCCTCATGGTAGGATGCTAAACATAATAAGAAAATTATGTACAAATGGGATGCTAAAGCATAAAAACTCGCAGATTTACCGACGTCCCTCGAACAGCTACAAAACAAAACAAAGTTAGAAAATATGCATGATTCTTAACTCTACAATGTGACAATGCAACACACGTGATATGCAATTTACTAGGCTCGGCTACTAACATGGCATATAAAATGATTTGATCGCATGCGGTTTAAGCATCTATTCAGAGAAATATTGAAATGGCAATGCGAATGAGAATGATGAACCGAGCCCCGGTGCATGCAATACAAGTGAATGCAGACATGAGTATGCTAAATTAAACATGATGCCCCTAAACTAACCATCATAAGTTGATAAATAAAAGGGAGAAAGACGTGGGGTTGGAAGTCATGCACACACACACGCACACTTATTACGGCATTGCGCACTCGCGAAGGAGGATCCGAATGAACTAACTAGCTAATTAATTAAAGCTAAATTATTACCAAAAAAAAAAAATAACTATCTATGCTAACTAATTATTACAACATCACAACTAATTAAGTATTCTAGTTAATTATTCTAACTACTTAATGACAACTACTTAACTAATTATAAAATTCGAATTAACGAATTAATTAATTACACTAATTAAATAATTTACACAATTCTAAGTAATTACACTAATTAATTAATTTATACAATTCTAAGTAATAACACTAATTAATTAATTTATACAATTCTAATTAACTAATTAATTAAATACACTAATTAAATTCTAATGAACTAACGAATTAACTAAACTACTTAATTAATTATAAAATTCTAATTAACTAATCTACCTAATTATTACACTAAGTAATTAATTACAGTGTAACTAATTAAATTAATTAACTAAGTAATTAGAACATGAATTAACTAATGAAATAACAAATCTAAGTAAATAACTAATTAAGTAACTAAGCTAAATAATCTAATTAAATAACTATGACTAACCAAGTAATAATTAAACTAATTAACCATTCTACCTAATTACTATAGATTGGAACTAAACAATTAATTTACACTATTTAATTAATTATAAAATTCTAATTAACGACCTAATTAACTCATTACCTAATTAATTAATTAACCAATACTATTCTAACAGACCAACGAAGCCCAAACACCATTGCCGAAGTAACTGGATCGTGGTGACCTTTTCTCTCTCTAGAAACGTGTCTATCTGTATGTTTGGAATGGAGAAGAGAAGCCAAAGGGGAGAACGGCTAGTGGCATCGGGTTCATTGGCGTCACCACGCCATGGCCACCCAGTTTTTGTCACAACAATTAGGATCCCTAGACTATGTAGTGCCGTAGAGATGATGACCCTGCATGTATTTTTGTTATCCCACTCTCTCCCCCATGTGTGTGTGTATGCAACTCAAAAATCGTGTGTATGTGTTCTTTTTATCCCTCACCGAACACAACACCGAGAGAGAGAGAGAGAAATTAGTTTGTGTACATTGATCTCCGTCTGATAGCCGAGAGAGAGGTTGATGCCGAGAGAGAGAGATTGAGAGAGAACTTGTTACGCCAACTTGGAACATGAGGTCGGAACCACCATGTGGGCAGCTCCCCCTCTCGAAGAGTTGTCGCACAACCGAGCCACCCACCTCGTGCGTCCGCTGTGTGTGATTGGAGACCGAGAGAGGAGAGGGGTTTGCATGTGTCCACCTTTATGTGAGAGAGAGGTCTGTATTGTAGCTCAGATCAATACCCCTTCCCCCCCATGCACACCAAGAAAGAGAGAGATCAGAGAGAGATGTCCAGCTTCCACCGAATGCATGTTGTGTGTTGCCGCAGCTCCGTGTGTGCGTGTGATGGCAGTGGTATGTGTCTGCTGTGTGTTGTGTATGGTGTATCTCGACTGTGTGTAATGCTCTCTCTCTAAACCGTGTGTGCATGTATGTCTGGGTTGAGAGGGCGAGGGAGAGAGGTTGGCTGTGTGTGTGTGCCGTGTGTGTGGGGGCTGGGTGTGTGTCGCGGGTGTGTGTGTATGCAACTTTTCAGTATGTTTGGTGTGTGGGCCTATGTGTTATGTTATGCATGTCTCTCTGTGTTGTCTTGGGTGTGTTGTGTATGAGTGGTGTGTGAATCTCGTGGGTGTCTTAGAGAGAGAAGAGAGAACTGGGTTTAGTGTGTGCTGTGTGTGTGTTGTGTCTGCATGTGTGTTGGGTGTGTGTAGTGTATGACCTCTCCCTCTCTCTCAATCTCTCTCTAGAAAATTCTTTCTCAACAACAATATCACTCCTCTCCCCTCCATGATCTAGAAAATTCTTCCTCAACAACAATATCACTCCTCTCCCCTCCATGATCTGTCTATTTTTTTAAAATATTATCTTCCAGAACTCACTCACCGCCCCTCTCATTATAATCTTCTAAAACAAATAATATCACCATCCACCGAAGAAATAATCATGCCGACCGTACAACATTCTCTATCTCTTAAAATTATATCCTTTTTCCCACCCAAAACTCATCATATTATTCATCCTCCACCATATATATATATATTTTTATCTTCTCATTTTATGCGCCACCCATCTGACCATATATTCCATGCTATATATATATATATATAAAAAGGAAAATGATCCGTAGCTCGAAAATAGGAGCTCGAAAACGGCTCGAAAAAACAGAGGAAGGGAGGGAGAGGAAAGAGGAGAGGGAAGAGGAGAGGAGGAAGGGAGGAAGAGAAGAGAAGGGAGGGAGAGGGTCGTCTGCCTCGCCGCCCAGCCGCCGTGGGTCGTCTGCCTCCCCGGCCTCGTCGCAGCTCCCCGCCCCAGCCTCCGCCTCTGCTTCCTCCTCCGTCGTTCGTCGCCTCACCACCGCCACCGCCTCGCCCCGCCTCCTCCTCCAGCCGATTTATGGCCCCCTCCCCTCCCTCCTCCTCCCTCCCTCCCTCCCTTCTCCTCTCTCCCTTCTTCCTGGTTTTCTTCTTCTGCAAAAAAAATTTTTGGAGAAGATGAAGTCGAAAAGAAAGAAAAAGAAAAGAAAAAAAAAAAAAAGGGTCAAAACGACGTCGTTTTGACCCTCGAGCCAAATCTCGAGCCTAAGTTTCGAGCTACCAATCACGGTCGATAAAAAAAACATAATTATCATAATATATTATAATATATAAACACCTACATATATATATATATACATATACATATGTCAATCAATTGAATTCAATCTTCTTCTTTTTTATTATTATTATTTTCTTTTTCTTTTTTTTTTGTATTTTGTTTTTATTATTTTCTATTAAATACACCACCTCAAAATATGTACACACATAAAATTATAAAATATTACGAATTAAAAAACTTATTAGCGATATAAACTAATTTGGCCAAAACGGGTGGGGTTTGGGATTAAAGGTGCAATTTGATTTTTCTGGTGAGGGTGGTCAATATAAAGTGCCCAAGTCCTAGGGGCGGTCAAAATGAGATGTCTACAGTTGTCCCTCTTTGACAGAGCTCGAAGTCATTTCTTGACGTGAGTGAATGTCAAAGCCCGAAGACTACCCTTTTGACAAGGTCGTCAGACTTGGGCAATCAAGCAAAATGCAATGCATGCGGTTGAACCCAAAGGTTGCCTACGTATCCCTTTGCAAGGAATCAAACCAGCATAGTTCAGGGGCAAGATGCAAATGATATGCAGGAAAATTTTGATAATTGGACTTATACGCTACGCAAAGCCAATTATTTTTGAAAAACTTACGATCCTGCAAGACAACCTAACGCGTCTCACGCGAAAAGCGAAATGATTGTGTGAACACCAGGCACACCTGATGTTTTGAATTGAGTGAATAAAAACCTAACGTGTCTCACACGAAAAGAGGAAAGATGGTGTAAACAACAGGTGCACCTGATGTTCTTAACTGAGTGAAAGCAACAACCTAACGTGTCTTACCTGAAAGGAGGAGGGGTGGTGTAAATAGACAGGCGCACCTGTTGTTGTTAATCGATTTGGGTGGTGTGAAAAGACAGGCGCACCTGCTGTTGTTAACCAATTTGGGTGGCCACGAGTGCCGCTTTTCTGATCATATTTACAACTTTCCCTATTCTCCAACGGGGTGACAGACTAGGTTGGTTCAGTATCCAGAATTGAGGCGCATATAAGCTACCTCAACCTATGGGGCTACCATACAAATTTCAAGCCGGGGATATACCCCTGGGTATTTAAACCAGACTTTAGTCTTAGAAATTCTAAACCTTTGCGTTCTAGGCATTACCATTCGAACTCTAGTTTTCACCATCGCAGTTGGTCTCCTAGTAACTCATTACAATCATAGGTAGGTAGCTATACCAGACCACCTAAAGTCATTCGGGCACGACAAATACCAAAGGAATTGCACATTTAGAGGATTTAAGGTCTCCTAGACCAGAAGAGTGCACAAGATAGTACGATACAAGGGTGCGCAAAGTATCGTGATTGGATTGGAATGCACAAGACAATGCAATGCACAAAGTAGCACAATTCAAATTGATGCACAAAGCAGTGCGGTGCCTAAAGCAGGGCGATTGAAAGTGATGCACAAAGCAGTGCGGTGCCCAAAGCAGGGTGATTGAAATTGATGCACAAAGCAGTGCGGTGCCCAAAGCAGGACGATTAAAATTGATGCCCAAAGTAGGGCGGTGGCCAAAGCAGGGCAATTGAAATTGATGCCCAAATTAGGGCAATTGAAATTGATGCACAAAGTAGTGCGGTACCCAAAGCAGGGAAGTTGAAATTGATGCCCAAAGTAGGGCGATTGAAATTGATGCACAAAGCAGGGCGGTGCCCAAAGTAGGGCGATTGAAATTGAAATTTATGTGGTAGGTGCATGAAGTGAGATTATTGTGCAATAGATGCACAGATATGTACATACAATATACATATAGTCAGATACAGACATATACACAGACAGAGGCAGATATATAAACAAATATATACGGATATATACACAGAAATATACGGTATAGATACACAGATATATACGGTATATGCACAAACAGAGGCAGATATATACATAAATATATACGGACCTATATGCAGACATATATGGAGATATACACATATGGGGAATATTCTGTTTGCAGCCGTCAGCGGGAAGATGCTGTTACTGAGAAGGCATATTCCGTTTGCTGACGTCTGCACACGTACGCAAAACACGCAAAAAAGAAAGGAAAATCACAAAATGGATGGACACGGGATACGGGGTTTCGAACCCCTGACCTCAAGCTTGGCCTCCGAGTCCTCAACCACTGAGCCACGCCACTCTTGTGACAAAATATACAAATTAATTTATATATACTATACAAGACATATATACATAAAACCAAAACAAAACAAAAGAAACTCTCAGTGGGGTTCAAAACCCTAACCCAACCACTAAGCCAAACCACTGAACCCAAACCACTCTTATGACTAAATGTTCAAACAATTATATATACATACATAAAACCAAAACAAAATAAAAGAAACATTTGTTGTGGGGTTCGAACCTCTGACGTCGGGCTTACGCTCTCCGCATCCTTAACCCACTGGGCTAAACCACTGAACCCAAGCCACACCTGTGACCAAAATGTGCAAACAAATATATATATATTACATATCTATACAATATATATACATACATGCATACACAATTCATTCACGCGCCTCTCTTTTTTCACAAACGCGTGACATGCGGCCTGCTTTTTTGTCACTGGCCGACAAAAGCAGGCCTCGAACGTCGCTTACCTCGGCCTTCTCCCTCTTTGTCCTCTTCTCTCGTCTTCTTCTTTTCTTTCTTCTTTATAATCAATCTTCACCGTCTTCTTCTTCACCATTCTCTTCCATCTCCTTCATTTTCATCACTCTCTTCTGCTTCTTCATCACTCACCATTCTCCTTCTTCATCATTCACCTCTGTTTCTTTTTCCTCATCCTTGTTGAAAGAGAAACTTCTTCATCAAGAGACAGAACAGAGAAGGTCAAACCTCTGTCTACTCTCTGTTATTGCTCTGCAGCCCATTTCTTTTACACATCTCAACACACATCCATGGCTTCCTCATCCCATCCCCTCACTCTGTTTCCGAATCTACATGATCCTACAAGCTTTTCTGGGCCGAGTGCCCCTACTCCCACTCTTCCCATCATTCCTCTTCCTGAACTTCCTGTGTTGTCGATTGAGCAAATAATGGCCGCTCAATCCGACATAGAAGCCAACCACTTTACATTGAGGTCATGCACGGAGACAGTGGCGGCGGTGTGTAGACCGCCCAAGAACTCCCAGCTCCGCGCGTGAGGGCGCAAATCGTTTGTTCTTAGCTACTGCAGTTCGGACTCGTGTCACGGTTCTGAATCTAATCTCGCAAAGTGCAATGCAAGACTTGATAAATCACCAAAGAGTCCAAATCCGGCAAATCGTTTTGGAAAATCGATTGTAATAAAGAAGTGCCAAATATGAACTACTTTGCTAGATACAGAGTCGCCACCTAAATATTTTATTTTGAAAAATTTAGGAAACCCTGACTCGCACCTAAGGCCATGTGTCCGTCATCACCAAAGTTGCCTCGGCTTGGAAACTTGGGTATGAGAAGGGAAGGTCATGCAATGAGCACCCCCGCTCGCCCGATCAAAGATCGGCCTTTACTAACACGATATCTTGTTTTTAAAGACACATGTGTTCTTATTCTGGTTTATTAGCCTAGAATTACTATGTGATGCCCACAACATACAAGTATAGACTAGATCGCCTAAGTTGGAACAAAACATTTCATGTTCGTTTGTTTGAAAACGGTTTAGAGGTGCTACTCACAAGTAGGCTAAGTCGTGGATTTTGCCACCCTCAAGTGGGCATAAAAAATAACATTTTGATGAATTGTTCCAATTCAAGCAATCCAACCTTCACCCACAGGCATTCAAGCAGTTAATCACTTAAGCAGTTAGCCTCATGGCAAGCATGCTAACATGGCAACATACACATCTCATGCAGTATGCTAAAGTGTAAACACTCACAGTGTACTCCGAGCCAAAACAGAGAACTAGTTAGAAATCATGCATGATCCCAGTTCATGTTAAGATGGCTAATGCAACACATGTAAAAATGCAACTCAGATAGGCTCGACTATTCTAAGAAGTCATGTGAACGCAACTTGATAACATGCTGTTGAACACGTATTCAAGTAAATGTATTAAAATACAATGCAGTCAGTATGATGCGCCGAGCCCGGTGCATGCAAAACAGATGAATGAATGCACGCATGCAAACAGAAGTATGCTAATTGAAACATGCCCTAAAACTAACCATCAAAAGCAGGTAAGTAAAAGGGAGAAAGGAATGGGGGTTGGAAGACATGCATCACACACATGCACGCTTATTACAAAGTTCGCCCTCTTGACGGAGGGTCCGAATAATAAGCTAACTAGCTAATCTAAGCTAATTAAACTAATTATTACATCACAAAACTAATTAACTAACAAGTTAACTAACTAGTTATTACAACGCAAATTGAATAGCTAAGCAGAGCATTAACTACTTAAGGACAAAAAACAAATAGCTAACTAAGCTAAGCAAAGAAGCTAAGTAAAGCAATAAAGAGATGTCCTCGAAGGAAAAAGAGTGTATGCATGCTCGGTTGCCTCGTTCGGAAATCCGTCGCGATGCCCCAACTTGCCTCTGTTTTCAATTGTTCTCAGAACACTGTACAAAGCTCCAGATAGCTTTTGCTCCACTATGGGAACCTATAGGAGGGTGGCTGACCAGTTGTTGATGTAGGAGACCACTTGCCGACCACTTTCCTATGCTGCAGACCAGAAAAAGTGGTCCGCCAGCCACTTTTACTAGTCTGCCAACCACTTGTTGCTGCAATTCTCCAGCTTGCTGTGACAGAGAACAAGAAGGGGCATGGCAATGTGTTTGCAAGATATGTGTGCACAACCACCCTTCCTATCATTTCATGATCTCAAGGGAGTGCGCTTCTCGACTTTCAGGCCACCAATCGCGCATCTCAACGCATGATGGCCGAGAGGCCAAGATTGCACGAATCAATGTAAATGAATTCACACATAACACATAAAGCCTTAACCTCTATCATGCTTGATCAAGAGGGCCGGCGACCGAGAGCACGTTTCATCACTTCAAGTATGAAACGTCCCTCGTTTCTTGTGTTTGGACTAACACTCTATCCAAACACAATGCAATGCGATGAGATGATCATGCAAACCTAGCAATGCTAATAGCATGCATACACAATGCAATGCAACATAAGCATGCAAACAACATGCAAACAACCAATGCTAGAATGGCATGAACAAAATTCTAAACATAATGTAATGCATGCATACACAATGCCATGCAACAAGATCAACCCATCTATGCTAATAGCATGCATACACAATGCAATACAACATAAGCATGAAAACAACATGAAAACAAACATGCTCAATGGACTTAAACCGAATATGGACATACCTCAATCATGCCTAAAACAGTGGCCAGAATGCTTAAATAAAGGTATGAAAGCAAGAGAAATGCATACACATGTATTTGCTCACCAATTAGGCATAAGAACACAACTCTCAAAAGTGCTTAAGGAGTGACAAATGTAGGAGTGACAAATGTGGGAGTGTAACAACACTATAAGCATTGAAATAAGGTATGAAATGATGCCAAATCATTCAATCAACACAAGCAAGGCATGCAAGAGCCCTCAAGGCACAAAGCTACCAAGGAGGACTACTCTAGAGACATGCAATACATGGCAAAAATGCATGAACCAAGCATGGACAGAGTTCAAATAGGTCTAAGCAAAGACCAAAACATGCTGAGATGGGGGCTCAGAGGTCTAAGCCTCCATGCATGCACACTAGGCCACAAACAAGGCAACAATACACGACCCTTAGAGGCACTCAAAGGGTGAAAGAAATGGGAATATGGCAATGCTATATGCTCTGAAATATCATGTTAAATGATGCCAAATCATCCAAATAACACAAATGAAGCATGCTAGGAGGCTCAAAGCTTGAAACTAGCATAGGCACTTGCACTATAGCTATGCAATACATGAAGCATATGGAAAATACAACTCATAACAATCCTAGAGCATGTTAAAATGATGCTAAAACATGTATGGAAGGAAGCGAAAATAAGCTAGCATGGTAAGCATGAAGCATGAAATATGCAAGGCCAATAGGGAGGTTTACACTACACCTATCAAAACCAAGCATGAGATGGCTTCGCCAACAAAAATCAAAGTTATATCATGGAAAAATAACCCCAAAAACACACTGAAATGATACTCGCAAGCTTAGGCATGAAGGCTTACACAATGACTCATGTTTAAGGCATAAAGCTCAAACTCTCCAACGCATTAAAAGAGTAAAAGATGTGAGTGCATGACCATGAAACATGCACTGAAATCACATATGAAATGATGCCAAATCATGAAAATAGCCCAAGCAATGCATGCTAGTGGACTTAATACACAAAGCTAATGAGCTAGATTGACCCATGGCTATACAAAGCAATGCATGCATGACCAAAACAACATAAATCAGACCTAGAGCATGCTAAAACATGACCAAAATGTTCTTGGAGTTAAGCAAAAAGCATGCTAGAATGATGATCAAAAGCATGATACACATTAGGCTAGTAAATGGAAATGCACTACAAGTGCAAGGAGCATGCATAGGGCTATCAAACCAAACCTTAATAGAGGTATATCATGGCAAAACAACACCAAGAACATGCTGAGATGGACTCAAAACATGCTAGAAAGACATGCTACTTCATGAAGCACACAAAGCTAGTTTGTAAGGATTACACTACAGGTGTATAGAGCATGCAAGGGATGACAAAACCAAGTCAAAACAGTGGTATGCCATGTCAAAATAACCCCAAATACATGCTAAGAATAAGCCAACACAAGCTTAACAAACATGCTCAAACATGAGGCAAATAAGGCAAACATTCAAGCTATAAGGAGAGGGGATGACCCTCTCCTATTTGGGATGTCAAAACACCATTTCCACCACTGAAATTACTCTGAGTTTCAGTGGTGAGAAGGCCAAAAGGAGGTGGTCCCAATAGCTTAAAAGGATAGCACAAAAATAAGGCCAAACAAGGCCTAAGAGGGGGGTAGACCACCCCCAACACAAAAGAGACCTTAAACAAACATTACAAGCATGCAAAATCAGAACTTTTTGTAGTAGAAAGTTAGGCCTAAAAAAACATGCAAGTGGGCCCAAAAGCTTGATCAAAAACAAGGATTTAAGAGGTTAGAAGCTCACCCTTGTAGAACAACTTTAGAGCAACAACTCCAGCAGCTTTTTTGGATCAAAAGTAGTCCAAAAACTCCAAAACCAACCTCAAAGTACCTCAGCAACAAAAGGGTGGTGTTTGAGTGTGTGTTTCTATGCAAAAGTGTGATGAAAATGCACTTTCAAGCACAAAAATGAAGAGAAGGTGCAAGATAGATACAAAGATGTATGTATAACTCTCAGCCCTTTTTTTTCTAAACCTGGAGAAGGGAGGGAGGGCCTCCCTCTTATAGAAAATCAAGCAAGAAGCTTGTTGAACACACTTGAGGCTCTAAGCCATCCCTCCATACACGTGTATGGAGGATGACTTCTGTGCCTTTTAGTTGTCACAGCTGGCAAGAAAAGATCTCAAAAAAGGTGATGGAAAGCTGCCGACCACTTGAAGTGGTCGGCCAGCTACTTCCACTGGTCGGCCGACCAATGAAAGTGGTCGGCCATGGTGGAAAGGTGGTCTGCAGCATGGAAGCAAGCCAATGGTGTGGTGGCCGACCACTATTAACGGTCCAAAGTCCAAGAAAACCAGTTGGCCGACCAGAAAATTGGCTGGTAGGCAGGAAAAGTGGTCTCCAAGGGGAAGAACTGGTCTCTCACCCTCATTCCACCCTCCAAGTAGGGAAAACAAGGTTTGTGCTAAAAAAAAACCAAAAAGGATGCAAGACAAGAGTCTGGGGTCGAGGCGCGCAGCCGGAAGACTCGAAAACTAGTCTACGGGCACCAAAAGCGGTCTACGAGGGAAAAGTGGTTTACGACCAAAAAAAGTGGTCTCGTAGACTTCAATGTCCCTCTAGACCAAGGCAACAAGGCATGATTCGAAAAGCAGGCCAAAAGGAGAACGTTAAGCGGTCCCGAGACAAGGCGCGCGTCCGAAGGCTCTGGAAATCGGAAACTAGTCTCCAAAAGGGAAAAGTCGTCTACAAACCTGTCTCTCCCTCTAGGGAAGGTCAACAAGGCTTAGTCCACAAACCGAATCAAAACACAATGAGTTCGGAGGCCCGGAGGCAAGGCACTCAGCCGAAAACTCCAAAACCTCGAAACAAGCACAACATGCACTATCATCGAGCGCTCAATCGATGACGTCTGAGTCTTTAGGTCGGTCAAAAATAAGGTGTCTACACGGTGACTAGCTTGTCTCACCGGCTACAAGCCAGGACAAGTGAAGTACACCAGGTCAATACCCAACTCTCTCTACTCCAACGCATGTACAAAGATGCGCAGGCAGAGATTTGTGCATTGAAGGCTGAAAACAAGGAGCTGAGATGGCAAGCCATACTTCGCCTTTGATGGCCGGCGAGGAGTCAACTCACTCGGCGGAAGCACTGTGGTCGTTCTCGGCAGAAGTACTGGAGCAGGGCCTTCGAAGGTCGATGACAAAAAGAGGAAGAGCTCGGCAAAAGAGCCGAGTAAGTGAAGTCAGCGTGTGGCCGTCACCAGAGAAGAAAAAAGAAGAAGATCCTTCCCTTTTTTTTTCTTTTTTTTTTTTCTCTTTGTTATTTATTTATTTATTTTTTTGCATATGTGGGTCTTGTTGTTTCTCTCTTTTTTTTTTCTTCTTTTTTGTTTTTTGTATTTCTAGTTTTTTTTTTTTTTTTTTGTATATATGCTGGGTTTGTTTGTTTGTTTGTTTGTATTTTTTTTTTGAGTTTCTGTAATCGGGGATGTCCTCCCCTGACTACAATAAAATCAGTTTCTTTTTTTGCTCATCAATGGCGTGACTGGCATATCACTTTGAGTTTGAAAAAAATTTTGTTTGATTGAATTTGAAAATGATTGAATTTTGAATCCTGAATTGGACATTGATCCATATTGACCTGAATAAAAACAAAACTGACTCAATGTAAGAAAAAAAATGAAGTAAAACAATCCAAGCACATTTATACACTGACTGGTATGAAATACACTGATTGGTACGAGTACACGGACAGGTATGAAAGGAACATACTTATATACACTGACTGGTAGAAATACCCTGACTGGTATAAATACACTGACTAGTATGAATACACACTCATATACACTAACGAGTTGACTCGCGTGGTGGAGAAGACATAATCACTGACTCAACTATGCCCCTAATTCATTGCCGTGATTTTTTTTCTTTATTTTTTTGTAAAAATGTTTTGATCAACATGAGAGTTAGATTAGCATACTTGTTCCATTTTCTGTTTCAAATCATGCAAGCTAAACTATGAGCATTGAAAATTTTCCCCTTTCAAATCCAAAGAATGGTCCAAGTTTTGCAAAAATGGAACAATTTTCGAAAAAAATTAGTTAGCTTCATTCAAATTAATCAAAGCCTATTTTTGCAAATGGCCACTACTCAACTAACATGGAATCAACCATTGGGGTGCATAGTCCCAAGCCAAATAGCCAATGGTGATATCCGAACCAAGCCAAACGAACCAAGCCAATCTAAACCGAATGAAGCTGAGTACAATTGGACCGAACCGAACCGAACTGAACCAAGTTGAATCGAACCAACTGAACTGAGCAGAGTGAAAATACTTCAAGCAAACATGGATAGGACAACCAAGTCGACTGAAGATATACCAATCAAACATGGACAAGATGAATGAGTTAAAAAATTATTAGGGCCGAACTTCAAGATGAAGCTACCTACGTATCCCAAAGATAGGAATCAGGCCATCGTAGTTCCAGTTAAAGGTCACTTGGGTATTGACACTCTTTTTATTCTCTAACTTATGCCAAAGTTGCCCTTTTAGGTTTTCAACCTTGCGAGCTTTTCATTTTCATTTTTTTCTTTTTATATATTTTTTTTTTCATTTTGTTCATTCCATATTTTTTTCTTTTGAGTTTTTTTTTTTTTTTTTTTTTTTTTTCTGCTCTAACTTTTGCCTGGGTCGCCCTTCCGGGTTTTCGGCCCAGCGAGCTTGTCAAGGGTTACTTTCATTTTACTTTGTCCATGTTGCTTGGGTGTGAAATCACTAGGCCATCTATAAGAACAGCTGCTACACTAGACCAGTAGATATGATGATGTAGGCACTAGGCTGAATTTGCCACTAGTGTTGTCCCTAGTGTAGTGGATAGGAACTCGACTATCCTTCAATAATAAAATTCATTCTCTCAAATTCTGGGTTTTGCCTTTCTAAGCGGTCTTCATTGGGAAACGATTCAGTTTTAACTCTTTGATCACATCCAACCTTTTGCCCCTAGTTCAAGGGTTGCTTCAAATCTAAATCACATCCGACCTTCTTGCCCCTAGTTCAAGGGTTGCTTCCAATCTGAATCACAGGCCCTACATAGTTTTCGCTAAGGTTCACTCGGGTATTGACACTCTCCTTTTACGCTCTAACTTTTGCCAAAGCTGCCCTTTCGGTTTTTCAACCTTGCGAGCTATTCATTTTTTTCATTTTTCTATATATATATATTTTTTCATTTTTTCATTTGTTTACTATTATTATTATTTTTTTTTTTTTGGTGCCTAGGTCGCCTTTTTGGGTTTTCAACCCAGTGAGCCTCTCAAGGGTGGTACCTTATTGCCCCTAGTTCAAGGGTTGCCTCCATTTCAACTATGCAAGCCTCACACTTTTGCCCATAGTTCAAGGGCTATTTCAAATCTGAATCACATTCGACCTTATTGCCCCTAGTTGAAGGGTTGCCTTCATTTGAATTACATCATGGCCCTTAGCTCAAGGGGCTATTTCGAATTCGGCTACGCAAGCCTTACACTTTTGTTTGATCATTGAATACTTCGGATCAAGGTTTGAAAGCTAAGGAGCTAAGGAGGTTGGACCTCAAGTCAAGAGGGATCCTATGCTGTATATTCCAGGCATGTCTTCGTAGGACCACACAAAAACAGTTTTTGAAATCTTTTCACAAAGTGACTAATTAACCGGTCTCTCCTCATACGAGGCATCCTCATCAGCCTCTAAGTCGGTCCAATCCAATACATGCGATGGATCCAGCTCGTACTTCCGAAGCATACTAACATGAAACACATCGTGCACCCCGGGCAACTGTGGTGGTAAAGCTGAACGATAAGCAACCTTCCAATCCTCTCAAGGATCTCAAAGGGACTGATAAACCGAGGGGACAACTTCCCACTCTTCCCAAACCTTATCAAACCCCGCCTAGGTGATATTTTCAGAAAAATATGATCACCCGCCTCAAATGCCAAAGGCCTCCTCCTACGGTCGGCATAACTCTTTTGCCGACTCTAGGCTGTAACAAGCCTCTTACGGATAAGCTCAACTTTCTCCGTCGTTTCCCTCACCAAATCTGGGCCCAACAATGGTGCATCACCCATCTCGGCCCAACATACTGGAGACCTACACGATCGGCCATACAAGGCCTCAAACGTTGCCATACCGATGCTCGACTGGAAACTGTTGTTGTAGGCAAACTCCACCAAGGGCAAGTGCCTTTCCCACGACCCACTAAAGTCAATAACACAATCTCGAAGCATATCCTCAAGGATCTGAATAGTACGCTCGAACTGCCCGTCAGTCTGAGGATGATAAGCCGTACTAAAGGTTAATCTAGTGCCCAAGGCACTCTGCAAACTCTGCCACAACCTAGCAGTAAGACGTGGATCTCTATCTGAGACGATCGACACTGGGACCCTGTGCAACCTCATTATGTCCCGAATATAGAAATCGACAAGATGGTCTACCGAATCTCTCATGCGCATAGGGATAAAGGACGCTGACTTAGTCAACCAGTCTATAACCACCCAAATAGCATCACTACCCCGCTGAGTCCTCGGAAGACCTACAACGAAGTCCATAATGACATGCTCCCACTTCCTATCGGCAATAGGCTAGGGTTGTAACAAACCCGCTGGCCTCTGATGCTCGGCCTTCACTTGCTGACAAGTAAGGCACTTAGACACAAACACTGCCACATCTTTCTTCATATCCCGCCACCAAAACTGGCGACCCAAATCACGATACATCTTAGTGCCTCCCGAATGCACCGCAAGACATGAATGGTGAAACTCTCGGAGTACCTCCTCTCGGCAAGACTCCGGCACAAACAAACGGTCTCGGTATCTCACACTCAGGTCAGGATACACAGCTAAACCCTTTTCAACCTTCCCACTGGAGATCTTCTCTCAGAGGGATTCTATCTCAAGGTCACCTCTCTGTGCCTCTAACACTCGAGCCACAAGTGTAGGTTGCGCAACAATAGAAAACAAGGCCACAACCTCAACGAATTCGCTCAGAAGCAAATCAAATTCGCCAAGTGCACCCAACATCTCCCACTCCCGGATGGCTATACAAGCAACATCACTAATGGATTTCCTACTAAGGGCATCGGCTACAACATTGGCCTTTCCCGGGTGATAGCGCAACTCGAAATCATAGTCCTCGATGAACTCCATCCACCTCCTCTGCCTCAAATTCATGTCTCTCTGTGTAAACAGGTACTTCAAACTCTTATGGTCTGAGAACACCTCGAATCTCTCACCATACAAGTAATGCCTCCAAATCTTAAAGGCAAATATCACTGCTGCTAATTCTAGGTCGTGCGTAGGGTAATTCCTCTCGTGTATTTTCAACTGCCACGACCCATAGGCTACTACTTTCCCCTCTTGTATCAACACATAACCCAAACCCTCTCGTGAGGCATCACAATAAACCACATAACCCAAACCTCTCTCCGGAATAATCAAGACCGGAGCAGTGGTCAATCTAACTTTCAACTCTTGGATTGACTTTTCACAAGTCTCACTCCATACAAACTTGACCCCTTTCCGCGTCAATCTAGTCAACGGTGAAGCTAGCCTGGAGAAATCTTTCACAAATCAGCGGTAATACCCAGCTAATCCCAAAAAATTGCGGATCTTGAAAACACTCTTAGGCTGTGCCCAATCCTGCGCTGCCTCTATCTTGGATGTATCAATAGACATCCCTTCCCCGTAGACTACATGGCCTACGAACTTGACCTCTTCTAGCCAGAACTCACACTTCCCAAACTTGACATATAGCCTATGGGCTCTAAGCAACTCAAGCACCACTCTCAAATGTTCCTTGTACTCCTCCTCCGAAGGTGAATAAATCAGAATGTTGTCTACGAAAATGACCACAAAACGATCTAGGAATTCTTGGAAGATCCGGTTCATCAAGTCCATAAACACTGCTGGTGCATTGGTGAGCCCAAATGGCATCACCAGAAAGTCATAGTGGCCATACCGCGTACAGAATGCCATCTTCGAAATATCCTCTTCCCTGACCCTCAATTGATGGTAACCCGATCTCAAGTCTATTTTAGAGAAACAACGGGACCCCTTCAACGGGTCAAACAGATCATCTATACGAGGCATAGGGTACTTATTCTTAACCGTAGCCCGATTCAACTTCCGGTAATCGATACAAAGTCTGAAGGCATCATCTTTCCTTTTAGCAAAGAGGGCTGGTGCTCCCCACGGCGAAACACTAGGGCGAATAAAGCCCTTATCCAGCAACTCCTGGAGTTGAATCTTCAACTCACTCAACTCGGCTGGGGCAAAACGATAAGGTGTCATAGAAATCGGTGCCGTGCCGGGCACTAAATCAATAGAGAACTCGATCTCTTGATGTGGTGGCAAACTCACAAGATCCTCAGGAAAGACATCCGAGTACTCACAAACCACTCTCGGCAATACAGTCTGGTCTCATCACACTCACTACTCATAAAGCTAGCGAGAAGACCACTAAGCTCACTCCGCCCTCGCGGATCATACACTGGTGGCAAAATATTACCAACCCAATCCCTCAAGAAATGGAAACAATCTCTGCTCGGGGTACATACTATGACCCTCTGGCGGTAACAATCAATAACAACTCGGTATGACGATAGCCAGTCCATACCCAAAATAACATCAAAACCCGACATAGCCATAACTACAAAAGGAAATGGAAGTCGGCGGTCAGCGACCTCTATATCACAGCCCCGACACCCCTGTTTTAAAATCAATTCACCCTCAACAGGTGATACTACACAAATAGGAGATGCTAACTATGCCAACTCCAACCCCAAAACAGATGCAAATGCAGCAGATATAAAGGAATGAGATGCACATGTATCAACCAACACATTGGCAACTGAGTTGCAAAACAAAAAGGTACCTCTCACAACCGATGGAGCCGGTACTAGATCCTGCGTAGTAACAGCATACACACGCCTTGTAGGCCTCTGATCTACCTGTTCACCCCTAGGAGCAAAAGGTCACAGACAGATCGAGACGATGACGCTTCGATTGGCCCTCGAGGCCTATATCGACCTGTGGTCAAGAAAACTCACTGCCGCTTAGAACCAGACGCACCCGATGTGGCACTCAACTACAGTAAACCTCTTCAGTGCCGCCGACCACACCGGGTAACAAGAGAGCGGCCGCCTCGCCTCGACTCCGCTCGAGGTCGAGCCAAAGATGAAGCTGCTCTCTGACCTCCTCCCCTCTACGGGCAAGTTGGAGACTTGTGGCCCAGCTGACCACACTTGTAACATGTAACGTCTCCCTGACTACCTCTCCCCGAGCCTGCACTCGGCACTGGAAAGGTCGATCTAGCAAATGCACCCTAGAACTGCTGAGGGTTAGAGCCTCTCTGCCTCCTACCGTCCCCCTGACCATCCTGACTCCTCTTGGAGCCCCTTATCCTCTCATCCTCCTCCTGCATCATAATCTCCATATGGGCCGCAGCATCCACAAGGCGCCCATACTCGTGGGTCATAGACCCCCCAACTCTCATCTTGAGCCCGTGCCTCAATTTCTTCTCAAATTCCAAACAACGGCGTTTTTCAGACGCCACAAGCTCAGGTGCAAACCTGGATAAACTAGTAAATGCGGCCTCAAACTCGGCCACTGAAGAACTCAACTGCTTAAGCTAACAAAACTGGTCTCTTAGCTTCTCACTGACAGCTGGAGATAAGAACTTCTCCTGGAAGGCATCTACAAAGGCCTCCCATGTGCCACCAATATGACCCCTCATGAACTTCCACCACTGACCCGCATCTCTCTTCAACTGGAAAGATGTCAAGGTCACCTTCAAAGCCCCGTCTTCGATGCCAAGCATCTCAAATGTTTTCGTCATCTGTTCGAGCCATTCATCCGCCTTAAGTGGCTCTTTAGGATCCCCAACAAATTCATCCGGATTCAATCGGAAGAACTCCCTCTTCAGAAAAGACGGCCCTGCCTCAGCAACATGGGCCTGGACCTGATTCTCAGCCCTGAGAATGCCCAAGGATTCCCTCAAAGCTCCTGCCATCTCGCGGGCTAAGGCGCCCATGGCCTGCTCACCTACTGGCTCGACCACATTGCCTGACTAACACCCTCCTGCTGCGCCGGAATCTCATCCGGTATAGGCATCTCCTGCCTCCTTGGCCTACCATGCCTACCACCTTGTCCTGACATCCTAATAACGGTAACGAAGAACATTAGCACATTCATAAATGTGCCAAAGCTATAACACTTGCATCCTAATACATTGGACAACAGTAATTCACTCCATGTAAGCACGTAAGCACATAATCACCTACAAATTTCATTTCCGGATAATGATAGTCTTGAGGCGTTACCAGAGTTCCGGTTAGAAATAGCATTGATCAAGTGCCTTTCCAACAAGACTCACAGAAACCCAAGGATCCAATCAATATCCTAGAAACTAAATCCCATACCCATATAGTCATATAAACATGTTATCACATAAGCATATAACATTATGTCTAAGTCTCTAACAAGCGAGACAAACCCATTGTGATACTAATCACTTCCCACGTACCTAAAGTATTCAAACCCGGTACGCTCTAATACCAAGTTGTAACGCCCTCAAAATAAACTCATAACACCATACATTCACGATATAGAGAAGCGATTTCATATTATAATCATCAGAGTATTCTTACAAAAGGTATTACATGTTGACAACAAAAGTAAATGCCCTATAGGCTTATAACTTTCCAAGTCAACACCTGGTTACAAAAAGGAGAGTACTAACTCTACACAGACTTAGCCCTTGGCTTGATATACATGTAATACAACAAAAAACAACAAAAAGAGTCTAACAGCCTTAAGCCTCCCAAGCTACGTCCTTGGAGGTGGCATAACACCTGTACCTGAAAATGATGTCCCATATAGGGTGAGCCAACGCCCAGTAGAGATATGCTAAACTTAATATGAGCAATAACATAAAACATTAGCATTTGATAAATGTTCAACCCATATAAATCAATTCACAACCCATTTCCATTACGTGACAAATATATCCATGTTCCATTCCTCTTTCCTTTACTTAACCGATTTTCAATTCATAGATATGGCTCAGAACCTAGCTAAACAATTCCCATGAGACCACAGCTCATATCAACAATATTTCCATTATTAACAATTTAAGTGAGATAACAACTTATATCAACAATACTTCTATACTTCACAATAGATACACATATTTGCTATATCAATATCACATAAAACATTTCCATACTTCACAATAGATATACATATTCGCTGTATCAATACTTCAATAGATACACATATTTGCTGTATCAATGGAGTCCATCCCCTATCTCCTCCCAAATAATATCCGGTTTAGGAGTCCATCCCCTATCTTCTCCTAAACCGTAGAGTGCATCCCCTATCTCCTCTCACACAACACAATATATGTCATGCCCCAAAGTTTGGACAATTAAATATTAAATTAGGACTAAACCCCAATTAATATTCCATCATCCAAATCCTAGGGGTGAAACAAAAAAAACTAAAACGCCAACCAAACCATTCACCATAAATTCATAACTAACAAATACCTCAACATTAAGGTAGCAGCTAGTCAAAACAACTTAAATAAAGTACGGTTACAAACCATGCCAAATTATTCCAATACTAAAGTCATTAAAAAAAATAATAATAAATACATAAATTAGTATCAACCCTAAGTTCAAGAAAAATAAAAGAACTCCAAACGACATGTCCTACGATCACAATTATTTCTTGTCACCACCAAAGCCTCTACTAATCCTCAAGAAGGAAGCTCATTCAATAACGCACTGAAGAGTTGCCAAGAGACAAAACGGGTCAGTATTCAGGTATACTGGTATGAGTACTAGATTTAACACCCACGTGTCCACCAGACACAGACAAAAAAATACATTTAATTCTTATCACAGGACAAGATAAGTAGTTCCAACCGCATCGAGACGAATGGGTAGTTTCCCGAGATACGGTGGCATTTAGTTTCTTGTCCGTACACAACGAAATATAAATTTATTATAACATAAACAAAATAGAAATAGAACTATGGTGGGTCAGCCCTACATAAAAGTTAGTAAGACCCACCATCCTACAAAAGAAAAATAATGTTAGAATAAATTAATCATAAGTAACTTGCTGAATACGTATAAAAATGCACCGTTTCCTGCTTAAATAATTTGAATTGATCAAAACTCAAAGAACGAAAGTTGTACAGAATCAAATTTCCTAAAAGACAACGCGAGCGAATTTAACAGAAACTAAACAGGTTAAGAGAAAAACTTGACGCACCCGTTTCTATAGTTTCGGATCGTGATCCATTGTTTGTGGCAGAGTTTTGGGAGAGTTTTCAGCATGCTTTGGGTGCTAGGTTAGACTTGAGCATGGCTTATCATCCCCAGACAGATGGGCAAACTGAGCGGGTAAATCAGATCTTGGAGGATATGTTAAGAGCTTGTGTCCTCGATCTTGGTGGTAGTTGGGAAGAACACTTGCCATTGGTGGAGTTTGCTTATAATAATAGCTATCACTCCAGTATCGGGATGGCACCTTTTGAGGCTTTGTATGGGAGGCCATGTCGATCACCTGCTTGTTGGATAGAGGTAGGAGATGCGCTGCTGTTAGGGCCAGAGTTGGTGAGAGAGACTACGGAGAAGGTAAATATTATTCGGGAACGTATTAAGACTGCACAGAGTCGTCAGAAGAGTTACGCTGATAGAAAACGTAAGGGAGTTGAGTTGAATGTTGGAGATTTCGTGTTTTTGAAGGTCTCGCCAATGAAGGGTATTATGCGGTTTGGAAAGAAGGGAAAGTTAGCACCTAGATTTGTGGGACCATATGAGATCATTGAGAGGATTGGTAATGTGGCTTACAAATTAGCTCTACCACCTGCTTTAGCTTTGATTCACAATGTGTTCCATGTATCTTTATTGCGGAAGTGTGTGCAAGACCCATCCCAAGTAGTATCACCAGAAGTGTTGGAGATTATTGATGATCTAACGTATGTGGTGCGACCGGTTACTATTTTAGATCGGGATGTAAAGCAGTTGCGGCACAAGAAAGTGAACTTGGTGAAAGTGCAATGGAGTGAAGATGAGAACGACATTACCTGGGAGTTAGAAGAGAAAGTTCGATGTATGCACCCTGAACTTTTTGCTTAGTACCCTTTCGTATCGAATCTCGGGACGAGATTCTTTTGGAGGTGTGTATATTGTAGCGACTCTAATTTTCTTAAGTCATTTATTTATTATTATGATTATTATTATCTTATTTTATTTTTGGCTTTGTTACTTGTGTGGTCACATGGAAATTTAATGTGGTATTTAATGAATTTAATGTAGTAATTAATAAATTTAATGTGTTATTCAATTAATCCACATATATTTATATATATTTATATTTGTTATAAAAAAAAAAGAGATGTTATATATATATTTAATCTTATATTTATATATATTATAATTATATGTAGTATATAATATAACATATTATAATAGTCATATTAGATTAGGATAGGAAATTAGGTTATTTTATATAAATATATATTATATAAGTAGTCAAAGTAGGTTTTAATCTCTTTTGGTGAAAAGTTTCATATCAGCATCCGTAGGTGAGAAAATTGAGAGAGAGCAGAGCGACGGCGGCAGTGGAGAGAGAGAGGGAAAAGAAAAAAATTATTAGGGTTTTGTTTTGGTAGCTCTATTAGTTCTTCAAACACTTTCTTGATCTTCAAAAAAATATAGTGAGTACAAAATCGACTTTTCTTGATTTATGTGTAATTTATTGTTTTTATTTTTATTTATTTTATTTATTTGATATTAGTTCGATTTTGTATTTATTTAAAGATGATAGATTGATTTTAATTATTTTGATTAGTGGTGTATGTAAAGTTTAGGGTTTTTAGATGATTGATTAATTTTAATTATTTTGTTTAGTTGTGTATGTAAGGTTTAGGGTTTTTAGTTGATTGATTGATTTTGATTATTTTGATTAGTTGTGCATGTCAGATTTAGGGTTTTTACATGGATTTATTTTATGGTTGTAATCACACTTATGGTTGTTTGAAATTAAAATTAATTAGGAACCTATAGATAAATTCTTTATACTCCACCATGACTCCATGGATTGTTGTTTTATTTGAGTGATGGTGAGAAAGAGTGGATAAAAAAAAAAGTGAGGATTATGAGATTTATTTGAATGCCTTAGGCTCGGCATTGTTATGTTTATTCTCATGTGTGAGATGTTGTGTATATATATATATATATTGTTGCCTCGTTCTCATGAGTAGACGAGTGCTTTGATTTGCGCGCGTACGTATATGCTAACCATCCGGGGAGTGTGAGTCAAACTCGGGACGATATCCCCGTACAAGTTTGGCTTCGGAGCGGTGTTAGATATACGGGAGGCACATGGGATATATGTGTAGGCCGGAAGGGGAGGGCCAAAGTAGTGGAGTTAAGGTACAAAAATTTAATTATGAGTTTATTGATTTGTATATCTTGAAAAATAGTAATCGACCTTAATAAATTATGAAATTTGAGCAGAGGCATGTATACGTGATTTTGGACAAGTTTTGTGTTGTAGCTTTTTATTAAAAAGATCGATTAGAACTTATAATTGGATGACCTTAGTTACTGTCGGTTTGATTCATTTTGGTAATGCAGATTTTATAGGCTGTTTTAACCCACGAAACGAGCTTATTTTTTTTGGTTTCGCGTAAACTGAAGTAAAACATTATTCTGCACACTTTTCATGTTTTGAACGTTTTCAAAAAAAATCATCTTAGGGCAGTTTCTGTTCATTTTTTTTTTGTTTCAGATTTTTTCGATTGAATTCTGTCTAGATTTTTAAATCAAGTTTTTCTCTTAACCTGTTCAGTTTCTGTTAAATTCGCTAGCGTTGGCTTTTAGGAAATTTGATTCTGTACAACTTTCATTCTTTGAGTTTTAGTCAATTCAAATTATTTAAGCAGGAAACGGTGCATTTTTATACGTATTCAGCAAGTTACTTATGATTAATTTATTCTAACATTATTTTTCTTTTGCAGGATGGTGGGTCTTACTAACTTTTTATGCATGGCTGACCCACCATAGTTCTATTTCTATTTTGTTTATGTTATAATAAATTTATATTTCGTTGTGTACGGACAAGAAACTAAATGCCACCGTATCTCGGGAAACTACCCATTCGTCTCGATGAGGTTGGAACTACTTGTCTTGTCCCGTGATAAGAATTAAATGTATTTTTTTGTCTGTGTCTGGTGGACACGTGGGTGTTAAATCTTGTACTCATACCAGTATACCTGAATACTGACCCGTTTTGTCTCTTGGCAACTCGGGTGCGTTCTGTTTGAGCGCAGCCGAGCTTCCTTTGCAGGATTAGTAGAGGCTTTGGTGGTGACAAGAAATAATTGTGATTGTAGGACATGTCGTTTGGAGTTCTTTTATTTTTCTTGAGCTTAGGGTTGATACTAATTTTTGTATTTATTATTTTTTTTTAATGACTTTAGTATTGGAATAATTTGGCATGGTTTGTAACCGTACTTTATTTAAGTTGTTTTGACTAGTTGTTACCTTAATGTTGAGGTATTTGTTAGTTATGAATTTATGGTGAATGGTTTGGTTGGCATTTTAGTTTTTTTTTGTTTCACCCCTAGGATTTGGATGATGGAATATTAATTGGGGTTTAGTCCTAATTTAATATTTAATTGTCCAAATTTTGGGGTGTGACAATATATAAACACATAACATATACATAATCAATCAATACATAAATTTGATGTATTATTCCAACCGTCATATTCGATGACATATTCAATTGATTCGTTTTAGTTCGCCTAATCATCATGCATTGTCTACAACAATCAAGGCTATCCTCCACCAATAGCCCAAAGCAATTATTTCTAAACAGATAATAAATGCCTCACCAGATATATAATCAACGTTTTCAAAAGTGAGCGATTAATAAATCCAACCCCACCATTCTATCTCATATTATGCCAATTTCATCATTTCCAACTAAATTTTATATTTCCATAACATTCCCAAATTAATTATATAAATTAATTCATAACAAAAATTAGGGCTTTCTCCCCATTTTTTCTCAACAATGACCCAAAATACACATGTGTTGGCTCAAAATACAAACCCCTCTTTATACATTTTGAAACCCTAATACCCAAAATCGCCCAACTTCAACATTAAATCAAAATGACTAATAGTTTAAGTCAAAGATCATAAAAATGAGTAGTTATCCCTACCTCAAATTCGGAGCTCAAATGAAGAAGATGAAGAAATTTGAAATGCTCCAAACCCCAATATTTTCGGATCACACTTTTTACAAAGGCCCAAGGGTAGAAGATCACTCCTACTAGATCAAACCCTAGAGAGAAGTTGGAGTTTTAGAGTGAGGTGCTCTCCAATGGAGGTTTTGAAAAGTAAGAAAGAGAAAAGGAGTTGAAAAAGTGATCCAAAAAGTCAAACTTCGGACTGATATAATGCACTCCCCGCTCGAGCGTGGAACGCGCCGCTCGAGCGCCAGACACAGACTCACGCTTCAGCATCGATTGCACACTTGCAGAAGTTTTGCAGGCCATGGTCCCCGCTCGAGCGTCAGACTCCCCGCTCGAGTGGAGGAACAAAATCAAAGGAGCCCACTCGAGCGTCAAAACTCTCGCTCGAGCGTCCGATGACCTGTAGAGAAAAATACTGGCAGATGAATATTCACGCTCGAGCGGAGAAGCAACAATGAAGGGCCCGCTCGAGCGTGAAGGCAAAATTTTGGGCATGAACTCTAGGTTTCCAAACACAACTAACCTGTAACAAACCTGCCCAATGCATCCTATAACTCAAATACAAAGTATTGAAGGATGGAAACAAGATATATACGACATCCAACACAACGGAACCTAAGTCCGGATACAACAATCAAAGGAGGAAGAACCAGGATCGCTATAGAAAATGAGTCAAAAGTGCCTCTATGTATCAAAATTTTGATTAAAATGTGATAAATTAAGGTTAAAAGAGTCAAAAAAATGTATAAATTGAGTTTTAGAGGGATTGCTAATGATTTTTAAAATTTCACAGCCGCGACGCCCGATACCCGATACGTACCGGTCAATACTATCGATACCGATACTCCGCGATCGATACCGTTACGTTACCCGATACTGCGATTTAAAACTATCCTCTCCCCTCCATGATCTGTCTATTTTTTTAAAATATTATCTTCCAGAACTCACTCACCGCCCCTCTTATTATAATCTTCTAAAACAAATAATATCACCATCCACCGAAGAAATAATCATGCTGACTGCACATCATCCTCTATCTCTTAAAATTATATCCTTTTTCCCACCCAAAACTCATCATATTAGTCATCGTCCACCATATTTTTTTTTTGTCTTCTCATTTTATGCGCCACCTATCTGGCCATATATTCCATGCTATATATATATATAAAAAAACATAATTATCATAATATATTATAATATATAAACACCTATATATATACATATATCAATCAATTGAATTCAATCTTCTTCTTTTTTTTTATTTATTATTATTTTTTTTTTTTTTTGTATTTTGTTTTTATTATTTTCTATTAAATACACCACCTCAAAATATGTATATACACAAAATTATAAAATACTACGAATTAAAAAACATATTAATGATATAAACTAATTTGGCCAAAATGGGTGGGGTTTGGGATTAAAGGTGCAATTTGATTTTTCTGGTGAGGGTGGTCAAAATAAAGTGCCCAAGTCTTAGGGGTGGTCAAAATGGGGTGTCTACAGGATAGCACTTTGATTGCCATTCTGGCTTGAAGCAGACTTGATCTTGAGCTTGAAGTAGAGGTACATTCATACTTCGGAGCATTGACAAGGCCTGAGGAGGTACATCCGGAATGCAATCTCGGAACTTTCTGAAGTTGAAACAAACTCAGATGCTTCGATTTTTCCTCTTTTCTTTTGCTTTGCAGTTTGGAACCTATATAGCTTCAGATATGTCCTGGTTCGATTGTTCTCACATGACCTGGGTTGAACCCTGCAGTTTTATGAAAGAACAAATCCTATTTTGCACATATGTGGAGAATGGCACAACACTCTGAGCACAAAATGATTTATTTTTGAAATTGAGAAATGAGTTCTTAACTGGGTATTGAGCCTACAACTGACCACCATCAAAATGACTCAACAAAGGAAAAACAAAGATAAAACAACCTAAACACATCTATTGACACTCAAAACGACTCAAAAACAAGAATCGAGACAAACAAAAACACACACACAACACTCGGATGTATTCCAATGGTGAGAGACCTCTCAGTTCATGGGGAGCCCACAGCTTCTCCAAGTAATGTTTCCTATCCTTTCTCATTTGTGATTCTCACATCACTCTGGCACTCAATGTCTTTTTCTCTGAAAAGCCATTTCCTCACTTTTTCCTCTCAACGCACATCTCTCTATTCTTTAATCTCTCTTATTTTTTTATCCCTCCCCTAGGTGGTTGATGGATAAACAGGAAGTTATGGTCTCTTGCCCCTAGTATTCTACTAGATTCTCATTCTTCTGCTCAGAACAGTGAGCTTTTCCACAGAAGGGTTGTGATGCGATTGGACGTGCAACAAATCTGCAATTGACATCATTTGGTGATGCCCTTGGCTAGTTCGAATGTGATCAGATTTGTCCAGATGAGGGAGTGGAATATCCTGGTCCATTCCAATTTGTGCTTCGCACGTGGCTGGATACCTCGCTGCTTGGAGGATGAGAAAGTTTTCAGCCTCCTGTTGTTAGCTTCAATTGGGCCCTTTCTGGCGAATATTATGCCCATTTCTGGCAAGTATGGTGACAATGGGGAAAAGATAGAAAACCTGACTCGACTGTGCCTTTAGTTCATCATTTTGACCATTTTTTGTTTTTTGGCTTTCTGCTTAAATAATTTTGACCAATATGAGAGTTAGATTAACATACTTGTTCGATTTTCTGATTTGAAATCATGCAAGTCAGGTTATGAGCACTGAAAATTTTCCTTTTTGGGTCCAAGATATGGTCCAGTTTTGGAAAAATGAGATAATTTTTGAGAAAATTAGTCAACCTCATTAAAAATTCTCAAAACTGTTTTTGCAAATGGCCACTGCTTGACCAACATGGAATCTACTCTCGAGATGCACAACCTCAGATCTGAATTTGATTTGTCGTGTAATTGAATCTTCTAACAGAGTAGGACAACTGAGTCTGAACGAAGATGATCATGAAGATGAGCCACTTCACATGGACAAGATAGCCGAGTTGAACAAGGATAAACCAATCAACATGGATGAGCCAAGCAGGCTGAAAATGGTTGGGGCCGAACTTCAAGATGAAGTTGCCTACGTATCCCAAACATGGGAATCAGGCCTGACGTAGTTTCGGGTTAAGGTGCGCTCGGGTGTTGACACTCTCCTTTTACGCTCTAACTTTTGCCAAGGTCACCCTTCCGGGTTTTCAACCTTGCGAGCTCTATTTTTCTTTTCTTTTCATTCATTTTTTTTTCATTTGTTTCATTTCTTTTTCTTGCTCTAACTTTTTCCTGGGTCGCCCTTTTGGGTTTTCGGCCCAGTGAGCCTCTCAAGGATAGAAAAGTATAACTTGTCCATGTTGATTGGCCATAAGATCTCTAAGCCATCTGAATCTAGAAGAATGGCTGTTGTTCACTGATGATGTAAGAGTCCATCCAATTGGGGTCTGAATTTGCCCCTAGTGTTGCGGATAGGAACTTGATTGTCCTTCAGCAATAAACTTTCTTCTTTTCGTTTCTCGGATTTGGCTTTCTTGCCAGTCTTCATTGGTTTGCGGAATGACCCATCTTTTGAATCTTTGAGCACGTCTGCCATTTTTGCCCCTAGTTCACGGGCTACTTCTCACCCAGCTTTGCAAGCTTCCTTTGACGACATCTGAACTTATTGCCCCTAGTGTAAGGGTTACTTCCAATCCAGCCATACAAGCCTCATGTTTTGGTTGATCATTGAACATTATGAATCAAAGTTCAAGGTTTGGAAGCAAAAGGGGTTGAGTCTCGAGGCCGAGAGTGATCCTATGCTGCACAATCTCAAGATCAATTCCATGCATGTCTTCGCAGGACCACGCAAAACATTTTTTCAAATCTTTTAAGCAAGCGACTAGTCGCTCAGGTCGAGGACAATGTAAAACCAATCTGGATCAAGCCAGGATCCTTCTCAGTACTCACATTAACAAACATGATCTCATTCATTAAGGGCGTAACATGCCTCTCTTTCTCTCTTAGTTGATCAAATTTTGCAAATCCCGCGGAATTCTGCCCTCTTTGTTTTCATCACAATGTTAGAAAAGTTTTGAAAAACTTTGGTCAATGCAATGATTTCAAGACACAGAAAAGTAGGTGAAAATCTTTGCCGTTTCATTCAGTTTTGCTAGCACAACTGGCTCAAAGACAGAAACATACTCAAAAGAAAGCAAAAAGACAAACACAAAAAGATAGTGATGTCCGAGGTAACACCCCCGAAATCACCCGACTCTAACACAACAGGACAGACTCGATACAACAAGACAGACTCAAAACAACACAACAGAACTGGCTCAATACCTAAGTTAGAAAGTACAATAAACAGCATTTGCAAATTGCTTAAAATAGTGCGTGTCATCCCCATATTTGGAGTAAACTGAGCAGTATCAGTAGGTGGTTCATCCCTCGATCAAATGATCACATTATCCCCCAAGTTCACTGTTCCGACACTGATAGAATTTGCAGGACCTAGCGCGACAATGACCTTGTTATCAATCAAATCTTGTATTTCATGGCGAAGACAAAAACAAAGGTCAGTGTCATGACCGGTTTGTTGATGGAAGGCACAATACTTTGCCGGGTTCTGTGAGGGAGGGAGGTTATTTGGCAGTGGGCGTGGTTCCAGGGGCTTCAGATGCCCCTTTCTGATCAAGACCTTCTAGACCACTGATAGATACATATAAAGTAAGGTAAAAGTCCTCTGACCCCGAGGTGGATATTTTGTTGGTTGTGGGGTGGTCAGGTTGGATGTACTGGCGAAAGGATTGGCAGGTGCTGACTGGGTTTGTTGATCTCTTCCGAGTGTAGGATTGGAGCTGAAAGGGGTATTTCTAGCACGATATCCCTTTTCCCGACTTGCCCCTTGATTCAGAATGCTCTCACCTTGAGTGGCGAAAGTGTCATCCACAGTCTTTGCAACAACTGCGAGCACTTGCTGTTTGTTCAGTCCTTCGGCCTTCAAAGCCTCAACAGCCCACAGAATGTATTCATGGGGACCAATGTCTGCCCCTACCATGTTCTTACCACTTGTCTCCACTTGGCCAAGGGATTTGGTCGATATATCAGAGTGGAGCCCAGTTGTTGTTGACGTGTCATTGCCCAGACTTGAGATAGTTTTAGGTTGGCCATTTTCAATTACAGCTTGCCTCAAGATTAGAAAACCTTTTGGCATGAAATTTCTGGCATGCGATGTGGTCGATGAGGGAGCCAATATCCCAAAGGCCAAATCTGCCACAGTTCTTTGCACATCTTCAATCATGCTCACTAGCTCAGAAGTAGTGGGTTCATGGGTTTAGGATGATTGGGACTCGAGTGCATCCATCATGCACAATTCCGTGCTTTCTGGAATGAACACCTCAGGCTTGGGTGTATGGGCCTGGGTGATGTATATGTTGGGATTGTAGGTGGATGGGAGTGTATGGATTAGATTGAGATGTAGAGGTAATGAATTAGTACTAGCTCGAGGTCCTTTTGGTGGAGCTATGGTCTCTTCGTCAATAAGATCATGAATCTTATAACGGAGGCAGATGCAACGGTTCGTATCATGACCATGCTGTTGATGATAGGCACAATATTTAGCTGGGTCATATCTTGGTAGAAGAGGATTTGGAAGGGGTTGGGGTTCTAGGAGCTCTAGGTACCCTTCTTCTCGCAGTATTTTCAAAGCTTGAGAGAGACTCATGTAAAGAGGATGGAAATTTCGGGCTTGGGGCCGATTTGAAGTGGTTGGTTTTTGGCCATTGAGGGAAATGGCGATAGTGTCTACTTCTGAGCATTTTGCAGCTGTGCTATCATCAGTAGTAGGATTGGAACTACGAGCAACATTCATCTTCAAAGGCTCATTATCTTCCACAAAGATCCCTTGTCTGATGGCATCCTCAATTTGAATCCCCATTTCATGAAGGTCTAGAAAGGTAAACAGAGGTAGAACGATCATCTTCTGTAGCAACTTGCCATGCAGATTCCGAACAATCATCCTGATCTGATCTTTGTTGGAAGGCCTTGTAGTCACCATTGAGGCCTTTGCTCTCCATCTCGTCACGAACTCTAAGAAACCCTCATTTGGCTCTTGGCGGGTGACTTCGAGATCACGAATTGTGACCTTGATCCGTGTGTTGTATGAGTATTGAGCAATGAGGGCCTTAGCGATCTCTTCCCAGTTCTATTTCACAGAGTCCTCCAATTTCACATACCAGATTGCGGCTATCCCAGACACGGTTCGGCCGAATAGTGACAACTTCTGGGCTGGGGTCAAACCCATCGGCCTCAGGATATCAAAAAACAAGCAGAGGTGCACCACAGGGTCTCCAGAGCCAACGAAGCGGTTGATATGTGACATTTTAAACTGCTTCGGTAAGGTAACTGCAGATTCAGTATACCCGGCCTCTAAATCTGGGATGGAGTTCACTCCTTGTGCTCGTTTGAATAATTTCTCCAGTTTATTGACCTTAAGTGCAGTTGGGTTAACCTCAAATTCAAACAGAGCTTGGGTTTGATAGACAGGAGCTTTAGAGGCCTGTTCTGGGATTGGCTTTGCCCCGAGTCTCTTGGACATTAGCTGTACGGGCAGTGGCTCTAGGTGTTTGGTTACCCGTGGGAAGTGCATAAGATACAGAAGCCGTGGCCGGCTGTGGCTGTTGTTGTTGTAGCCGGGTTATCACTTCAGCCTGATGAGTCGTGACTTTAGCCTGACGGACTGCGTCCTGCTGCAATACCTCTATTGTCTGTTGCAGGTGCTGTATTTGTTCTTCCACACTTCCTGGGGGATGCTAAGCCATGGGAATGGGTGATTGATCTCGTGCTGAGCTGAATGCAGACAACTGTTCCCAGACCAGACTAGACCCGGGTGAACTGAGTGGCGACTGCTGCAGAAACTATACTGGTGGATTCTACCTGAACCTCCTTCGTCTTGTAACTGGTGGGGGTGAGGTAAACACAGGTTGCTTCTGAACCAATTCTGACCTGACAAAGTCTATCGATACAAGTCTGGAGTGCTTGGAGGATATCAGAGCCTTCTGAAGCTATGGTTCCAGGACTACCTTGCAAAAGAGAAAACATACAGCATTTCAGCCTGATTTCGCTAGAACATATATAAGCATAGCTGAATGACTGTACTCTCTACTGAACTCTGCCCCAAAATTAGATACCAAACTCACAACTAATATGCACATTCCTGCAAAGTCACTCTCTAAAAGCACATATCAAGCAAGTGTGAGCCAAAACACCCCTATGGTGGGGTACGGTTACCCTGTCCTAGTTTCGTCAGGAACTAGGGATTCACTATGCACGCATGCGGTTTTAAACAATTTTGCATTCGGGTGGGTAACCTATCCTAGTTTGGAATAGTCTCTAAGGCTTCCGATATGCAACTAGGTCAATTGGTCAAAAGGGGTTCCTCAACAAGACCACCTAATATACCTCTCGCTCCTAACACCGAGAAGTGAAAGAAGGATCAAACGGTACAGCGGTGATCTGGATCCAAGGTTTGTGTTCCCATCATGGCAGAGCCCGCAACTGGTTAGCCTTATGGCATGCTTTTTCAAGCAAGCCTCCGGCAAACCATTCAGGAATAGCAGATGGCAAACACTGTGACTTAGGCGCACTAATGCAAATGCAATGCAAAGAAACACATAAGTGTAGATAAAACAACATATCATGAGTTCGAGTCAAATTCTCTAAATCCCCAACAAAGTCGCCAAAAACTGTAGACCCGACTTTCTTCGCGCGCCCCCCTTTCGGAGAGGGCGAAATTGGTCTCCTACAGTTCGGACTCCTATCACAGTTCTAAATCTAATCTCACAAAGTGCAATGTGAGACTGATAAACACCAAAGAGTCCAAATCTGGCAAATTGTTTTTGAAAATCGATTTTGAATCAAAAAGCGCCAAACATGGACTGCTTTGCCAGATTATAGAGTCGCTACCTAAATATTTTATTTTTGTGAAATTTAGGAAACCCTGACTCATGCCAAAGGCCACGTGTCCGTCATCACCAAAGTTGCCTCGGCTCCGGAACTTGGGTACGACAGGGGAAGGTCTTGAAATGAGCATCCCCACTCGTTCGATCAAAGGATCGGCCTCTACTAAGCATGATATGTTGTTTTATAAATACTTGTGTTCTTATCCGGTTATTAGGCTAACTTACTATGTGATGCGCACAACATACAAGTATAGACTAAAATCGCAAGAATTAGAACAAAACAATTCATGTTTGTTTTCGAAAAATGGTTTGAAAGTGCCACCCTCAAGTGGGCTAAAGCGCGGATTTGCCACCCTCAAGTGGGTTTAAAACATGATGATTTGCCACGTCGCAAAGTGGGCTTAAAATTCACATTTGATGAATTGTTCCAATTCAAGCAACAAAGCCTTTATCCATAGACATTCATGCAGTTTATCGCTTAAGCAAATAGCCTCATGGCAAGCATGTTATCATGGCAACACTCACACTCATGCAAGTATGCTAAAGCGTAAAACTTACAGTGTACTCCAAGCCAAAACGAAAGCTAGTTAAAAATATGCATGATCCTAACTATGCGAGATGGCTAATGCAACACATGCAATAATGCAACTAAATAGTCTCGGCTATCTAAGATGGCATGTGAATGCAACAATTTCATAACATGTTTTAAAACACGTATTCAAATAAGTGTTGAATTGACAATGCAGTTTGAATGATGCGCCGATCGCAGTGCATGCAAGACAAATGAATGATGCAAACATGCAAGCATAAGGTATGCTAATCAAAACGTGCCCTAATCTAACCATCGAAAGCAGTTAAATAAAAGGGAGAAAAAAATAGGGTTGGAAGACATGCACACACACACGCACATTTATTACAACATTGCGCCCTCTCGAAGGAGGGTCCGAATGAATAAAAGCTAAGCTATTCTAAGCTAAGCTAATCAACTAATCTAATTAAACTAATTAGACTAATTATTACACAACCAAATTGAATAGCTAGTAAACTACTTACTAATTATTGCAACACTTAACTAATTAACAAACTAATTAATCAAATTACAAATTCAAATGCTAACTAGCAAGTAAAGCATTAAACTACGCTGCCTCAGCAAGTTGAAGAAGTTGAACATGCATGCCTCGATTTTCGTCTCGAAAAGCCTTCTGGTTTGCTCTTTAGAGGCTCTGTTTGCAGGGTGTCTCCAAGAACTCTCTGTTGAAACTTACCAAATCACTGCCGGGGAGTGCACCAGTGGCCTTCCAGCCATGAATGGTGGCTGCCGGCCACCTGCCGGCCAACAATGAAAGAGTGCCGGCCAATAATGAAGAATTGTCGACCACTGGTGTGCTGTAACACCAAACTGCAACATAGCACAAAATAGAGAAAAATGGAGGTTTTTCTAGGGACATCTTTGTAATATGCCACTCCTTATCATCTCAAAATATCAAAGGAGTGGCACTATTGGATCCAAAACCATCAATCAAGCATTCACAATGCATGATGGCCGAAGATTCGACTTGTACACATTCAGTAAATGCACAAAACAAAGACACAAGTCCATTACCTCATCATGAGAGATCAAAGGCAATGGAGACAAAGGAGATTGGCTCATTTCATTACTTTCGAGTACAAAATGGACCAATCTTTTTTGTGTTCAATATAACGTCTGATTGAACACAATGCAATGCACACATAACATGCTTATCTTGGTCATGTTTTACTTTGCTCAATTCTTGTTTACACATTTTAAGTTACCAAGCCATTCTTTAATTGATTTGTCTAATGTGAAAGTCCTCTAATGAGAGAAAGGTCAATCAAAAGATGACTTAAGACATGAGAGAAACCATGCCTTTGACTAGTAGAAACCCTTAAAAGAGGGTTAAAGCCATTTAAGCACAAGCCTCAATCCCAAGCTTAAACATAACTTTAAGACTAACCAAGCCTCAAAACAAATAGAAAAATGAAGAAATGAGGGAGGTGGCAGAATTTCAGTGTTGAAATGGCATGAAACACAAGACTCTAACATGCAAACAACTCATGTACAACATGTTCAAAAGCCATAAACACTAAACTAGTGAAGAGCATTACACTAGAGGCATGCAATATCAAGCTTAAATGACCAAACCAGCTCTGGACAGAGCTATGGGATGCCAAAACAGTGGCTAAATTATGTTGGAATTGAAGCATAGAAAGCAAGAAAAACACACTCATGTATTGGCTCACAAACAAGGCAAAGGCACAACTCTCAAACACAATGAAAGAGTGATATATGTGAGAGTGTGACAGAGGTATATGCTCTGAAATCACATGCTAAATGATGCTATATCAGGCAAACATCACAAGCAAAGCATGCTAAGAGCCTCAAAACACAAGGTTAGTGAAGGCAACTACACTATATCTATACAAAGCAAGTCCCAAAGGACCAAGACCACCGAAAACAGAGTCTAAGCATGTCAAAAAAGGGCCAAAAACATGCTGGAGTGGAGCCAACACATGCTAGAATAACAAGCTAACTCATTAGGCATGCAAGGCTAGTGAACAAGATTACACTACAAGTGTAAGAAGTAAGCATCAAATGACTCAACCAACCAAAATCAAAGCTATAACATGTCAAGAAAATCACAAAAACATGTTGAGATTAAGTCAAGAGATGGTAGAAAAACATGCTTAACAATTAGGCCATCTACATATGCAGCCAAGATACAAGGAGGGGAGGCCACCCCCTTCTATTTTGGGCCTCAAAACCAAGTTTCTACCACTAAAAAACCTCTGAGTTTCAGTGGTAGAAAGGCCAAACAAAGGGTGTTTCAAAAGGTTAGGAAGTTGGCTCAAAAGGCTTTTCAAGCCAAAGAGCCAAGGGAGGAAACCACCCCCTAACCACACAAGACTTAAACCAACATTTTAAGACCTTAAAAACAGAACTTTTTGGAGGTTAAAACCAGCATCAAAGTAGCACACAAAAGTGGCCAAGCAATGAACCAAAACAAATCTTAAAAGAGGGAAATTCTTACCCTTGAAGCACAGCACTAAAACAGCAAGCAAACAGCCAAACTTCTGAGCCAAAAACACTCCAAAGAGCTCAAACAAGGCCTACAAGAACTTTAACTCTAAGGTGGAGGTGTTTGGCTAAGGGAGCTAGTGAAAATATGTAGAGAAATCTCACTTTTAAGGACAAAATATAGAGAGAGAGGATTCTAGAGAGAGAGAGAGAGAGAATTCTTGCTCAGCTCAAACTTTCTAACCCTTTGCATGCATATAGATGAGCTCTATATATAGGAGATACAAGAAGCCTTCAAACAAATCTAGCCATCCACGTGCATGCAGATGAGCTCATCTGTGCAAACAGCTGTCAAAATATCTACAAAAATATCTACTGAAACAATGGTGGCCGGCCGGCCATCAGTGGTGGCTGGTAGTGGCCTCATTGGTAGCCGGCAGGGCCTATTGATGGCCGGTAGGGCAAAGAACATGGCCGGCAGGCCATTAAGAACATCACTATGCAAAGACTAACACATGGTCCAAATATGAGACATAATGGAAATAGGGTCTGGAAGGATCAAACCTGGAGCATTTCATCGGAAAAGACGAGTACTCGACGAGCGATCAAACTTGTTACTGGATGTACCTTGCAAGAACATCCAAGTCTTGAGGACGGTCAAAAATGGGGTGTCTACACACGGACACCTTTCTCATGACAAATAGAACCTGTGATAACAAATGGAATGTAATTAGCACGTGTAGGTTGGGAAGTTAGAGCCGAAAACGCATTAAACTTAACTGAAAATAGGCGTTAAAGGGGTGAAAATGAGAAACAGCCCCCAAACCATCGTACGAATGTCACGGCCACCTTTTCCATGAAAAATAGGGCCCATGACAATAGATGGAATGTAATTAGCACGTGTAGGTTGGGAGTTAGAGCCGAAAACGCATTAAACTTAACCGAAAAAAGAGTGTTAAGGGGGCAAAAATGCGAAACAGCCCCCGAAACACCGTACGGATGTCACAGACACCTTTCCTGTGGAAAATAGGACCTATGACAATAGATGGAATGTAATTAGCATGTGTAGGTTAGGAGTTAGAGCCTAAAACGTATTAAACATAACCGAAAAGGGCGTTAGGGGGCGAAAATATGGAACGGCCCTCGAACCACCATACGAATGTCATGGACACCTTCCCCATAAAAAATAGGACCTATGGCAATAGATGGAATGTAATTAGCACGTGTAGGTTGGGAGTTAGAACTGAAAAAGCGTTAAACTTAACCGAAAAAGGGTGTTGAGGGAGCGAAAAAGCGAAAAAGCGAAACAGCCCCGAAACCACCATAGGGATGTTATGGCCAGATTCCCTGTGACATATAGGACCTGTGAGAACAGTCATAACGTCATTAGCACATGTAGATTGGAGTTAGAGCCGTAAACGCCTAGAACTTAACCGAAAAAGGGAGAGTTAACATCCAATAAATGTTCAACATTTTCATTGCAAATGATGCCATTGTTTCATCATATACGGTCGTCATTTGGGTGGTAAATGTATTAAGAAAGCATGATATAGTTATGGAGATAACCCCGTAGATTATTCATTCATTTTACTTTGATTAGGAAAATGATAATGAAGAAGAGTTAAAATAAATTTACAACCAAAGCATTGTACCCATAAAAATTTATTTTATGAAGAGGCATGCTCCTAAAAATTGTATTTCTTGTAAATTGAAATCAAGTTTGGAACAAATCTTTCATGATACATACATATGATTGTATTTCGAAAAATGGTTTTTATCGATTTTTCTACCTTAAATGCATGTTAATTATTACAACCTTTCCCCTATGTTAAATCAATTGATATTTTGTAATGGGTGCAATTTCATTTTTATTTTTTTTGTAGATGGCTTTTGGCGTGAACTTGTGGATAATCAACATTTTTGTTTATGGAGGACACTTGACACTTTTGTATAATCCTAATGCTTTTGTGTAATTTAGTATTATTGATACATATAACTTTGTAATCCAACTGATAGTTGCTAGCGTAGCATATAGATCACCTTTTGTCGTGGTACAGTTTACGATTATAATTTATGCCACGCCAAATGGCCATATCGCATGGTACTAAATATATTTTTTTGTATATGGAGGGTTGGATTTTTGTATGGAATTATAATTTTAGTTTGGACAATAGTTGGTTTCTATGGAATACACACATTTAAAGTTATTCATTTTTGGATGATTGGAAGTAATATGGATTGTGGAATGATTGATAAAATATGAATTGTTTTGTTTATATACATACTACAGGTTGTACGGAATATAGATAGGTTGTGGATAAATTACAATTTTCTGATAAAACATAAGATCATTTTTTTGGCAACTAAACAATTCGTACTCAAATAGGAAGTACATATTTCAGTGACTAAAATGTTAGTTGCTAAAACTTAATAACAACTTTCGGAAAACAATTATGGCGACTACAAAGCTTAGTGCCAACAAAAAGCAGACATTATGCGACTAAAACTTAAAAAATTAATCAAACATTTGGCGACTAAAATATTTTGTAGCCAAAAAATAAAAAACATTTGCCGACTATAAGTTTAGTAGAAAAAAATGTGAGACTTTAGCCGACTAAATGTTTAGTAGGCAAAACCGAAACTATTTGGCTACTAAAAGCTTAGTAGCCGCCAAAAAGGTCAGACTTTTAGCGACTAAAAAATTGGTAGGCAAAAAAAAACCAGACTTTAGGCGACTAAAATGTTAGTAGCCAAAAACAATCTAACATTTGGTGACTAAAATATTTTGTTGCTAAAAAAATTTTGATGAACAAGAAAAACACTTTGCTGACTACAATTTTAGTAGCAAAAACTGTGACACTTTAGGCGACTAAACTTTTAGTAGCTAAAACACAATCACACTTTTGGTGACTAATATATTTAGTAGCTAAAAAAATAATAGGAGAAACAAAAAAAAATTTTGGCAACTAAATCTTTAGTAGCTAAATATAAGCAACGTTTTTCATGACAAATATTTTTAGTCACTAAAAAGGTTATATTTAATTTTTTTTCAATACTTTTGGCGATGAAAAAAATAGTCGGCATTACATTACTTTTGGCGACTAAAATAATTTTAGTCGCCTATTACCTTCCCCAACAATGCTTCAGCGACTACTCTTGCGACCAAAATATTTAGTCGCTAAAGACTTTTGGCGACTAAAAGATGGCTTTTGGCGACTAAAGTGTAAATTCTTGTAGTGTATCGGTTGAGGTGAGTCCAAATGGGTCTAGATTCTTTGCAATAAAATCTTTACATTGCAAAAAGAATGACAAAAAAACTATTAAGTTTTGAATAAAAAATTGTCTCATAAAGTTAGCCTCATGAACGAGATATTGAGGAAGGTGTGTAACCACCTATCTCACTTTGGTTATAGAGGAAAGTATTGATGGGTATTTAAATTCTTAATTTTTGGGGTGAATTACACTAAAGATCCCTATAGTTTGGGGCTTGTGTTACTTTGGTCCCTAACTTTTCAATTGTGACACATTTAACCCTGAATTTTGAACCTTGTTCTAAATAAGGACAATTGAATATACCATTACTCAATTTCAAGGGCAAAGTCGTCAATTTGATAAAATATAAACTAATTTGACAAAAGTAAACGTCAAAAAATATTTTAAAATTATTTCTACCCACCAAAGATAAAATTATGTAAAATTGATAAATTTTTTAGACATTTATTTATTTATTTATTTTGCCCAATTAATTTTTATTATGTGTTTGGATGATAATCATGTAATGGGTGACTATTTTTATTTTCATTAAATTAGTTTTTATTTTTTCAAAAGTCTAATATGATGACAACTCTAATATCATTATTAAACCAATCCATTAAATCAAAAAATCCAAAACTAAAATCATTTCATCTATTAAATATATTGATTACACATTAAAAGCCTAACAACAAACCATTACATGATCATCATCCAAACACATAATAAAAATTAATTTGGTAAAAAAAATAATAAATGTGTAAAAGATTTATCAATTTTACATAATTTTATCTTTGGTAGGTCGAAATAATTTTTAAACATTCACAAATTTTGTTTTGACATTTTTTTTTTTGTCAAATTAGTTTATATTTTGTCAAATTGACAACTTTGCCCAATTGACAACTTTGCCCTTGAAATTGAGCGATGGTATCTTCAATTGTCCTTATTTGGAATAATATTCAAAATTTAGGATTAAATATGTCACAATTGAAAAGTCAGGGACTAAAGTGATATGAGTCCCAAACTATAGGGACTGTTAGTGTAATTCGGATATTCAAAATTTAGGATTAAATATGTCACAATTGAAAAGTCAGGGACTAAAGTGATATTAGTCCCAAACTATAGGGACTGTTAGTGTAATTCGCCCTAATTTTTGATAAAAGTGTGAGCCTTTTGGGGCATACAAATTTTCCGAAGAAAGGAAATTATGGATGTTTCGATGATGGGATTGCGCCAAGACTATGGTCTAAGTTGGTTATGTAAGAAGTGCCATACGCACGCGCTTGCCACCCGGGCCGGGTCCATGGATCTTAGATCTTGGGCTTGAGGCTTACAACACAGGATAAGGTTTGGGTTAAACTGAGTTGGTGGCCCACCAATCTAATCTTTTTTCTAGATTAGGTCAAATGGTAGTGGTTGCTGCTACAGATATACACACATGTGTTTGTAGAATTTATAACCTCTATACTTAGGATGGATTTATTCTATCAATTTTGCAGAATTCATTTCTACCCACCTTGTGTATAAATAGAGGCCACCCTCCTTTGGGTTTTGGACACATAATTTCTTGCTTTCTTGTTATATTGTCGATCTGCCTAAATTATTCTTCTGGGTGTGAGAGAGTGTTGTCATTGTCAAGTTTGTCGAAACTATTCAATCGGTGTTTCTGCTCTAATTGATGTCAACCGTCGTATCCTGAAAAACAGACGCTGGTGTTTCTCCAGCACCCATCGATGAGGCGGCAAATCTATTCTAAGGAAACTATATCTATCACAAGCTTTGGTTTGCTTTCTTTTTCATCTCTATTAATTATTTTATTTCAGAATTTGCTTTGTCTAATATTCTTGTTCTTCAAATTGTAATTGTCGGGTTTCAATTATTCCTATATTTTTAATTCTATAGTTTATTTTGCATTTCATTCTTTAATAAATAAATAAAAAATCAGATTGTTCGTCATTTATACTTAGTTTATTATTTTATATATTATTATTATTATAGAAAATTACCAATAATAACTAGTACAACAATAAATTATAACTAAATCTTAACAAATATTACAATTGATTATAACGAAATACCACAAAAATCATAATTGGCATAAGATACGCTTATTATAAAATTTTCCTCGGCAATATGATATCCAGCTACAATACGTAGCCAAGTGAATCAGCTCTACCAAACCTTCTCACCCAAACGTGTGATTCTTGTATGGGGATAAGGTATATCTATGTGGTATCTTTTATTATTATGATTGGTGAAAAATAGTGGTATATGAATCATATTATTGGAAATTTGGAGAATACTAGAAGGCAGATATATTTATGATTAGTGAAAGAGTAGTGTCACTTAATACCCTATTAGCATACAAAACTTTTTCCATCCAAACCTTCTCCTTATTGGGGTACTCTTTCTATCTATATCTCACACGATGTGCTTGAGCTTTAAGGTTTTACAAAATTAGAAGAAAAAAAAAATTCAGGATTGGGTTTTGTTCTTCTAGATACTTTTACAGAGTTTGACTTTTCTTTTTTGAAGGAGGTCTTCGTTTGAGAGAAATCCTTAGTGCTTGTTTCAAATCTCTGCTCAATTTATGTCTTTTATATGTATGACAAAATGTCAAAACCAAACACTTCATTTGTATACATGTTCCTCTTGACCCTACACTCAACAAAGATAACAGATGTGCGTATAACTTGTAAATTGTAACCGAATTTTGATGCGTCCCATTTTCATGATTTAAATTATTTATTTTATTAAGTATTTTGTGTATATAATTTATTAAAAAAATTAATTCGATTCAATAGTCATAAATTATTTAATTTATCGTATTAGTCTTAAAAAAAATGAAATTGTGTTTCTAAAAATAGACCCCAAAAAAAAAAAAATTTGTGACAAACGCAATAAATTAAATATATTATAATTATCGGATCAACTTAATTTTTTTGAGTGATATATGCTCGAAAAAATGAATAGTTTCGATTATTGAAATGGGATGAAGTTTACAGGCTCAAAGAGCACCCTCTAGTTCAGATTATGAAACGAAGAGAATCCTCTTCCTGATTTTGATTAGTTGTTTGCTTTAATAGAATGAGGGGTGAACATGGTCCGATTTAGAATAAAACCAGCACCAATCTATTGTCTACGGTTCCATAAAAATTAAAACCAATCTAAACTATGGTTTCACATAATTTGTTTACAAAACAAATCATATAACATTTTCAAAAAGATTCGACTTATCATAAATTTTAAAAATAATAATAACATGTCCATCAAACATACTACTATCACAATATTCACTAGTTAAGCAAAAATATAACATTAAGCAAACATTGTTCAACATTAATCTATCATAATTTTTCAAAATGTAAACATGTATGTTATCCCACCATTAACTCAAACAAACATACTAACACTAACAAATAAACGTATATGATTTAAGTTATATAGTCCAATTTGGTTCAAATTCGGAATCATAGACCTAAATTTGAAACCAATTCAAGGAGACCCGTTCCCTAATTCTCTAAACCAATACCACATCGCGAATTAGAAAAAAACAAATCAGACTTACCGGATTGGTTCGGATCGATTCAGTTTGGGAATTTTTTTTTTATTTTCATGCTCTACCCCAAAGAATGCATAAATCTTAAAATCTTAAAGAGTGAATATGTAACGCTTTACTATTTAATTTGTGACCCTTGATTTGTTGTTATCAAAAAAAAAAAAAAAAAACATAATATTTTTGAATTCCAAAACTTGAGAATAAAAAATAAAAAAAAAAAAACTGTTGGGTTGCTATTCATGTACATTGATTGGCCGATTTGTTTGTTTGGAAAGTCCTTGATTTTGAAAATATGAGGTAAAAAAAATTGAAGTGATGGATAATGGTTTTCATTTTTTATTTTTATGAAAAAACATACAAAAACTAAAAAAAGAATAAGAATATACATACACACACACATATATATATATATATATATTATATCATATCTTTTGATTTTTTTTTTAATTGCTTTAACCTATTGCCAAATGACTCCTAAATATGTTGTTTGGTGAGTGAGTGTTAAATAGGTTGAATTTGTACTCACAAAAATTTAAATTTTAAAATCTTCCTAACCCCATCATATGTATATATATATTAATTCTAAAAAAACTATTAAAAAATAAAAAGACAATAAAATAATGCCAAGCTTTGTTCCTATTTGTTAGGACCCAAATTGTCAACTCTGTGCACAAACTTGGTTTACATTGAGTTGTAATTTTCTTCTTTGTTTGGTCGTCCTGCCTGAGCGGGGAACGTGGTGCTCGAGCAGAGTTTCCACCATTGCAATACTTTGGCTTGACTGAAAAAATACTGAGTGGTGTGATTTTACGCTCGAGCGTTATGCTCGACGTAGAGTGAACCCTGGTTTAGAACACGCGTTGTAGTGTCCCCGTTCGAGCGTCCATTCCTACGCTTGAGCGGACCTCGCGATTTCAGCATCCATAAAGTTGCAGGTTGCACCTCATCTAGGGTTACGTTTTTAGATCTTCTTTGAGGGTTTTGGGGTTTTCTTTTGGGGATATTTTGCAAGTTTTCCTTAATGTTTGATTGAGTTTTAAACTCATGTTTTGAGAAGCACACATCAAGGAGTTTGATTGATAATCTTTAAGAGTGTTCTTCTTCGGTGGAATCCAAAGATTCAAGCGCGGAGTAGTCGAAGGAGTTTGATGCTTGTGCAGTCGTTGATTCGACAATAGATGTTGTGGATTCAACATCAATCTGATCAATTCCAAGACGAAGGTTATGGTGAAAGATATACAGATTGTTGAAGACAAATTGACAGCGTTTGGGTAATTTGTTTGGTATATTTGTAATCTTTCTTTCTTCAGTAATGGATTGATTTGTGGCATTTCGCCTGTGGCTTTTTAATCACAATTGATGGTGTTCCAATTGTGGTTTTTCTACGTAAAAATTGCTTGTGTCGATTTATTATGTTTAAAGCGAAAATTTAAATCACTTTGTATGTGCTACACGATTTAGATTGTTAGTTTTAGTTGTGTGGGAATTGATATAATTAAATATTGATCTAATCACGAATCAGTTAGGTTTTTCAGTTGGTATCAGAGTGGGTCACTCTTTGTTTTTATCAAAACTATTGGAGTGTGATTTTGTGTGATTGGTGATATGGTTTCAATTCTTGAAGGTAACTTAACCCATAGACCTCCGTTACTCGATGGTACAAACTATTCTTATTGGAAAGCTCATATGAGAGCGTTTTTAAAATCTATCAATGAGAAAGTTTGCCAGTGTCTGATCTTTGGGTGGAGTGAACTTGTTGGCACCATTGATGGTGTTGATATTCCCAAACCTCTTGATAAATGGGACGCATTTGATTATCAAAATTCGAGTTGGAACAGTAAGGCTCTCAACTCCCTCTTTTGCTCTATCACACCAGAAGAGTTTCGTCATATTTGTACTTGTGAGGTAGCGAAAGAGGCTTAGGATATTCTTGAAACTAGTCACGAGGGTACTACTTCTGTCAAAAGGTCAAAACTTCATCGTCTCACCTTTGTTTTTGAAACTCTTTTTATGCGTGATGATGAGACGTTTTGATGATTTTTATGCTAAATTTAGTGACATCGTGAATTCCTGTTTCTCACTTGGTGAAAAAACCCCTGAAGCTAAGGTTGTTGGAAAAATTTTGAAGTCTTTATCCGAGAGGTTCTAATCAAAAGTTATAGCTATTGAGGAGGCTCAGGATGTTGATACCCTCAAGCTTGATTAGTTGGTTGGAAACTTGCAGACTTATAAAGCCCACCAGATTTCAAAGAAAAAACAAAAAGATAGTGTGGCTTTCACTAGTGCTCATGAGACTGCGAAGACCCTTGAGATTGATCTAGAGTTCGAGATGACGGCTATGTTTACTAAACAGTTGAAAAAAACAATTAATGGAAAAGAAGCCTAGTTTCAAGAACTCTAGTTCAAAAGATAAGGGTAATGAAAAATCAAAAACTTTTCCATCAAAAATTGCTCCAAAAACTGAAAAGAAGACTGTGAAGGGGCAAGGGGTCAAGTGTTACGAAGGTCAAGTGTTTGGACATATTGCTCTTGAATGTCCATCGAAAAAGAACTGGAAGAAAGTCAATACAGTGACTTGGGATGATGAAAGCGGGTCAAAGAAAGAACCGAAAAAAACAAATCCGGGGAAGACGGAGGTAGTACTTACTTGGCGTTCTGGTCTACTTTCACTCAACCTCTTCTAAAGCCAGTGGAATTTGCTCGTGGTCAGAATCTACACCGTGCTCCTACCTTTGATGGGAGTAATTAACTATACTGGAAGATCAGAATGAGGATGTTTTTGAGAGCTTACGACCTTGAGGGCTGGCAAGCCATTTAAGAGGATGTTGAAAGCACTGACAATCCGAGCAATCAAAGAGTTCTGACTACCATTCGTGAAGCAATTTTTGAAGAAGAACAACAATGGATTGCTTACTGCACAAATGCCAAAGATGCATGGGACATTCTGAGTCTATTTCATGAAAGAGAAAAGTCATCTTCACCACTATCTATCAACTTTCATGCCTTAGTTGCTCGACTGGATGAGGTCCAGGAGAAAGAGGAGCAAAAAGAAGATGATGGAACATTAGAAGACAATGATGAAATTGATGGTGATGATCTATGTAGACACCCCATTTTTGACCATCCTCAAGACTTGGACGTCACCATTTGAACACTCGGTGATCATCCATGCTCGTGTTCGTCCTGAGTTCTCGGAGGTCTCGGTCACGCGCCTTGTCTCAAGACCTCTTGACTTGCCTGTTTTGTGTTTGGTTTTGCACCAAACACTTGTGTTTTGCTTTTAAGGGGCAGGGAATGGCTTGTTGGCCATCCCCACACCTCACCGGCCATGGCTTCAGGCCACCGGCCATTGTTTTGTTGCCATTGGCCAAATGTTTGGCCGATCGGCACTATTTTTGGTCGGCCGACCATTGTTTTGGTCAAATTGTCATTTTTGGCTGGCTGACCACTGTGCACCCGCTTTTGGCAGATATTTTGTGCCAGCTGTGATAGCTGGCACGCACTTTGCACCCCGATTTCACTCTTGCTTAGCTTGTTTTGTAAGCTTTGCAAAAGTGAATCTCTATAAAAGGAGGCCTTCTCCTCCCTCCTCAAGGGTTCCAAAAAAATTCAGAGAGCTCTGAGATTAGGGTTAGGCCTTGTGTATCTATCTATCTCTATATCTCTATCTATTTCACTCTTGTGTGTGTATAAGGTGTATTTGTTCTTAGTTTTGCACTAGGACACCTAGAATCACACCTTACCTTGGTTGCTGAGGTGCCAAAGGGTTGTTGCTAAGGTTTTTGAGTGGATTTAAGCTTGGAAAGGCTGCTGGAGCTCCATTCTTGAAGAGGTCTACAAGGGTGTAGACACCCCATTTTTGACCGACTTTAAGACTCAGACGTCACCGATTGAGCGCTCGGTGATGTTGCATATTGTGCTCGTTCAGAAGTCTCAGAGTCGCGGCCGTGCGCCCTGCCTCCGGACTTCCGAATCCTCTTCTGTGCCTTGTCTCGGTTTGCGAATCAGACTCGGTTTTCCCTGTTTTCTTTCCTGAGGGGAGAGAGTGGTCCCGTAGACTATCTCTCAGTGGCCGTGGGCTACTTTTCGTGGCCGTAGGCCATTTTTCCCATTTCGGAGCCCGGTTCTCGGTTTTCGGAGCCGTTAGGCCGTGTGCCTCGGTTCGGGACCGCCCAACCATCTCCGATTTCTCCGGTTTTTGGCATGCATCTCATTTACTCCCATTTAAGGGACACTGGGGTCTCTGAGACCCACTTCGCAGCCAAACACCACTTCCGGTGCCCGGCAGCCCGTTTTCGGGATCCCGAACCACGCGGTTTTGGCCCCGAGCATTCATTTTGCATCAATGTCTGTTCATTTTTGGCAGACACCTCTGTTTGGTCATTCCGAGGAACACTGGGGTCTCTGAGACCCACTTGTGACCGAACACCACTTAGGTGCGGCGGCTTTTTCGGGACCTCGAACATGGTTTTGGTCCCGAGCATTCATTTCGCATCCGCTTTCTCCGTTTTTTGGCAGAGACCTCTGTTTAGTCCTTCCGAGGGACACTGGGGTCTCTGAGACCCACTTCGTGGCCGAACACCACTTCCGGTGCCCGGCAGCCCATTTTCGGGACCCCGCGCGGTTTTGGTCCCCGAGCTTTCGTTTGCATTATTTTTTGTTCAATTTTGGCAGGTACCTCTGTTTCATCATACCGGGGAACACTGCGGTCTCGAGATGCCCATTGGCGAACAAAATCTTTTTTTTTCTTGTCCTCAAAATATCTAGATATTTTGCCCTCAAAATATCTAGATATTTGTGGAGAGATATTTCCACCTTTTTGGCTATAAAAACCAGCAGCTCCCAACTGTTTTGAGGGTTACAAAAAATTTCTTGAAGAGCTCCTCTTCCAATTCCTTCATTTCCATAGCCAAGATTCCAAGGACAACTTCAAGTCTTGGCCAATTCCTTCATCAACCCTTAGCTCCATCATCCACAACACCATTCCAGCAGCAAAGGGATGATTGTCAGTGGTCAAGGATCAACAAATTCCAGCTAAGAAGTTGCAACAATCGGATCTTCAAGGGTAAGTTCCCAAATCCATCTTTTGTACCATTTTCTTGCTTCATATTTTTACCCTATTTCCTTTTGTTTTTGGGGCTCCGACCCCTACTGGTTTTAGGCTTATTTTGAGCCCCTCTACAACTTTGTAGAAGGGCTCAACTTCATTTGGTGTCTCCATGATACACTTATTTCAATACCTACCTTGTATGTCACAATTTTGCATGCTAGTTTTAGTCTATTTGCACTTGTTTTTGGGGCTCCGACACCTACTGGTTTAGTGCTTATTTTAGGCCCCTATACAACATTGTAGAAGGGCTCAACCTCATTTGGCCATTCTATATACCACCTCCCTTTGAAATCCATTTTAGGCCCTAATTCTTGCAGGCTTTGTTAAGCTTATTTGGCTCCGGATTTCAGCCTTCATCAGGCTTAGAAATAGCCTTTTTTTTGTCTCCTTTCCATGTTATGTTGAGGGCCTTAAGCCATTTGGTGAATGTTTTTGGTACTTGCCTTGTAATTCCTCAAAATTACCGTATTCTTGCATGTTTTGTAGCCTCTTGTGCTTTTGGTTTTGGCCTTTGGTCAGAACTGAAAGGGGTCTTATTTTGACCCGCTTTACATGTTTCATGAAGAAAAGTTTGCTGTTTGGTGCATGGTTTGGCAAGTCTCATGATATAGCCTATTTTGAGCCTATTTTGCATGGAATTTCTAGCATGTTTTTATTCTGATTTTGGGGTTACCATAAACTGAATATGTGCATATTTTTGGCCCTTCTTTAAAGTTTTAGAACTGAGTTTTTGGGTTTGAGCATTGTAGATATCACTTGCTTTGTAATTCCTCTCTTTTACCGTATTTTTGCATGCTAATGTTGCCATATCTGTGCTAGTAATTTGGCCATGTTTTGTACTGAAAAAATGCCATATTTGGGACTGCCTTGCTACTTCTTTTGCTGTCATGAGTGGATTTTGCATGTATAGCATGGCTGTAGGCCATTTCGGGGGGTTATTATCGCATTTCGGGATGATTTCATGCATTGATTATCATTTCGTATCATTTTGGGGCTGCTTCCCCTTTATTTAGCTGCTGAAATATGGTTTGCATGCTTGCATATCATTTCCCATGTCATTTATGTCTTAATGCATTGCCTCGATTTGCGTGCCCGTGTGCACGCACTTCGAGGCACCTCTTTTTTATCCGACGGCAGCTTATGTGAGTGCGGCTGAGGCTCTCTCATGTTGGCATAAGCCCATCACTGCATTCTGTATGCCATTTTTGCGCATTTCTCGATTTGCGTGTCCGTGGGCACGCGTTTCGAGGTAGCTTTGTTTTTATCCGACGGCCTCCTATGTGAGTGAGCTGAGGCTCTCCCATGTTGGTGTAAGCCCATCGTTGCATTCCGTATGCCTTTTCATCCCATTTCATCATCGCCTCGGTTTGCGCGCCTGTGGGCATGCACTTCGAGGCACTTCGGTTTTATCCGATTTTCATCTTTCATCATCGCCTCGGTTTGCGCGCCTGTGGGCACGCACTTCGAAACTTCCGGTTTATCCGATTTTCATCTTTCATCATCGCCTCGGTTTTAGCGCTACCAGGCACGCACTTCGAGGCACTTCGGTTTTATCTGATTTTCATCTTTCATCATCGCCTCGGTTTGCGCGCCTGTGGGCACGTACTTCGAGGCACTTCGGTTTTATCCGATTTTCTATTTCATCATCGCCTCGGTTCGCGTGCCTGTGGGCGCGTATTTCGAGACACTTCGGTCTTATCCGATTTGCATCTCACATCGTGACCTCGGTTTGCGTGTCCGTATGCACGCATTTCGAGGCACACTCTGTTTTCTCTGATTTGCATTCCGTATGCCATTTCCTCGGATTGCGTGCCTGTGGGCACGCATTTCGAGGCATTTTATTTTAGTCTCATTACACATCGTATTTCATATCATCTCATGCTTGTATGCCGTTTTCTCGGTTTGCGTGCCCGTGGGCACGCATTTCGAGGCATCTCATTTTCATAGCATTGTGCATGCTATATCATATGTTAGTTGCATTTCATGCATATCATGCATATTGCATGGGAAACGAGGCACGTTTCGTACTCCGAGTAACGGAACGGGTCTCAATTCCCAAGTCGCCGACACTCCGGATCATCCATGATGGAGTTAGGTTTTCATTGTAGCATTCATGTGTATTCATCCCAATATTGAGTTGTGCAAATCGGCTCCTCGGCCATCATGCATCGATATGCGTGATTGGTGGCGCGAGGATCGAGACATGCATATATTTGTGAAATACACTGCTATGCCCTCTCCGCTTCCGCTAAAAAATGAAGAATTATCAGCTTTCCGGAATCTGGCACGCAATTCGAGGAAAAGTGTAAACAGAGGCTAATTAGGGCATCCCAGTGGATTTCCGCGCCAGGCAGCCCAACATGCAACATACATCAGAAGCAAGGCAGTCCCTGGCTTGCATGCCAGTTTTTACTATTTTCTAGTTTAATTTATATATTTATTCGGACTATATTATTCGGACTGTATACTTATTCGGACCCTCTGCGCGAGGGCATAACTGTAATAAGGGTGTGTGAGTGTGATGTATGTCTTCCAACCCCACGTCTTTCTCCCTTTTATTTACCTGCTTTGATGGTTAGATATAGGGCATATTTCAATTAGCATAACAGTATGACCGCATGTTTGCATTCATTCATCTGTTTTGCACGCACCGGGCTCGGCGCATCATACAAACTGCATTTGTATTTCAATTCCAAGTTGAGTACTTGATAGCTGTTGCATTTCACATGTCATATTTAGAATAGCCGAGCCTGCTATAGTTGCATTTTGCATGTGTTGCATTAGGCATTTCAGCATATCTAGGATCATGCATGATTTCTAATCAGTTTTCTGTTTTGGCTTGGAGTACTCGGTAAGTTTTATGCTTTAGCATCCTTGCATGCGTGTGAGTGTTGCCATAATAGCACGCTTACCATGAGGCTATGTGCTTATGTGATATAACTGCCTTGAATGCCTGTGGGTGGAGGTTGAGTTATCTGAATTGGAGCAATTCATCAACTGTTTGTTTTAAGCCCACTAGATAGTGGCAAAATCATGTTTTCTAAGCCCACCCGAGGGTGGCAAATCCGCATTTTAGCCTACCTACGGGTAGCACCATCAAACCATTTTCAAACAAACAAACATGAAATGTTTTGTTCCAATTCAGACGGCCCAGTCTATACTTGTTTGCTGCGAGCATCACATAGTAATCCTAGGCTAATAATCGGAATAAGAACGCACAAAGTTTTCAAAAACAGATATCACGGTTAGTAGAGGCGGTCTTTGACCGGCGAGAGGGTGCTCACGATGTGACCTTCCTAATCGTACCCAAGTTCCCGAGCCAACTTTGGTGATGACGGACACGCGGCCTTTGGCGACGAGTTAGGGTTTCCTAAATTTCCCATTTTAAAAAGTATTTAGGTGGCGACTCTGTTATCTGGCAAAGCAGTCCATGTTTGGCACTTCTTTTCAAAAAAATCTGTTTTCCTTTAAAACGATTTGTCGGATTTGGACTCTTTGGTTCAAGATTGGGAACCGCAACAAAATCGAGTCCGAACTGTAGCGAGGTCCCTCCTACATGGCGTTATTCTGATTCTGGCGACTCTGCTGGGGATTTAGAGAACTTGACTCGAACTCGTGATATTTGGTTTTGACTACGCTTGTGTGTTTCTTTGCATTGCATTTGCATTGGTGCGCCTAGGACACCGTGTTTGCCATATGCCATTCCCGAACGATTTTGGGAGGCTTGTCTTGTCAAGTCATGTCCATAAGGTGACGGCTCTGGCTCGACAAAGATGGGAACACAAACCCCGGTTTTACCGGCACCCTTTGACCATTCGACCTAGTGCATATTCGGATCCATAGTGACCATTCCAAACTAGGACAAAGTTGCTTACCCGCTTATAGGTTGTTTGAAACATTGCGTGCGTAGTGAAACCCTAGCTCCTGACAAAATAGGACAGGGCAACCCTCCCCCAACATAGGGGTGTTTTGGCTCTCACTTATCTGTTATGTGCTTGTTAGAGTGTGCCTCTACAGGGAATGCATGTATCAGTGTGTGACTTTGAGCATCAGGCCTGCGGGCACCAATTCAGTATTTTGGGTATCAGGCCTGCGGGCACCAGTTCAGTATTTCGGGATTCAGTTTACCTGAGGGTATCAGATTTGAGGCAGAATTTTGGGGGCAGAATTTAGTAGAAAGCACACTCATTCAGCTTTGTTCGTATCTGTTTTGGTGAAATCAGGCTGTGATGCTACATGTTTTCTCTTTTGCTAGGTAGTCTTGGGAACCATAGCTTCGGAAGGCTCCAATATCCCCCGAGGATCATTAGACTTGTGCTGATAGACTTTGTCGGGTCAGAAATTCAATTCAAGGGCAACCAGTGTTCTTTCGCTGAGGCAAGGCAAAGAAGGGCCAGACAGGGCTCATTGGCTCATCTGATCCGACAGTCACCAGTCACATCATCAGTAGACCCGTGATGGCACAAGGTTCGGAAGGCTTTGTGGCTATGATAGCAGTGTTAAATCAGGGAATTGCAATGCAGGATGAGACCAGTGCTGAAACGCAGAGCCCATCTGGGGCATCTGCCTCACACCCAACTTCGGGACCCCAACCGAACTTTGACCCACTTTTGCCAGCTGAAGATTCGCAGGGCCTTTCCAAACCTGCTAAAGTCAACCACGATCGCCATATAGTCGATTCTTTTTCCAAGGCCACCTACAAATAGCCAAATTTGACCGAGCTCAGGGTAGCTTTTTCACCCCCTTTCATATGAGCTTAACCAGCGCATTCAAAGTCCTGATGGAAAGAGGGCATCTCAAACTCCTTAATCCTCAACCTTTGCCAAACCCACTCTCTGCTAGACATAACCGCAAAGAAATCATGTATATCATCGGCGTGGCCATGGCACCAATGATTGCTACCGCCTTCGTCATGAGATCCAGAATCTCATTGACAACCGGACAATAGCTCCATTTCAAAACCCCAAGGACCAAGTACCTCATCCACATCCCAACCTCAGCCATACACTGCCACCCACCTACAACCCCAGTATATACCCCCCGACCCATATACTCAAGCCCGAGATGTTTATCCCGGAAAGCATGGGCTTAAGCACGATGGATGCACTTGAACCCCAATCATCTCAAACCCGTGAGCCCACTACTTCTGAGCTAAAAAGAATGATCGTAGATCTCCAAAGGATTGTGACAGATCTAGCCTCTGGGACATTGGCTCCATCATCGACCACAGCACATGCTAAGAGTTTCACGACAAAAGGCTCCCCAGTCTTGGAGCGGGCTGCATTGGGAGAAGGCAAATCCCTTGGCAACGTGGAGGCGAGTGGAAAGAACAAGATAGGGGCGGACATGGATCCTCATGAGCATCTTCTGTTGGCTGTTGAGGCTTTGAAAGCCGAGGGACTGAACAAAGAGCAAGTGCTCACATTTGTTGCAAAAACTGTGGATGACACTTTCGCTACTCAAGTCAGAGGCAGTTTGAATCAAGAGGCAAGCCGAGAAAAGGGCCGTTATACCAGAGGCAATCCTGTTAGCTCTAACCCTCCACTCAGAAGAGATCAGCAAACCAGGCCAGCACCTGCCAATCCTTTTGCCGGTACGCCTGGTAAAAATCCACAAACCCAGAAGTACCAACCCCGAGGTCAGAGGGTCTTCCATGCCCTCCACATGCCTTTATCAAAAGCTTTCCAAATCCTTGTTGAACAAGGGCGTCTGAAGCCTTTGGAGCCACAGCCGCTACCAAAGAACCTCCCTCTCTCACACAACCCAGCCAACTACTGTGCCTTCCATCAGCGAGCTGGCCATGACACTGACATGTGCTTTCATCTTCGCCACGAAATACAAGATCTGATCCACAACAGAGTCATCCGTCGCACGGTCCTACAAAGTCTATCTCCAAGACTTGATCGGTGAACTTGTGGGGATAATGTTATATGAACGGGATGAACCACTGCCAAGTGCTCGATCAACTCGGACGTGGGAATGGCACGACCGTTACGAGCAATGTGCAAATACCAGTTTTTGCTTTCTGACTTGGGTATTGGGTCAGTTTTTTTTGTTTTGTCTTGAGTCTGTCTTTTTGTTTTAAGCCAAGTCTCTTTTGTTGTGGGTCTGTCTTGTTGTATCGAGTCGGTCCTGTTGTATAGGAGTCGGGTGATTCCGGGGGTGTCACCTCGGGCGTCACCATTTTGTTTTGTGTTTGTCTTTTCGTTTTGTTTTGAGTCTGTTTCTGCCAGGGAGCCAGTTATGCCAACAGATTTTGAATGAAACAGCAGTGATTTCCACGCTCTCGCATTTGCTTCTGCCGTGTGCTAGTTATGCCGGGATTTGAATGAAATGGTAGTGCATTCCACCTGCTCTCCTGTGCCCTGAAGTCACTGTAATGACCTGAGTTTCTCAAAACTTTTTGAACACTACGGTAAAAACAAAGAGGGAGGAATTCCTCGGGATTTACAAAACTTTGATTATTTGAGAGAAAGAGAGGCATGCTAAGCCCTTAATGAATAAAATCATGCTTGTTAGAGTGAGTACTGAGAAGGACCCTGGCTTGATCCAGACTGGTTTCAGACTATCTTCAGCGCGGGTGATTTGTCGCTTTCTTAAAAATTTTCAAAAACAAAATGTTTTGCGCAGTCCTGCGAAGACTTGTGGGGAATCGCTCTTGAGATTGTGCAGCCTAGGATCGCTCTCAGCCTCGAGACTCAACCCCTTCGTTTCCAAACCTCGAACTTGAATTCAGAGGGTTCAACGGTCAACTACGATGTGAGGCCTGTGTGGCCAGATTTGAAGCAGCCCTCGAACAAGAGGCACCAAAGTCAGATTAAGAAGATCAGACCTCATTAGAAAAAGCTTGCGAAGCTAAATCAGAAGCACCCCTCGAACTAGGGGCAAAAACGTCCGATGTGCTCGAAGAGCCGGAAGATGGATCCTTCTACGAGTCAATACAGCAGTCATTTTCCTGGATTCAGATGACCTCAGAATCTCAAACCATTCAACATGGACAAAGTTACACTTTTACCCTTTGAGAGGCTCGCTGGGCCGAAAACCCGGAAGGGCGACCCAGGCAAAAGTTAGAGCAAAGAAAAAAGAACAGAAAAAAAAAGAAGAAAAGAAAAAAAGAAAAATACAAAAGAAAAGAAAAAAAGAGAAAAAGATGAAAAGAAAAGAAAAGAGAAGAAGAAAAAAAGAAAAACAAAGAAAAACAAAGCTCGCAAGGTCGAAAACCTGCAACAGGCGCCTTGGCAAAAGTTAGAGCATAAAAAGGAGAGGTTAAATACCCGAGTGTACCTTAACCCCGAACTACGTAAGGCTTGATTCCCATCTTTGGGATACGTAGGCAACTTCATTCTGAAGTCCAGCCATAAAGACTTCCAAATCAAGTGTGTCCATGTAATGGTTTTGACTATCCTTGCCTCCTCTGTATCCGAGAGTTCGATTGCCATCGTCGCTCTGAGGACTGACTACAATGCGCTGCGGTGCCTTTCAAACAAGGGATTCAATGCGCTGCAGTGCCGTTCAAACAAGGGGCAACTTTCCGTTGCTATGCAGCTCTCTTCAAGCACAGGGCAGTTTTCTTTGGATCCGAGGTTGTGCATCTCAGGAGTAAGTTTCATGCTCGTTGAGCAAGTGGCCGTGTGCAAAAATAGTTTTTGAGAATTTTTACTGAAGTTGACTATTTTCTCGAAAATTGTTCCATTTTTTTTCAAAAACTGGACCATTTCTTGGACCCAAAAAGGAAAATTTTCAGTGCTCATAGCCTGACTTGCATGATTTCAAATCAAAAATCGAACAAACATGTTAATCTAACTCTCATTTTGGTCAAAATTTTTTAGGAGAAAGCTCAAAAATAAAAAATGGTCAAAATGATGAACTAGGGGCACAATTGAGTCAGGTGTTCTATCTTTTCCCCGTAGCCAATGCATTTGCCAGAAAGGGCACCATACTTGCCAAGAAGGGCGCTCTACCTGCCAGAAGAGGGCACAACTGAAGTCAACAGCAAAGGGCAGAAAGCTCTCACATCCTCCAAGCAATGAGGTATCAAGCCAAGTGCAAAGCACGAACTGGAATGGGGCCAGACATTACACTCCCTCATCTGGACAGATCTGATCACGTCCAAACTCCCCAGCAGGGCATCATCGACCGGTGTCAGCTGCAGATTCGCTACACACTCATTTGTAGCATAACCCCTCTGTGGGAGGAATTCATTAGCTGCATGCAGAAGAAGAAGGATCTAGCTGAATGCTAGGGGCCTGAGCCCACAACTTGCTGTTTATCCATCAACCACCCAGGGGAGGGATGAAAAATGAGAGATTGAAGAATAGAGAGATGTGCGATGAGAGCAAAAGTGAGAAAAGGGCTTTTTCAGAAAAACAGAGCTTGAGGGCCGAGTGATGTGAGAATCACAAATAAGAAAGGATGGGAAACATACCCGGTGAAACAGGCTCCCTGTGCACACTTGAGTCTTGTGTTTTTGTTTTGTCTATCTCGATTTTGTTTTGGGTCGTTTCGAGTGTTACTCGATGTGTCTAGGTTGTGTGCCTTTTATTTTCTTGTTGAGTCGTAGTGTGCTGTATTCAGTCGTAGGCTCAATACCCAGTTGAGAACTTATGCTCACTCTCAATTTCAAAAAATCGTTTTGTGCTCCGAGTGCCGTGCCGTTCTCCACATTTGTGAAAAATAGAATTTGTTCTTTCATAAAACTGCAGGGTTCAACCCAGGTCATGTGAGAACAGTGAAACCAGGACCTATCTGAAGCTATGAGTTTCGGGCTGCAAAGCAAAAGCAAAAGAGGAAAATGTCGGGAATCTGAGTTTGTTCAAACTTCAGTAAGTTTCGAGACTATATTCTGTGTGTACCTCTTCAGGTCTTGCCAATGTGCTGAAGTATGAGTGTGCCTCTACCTCAAGCTCAAAATCAAGTCTACTTCAAGCCAGAATGGCGATCAGACGTGCTCTCCTCGAGTACCGTTCCCTGCCAGAGGCATCCTGGCCGTGTTTGCGATGAGTTCCTAGGAGACCAACTGCGACGGTGGAAATTAGAGTTCGAATGGCCGTGGCCTAGAACGCAAAGGTTCGGGATTTCCGAGACTAAAGTCTGGTTTAAATACCCAGAGGCGCGCCCTCGGCTTGAAATCTGTATGGAAGCCCCATAGGTTGAGAGAGCAAGTGTATGCACCTCAATTCTGGATACTGAACCAACCTAGTCTGTCACCCCGTTGGAGAATAGGGAAAGTTGTGAGTATGATCAGGAAGACAAGCGGCGTGAAGTGGCTCCCACATGAGATATTGTTACTTGTTAGCATTCCGAGCCTTTGTCTTTGTGTGTCCAAGGAAAAGTGTTCGAAGAGCACAACGGGAGTGGTCCATCAGAGTAGAGGGGTTCACCACCACTCACCTCAGGAGGTGCTTTCTAAAGCGCCGCTTTGTCCATTTATTGCTTTCCTTAAGCATCATGCATTGTAATGCATTGTACCATCAAGTTTCTTTCTCATCATGCACGATATTGTATGTACGGTTCATTCAAAGAAGTTCCGTTAAGATCATTCATTTTGTGTATCTATCACGCACATATTCACTTAGTGTGTCACTCACACTCTCTTCACTTTAGTGTATCAATTACACTTCATTCATTTTGTGTATCTATCACACATATTCACTTAGTGTGTCACTAACACACTTCACACCTTTAGTGTATCAATCACACTTCATTCATTTTGTGTATCTATCACACACATATTCACTTAGTGTGTCACTCACACTCTCTTCACTTTAGTGTATCAATCACACTTCATCCATTTTGTGTATCTATCACGCACATATTCACTTTTTTGTGTATCCATCACACACCTTTAGTGTATCAATCACACTTGTTCACATAGTGCATCTATCACGCTTTGTGTTCACCTTTAGTATATCTATCATACTCTGCTCACTTTGTGTATCAATCACACTATACTCATTCGTTGCATTGTTATGCACATCTATCTAGCATTGTTATGCTCATTACTTGCATTGTTATGCACACTTCACCTGCATTGTTATGCACCTTTTCACTTGCGACTATCTTTCTTTCTCCTTGCGCGTGCGACGGGTTAGATTCCCCCGGTTAAAAGTATTTGGAATACGTTCCACTGCTCACACCATTCCGAAACACCGGGATACGTCCCTATGTTTGTCCATCTTCGGTTAAAAGCATTTGGAATACGTTCCACTGCTCACACCATTCCGAAACACCGGGATACGTCCCTATGTTTCTCCATCTTCGGTTAAAAGCATTTGGAATATGTTCCAATGCTCACACCATTCTGAAACACCGGGATACGTCCCTACGTTTCTCCATTCCTTCCGGAACATTGGGATACGTCCCTAACCTGTGGGATACGTCCCTAATCTTTGGGATACGTCCCTAATCTCTGGGATACGTCCCTAAACCTTTGGGATACGTCCCTAACCTTTGGGATACGTCCCTAACCTCTGGGATACGTCCCTAACCTTTGGGATACGTCCCTAATCTGTGGGATACGTCCCTAATCTTTGGGATACGTCCCTAATCTTTGGGATACGTCCCTAATCTGTGGGATACGTCCCTAATCTCTGGGATACGTCCCTAAACCTTGGGATGCGTCCCTAACCTCTGGGATGCGTCCCTAACCTTTGGGATACGTCCCTAACCTTTGGGATACGTCCCTAACCTTTGGGATACGTCCCTAATCTTTGGGATACGTCCCTAATCTTTGGGATACGTCCCTAATCTGTGGGATACGTCCCTAATCTTTGGGATACGTCCCTAACCTTTGGGATACGCCCCTAATCTGTGGGATACGTCCCTAACCTTTGGGATACGTCCCTAACCTTTGGGATACGTCCCTAATCTTTGGGATACGTCCCTAATCTGTGGGATACGTCCCTAATCTTTGGGATACGTCCCTAATCTTTGGGATACGTCCCTAACCTTTGGGATAAGTCCCTAATCTGTGGGATACGTCCCTAATCTTTGGGATACGTCCCTAACCTTTGGGATACGTCCCTAACCTCTGGGATGCGTCCCTAATCTCTGGGATACGTCCCTAACCTCTGGGATACGTCCCTAATCTCTGGGATACGTCCCTAACCTCTGGGATACGTCCCTAACCTTTGGGATACGTCCCTAACCTCCGGGATATGTCCCTAACCTCCGGGATACGTCCCTCTGTTCCCCCTCTCCTTGGTTAAGAGCATTTGGAATACGTTCCAATGCTTAAACCACTCCGAAACACTGGGATGAGTCCTTACGTGTCTCTCTTTGTTCCTTCCTCAGCATTGTATCATTCGCGCTATCTTGCGCACCTTACCTGCACTTGTTAGTGCATTGCATCGCACTATCCTGCGCACCTTACCTGTATCACATTGCGATGCATTCACTCGCCGACACTGCGTGTGTCGAACTTTCGGAATCACAGGAATCGCATTGAATATATGCTGTTGGCATATTGTTCTTGTTGCATTTCTCTCTTTTGCAGGCACGATATTGTATGTACGGTTCATTTGAGGTTGGTACGACCAGACGAATCGTGCAGGTATCGTATCTTCTCCGTGTGAGACGCGACGAGAATTGAATAATTCTCCGCATTCCTAACTGCATGAAATGTAGTTGTTGCTTTACATTCTTGCTTAAAACTGTTGCATCTATTTGTCAATACTTGCTTCATTACAGCTTGTTGCATTTGCATAATCATCTGGCTCTGTGCATGTCATTTTGCATTTTGCCCCCTTTGCCTGCGAGCACATATCCTCTGTTTGTCTTGTATGATTGTCTAAGTCTTCGGCCTTGTCAAAAATGGGTCGTCTCTGGGCTTTGACATTCACTCCCGTCACTTCTTGACTTCCGAGTTCATCAAAGAGGGCAAATCAGAGACACCCATTTTTGACCGACCTTAAGACTTCCGACGTCACCGATTGAGCGCTTCGGTGATGTTGCATATTGTGCTCGTTCAGAAGTCGCGTCAGTCGCCTGCCTCCGGACTTCCGAATCCTCTTCTATGCCTTGTCTCGGTTTGATCGAATCGGTTTTCCTGTTTTTCTTTCTGAGAGAGTGGTCCCAGACTATCTCTCGATGGTAGTAGGCTACTTTTTCGTGGGTCAGAGCCATTTTTCCCATTTCGGAGCCGGTTCTCGGTTTTGAGCCGTTAGGTGCCTTGCCTCGTTCAGACCGCCCAACCATCTCCGATTTCTCCGGTTTTTGGCATGCATCTCATTTACTCCCATTTAAGGGACACTGGGTCTCTGAGACCCACTGCAGCCTAAACACCACTTAGGTGCGTGCCCGTTTTCGGGATCCCGAACCACGCGGTTTTGGCCCCGAGCATTCATTTTGCATCGATGTCTGTTCATTTTTGGCAGACACCTCTGTTTGGTCATTCCGAGGAACACTGGGGTCTCTGAGACCCACTTCGCAGCCGAACACCACTTCCGGTGCCCGGCAGCCTGTTTTCGGGACCCCGAACCGCGCGGTTTTGGTCCCGAGCATTCATTTCGCATCCGTTTTCTCCGTTTTTTGGCAGAGACCTCTGTTTAGTCCTTCCGAGGGACACTGGGGTCTCTGAGACCCACTTCGTGGCCGAACACCACTTCGTGCGTGACCCATTTTCGACCCCTGGTTTTGGTCCCCGAGCTTTCGTTTTGCATTAGTTTTTGTTCAATTTTGGCAGGTACCCCTGTTTCATCATTCCGAGGAACACTGCGGTCTCAGATGCCCACTTCGTGGCCGAACAAAATCTTTTTTTTCTTGTCCTCAAAATATCTAGATATTTTGCCCTCAAAATATCTAGATATTTGTGGAGAGATATTTCCACCTTTTTGGCTATAAAAACCAGCAGCTCCCAACTGTTTTGAGGGTTACAAAAAATTTCTTGAAGAGCTCCTCTTCCAATTCCTTCATTTCCATAGCCAAGATTCCAAGGACAACTTCAAGTCTTGGCCAATTCCTTCATCAACCCTTAGCTCCATCATCCACAACACCATTCCAGCAGCAAAGGGATGATTTTCAGTGGTCAAGGATCAACAAATTCCAGCTAAGAAGTTGCAACAATCGGATCTTCAAGGGTAAGTTCCCAAATCCATCTTTTGTACCATTTTCTTGCTTCATATTTTTACCCTATTTCCTTTTGTTTTTGGGGCTCCTACCCCTACTGGTTTTAGGCTTATTTTGAGCCCCTCTACAACTTTGTAGAAGGGCTCAACTTCATTTGGTGTCTCCATGATACACTTATTTCAATACCTACCTTGTACGTCACAATTTTGCATGCTAGTTTTAGTCTATTTGCACTTGTTTTTGGGGCTCCGACCCCTACTGGTTTAGTGCTTATTTTAGGCCCCTCTACAACATTTTAGAAGGGCTCAACCTCATTTGGCCATTCTATATACCACCTCCCTTTGAAATCCATTTTAGGCCCTAATTCTTGCAGGCTTTGTTAAGCTTATTTGGCTCCGGATTTCAGCCTTAATCAGGCTTAGAAATAGCCTTGTTTTTGTCTCCTTTCCATGTTATGTTGAGGGCCTTAAGCCATTTGGTGAATCTTTTTGGTACTTGCCTTGTAATTCCTCAAAATTACCGTATTCTTGCATGTTTTGTAGCCTCTTGTGCTTTTGGTTTTGCCCTTTGTTCAGAACTGAAAGGGGTCTTATTTTGACCCCCTTTACATGTTTCATGAAGAAAAGTTTGCTGTTTGGTGCATGGTTTGGCAAGTCTCATGATATAGCCTATTTTGAGCCTATTTTGCATGGAATTTCTAGCATGTTTTTATTCTGATTTTGGGGTTTCCATAAACTGAATATGGGATATTTTTGGCCCTTCTTTAAAGTTGTAGAACTGAGTTTTTGGGTTTGAGCAATGTAGATATCACTTGCTTTGTAATTCCTCTCTTTTACCGTATTTTTGCATGCTAATGTTGCCATATCTGTGCTAGTAATTTGGCCATGTTTTGTACTGAAAAAATGCCATATTTGGGACGGCCTTGCTACTGCTTTTGCTGTCATGAGTGAATTTTGCATGTATAGCATGGCTGTAGGCCATTTCGGGGGGTTATTATCGCATTTCGGGATGATTTCATGCATTGATTATCATTTCGTATCATTTTGGGGCTGCTTCCCCTTTATTTAGCTGCTGAAATATGGTTTGCATGCTTGCATATCATTTCCCATGTCATTTCATGTCTTAATGCATTGCCTCGATTTGCGTGCCCGTGTGCACGCACTTCGAGGCACCTCTTTTTTATCCGACGGCAGCCTATGTGAGTGCGGCTGAGGCTCTCTCATGTTGGCATAAGCCCATCACTGCATTCTGTATGCCATTTTTGCGCATTTCTCGATTTGCGTGTCCGCGGGCACGTGTTTCGAGGCAGCTTTGTTTTTATCCGACGGCCTCCTATGTGAGTGAGCTGAGGCTCTCCCATGTTGGTGTAAGCCCATCGTTGCATTCCGTATGCCTTTTCATCCCATTTCATCATCGCCTCGGTTTGCGCGCCTGTGGGCATGCACTTCGAGGCACTTCGGTTTTATCCGATTTTCATCTTTCATCATCGCCTCGGTTTATGCGGCGCCAGGCACGCACTTCGAGGCACTTCGGTTTTATCCGATTTTCATCTTTCATCATCGCCTCGGTTTGCGCGCCTGTGGGCACGCACTTCGAGGCACTTCGGTTTTATCCGATTTTCATCTTTCATCATCGCCTCGGTTTGCTACGCTGTGCACGCGTGCCGAAACGCCGGTTTATCCGATTTTCTATTTCATCATCGCCTCGGTTGGCGTGCACGTAGGCGCGTATTTGAGACATGCCGGTCTTATCCGATTTGCATCTCACATCGTGACCTCGGTTTGCGTGTCCGTATGCACGCATTTCGAGGCACACTCTGTTTTCTCTGATTTGCATTCCGTATGCCATTTCCTCGGATTGCGTGCCTGTGGGCACGCATTTCGAGGCATTTTATTTCAGTCTCATTACACATCGTATTTCATATCATCTCATGCTTGTATGTCATTTTTCTCGGTTTGCGTGCCCGTGGGCACGCATTTCGAGGCATCTCATTTTCATAGCATTGTGCATGCTATATCATATGTTAGTTGCATTTCATGCATATCATGCATATTGCATGGGAAACGAGGCACGTTTCGTACTCCGAGTAACGGAACGGGTCTCAATTCCCAAGTCGCCGACACTCCGGATCATCCATGATGGAGTTAGGTTTTCATTGTAGCATTCATGTGTATTCATCCCAATATTGAGTTGTGCAAATCGGCTCCTCGGCCATCATGCATCGATATGCGTGATTGGTGGCGCGAGGATCGAGACATGCATATATTTGTGAAATACACTGCTATGCCCTTTTCTTGCTCTCCGTTGCAGCAAAAATGAAGAATTATCAGCTTTCCGGAATCTGGCACGCAATTCGAGGAAAAGTGTAAACAGAGGCTAATTAGGGCATCCCAGTGGATTTCCGCGCCAGGCAGCCCAACATGCAACATACATCAGAAGCAAGGCAGTCCCTGGCTTGCATGCCAGTTTTTACTATTTTCTAGTTTAATTTGTATATTTATTCGGACTGTATTATTCGGACTGTATACTTATTCGGACCCTCTGCGCGAGGGCATAATTGTAATAAGGGTGTGTGAGTGTGATGTATGTCTTCCAACCCCACGTCTTTCTCCCTTTTATTTACCTGCTTTGATGGTTAGATATAGGGCATATTTCAATTAGCATAACAGTATGACCGCATGTTTGCATTCATTCATCTGTTTTGCACGCACCGGGCTCGGCGCATCATACAAACTGCATTTGTATTTCAATTCCAAGTTGAGTACTTGATAGCTGTTGCATTTCACATGTCATATTTAGAATAGCCGAGCCTGCTATAGTTGCATTTTGCATGTATTGCATTAGGCATTTCAGCATATCTAGGATCATGCATGATTTCTAATCAGTTTTCTGTTTTGGCTTGGAGTACTCGGTAAGTTTTATGCTTTAGCATCCTTGCATGCGTGTGAGTGTTGCCATAATAGCACGCTTACCATGAGGCTATGTGCTTATGTGATATAACTGCCTTGAATGCCTGTGGGTGGAGGTTGAGTTATCTGAATTGGAGCAATTCATCAACTGTTTGTTTTAAGCCCACTAGATAGTGGCAAAATCATGTTTTCTAAGCCCACCCGAGGGTGGCAAATCCGCATTTTAGCCTACCTACGGGTAGCACCATCAAACCATTTTCAAACAAACAAACATGAAATGTTTTGTTCCAATTCAGACGGCCCAGTCTATACTTGTTTGCTGCGAGCATCACATAGTAATCCTAGGCTAATAATCGGAATAAGAACGCACAAAGTTTTCAAAAACAGATATCACGGTTAGTAGAGGCCGGTCTTTGACCGGGCGAGAGGGGGTGCTCACGATGTGACCTTCCCTAATCGTACCCAAGTTCCCGAGCCAACTTTGGTGATGACGGACACGTGGCCTTTGGCACCGAGTTAGGGTTTCCTAAATTTCCCATTTTAAAAAAATATTTAGGTGGCGACTCTGTTATCTGGCAAAGCAGTCCATGTTTGGCACTTCTTTTCAAAAAAATCTGTTTTCCTTTAAAACGATTTGTCGGATTTGGACTCTTTGGTTCAAGATTGAGAACCGCAACAAAATCGAGTCCGAACTGTAGCGAGGTCCCTCGCGGGCGTTGTTACAAAGGGTGAGATTTTTCCCACTTTATTCCCCATTTTTTCATAGGCTTTTAGCCATCCTTGCATCTGTTTTTAAGCTTAACTTATAACATATAAAAGTTTTGATTTTAATTGCTTAAAATAGTTGTTTAAGGTTGTTTTGGTGTTTGGGGTTGTTTGACCCCTCTTAGGCCTTGTTTGGCCCCATTTTTGTGCATTTTTGGTGAGCTCCGGGACCACCTTGTCTTGGCCTCCTCACCACTGAAATCCAGAGGGATTTGGATTTCAGTGGTGGGGATGGTGCTTTAAGGTCCTAAGAAGGAGAGGGCCATCCCCTCTTCTTGTTGTCTTCAATACTTGCCATTTTTGCCTCATGTGTGAGCATCATTCTTAAGTTCATCTTGGCCATGTCTTAGGTGGTATTTGTGCTTATTTTTCCATGTTATAGCACTGTTTTAAGTTGGTTTAGACACACCATGCATGCTTAGCATACTTGTCTTGTAATGCCATAAAATTGCCTTAACATGCTTTGTGCTTTGAGCCTTGTTTCTAGCATGATTTTGGCCTAGCTTTGTAAAGATTTTATGCATGTTTTGGTGTGCTTGAGGTTTGTTTTTGGTTGCTCGGGTCATCCATGCTTTGCTTTGTATAGCTACCATACAATCTCCCTTTTAGGCCTTGAGTGTTGACCCCTCTAGCATGCTTCACTTGCTTTGTTTCAGTGGTTCGGAACCACTTATCATGACATTTCAGTCCTTGTGGCATGCTTGTATGTTTGCATTTGATGCTCCTTTAATACTTTAAGAGGTTGATGCCTTATGCCTCATGCTTGGGTCATTTTGCATGCCTTTAGGTTTAGGCCATTTAAATGCCATCTAGGTGGGTTTTGGGGCTCATTTTAGCATGTCATATCTCTGTTTTGGTCGCTTAATTCATGCCATGTTTGGTTGCATTAAGTGTGGTGTAATGCCTCTCTAGTGGCCTTGCATGCCTCATGCATTTGCCCCTTTTGTTTTTAGCTTGTTGGCTTTGGTCATCGCATGTGTTAAGCTTACTTTGCCATGCTTTAGGACTGTCTTGGGTCACATTTGCCATATGCCCTCTGTTTTGCATGGTTTTGGTTCAAGCCCTCTTGCTATTTTTGGGCTTTAAGCTTTATTGCATGCCATGCTTGGTTTGTTTATGTGATTTGGCATCACTCTTAGCACCATTTCAGAGTTTGCAACATTGTCACATTTGCATGCTTTTCATCCTCTTTTTTTAAGTGTGCTTAAAAGTTGTTCTTTGATGCATAAGTGTTGGACCTTGCGTGCATGAATGTTTGTGTGTACATTTGCCTTGCATGTTGTCACAAACTTGACCCCTTTGTATGTTGTTGCATGCTTAGGTGGTAGTGCATTTGGCATGCATTTCTTTTGCTTTATTTGCTTAACATGTCACATGTCTTGCATGTTTGTTCGTTGGCATTACATTTTGCATGCTTGTTAGCTTGCATACTTGTTACATGTTTGCATACTTGCCTCCATGTTCATGTTCCATACTAGCCTATATGCTTAGGTTGCTTTTGGCATGCATGCCTTGCCTCTTGAATTGATTATGATAGAGGTTGGGTCCATTTGTTTGTTTGGTTTGCATTATATTTCACATCAAAATGCATACTTGGCTTCTTGGACCATCACGCATTGAAATGCGTGATTGGTGGTCTGAGGGTCGAGGACCATCCTCCTTTTAGTCATGAACATGATAAGGAGGGTATTGGTGCACACATTTGCTTCAAATGTATTGCCATGCCATGTTTGCCCTCTGTTGCTGTCAAAACAGGATTCCGTAAGCATACATGGTCGGCCGACCATCTCTACTGCCGACCGGCCAAACATTTGAGGCCGAGAGCCATATCAATGGTCGATGACCAATTCCCTATAGTCGGTGGTGTTCTCCCTTGGCCGGTGACATCCCACAACCTTCAGGGAGTGATGCTGAAGCATCCTTGGGATTTGTGCAAGTCTCAAAGATGCAAAGCAGTGTAAACAGAGGCAACTTGTGCATGGTGACGAATTTCCGAGCAAACCCGAGCACGCATGCATTGGGCCCTCTTCCCGAGGCTGTTTTATTGCTTTCTTAGCTTAGTTAATTTGCTTAACTAGTTAAGTGGTCTGTAATATTTAATTAGCTAGAATAGTTGATTATTTATTCGGGTTTGTATTATTTATTCGGTCTCTCCAAGAGAGAGTACAATTGTGTAATAAGTGTGCGTGCGCGTGTGCATGTCTTCCAACCCCCACTTCTTTCTCCCTTTTACTTGCCTGCTTTTGATAGTTAGTACTCGGGCACGTTTCATTTAGCATACCTTATGCTATGCATGTATGCATCATCCATTTGTATTGCATGCACTGGGCTCAGCGCATCATACTAACTGCATAAGTATTTCAAACCCAAACTTGAATACATGCTATTAGTTGCATTTCACATGCCATCCCTAGATTAGCCGAGCCTATTCTAGTTGCATTTTTGTATGCGATGCATTAGTCATTTAACATGGGCTTAGATCATGCATTTGATTGCTAACAAGTTCCTTGTTTTGGCTTGGAGTACAATGTAAGTATTTTTGCTTTAACATCTCGCATGAGTGTGAATGATGACATGACGGCATGCTTACCATGTGGCTATGTGCTTATGTGATATATCTGCTGGAATGCCTGTGGGTTAAGGTTAGGTTGCTTGAGTTGGAATAATTCGTCGAAACCCATGTTTTAGCCTACTTGCGAGTAGCAAACTGCAATCCATTTTTCGAAACAAACGGATGTGCGATGCTTCGTTCCAAATTAGGCGATCTAGTCTATACTTTTGTGTTGTGCGCATCATATAGTAAGATTAGCTAATTAATCGGAATAAGAATGCATAATGTTTTCAAAACTAGATATCATGTTTAGTAGAGGCCGATCTTTGATCGGGCAAGCGGGGGTGCTCATAGCTGACCTTCCCTAATCGTACCTAAGTTCCCGAGCCGAGGCAACTTTGGTGATGACGGACACGTGGCCTTAGGCAACGAGTCAGGGTTTCCTAAATTCCCCCAAAATAAATGTTTAGGTGGCGACTCTGTATCTGGCAAAGCAGTCCATGTTTGGCACTTCTTTCTAAAAAATCTGTTTTCCAAAAACGATTTACCGGATTTGGTCTCTTTGGTGATTTATCAGTCTTGCATTGCACTTTGCAAGATCAGATTAAGAACCGTGACAATTTGAGTCCAAACCGTAGTGAGCTCCATAATGAAAAGAATGGGATTTCCCTCCCGGGACGTTCGGGGATGTCTACAGTTTCTGGCGACTCTGCTGAGGAGTTAGAGAGCTTGACTCGAATTCATGATATCTTGTTTTGACCACACTTGTGTGTTTCTTTGCATTGCATTTGCATCGGTGCGCCTAAGTCACAGTGTTTGCCGTCTGCTATTCCTGAACGGTTTGCCGGAGGCTCGCTTCGAAAAGCGTGCCATAAGGCTAACTGGTTATGGGCTCTGCCACGATCGAAACACAAACCCCGGTTGTCGCCGGGGCACCCTTTTTGACCATTCGACCTAGTGCATATTCAGAATCCATAGTGACCATTCCAAGCTAGGACAGGTTGCTTACCCGATTATAGGTTGTTTGAAACCGCTGTGTGCGTAGTGAAACCCTAGCTCCTGACAAATTAGGACAGGGAAACCCTACCCCAACATAGGGGTGTTTTGGCTCTTACTTTCTTGTTATGTGCTATGTGCTTTTTTGAGTTGACCTCCACAGGGAACGCACATATCCGTTTGCAAGTTTGGGCATCATGCTGCAGCATCAGTCGATTTTGAGAATCAGCCAGATATCAAGGGCATCGATTTTGGGGCGATAGTTTTGGGGAACAAAGGATCAAGAATCAAATCTGCTTGTTCGATTGTGCTTGTGATTGTTTGGGTAAAATTGGGCTGAGACGCTGCTTGTTTTCTCTTTCAGGAGGGGGGGAGTTTTAGAGGTCTGAGTTCAGAATAGCCAGTGTTCTCCTTCGCCGAAGCAAGGCAGATATCTGATCAATCAAATCACCAGTCACATCACCTCTGTTCAGTTCAGCGCATTTATGATGTCACAAAATTCAGAGGAAGTTGTGGTTATGGCAGCCGCACTAAACCAAGGGACCATCTTACAGGATGAGACCGATGTTGAGGTACCACACCCGCCCAGGTCGCTTGTTGCGCGCCCAATCTGGGAACCCCAGTTGTTTCAAGCTTGTGAGCCCACCACATTTGAGTTGATGGGAATGATTGGCGACCTCCAAAGATCTGTGGCTGATCTCGCCTATGCGATGTCTGCTTCGTTACCAACCGCACCGTATGCCGAGAATTTTATACCGCAGGAGCCGTCGCTACTGGGACGGACTGTAATTGAGCTTAGCCAATTGAAAGCTGTTTCAAACTCCGGCAATGACATGTCAACAACAACCGGGTTCCGCTCTGATATAGCAACCCAAACCCTCGATCAAGCTAAAGCTAGAGGTAAGAACAAAATGGGGACAGACGCTGATCCTGTTGAACAACTGCTGTGGACAGTCGAGGCTTTGAAAGCTGGAGGGTTGAATAAGCAGCAAGTACTCACAGTTGTGACTAAAACTGTGGATGAAATTTTCCCTACTCAGACCGAGGGCAGTACAAGCCAAAGGGAAAACCAAGATAGGGCCCGTCATACCCGAATAGTTCCTTCCAATCCTAACCCTGCATCTGGGAAAGATCAGAGAGCCAAGACAACACCTGCTGATCCTTTTGCTAGTACGTCCAACAAAGGTCCACAGACTTCGAGGTACCTGCCCCAAGGGAGCAGGGTATTCCATGCCCTCCACATGCCTTTGTCTAAGGCGCTTCAAATCCTTGTTGAGAAGGGACATCTTAAACCCCTTGAGCCTCGGCCTCTCCCTGCTCATCTTCCATCAGGTCATGATGCTACCCAGTACTGCGCGTACCATCAACAGGTTGGTCACACCACCGACAGTTGCTTCCGTCTTCGCCACGATGTGCAAGACTTGATCGATAACGAGGTCATCCTTCCGCCTAGCTCAGCAAAGTCTGTCACTACTGAGTTCACGGACTTCGAGGATAGTACAAGCATGTGATCAGGGTTAGGTCCACCTGCGGGCGGCGCTCGGTTTATCTCAGATGTGGTGTATGGCACGCACTGTTTTGAGCATTCTGCGATTGCTGACCTTTTGTACCCTTTGACTTGGGTATTGAGGCAGTTCTGTGGTATTGTTTTGAGTCTGTCTCTTTGTTTTGAGTCAGTCTTTTTGCTTAAAGGTCTGTCTTGTTGTATCGAGTCAGTCCTGTTGTATAGGAGTCGGGTGGCTCCGGGGTTGTTACCTCGGACACCATTGTTTTTTCTCTGTTTGTCTTTTCCTTTCTTTTGAGTGTGTTTCTGCCATGGAGCCAGTTACACCAGAAGATCTGAATGAAACAGTTGTGGCTGTCATGTTTTGTGCTTACTGCTACTTTGAGCCTGTTATGCCAACAAGTTTGAATGGAATGGCGGAGCATCTCGCCTGCTCTTCTGTGCCTTGAAATCATTGCATTTGACCTAAATTTTTCAAAAACTTTTGAACACTGTGATGAAAACGAAGAGGAAGGAATTCCTCGAGTTTTGCAAAATTTGATCAATTGAGAGAAAGAGAGGCATGCTAAGCCCTTAATGATTGAGATCATGTTTGTTAACATGAGTACTGAGAAGGATCCCGGCTTGATCCAGATTGGTTCCACACTGTCTTCAGCACGAGCGATTTGTCGCTTTCTTAAAAAAATTTCAAAAAATATTTTGCGCGGTCCTGTGAACACTTGTGTGGAATCGCTCTTGAGATTTTGCAGCCTAGGATCGCTGTCAGCCTCGAGATTCAGCCCCTTTGCTTTCAAACCTTGAACTCGCATTCAGAGTGTTCAATGGTCAACCATCGAAGGAGGCCCGTGTGGCCAGATCCAAAGCAACCCTCGAACTAAGGGCAAGAAAGTCAGATCGAGAAGATCAGATGTCGTCAAGAGAAGCTTGCAAAGCTAGATCAGAAGCACCCCTCGAACTAGGGGCAAAAAATGTCAGATGTGCTTAAAGAGCCGAAGATGGATCATTCTGCAAATCAACAAAGAGTGGCAAGAATGTCAAATCCTAGAACGGAAGAAAATGGATTCAGATGACTTCGAGATCCCAAAACCATTTGACATGGACAAGGCTACACTTTTACCCTTGAGAGGCTCGCTGGACCGAAAACCCGAAAGGGCGACCCAGGCAAAAGCTAGAGCAAGAAAAAAAAAAGAAAAAGAACAAAAAATAGAAAAGAAATAAAATGCAAAGAATGAAAAAGAAAAGATAAAAAAAAAATGAAAAAATGAAAAGAATTAAAAAAAAGAAAAAGAAAAACAAAGCTCGCAAGGTTGAAAACCCGGAAGGGTGGCCTTGGCAAAAGTTAGAACGCAAAAGGGGAGGTTAATACCCGAGTGTACCCTACCCTGAACTACGTAAGGCTTGATTCCCATGTTTGGGATATGTAGGCAACTTCATCCTGAAGTCCAGCCACAAACACTTCCAAATCAACTGTGTCCATGCAACGGCTTTGATCATCTTTGCCATATCTGTATCCAAGAGTTTGGTTGTGTTCGTCACGCTGAGGACTGACTTCAATGCACTGCGATGCCATCCAAACAAGGGGCAACTTTCCTTTGCCAATGCGCCGCGACGCCATTCAAACAAGGGGCAACTTTCTGTTGCCACGCAGTGTCGTTCAAGCAAGGGGCAATTTTCCATTGTTATGGATCCGAGGTTGCGCATCTTGAAAGTAGGTTCCATGCTCGTTGAGCAGTGGCTGATTTGGAAAAACAGTTTTTGAGAATTTTTACTGAGGTTGATTAATTCTCTTGAAAATTATCCCATTTTTCCCAAAACTGGACCATTTCTTGGACCGAAAAAAGGAAAAATTTTCAGTGCTCATATCCTAACTTTCATGATTTTCAAATCAAAAGTCGAACAAGTGTGTTAATCTAACTCTCACATTGGTCAATTTGTTTTAGTAGAAAGCCAAAACAAAAATGATCAAAATGATGAAATAGGGGCACAGTTGAGTCAGGTGTTCTGTCTTTCCCCCGTCGTCAATTACTTGCCAGAAGGGCACTCTACCTGCCAAGAAGGGCACAACTGAGGTTAACAAAGAAAGGGCTGAAAGCTCTCAATACCCTCCAAGCAACGAAGTGTCAAACCAAGTGCGAAGCACGAATTGGAATGGATTAAGATATTCCATTCCCTTATCCGGGACACTGACTAGCCGTCACCAGAAGAAGTAGCTGCGAACTAACAGTATTGGGCATGAACCCACAACCGCTTGTTTATCCATCAAACACCCTGGGGAGGGACAAAAAAAATGAGAGATCAAAGAACAAAGAGATGTGCGCTGAGAGAAAAAGTGAGAAAAAAGGGCTTTGAGAGAAAAACCGAGCTTGAGGGCCAAGTGATATGAGAATCACAAATAAGAAAGGGTGGGGAATAATACCCGAAGAAACTGGCTCCTCGTGCACTGAGAGGTCTCTCGTCTTTGTAACGCGTCTGCATGTCGCGTCTTTTGTCTTGTTTATCTCAACTCTTGTTTTGAGTCTTTCTCGAGTGCTATTCGATGTTTTTAGGTTGTTTACCTTTTGTTTTCCGTTGTTGAGTCTTTTTCGCTGTGTTTAGTCGTAGGCTCAATACCCGGTTGAGAACTTTTTTCTCATTTCAATTTCAAAAAATGAATCCTTTTGTGCTCAGAGTGCTGTGCCATTCTCCACATTTGTGCGAAGCAAGTTTGGTTCTTTCGACAACCGCAGGGATTGACCCAAGTCGTGTCAGAATAGTGACACCTGGACCTATCTGAAGCTATGGGTTCTGGATTGCGAAGCAAAGGGAAACAAGGAAAATTTTGGAGCATCTGAGTGTGTTTCAACTTTTGCAAGTTTAGAATGAACCATGTATTCAGAATGAGCAATATCCTGTTGTGAGCCATGTATTCTGTATGAGCTGTGTGTTCAGAATCAGTTGTGAGCTGTATGGGCTGTGTGCCGAATAAACCAAGCGCTGTGTTATGGGCTGTGTGTTCAGAATGAGCAGTGGGTTGTACAAGTTGTTCTGTGTTAGCTAGTTCATTACCGGGTTACTACAATACAAGTGTTTGATTTGCAGACAAAAGGTCAATCTCATTTACATTGTTGTGTAATGTGATGCGATGCGATGTGATGTATGAAATGGGCAAATGTAACACTTTTTTAAACAAAAAAGGTTTGTTTCATTTCATCGTCTTTTCAAGTACATAGTTTTGAAGAAAATAAAACCTGCCAGCGGCAGTACAAAGTACTCAAACTACTAGCTAAAAAGGAAAATGTCTGAACAGAGCAAAAAGAAAAAAAAAGAAGCAGCAAAAGTCTAGATCAGTGCCAAGTGATCTCAGGCATGAGGGTCTGTCCTCGTCCTCTTCCTGGACGAAGGTCCAGGAGCATCGTCGTCGGCTCCGCCATCTGAGCCCGAGTCTGAGTCATCGCCAGTCTTCTCCTCAGATGACTCTGCCTCCGTCTCTGCCTCAGACTCATCATCATCTGGGATCGGTGCTCGAGAGCTACTCCCAACATGAGTGCGCCCCGCTTTGGTGCGGGGATATACTCTGCCATCTCGCCCTCCTCCTCGGCAGTACGTGAAGGCCACCGAGCACCTCTGGGCAGAATCGAATGTAGGCTGAAAAGCACAAATGGCAAACGCATCAGTATGCTACGCAAAACAGAGTATGAATCTTTGTGAGCGGTATCGACAGAATGCAAGTGTATAAGTCTAATATGAATACCGCGATGTATGAATACGCGAATGATGTTGAATACGTAATGCAAGGATCGAGCAGGCGAATGTCGTGAGTAATGTTGTGAACAGTCTGTGGGTTACAGTGTATCAAATGCCATGAGGGCCGTGTATCAAGTGTTGTGTTGATAGTGCGATGCATCAGATTATGTGAAACAATTTATGTAGAGTTTGAGACTGTGGTCAGAAAAGCGTACCGAGATACTGTAAATGGCCAGCAGGTCGAGGCTCTGCTGGAGCATCCCCATCACAGAGCCGGTCAACTCCAGGGACTGCCGAGTGTACTCGGAGGAAGCTTGCAAAAGTGTTAGAAGTATCATTATTCTGCGGAATATCAAGAGAAATGGAATGAAATGACTGTGCAGAATGCAAAATGACATACCGGAGGCAAGTCGTAGAACCCGACTAGCTCGTGATCAGCTGGAGGGGGAGTGATGGGGATCTGGTAAGTCTCCCCACCCTGCCCTCTACATGTCATCGTTGTGGGTAGTGCTGGCTAACTAGCCCCCCGTCCTCTCCGGGGTCCACTCCTGCCACGGGCCCAAGCCATCCACGATGCTCCCGCCCCTGCTCCTACTCCAGTCGCCGGGGCCGCTGGCCACTCTCTCCCAGATCAACTGCCACTACTCAGAGGCCGCATGATATAGGTTTGGACGTACTCCATGTAGTCGCTCGCGCCCCTGAAGCCCTTCGCATCCCAGCCGATCATGTAATCAGCCATTTGCTCAAGGGAGAACCTCTCAGTGTCCCTCATATGGGTAGGAGGTGGACCTGGAACTATCTGCTCTGGTAAACCTAAGGTCTGGCACAGGAAGCGCTCGCCTAGATACCAAGCCCGACAGACCGGGCCCTCCAACAGAAGCCTGAATCGGGCAGACTCCTCAGCGCCTACATACCGCTCCCGAACTGCAGCTGGCAAGAGAACCCAATGCTGCCAAGTCATCTATAAATGATAGGCAGTTTGTTATCTACTGATTATCGAAAGAATAATGTAAAGCAAAGCTTAAATGAACTGCAAATTCTAAAATACCTCTGCGGCAGTAATGGTATCGAAGTAGCTACGGAAGAATATGAATGACTCCCGTGGTCTCTGCATGCATCTCACATCGAAGCGTCGAGAGAATGGAACGCCGCGGGGGGTCTCCTCATCTGGCACTGGTGCAAGCCTTGGGAAGTAGGCATAGACCCACAACTGCAGAGCAAATATCAGTATGCTTATCAGATAAAGCAGAATGCAGAATAAAGCAGAAATCGTAGAACCGTATATAGTGCAATTATCGTGTAGTATCTGATAATGCGATATACTGATAATGTAAAAGATTGCATGTTTGCGGTGTGCAGTGTCTGATGTTAGACAGCAAGATATGAAGTGCATTGTGCAATGTGTACAGTGTGTAAAGCAGATTATATGTGTGCCGTGTGTGCAGTATATGACCAGCGTAAAGTAGACCGCAGTGTGTGCAGTGTACAGAGTACAGAAAATGTAAAGCAGAAATGTAAAACAGAAAGGAAGATGTACCTCCCAAGCCCGCCAGTAGCCTCCGAGCAACTGTCCGCTACAGCGGGAGGATGAGCTCATGTATCCGTAAAGGGTGGCCAAGCCGGGACCACCCCAGTCGTAAAGGCAGATCCGTGTGACATCCACTAAAGCGCTCAGCAGACAGAGGGGCACGGTGTTCGCCTGGTCAGCGAAGAGAGTCGTCCCCAACAAAAACATAAGGAAGCCGCGTGTATAGTGCTCCGCCTCCTCTTGAGCCATCGGTGCCTCCTTAGCCATGGCTGGCTGAATCCTGAAGTGGTCCTCGAACCACGAATATCTGACAAATCCTAGATGGGCAAGAGGTGGCAGCTCGCCAAGCAAGTACATCTGGGCGGCCTCCCACTCGTCCATATCTGTGTCAAAGGGGATCGGATCACCCCCTACCCCGATGCCGATGAGCATCGAGAAGTCGAAAGGAGTCATCGTCATGTCTCCCGTGGCAGAGAAGTGGAAGGAATCGATGGTGTACCACCACCTCTCCACTAGAGCAGCAAGGAGAGGCCTGCTCACAGTAAGGTGCGAGAGTCCCCTGCAGAAAGTGCCAAAGCCGGCCTGGTCGACGATGTGGCGGACTGCGTCAGGCAGCTCCAAGTACCATCCACGGGCGGCAATATTCCCATACCCCCGGAAGGCATGGGAATCCCTCTGTATTCAAAAGTAAATAGTTGCGAAGCAATTTTAAATATAAAGTTTTGAAGAACATTCAGAATTGACAAAAATACAGCGTGTGTGCACGTGTTCAGATTCAAACAAACATCGGATGCCGGTGTGCTCAGAGTGAACTACATCGTATGATGTATCAGTATGTTCGTGTGGTTCAGTGAAAATACAGCGTGTGTGCACGTGTTCAGATTCAAGCAGATATCGAGTGCCGGTGTACTCACAGTGAACTACAGCATATGATGTATCAGTGTGTGTTTGAGTGGTTCAGTGAAATACAGCGTGTGTGCACGTTTTCAGTTTCAAGCAGATATCAGGTGCAAGTGTGTTCATAGTGGACTACAACATATGGTATATTGGTGTATCCGGGCCAAACATTTAAATGACAGAATCAAGTATTGCAGTTGTGTATTCTACTTTGCAGAAAATGAAATGGGAAAGAATGTACCTTGGAAGCGCCATATGACAGATGTGACTCTGGCTTGCGCAGAAGAAGCTCCGGCGGCACGGCCCTATCAAAACTCCAGAACTGGCTGTAGACACCCCATTTTTGACCGTCCTCAAGACTTGGACGTCACTGCTTGAACACTCGGTGATCATCCATGTTTGTGTTCGTCTTGAGTTCCCGGAGGTCTCGGCTACGCACCTTGCCTCAGGATCTCTCGACTCGACTGTTTCGTGTCTGGTTTTGCACCAAACACTTGTGCTTTGCCTTGGAGGGGCAGGGAATGGCTTGTGGGCCATCCCCACACTCCACCGGCCACGGCTTGAGGCCACCGGCTGTGTTTTGTTGCCACCGGCCAAATGTTTTGGCCAAGACTATAGATGGCCGGCCGGCTATCTTTTTTTGGTCAATTGCATTTTTGGCCGGCCGACTACTGTGCATCTACTTTTGCAGATATTTTTGTGCAGCTGGCATGCACTTTGACTCCCTCCATACACATGTATGTGTATGGAGGGATTGCCCTCTTGTTAGCTTCCTTTGGAAGCTTTACAAGACAAATTGTCTATAAGAGGGGCTCTCCTCTCCCTCCTTTAGGGTGAGACAACTTAGACAAGTTAGACAACATTCCTAGAGAGATCTGGTTTTAGGGTTAGGGTTTTTGAATCTATCCTATCTCTATACTTCTCCCTTTCCTTTGCCTTGTGTGTGTGTGTGTGTGTGTGTGTGTTTTTTTTTTTTTTTTTTTTTTTTTTTTTTTTTTTTTTTGCACACAAACACTCACCATCACACCTTCTCTTGGAGCTGAGGCCCTTGAGGGTTGTTTTGAAGTTTTGGAGCTGGTTTTGAGCTTGGAAAGGCAGTTGGACGACCATTTGTGAAGGAGGTCTTCAAGGGTAACAAACTTGCTCTTTTTCCCCTTTTTTTGCAAAGCTTTTTAGCCTGTCTTGCATCTATTTTTGAGCTTAGCATATAACATATAAAAGTCTTGTTTTTGTCTACTCTAAATAGTTTGTTAATGGTGTTTTAAGTTTTGGGGTTGTTTGACCCCTCTTAAGGCTTGTTTGGCCTTTGTTTTGTGCTATTTTGGTTGAGCTTCGGGACCATTGTGTTTGGGCCTCCTCACCACTGAAATCTTGAGGGATTTCAGTGATAAGGATGGTGCCTTGAGGTCCTAGGAAGGAGAGGGCCACCCCCTCTCCTTGTTGTCCTTGAAAAGGGCCATTTTTGCCTCTTGAGGGAGCACCATGCTTAAGTGTATGTTGACCATGCCTTAGTTGTTTTTTGTACTTATTATGTCATGATTTAGCACTCTTTTGAGTTGGTTTTGGTACACCATGCTTGCTTAGCGTACATGCCATGCAATGCCATGATTTGCCTCAATACATGCATAGCATTTAGACCACCATGCTCATGTATTTTGGCCAAGCTTTGTGAAGCTTTCATGCATATTTTAGTGTGCTTGAGGACTATTTTAGGTCATTTTAGTCATTCACGATTTGCTTTGTATAGCTACCATGCAATCCCTCTTGTATGCCTTAAGCTTTGGCCCCTCTAGCATGCCATCCTTGCTTTGTTTCAGTGGTTTGGAATCACTTAGTGTGTTATTTCAGACCTCATGATGTGCTTATATGCTTGCATTTGACGTCCCTTTAATGCTCTATAAGGTTGTCATCTCATGCTCCATGTTTAGGCCTCCATGCATGCCATCATGTTTAGGCCTCCTAGGATACCATGTCATTGTGTTTTAGTTCTGTTTCAACATCCTAAACCTCTAATTTTGGTCATTCAATTTATGCCATGTTTGGTTTTGTTAAGGGCAGTTCAATACATCCTTAGCTTGCCTTGAGTACTTGGACCAATTGCATGCTATGCTTGCCTTGTTTGCTTGATTTGGCATCATCTTTGACATGATTTTTAGAGCTTACCTTGCATGCTAATTGTCCATGTTTACCTCTTTTTAAGTGTGCTTAGAAGTTGTCCCTTTATGGTTAAGTGTTGGACCATATTTGCATGCATGTGTGTGTGTGTTTTGGACCTCACTTCCATAGCATTGGCCACTGTTTTGGACCTAGTTTAGGGCTGTCCAATTAGTGTAAGTCCCTCCCTTAGCATGTGTTGCATGATTACCTTGTGTGTTGTCGCATGCTTGGTCCCATTTGTATGGTGTTGCATGCCTTGCATACTTGTATGTTTAGATTACACCTCGCATACTTGTAGGTTGCATTGCTTCATGCCTTACATGCTTCTTTAGGTTGTGCGCCTAACATGCATTGCTTGCTTGCATTGTCCATTTTGAATACTAGTCGAAATGCTTAGGATTGCATTGCATTGGCATGCATGCTTTGCCTATTGAATTGCTGGTGATAGAGGTTAAGCCCCATTGTTTGATTATGTTCATTGTATTCCATATCAAAATCCACACTTGATTCTTTGGGCCATCATGCATGGGAATGCGTGATTGGTGGTCCGAGAATCGAGGTCCATCCTCATTTGAGTCATACACATGATAAGGAGTGTGGTTGCTGCATACATTGCTTGAAATGCATTGTCATGCCAAGTTCTGTCCTCTGCCGCTGTCAAACTAGTTTTGGCAAGAAGATTTGGCCGGCCGGCCATCTTCAGTGCCGACCGGCCATCCATTGTTGGCCGATGGAGTAATTTGTGGCCGGTGACCATTCTCTATGGCCGGTGACCAATTCCCTCAGCCGGTGGTGTTCTCTGACTCAGAAGCAACCACAGGACTTGTGCGATCTTGAGAGGAGGATAATGACCAGCAGAGGCATCTTGTGCATAGCAATGACTTCCGAGCGGAACCAATCGCACATGCATTGGACCCTCTTCCCGAGGTTGCTGTTTGTTGTTTTCATCAGATTAGTTAATTTGTTAATTGATTAATTGGTCTGTAATGTTTTAATTAGCTTGTAGGTTAATTAATTGTATTATTCTTTCGGTCCCTCCGAGCGAGGGCAAATTTGTAATAAGTGTGGGTGCGTGTGTGCATGTCTTCCAACCCCCACTTCTTTCTCCCTTTTACTTACCTACTTTGGTGGTTAGTATTAGGGCATATTTACTTTAGCATACTTTATGCTATGCATGGGTGCATCCATTTATCACTATTGTATGCATCGGGCTCGGCGCATCATGCTAACTGCATAAGTATTTCAAATCTAACTTGAATACATGTTATTTGTGCATTTTTGCATGTCATTTTTAGATTATCCGAGCCTACTCTAGCGACATTCTGTATGCGATGCATTAACCATTTTAAATATAAACTAGGGTCACGCATGTTTGCTAACTAGTTTACTGTTTTGGCATGGAGTACACTGTAAGTATTTTTATGCTTTAGCATCTCACATGAGTGTGAATGTTAACATGACAGCATGCTTACCATGTGGCTAGATGCTTATGTGTTATAATTGCCTGAATGCCTGTGGGTGAAGGTTGGATTGTTTGAGTTGGAACAACTCACCGAAATCCGTGTTTTAGCCTACTTGCGAGTAGCAAATTCCAAAACGTTTTCCAAACAAACGGATATGCAATGTTTTGTTCCAAATTAGGCGATCTAGTCTATACTTGTTTGCTGTGCGCACAACATAGTAATTCTAGGCTAATAACTGGAATAAGAACACATAATGTTTTCAAAATAAGATATCATGGTTAGTAGAGGCCGATCTTTGATCGGGCGGGAGGGGGTGCTCATAGCTGACCTTTCCCAATCGTACCCAAGTTCCTGAGCCGAGGCAACTTTGGTGATGACGGACATGTGGCCTTTGGCACCGAGTCAGGGTTTCCTAAATTCCCCCATAAAAAGTATTTAGGTGGCGACTCTGTATTTAGGTGGCCTTTGGCACCGAGTCAGGGTTTCCTGAGCGGTTTGCCGGAGGCTCGCTTCGAGAAGCGTGCCATAAGGCTGACCGATTGTGGACTCTGCCAGTATGGGAACATAAACCCTGGTTTTACCGGGGCACCCTTTTCGACCATTCGACCTAGTGCATATTGGAATCCGTAGTGACCATTCCAAACTTGGACAGGTTGCTTACCCGATGTTAGGCTGTTTGAAACCGCTACGTGCGTAGTGAAACCCTAGCTCCTGACAAAATAGGATAGGGAAACCCTACCGCAACATAGGGGTGTTTTGGCTCTCTTTTACATGCTATGTGCTTTTAGAGTGTATCTCTACAGGAACGCGCACATTAGTCTGCAAGTTTGAGTATCAGGCCTGAAGGCACCAATGTCAGTATTTACGAGAATCAGCTATATCTGCGGGTATCCGATTCAGTATTTTGAGATAGTGATTCTGGGGAACAATGATCAGTAGTAGAGCACAGTCGTTCGGCTACACCTGTGTTCGTTCCGCTTGAAATTTGAAATCTTGCTTGTTTTCCTTCGATTCAGAGAGTTTATCCAGAATAGTCAGTGTTTCCCCTTGTTGAGGCAAGATAGATATCTGATCCGTCAGTCACCGCTCAGAACAGTGGACCTATGATGACGTAGAATTCGGAAGAGATTGTGGTTATGACAGCCGCATTAGATCAAGAAATCACTCTGCAAAGTGAGACCAATGTTGATGTGCGATCCACCTGTGCTTCTTTGCGCACACCCGGTTTGGACCCTCCAGTTGTATCAGGCTCATGAACCCACCACATTCGAGTTGATGGGGATGATAGGTGACCTCCAGAGGTCCGTGGTGGATCTCGCTTACGGAATGTTAGCTTCGCCACCAGCCGCACCATATGCCGGGAATTTTGTACCCCAGGAGCCCCCATTGCTGGGACGAATTGTGATCGAGCTTAGCCAACGGGAGATGGCCTCCAACTATAACAATGACGTATTAACACCAACCCAAACCCTCGATCAGGCTGAGGCCAGAGGTAAAGACAAAGTGAAGGTAGATGCCGATCCCATTGAACAACTGCTGTGGGCAGTTGAGGCTTTGAAAGCCGGGGGGATGAGTAAACAGCAAGTATCCTCAGTTGTGACCAAGGTTGTGGATGATGTTTTCCCCACTCCAATCGAAGGCAGTACAAGCTAGTCAGAAAATCGGGATAGGCCCTATCATGTCCAGACAGTTCCTTCCACTCCCAACCCTGTACCTGGGAAAGATCAGAAAGTCAAGGCAGTGCCTGCCGACCCGTTCGCTAGTGCGTCTAGCAAGAATACTCAGACTTCAAAGTACCTGCCCCAAGGGCGCAGGGTCATTCATGCTCTTTATATGCCATTGTCGAAGGCACTTCAGATCCTGGCCGAAAGAGGGCATCTTAAACCCCTGGAGCCCAGGCCTCTCCCGAAGGATCTCCCTCCCACACATGATGCTGCTTTGTACTGCGCGTACCACCAGCAGACAGGGCATGCTACCGATAATTGTTTCTACCTCCGTCATGAGGTGCAAGATTTGATCGACAAGGAGGTTATCCTCCCGCCCACCTCAGCCAAGTCCGTTACTACCTAGCTATTGGATTTTGAGGATACTGATACTGCGAGTATGTAATCAGGGAGTGAACCACCTGCGGGCAACGCTAGTTTTGAAAATTCTGGCTTGGGTGTCGAGTCAATCTTTTGTTTTGTTTTGAGTCTGTCTCATCGTCTTGAGTCAGTTCTTTTTGCTTAAGGATCTGTCTTGTTGTAGCGAGTCAGTCCCCTTGTATAGAATGTCGGGCGGTTCCGGGGTTGTTGCCTCGAACACCGTTTTGTTTTGTAATTACTCTTTTGCTTCCTTTTTGAGTCTGTCTCTACTGTGGAGCCAGTCGCAACTAGGAAATCCGAATGAAACAGCTGCGGCTATTATGTTTTTGTGCATATTGCTATTTTGGGCTGGTTGTGCCAAAGGATTTGAATGGAACAAAAGTACATTCCACCTGCTCTCTTGTGCCCTGAAAGTCATTGTAATGACCTGAGTTTTTCAAAACCTTTTTGAACACTGTGGTGATAAAAACAAAGAGGAAGGAACTCCTCGGGTTTTGCAAAACTTTGATCAAATTGAGAGAAAGAGAGGCATGCTAAGCCCTTAATGAATGAAATCGTGCTTGTTAGCGTGAGTACTGAGAAGGACCCTGGCTTGATCCAGATTGGTTCCACACTATCTTCAGCGCGAGCGATGTGTCGCTTTCTTAAAAACTTTCAAAAAATATTTTGCGCAGTCCTGCGAAGACTTGTGTGGAATCGCTCTTGAGGTTGAACAGCCTAGGATCGCTCTCAGCCTCGATATTCAATCCGTTTGTTTTTGAACCTTGAACCCACTCAGAATGTTGAACGATCAACCGTCATGTGAGGCCCATGTGGTCAGGTTTGAAGCAGCCCTCGAACAAGAGGCACCAAAATCAGATCAAGAAGGTCGGATCTCACCACAAGAAGCTCGTGAAGCAATCGTGATGAATTCTTCTGCAAATCAATACAACAGCCACTCTCTTGGATACAGAGGGCTTCAATCTCAAAACCATTTGGCATGGACTTGTTACACTTTTACCCTTTGAGAGGCTCGCTGGGCCGAAAACCCGGAAGGGCGACCCAGGCAAAAGTTAGAGCAAGGAAAACTATATACAAAAAAAAGAAAAAAAAGAAACATACAAAAAATGCAAAAAAAAAATACAAAAGCAAAAAATATATATGCAAAAAAGGAGAAAAAGAACAAGAAAAGAAAAAGAAGCTCGCAAGGTCGAAAACCCGCATCGGGCACCTTGGCGAAAGTGAGAGCCTAAAAAGTGAAGGTTAAAATACCCGAGTGTACCTTAACCGGAACTACGTAAGGCTTGATTCCCATGTTTGGGATACGTAGGTAACTTCATCCTGAAGTCCAGCCCCCAACGCTTTCATAGCGTCTCAGTCCATGTAATGGTTTTGATCATCCTTGCCATCTCCGAATCCGATAGTTCGGTTGTGACAACCGGGACTACGTAGGCAACTTCATCCTGAAGTCCAGCCACCAACGCTTTCGCAGTGACTGTGTCCATATATTGGTTTTGACCGTCTTCGTCTTCTCCGTGTCTGAGAGTTCGTTTGCAATCATCACCAATGAGGACTGGTTTTCAGCATGCTGAGACATCATCCAAACAAGGGGCAACTTTCTGTTGCCATGAGTTGCCATGAGTTGCCGTTTAAACCAGGGGCAACTTTCCGTTGCCATGCACCCTTTCAAGCAAGGGGCAATTTTCCATTGCCTCCGATCTAAGGTTGCGCATCTCGAGGGTAGGTTCCATGCTCGTTTAGCATTGGCCGTTTGCAAAAATAGTTTTTTGAAAATTTTTACTGAGGTTGACTATTTTCTTGAAAACTCTTTCATTTTCCAAAACTAGACCATTTCTGGGACCCAAAAGGGAAAATTTTCAGTGCTTCTAGCTTGACTTGCATGATTTTCAAATAAAAAATCGAACAAGCATGTTAATCTAACTCTCATTTTGGTCAAAACTGTTTTAGTAGAAAACCAAATCAAAAATGGTCAAAGTGATGAACTAGTGGCACAGTCGAGTCAGCTGTTCTGTCTTTCCCCCGTCATCAACATACTTGCTAGAAGGGCACCCTATTCACCGGAAGAAGGCACAGCTAAAACTGTCTGTAACGGGCTGAAAGCTCTCAATATCCTCCAAACAACGAGGTATTAAGCCAAGTGCGAAGCACAAATTGGGACAGATAAAGATACACCATTTCCTGTCTGGAACATCGACTAGACGTCACCAGCAGAAATAGCCGCGAACCAATAAGTGTTGGGCGTGAACCCGCGACTTCCTATTCATCTATCAATCACCCTGGGGTGGGACAAAAAATGAGAGAATAAAGAATAGAGAGGTGTAAGTTGAGAGAAAAGTAAGAAAAGGGTTTTGAGAGAAAAACCGAGCCTGAGGGCTGAGTGATGTGGGAATCACAAATTAGAAAGGGTGGGAAAGATACTCGGAGGAACTGCCTCCTCGATATTTGAGGTCTCTCATATTGTAAACATGTCCGTGTGTCGTGTCTTTTGTCTTGTTTAGCCCAACTTTCGTTTTGGGTCTTTTCCAAGCGTGTTTCGTTGTGTTTAGATCGTGTACCTTTTGTTTAAGTCTTTCCCGCTGTGTTCAGTTGCAGGCTCGATACCCCGGTTGAAAAACCCTTTTTCAATTTCAGAAATCGTTTATGCTCAGAGTGCTGTGCCATTCTCTACATTTAGGCGAACCAAAAGAAGAAAGGGAAAATTTGGGTATCTGAGTGTGTTTCAGTTTCAGCCGATTCCGCCTTCGTATTCCGTCTTGTCAGATTGGACTATTGCTCAGGGTTGCCGTGTACAGAATGAACCGAATCAGTGTTACGGGTCAGATGCAGATTAATCCCCAACAAAGTATGAGCTGAGTGTTCAAACTAAGCAGTGGGTTGTGTGAGTTGCTTTGCCATTGGCCCGTTCATTACTTGGTTATTACAATGCAAGTGTTTAATATTCAGACGTGCAGATCAATCCCATTGTTATGTGGTGTAGCATGATGCAATGCAGTGCAAAGTATGAAATGTAAAGATGTAAACACTTTTTCAGAGAAAAAAAAAGAGTTTGTTTCATTTCATCATCTAGTTCAAGTACATAGTTTTGAAAACAAAAATCTGCCTGCGGTAGTACAAAGTATCCTAGCTACCAACCAAAAAGAAAAATACAGAAAAGAAGAAAACCAACAAAATCTGTATCAAATGTCGAGTGGCCTCAAGCCTGAGGGTCTGTCCTAGTCCTCTTCCTAGACGAAGGTCCAGGAGCATCATCAGCACTGTCATCTGAGCCCAAGTCCGAGCCATCTCGGGTCTCCTCCTCCGACGACTCTGCCTCCACCTCAGACTCCTCCTCATCATCGTCATCTGGAACTGGCGCCCGAGAGCTACTCCCGACGTGAGTGCGCCCCGCCTTGGCGCGGGGGTATACTCTGCCCTCTCCATCTCCTCCGACAGGAACAGAAGGCCTGGCTGGAACACCTCCTATGGTGGGAATTTGGAAGGGAGGCTGAAAAGTACAAAAGGCAAATGCATCAGTATACTGTGAGCAGTTTACCAAGGCAGAATGCAGTGCATGAGTACAGTGTGTGAATGTCGTGAGCAGTTTACCAAGGCAGAATGCAATGTATGAGTACAGCGTATCAAATGCCGTGAGATCAGTGTGTCAAGTGTTGTGTTGTGCATCGGATTATGTGAAGCAGTTTATGTATGGTTTGAGACCGTGGTCAAAAGAACATACCGGAATACTGTAAAGGGCCAGGAGGTCGAAGGTCCGCTGTAGCATTCCCATCATGGAGGCATTTAGCTCCGGAGACTACCGGGTGTACTCGGAGGAAGCCTGCAAAAGTATTAGATGCATCAATATTCCGTGAAATATCAAAGAAATGAAATGAAATGAAGCAACAATGCAAGATGCAGGATGCAGTAGTACATACCGGAGGCAAGTCGTCAAGACCGACTAACTCATGATCAGCCGGGGGAGGAGCGAAGGGGATCTGGTAGGTCACCCCACCCTGTCCTCTGTATGTCATCGTTGTGGGCAGAGCAGGCCAACCAACCCCCCGCCCTCTCTAAGCTCCGCCCCTGCCACAGACCCGAGCTCTCTTCGACGCTCCTACTCCAGCCCCCGCTCCTGTCCTAGCCTCGCATGATATACGTCTGCACGTACTCTCTGTAGTCGCCTAAGCCTCTGAAGCGGATCGCGTCCCAACCGATCATATAGTCGGCCATCTGCTCGGCAGTGAATCTCTCGGTCTCCCTCATATGCTCAGGAGGGTGAACCGAGACTATCTGCTCTGGTAACCCTAGGGTCTGGCGTAGGAAACGCCACCAGTACCAAGCCCGGCTGCACGCCCAACGAATCCGAACGCGAGGTCTCCTCAAGACCGCAAATCGATCCTTAATCGTCACGCCGAACAGAGCCCAAGGTCACAGTGATCTGAAAATGAGATACAATTTGTTTTCTACAGTTATTGAAAACATACAGTGAAAAGCGAAGCTTAAATAAACCGCAAAGTTGAACGTACCTCTGCGGGGGTGATGGTGTCAAAATAGCGGCGAAAGAGGCTAAACGTCTCCCGGGGCCTCCGCACGCACCTCCCATCGAAGCGACGCGAGAACGGGACGACGAGAGGGGTCTCCACGTCTGGCACTGGGGCTAGTCTGGGGAAGTAAGCATAGACCCACAACTGCAAAGTAAATGCCAGAATGCTTATCAGATAAAGCAGAGTACAGAATAAAATAGAAATAACAGAGCCGTGTATCGTGCAGTGTATGTGTAATGCAGTGAAGCAGTCGGTGTAAAAGCAAAGTATATGTGTGCAGTGTACATAGTACAAATAATAGAAAGCAGGAAAATAAAGCAGAAAAGGAAACGTACCTCCCAAGCACGCCAATAACCCCCGAGCAACTGTCCGCTGCCACGGGAAGCTGAGCTCATATATCCGTAGAGTGTAGCCAGAGCGGCACCACCCCAGTCATAGTGCAGGATCTGTGTGACATCCACTAAGGCGCTGAGCAGACAGAGGGGCGCGGTATTCGCCCGGTCGGCGAAAATAGTCGTCCCCAGCAGGAACATCAGAAAGGCGCATGCATATCGCTCCACAGCCTCCTGAGTCATCGGAGCCTCCTCCACTAGGGCTGGTTGAACCCTGAACTGGACCTCGAACCATGAATAACGAACGAAGCCTGGATGGGCGAGAGGTGGCACCTCGCCAAACAGATAGATCTGAGCAGCCTCCCACTCGTCCATATCGATATCAAAGGGGATCGGATCACCCCCTACCCCGATGCCTGTGAGCATCGAGAAATCATAGGGAGTCATCGTCATGTCTCCCGTCGCAGAGAGGTGGAATGAATCGGTGGTGTCCCACCACCTCTCCGCTAGAGCGGCGAGGAGAGGCTTGCTCATGGTGAGCCTGGATAGTCCTCTGCAGAATGCGTTGAAGCCGGCCTGATCCACGATGTGGCGAACCGCATCGGGTAGCTCTGCGTACCAATCTCGAGCGGCGATGTTCCCATACCCCCGGACGGTATGGGAATCTCCCTGTTTTCAAGCAAATAATTACGAAGCAATGCTAAATATACCAGTTTGGAAAGGCATTCAGAATCGAGATAGATACAGCATGTGTGCAAGTTTTTTAGATTCAAACAGATACCGGGTGCTAGTGTGCTTACAGTGAACTACAACGTGTGATGTGTTAGCGTGATTGAGTGGTTCAGTGCAAATATAGCATGTGTGCATGTTTTCAGATTCAAACAGATACCGGGTGCCGGTGTGCTTACAGTGAACTACAACGTGTGATGTGTCAGCGTGATTGAGTGGTTCAGTGCAAATATAGTGTGTGTGCATGTTTTCAGATTCAAATAGATACCGGGTGCCGGTGTGCTTACAGTGAACTACAACGTGTGATGTGTCAGCGTGATTGAGTGGTTCAGTGCAAATATAGGATGTGTGCATGTTTTCAGATTCAAACAGATATCGGGTGCCGATGTGTTTGCAGTGAAATACAGCGTGTGCCGTGCGTTTGAATGGTTCAGGCCGCTGCATGTGCATGCACGTGTCGGCTTCAACAGATATCGATTCTGAAAGCGTTTCACGATTAACTTCTGATGTGACGATTACGGTGTCTGGTGGCTAAAGAACATGATCAGCTATGGCAGTTGGCAGTTAAGTGTTCTACATTGCAGAAAGTAAAACAGGGGACGGAATGTTACCTCGGAAGCGCCAAAGGACAAATGAGATGTAGGCTCACGCAGGAGAAGCTCTGGAGGCATCGCCCTGTCAAAGCTCCGAAACTGACGAAGGCCGTCAGGAGGTAGCACGTGAATCGCCGGCCGGTAGGTCGCTGGGTCGAATGGACGGACACTCAACGGGAGAAGCTCGTCCCCGGGATCCATCTCATGATCTGGGGGAGTCCCGCCCCGTGGAATATCATCCGCCATGTCAAAGATGATGAGAAAATAGCCGGAAGAGGGAAAATCGGGCTAGAATACGAAGGGTCAACCGAAAAGTTAACCCCGGGAGGGCAGAAAATGGCCGGAAAAGCCGGAATGTGGAAAATGTGGGAAAATCAAGGAAAACTTGGGGGAAACAAACCCCAAGAAGCGGAAATCGAAAAGGAAGCACCGAAACGAAGTCTTGATCGGATGAAAATGTTCGAAACGCGAAGGTATACGCGAATCGAACGATGAAACGGAGCCGAAAATACAAGAAAACGGGAGAATAAAGAGAAGAGAATGCTCTAGGGAGAGAGAGGGCAAGATTTCGGCTAAAGGAAATGAAAAGAATAGGGTTTGGAACCCTATTTTAAAAGTCCTAAGGCAAAAAGTCAAAACTGCCCCGAATCAGGCATTTTTGGCTGGTCGGCTACATTTTTGGCCGGTCGGCCAAATATTTGGCCGGTGATGTATTTTTGTGGCCGGTGCATGGCCGGTGGCCTCCCCATGTGGCCGGTGAGCCTCCTACAACCTTGTTTGGGTCAGATATGTAGTTTGGGACCTACATTGCTCAAGATAGTACAAGAAAAGGCATTTCCGAAGCTCAACCGGCCTCCGTTTTGACCTCGGACCGTGTCTTCAGTGCATGGCACTCGAATTTGTGCAAGGTGTATCCTTTCCGTATCCTTTTGTCTTTTACAAAACTTGAAAGTTGCCCCTTGTGCATTTCAAATCAATCGCACTGTTTTGTGCATCACATTTCAATCGCGCTATGTTGCGCACCTCAATCGAACTGTCTTGTGCATCGCATTTTAATCGCGCTATTTTGCTCATCGCGCTGTTTTGTGCGTCTCATTGCATTTTGCATGCATTCAATCGCGCTATTTTGCGCATCACACCGTCCGGTGCACTCCACGGTCTAGCGAGACCTTAAATACACTCGGTCTGGCGAGACCTTAAACACGCACGGTCTGGCGAGACCGTAAACCCGCTTGGTCTGGCGAGACCTTAAAACCGCTCGGCTGCATTGTCATGCATTTCAAACTCACATGCACTGTCATACATTTCAAAGTCACGCGTTGTCATGCATTCTAAGTTCACATGCATTATTATGCATTTCCTCAGCAGACGGTCTAGGAGACCTTAAATCCTTGGAAGGTGCAAGACCTTCGGTGCATTGGTGTGCACGGTTCATTTGCATTGTCATGCATTTCAAAAGTCATACGTTACAAGATAAATGTACATGCATTGTCATGCATCTCAAAAGCCGCGCGTTGTCAAAATCATGAATAATCATGCATTCAAAATAACAAAGCTCATGCATTTCAAGCGACTTGCGTTGTCGCGCACTCCATGCAGCATGCATTTCAAAAGAAAAAAAAAAAAAGCAAAAAATACTGCATATGTCATGCATCATTCCATTGTATATTGCATATGTCATGCATTCATTGCAAACACACATGCATATGTCATGCATCATTGTAAATACTGCATATGTCATGCATTTCAAAAAAAAAAAAAACACACACACACACACACACACATGCATATGTCATGCATTCATTGTAAATAGTGCATATGTCATGCATTTAAAAAAAAAAAAAAAAAAAAAAAAAAACACACATGCATATGTCATGCATCATTGTAATATAGTGCATATGTCATGCATTTTTCTGTAAACATCCATTCCATTGCATATTGTAAATATTGCATTGTAGCTTGCATGCATTCATTACATCACCTTCATCCATGGCTCGCACCTCTCCTTGTTGAGCTTGGTTTGGTATGTGCTCATACTATTCACGTTAAAGCACAGTTCTGCATGTGTACGCGCCTATTCCTTGATGAACTTGGTTTGAGGGTGGCGGCACCTTTTCTGTGTTAGACGAGGTTCGTTTGTGTGCATGCCTTTCTTAGGCAAGATTTGGTTTGGCCTGCGTGCCTTATCCATCGTATCTATCCATTCCATTGCATATTGTAAATATCGCATTATAGCTTGCATGCATCCACTTCATCATCACCTCCACCTATGGCTTGCACCTTTCCATGTTGAGCTTGGTTTCATATGTGCCCATACTTTTCACGTTAAAGCACAGTTCTGCATGTGTACGCGCCTATTCCTTGATGAACTTGGTTTGATGGTGGCGGCACCTTTTCTGTGTTAGACACGGTTCGTTTGTATGCATGCCTTTCCTAGGCAAGATTTGGTTTGGCCCGCGTGCTATATCCACTGTATATATTGCATTGTAGTGTAATTTTTGCATCCAGCATTAGAATCATTGTTCTTTCGTTAGCGGGTTGTTTCCCCACTTATGTCATTCCACGCAATACTTGTTCTTGTGTCCGTCTACATCACTCATAGTTCTGCATGTGTACGCGCTTTGAGGGTTGCGGCACCTTTTCTATGGTAGACGGACTTGTTACTTCCATCAATCTATTTGACATTTGTGTGGTTTTGAACCGCTCATGATTGGATCGTGATTCAATTGCATTGCATTTGGTTTGCATCTTTTCAATTGCATTGCATTTTCATTTGCATTATTATACATAGTTTTGTATATATTGCATATCATTTTGCATTCATTTTGCATTGTCATGCATGTTACTAACAATATTGTACCTGTTAAGTTGCTTTCTTTGCAGGCACAATATTGTATGTTCGGTTCATTTGAGGCTGGTGCAACCAGACGAACCGGACAGGTATTGTATCCTCCGAGTGAGACGTATTGAGAATGGCATAATTCTCTTACATCCTTTCTGCATTGTAGTGTAGTTTGGTGTATGCTAGCTTAGAACTGTCGCATGTTATGCTTCGTTACAGCTTTCTTTGCATGATCATGATTTATGTTCGGCCTTGTGCATCGTTCTTGCATTTTGCCCCTGCCTTCGGGCGCATACCTTGTTTGTCTTGCATGCTTTGTCTAAGTCTTCGGCCTTGTCAAAAATGGGTCGTCTCTGGGCTTTAACAATCACTCTCGTCATTGTTATGACTTTCGAGTTCTGTCAAAGAGGGGCAACTGTAGACACCCCATTTTTGACTGTCCTCAAGACTTGGACGTCACTGCTTGAAAACTCGGTGATCATCCATGTGTGTGTTCGTCTTGAGTTCCCGGAGGTCTCGGCTACGCACCTTGCCTTAGGATCTCTCGACTTGACTGTTTCATGTCTGGTTTTGCACCAAACACTTGTGCTTTGCCTTGGAGGGGCAGGGAATGGCTTGTGGGCCATCCCCACACTCCACCGGCCATGGCTTGAGGCCACCGGCTGTTTTGTTGCCACCGGCCAAATGTTTGGCCGGCCAGCACTATAGATGGCTGGCCGGCTATCTTTTTTTGGTCAATTGCATTTTTGGCCGGCCGACTACTGTGCATCTACTTTTGCAGATATTTTTGTGCAGCTGGCATGCACTTTGACTCCCTCCATACACGTGTATGGAGGGATTGCCCTCTTGTTAGCTTCCTTTGGAAGCTTTATAAGACAAATTGTCTATAAGAGGGGCTCTCCTCTCCCTCCTTTAGGGTGAGACAACTTAGACAAGTTAGACAACATTCCTAGAGAGCTCTGGTTTTAGGGTTCAGGTTTGTGAATCTATCCTATCTCTATACTTCTCCCTTTCCTTTGCCTTGTGTGTGTGTTTTTTTTTTTTTTTTTTTTTTTGTCTTTTTTTTGCACACAAACACTCACCATCACACCTTCTCTTGGAGCTGAGGCCCTTGAGGGTTGTTTTGAAGTTTTGGAGCTGGTTTTGAGCTTGGAAAGGCAGTTGGATCACCATTTGTGAAGGAGGTCTTCAAGGGTAACAAACTTGCTCTTTTTCCCCTTTTTTTGCAAAGCTTTTTAGCCTATCTTGCTTCTGTTTTTGAGCTTAGCATATAACATATAAAAGTCTTGTTTTTGTCTGCTCTAAATAGTTTGTTAAGGGTGTTTTAAGCTTTGGGGTTGTTTGACCCCTCTTAAGGCTTGTTTGGCCTTTGTTTTGTGCCATTTTGGTTGAGCTTCGGACCATTGTGTTTGGGCCTCCTCACCACTAAAATCTTGAGGGATTTCAGTGATGAGGATGGTGCCTTGAGGTCCTAGGAAGGAGAGGGCCACCCCCTCTCCTTGTTGTCCTTGAAAAGGGCCATTTTTGTCTCTTGAGGGAGCACCATGCTTAAGTGTATGTTGACCATGCCTTAGCTTTTTTTTGTGCTTATTATGTCATGATTTAGCACTCTTTTGAGTTGGTTTTGGTACACCATGCTTGCTTAGCATACATGCCTTGTAATGCCATGATTTGCCTCAATACATGCATAGCATTTAGACCACCATGCTCATGTATTTTGGCCAAGCTTTGTGAAGATTTTATGGATATTTTGTTGTGCTTGAGGACTATTTTAGGTCATTTGAGTCATTCATGATTTGCTTTGTATAGCTACCATGCAATCTCTCTTGTATGCCTTAAGCTTTGGCCCCTCTAGCATGCCATCCTTGCTTTGTTTCAGTGGTTTGGAATCACTTAGTATGTTATTTTAGACCTCATGATGTGCTTATATGGTTGCATTTGATGTCCCTTTAATGCTCTATAAGATTGTCATCTCATGCTCCATGTTTAGGCCTCCATGCATGCCATCATGTTTAGGCCTCCTAGGATACCATGTCATTGTGTTTTAGTTTTGTTTCAACATCCTAAACCTCTGATTTTTGTCATTCAATTTATGCCATGTTTGGTTTTGTTAAGGGTAGTTCAATACATCCTTAGCTTGCCTTGAGTACTTGGACCAATTGCATGCTATGCTTGCCTTGTTTGCTTTATTTGGCATCATCTTTGACATGATTTTTAGAGCTTACCTTGCATGCTAATTGTCCATGTTTACCTCTTTTTAAGTGTGCTTACAAGTTGTCCCTTTATGCTTAAGTGTTGGACCATATTTGCATGCATGTGTGTGTGTGTTTTGGACCTCACTTCCATAGCATTGGCCACTGTTTTGGACCTAGTTTAGGGCTGTCCAATTAGTGTAAGTCCCTCCCTTAGCATGTGTTGCATGATTACCTTGTGTGTTGTCGCATGCTTGGTGCCATTTGTATGGTGTTGCATGCCTTGCATACTTGTATGTTTAGATTACACCTCGCATACTTGTAGGTTGCATTGCTTCATGCCTTACATGCTTCTTTAGGTTGTGCACCTAACATGCATTGCTTGCTTGCATTGTCCATTTTGCATACTAGTCGAAATGCTTAGGATTGCATTGCATTGGCATGCATGCTTTGCCTCTTGAATTGCTGGTGATAGAGGTTAAGCCCCATTGTTTGATTATGTGCATTGCATTCCATATCAAAATGCACACTTGATTATTTGGGCCATCATGCATGGGAATGCGTGATTGGTGGTCCAAGAATCGAGGTCCATCCTCATTTGAGTCATACACATGATAAGGAGTGTGGTTGGTGCATACATTGCTTGAAATGCATTGCCATGCCAAGTTCTATCCTCTCTTCATTGTCAAACCGGTTTTGCGGGGAAGATTTGGCCGGCCATCTTGATCTTGACCAGCCATCCATTGTTGGCCAATGGAGTAATTTGTGGCCGGTGACCATTCTCTATGGCCGGTGACCAATTCCCTCAGCCGGTGGTGTTCTACAGCACTCAGGGAAGCAACCCTGGGACTTGTGCAGTCTTCAGAGGAGGATAACAGCCAAAGCAGAGGCATCTTGTGCATAGCAATGACTTCCGAGTGGAACCAAGCGCGCATGCATTGGACCCTCTTCCCGAGGTTGCTGTTTGCTGTTTTCATCAGATTAGTTAATTTGTTAATTGATTAATTGGTCTGTAATGTTTTAATTAGCTTGTAGGTTAATTAATTGTATTATTCTTTCGGTCCCTCCGAGCGAGGGCAAATTTGTAATAAGTGTGGGTGCATGTGTTCATGTCTTCCAACCCCCACTTCTTTCTCCCTTTTACTTACCGGCTTTGGTGGTTAGTATTAGGGCATATTTACTTTAGCATACTTTATGCTATGCATGCGTGCATCCATTCATCAGTATTGCATGCATCGGGCTCGGCGCATCATGCTAACTGCATAAGTATTTCAAATCTAACTTGAATACATGTTATTTGTGCATTTTCGCATGTCATTTTCAGATTATCCGAGCCTACTCTAGCGACATTCTGTATGCGATGCATTAACCATTTTAAATATAAACTAGGGTCACGCATGTTTGCTAACTAGTTTACTGTTTTGGCATGGAGTACACTGTAAGTATTTTTATGCTTTAGCATCTCACATGAGTGTGAATGTTAACATGACAGCATGCTTACCATGTGGCTAGATGCTTATGTGTTATAATTGCCTGAATGCCTGTGGGTGAAGGTTGGATTGTTTGAGTTGGAACAACTCACTAAAATCCGTGTTTTAGCTTACTTGCGAGTAGCAAATTCCAAAACGTTTTCCAAACAAACGGATATGCAATGTTTTGTTCCAAATTAGGCGATCTAGTCTATACTTGTTTGCTGTGCACACAACATAGTAATTCTAGGCTAATAACTGGAATAAGAACACATAATGTTTTCAAAATAAGATATCATGGTTAGTAGAGGCTGATCTTTGATCGGGCGAGAGGGGGTGCTCATAGCTGACCTTCCCCAATCGTACCCAAGTTCCCGAGCCGAGGCAACTTTGGTGATGAGGGACACGTGGCCTTTGGCACCGAGTTAGGGTTTCCTAAATTCCCCCATAAAAAATATTTAGGTGGCGACTCTGTATCTGGCGAAGCAGTCCATGTTTGGCACTTCTTTCAAAATCTGTTTTCTCAAAACGATTTGTCAGATTTGGACTCTTTGGTTCAGATTAAGAACCGTAACAAAAAGGGAGTCCGAACTGTAACGCATGAGGTCCCCCGCGGGCTTGTTACAGTTTCTGGCGACTCTGCTGGGGATTTAGAGAGCTTGACTCGAACTCGTGATATCTTGTTTTGACTACACTCATGTGTTTCTTTGCATTGCATGTGCATTGGTGCGTCTAGGACACCGTGTTGGCCATCTGCTATTCTTGAGCAGTTTGCCGGAGGCTCGCTTCGAGAAGCGTGCCATAAGGCTGACCGGTTGCGGACTCTACCAGTACGGGAACATAAACCCCGGTTTTACCGGGGCACCCTTTTCGACCATTCGACCTAGTGCATATTGGAATCCGTAGTGACCATTCCAAACTTGGACAGGTTGCTTACCCGATGTTAGGTTGTTTGAAACTGCTGCGTGCGTAGTGAAACCATAGCTCCTGACAAAGTAGAACAGGGAAACCCTACCCCAACATAGGGGTGTTTTGGCTCTCTTTTACATGCTATGTGCTTTTAGAGTGTATCTCTGAGAACGCACATCGATCTGCAAGTTTGAGTATCGAACTGAAAGGCACCAAAGTGTCGATATTACGAGAATCAGTTATATCTGCGGGTATCCGATTCAGTATTTTGAGATAGTGATTCTGGGGAACAGTGATCAGTAGTAGAGCACAATCGTTCGGCTACACTTGTGTTCGTTCCGTTTGGGCTGAAATGCTGCTTGTTTTTCCTTTCAGTTCAGAGAGTTGATCCAGAATAGTCAGTGTTTCCCCTTGCTGAGGAAAGACAGATATCTGATCCGTCAGTCACCGCTCAGAACAGTGGACCTATGATGACGCAGAATTCGGAAGAGATTGTGGTTATGACAGCCGCATTAGATCAAGAAATCACTCTGCAAAGTGAGTCAAAATGTTGATGTGCCGCATCCACCCAGGTCGCCTGCTGCACACCCGGTTTGGAACCTCCAGTTGTATCAGGCTCGTGAACCCACCACATTCGAGTTAATGGGGATGATAGGTGACCTCTAGAGGTCCGTGGTGGATCTCGCTTACGGAATGTCAGCTTCGCCACCAGCCGCACCATATGCCGGGAATTTTGTACCCCAGGAGCCCCCATTGCTGGGACGAATTGTGATTGAGCTTAGCCAACCGGAGATGGCCTCCAACTATAACAATGACGTATCAACATCAACCCAAACCCTCGATCAGGCTGAGCCCAGAGGTAAAGACAAAGTGAAGGCAGATGCCGATCCCATTGAACAATTGCTGTGGGCAGTTGAGGCTTTGAAAGCCGGGGGATGAGTAAACAGCAAGTATCCTCAGTTGTGACCAAGGTTGTGGATGATGTTTTCCCCACTCCAACCGAAGGAAGTACAAGCCAGTCAGAAAACCGGGATAGGCCCCGTCATGTCCAGACAGTTCCTTCCACTCCCAACCCTGTACCTGGGAAAGATCAGAAAGTCAAGGCAGTGCCTGCCGACCCGTTCGCTAGTGCGTCTAGCAAGAATACTCAGACTTCAAAGTACACCGCCTAGGGCTGGTCATTCATGCTCTTTATATGCCATTGTCGAAGGCACTTGGATCTGGCGAAGAGGGCATCTTAAACCCCGGAGCCTGTGCCTCTCCGAAGGATCTCCTCCCACACATGATCTTTGCTTTATCAAGGCGTACCACCAGCAGACAGGTCATGCTACCGATAATTGTTTCCGCCTCCGTCATGAGCTGCAAGATTTGATCGACAACGAGGTTATCCTCCCGCCCACCTCAGCCAAGTCCGTTACTACCCAACTATTGGATTTTGAGGATACTGATATTGCGAGTATGTAATCAGGGAGTGAACCACCTGCGGGCAGCGCTGGGTGTATTTCGGATGTGGCGTCTGGCACGCATTTTTGAGCATTCTGCGATTGTTAGTTTTGAAAATTCTGGCTTGGGTGTCGAGTCAGTCTTTTGTTTTGTTTTGAATCGGTCTCATCGTCTTGAGTCGGTTCTTTTTGCTTAAGGATCTGTCTTGTTGTAGTGAGTCAGTCCCCTTGTATAGAATGTCGGGCGGTTCCAGGGTTGTTGCCTCGAACACCGTTTTGTTTTGTAATTACTCTTTTGCTTTCTTTTTGAGTCTGTCTCTGCTGTGGAGCCAGTCGCAACCAGGAAATCCGAATGAAACAGCTGCGGCTATTATGTTTTTGTGCATATTGCTATTTTGGGCTGGTTGTGCCAGAGGATTTGAATGGAACGACAGTACATTCCACCTGCTCTCTTGTGCCCTGAAAGTCATTGTAATGACCTGAGTTTTTCAAAACCTTTTTGAACACTGTGGTGATAAAAACAAAGATGAAGGAACTCCTCGGGTTTTGAAAAACTTTGATCAAATTGAGAGAAAGAGAGGCATGCTAAGCCCTTAATGAATGAAATCGTACTTGTTAGCGTGAGTACTAAGAAGGACCCTGGCTTGATCCAGATTGGTTCCACACTATCTTCAGCGCGAGCGATGTGTTGCTTTCTTAAAAACTTTCAAAAAATATTTTGCGCAGTCCTGCGAAGACTTGTGTGGAATCGCTCTTGAGATTGAATAGCCTAGGATCGCTCTCAGCCTCGAGATTCAATCCGTTTGTTTTCGAACCTTGAACCCACTCAGAATGTTCAACGATCAACCGTCATGTGAGGCCCATGTGGTCAAGTTTGAAGCAGCCCTCAAACAAGAGGCACCAAAATCAGATCAAGAAGGTCGAATCTCACCGCAAGAAGCTCGTGAAGCAACCGTGATGAATCCTTCTGCAAATCAATACAACAGCCACTCTCCTGGATACAGAGGGCTTCAATCTCAAAACCATTTGGCATGGACTTGTTACACTTTTACCCTTTGAGAGGCTCGCTGGGCCGAAAACCCGGAAGGGCGACCCAGGCAAAAGTTAGAGTAAGGAAAAATATATACAAAAAAAAGAAAAAAAAGAAACATACAAAAAATGCAAAAAAAATACAAAAGCAAAAAATATATATGCAAAAAAGGAGAAAAAGAACAAGAAAATTTAAAGAAGCTCGCAAGGTCGAAAACCCGCATCGGGCACCTTGGCAAAAGTTAAAGCCTAAAAAGTGAAGGTTAAAATACCCGAGTGTACCTTAACCGGAACTACGTAAGGCTTGATTCCCATGTTTGGGATACGTAGGTAACTTCATCCTGAAGTCCAGCCCTCAACGCTTTCATAGCGTCTCAGTCCATGTAATGGTTTTGATCATCCTTGCCATCTCCGAATCTGATAGTTCGGTTGTGACAACCGGGACTACGTAGGCAACTTCATCCTGAAGTCCGGCCACCAACGCTTTCGCAGTGACTGTGTCCATATATTGGTTTTGACCGTCTTCGTCTTCTCCGTGTCCGAGAGTTCGTTTGCAATCATCACCAATGTGGACTGGTTTTCAGCATGCTGCGACATCATCCAAACAATAGGCAACTTTCCGTTGCCATGAGTTGCCGTTTAAACCAGGGGCAACTTTCCGTTGCCATGCACCCCTTTCAAGCAACGGGCAATTTTCCATTGCCTCCGATCTAAGGTTGCGCATCTCGAGGGTAGGTTCCATGCTCGTTTAGCATTTGCCGTTTGCAAAAATAGTTTTTTGAAAATTTTTACTGAGGTTGACTATTTTCTCGAAAACTCTTTCATTTTCCAAAACTAGACCATTTCTGGGACCCAAAAGGGAAATTTTTCAGTGCTTCTAGCCTGACTTGCATGATTTTCAAATAAAAAATCGAACAAGCATGTTAATCTAACTCTCATTTTGGTCAAAACTGTTTTAGTAGAAAACCAAAACAAAAATGGTCAAAGTGATGAACTAGGGGCACAGTCGAGTCAGGTGTTCTGTCTTTCCCCCGTCATCAACATACTTGCCAGAAGGGCACCCTATTCACCGGAAGAAGGCACAGCTAAAACTGTCTGTAACGGGCTAAAAGCTCTCAATATCCTCCAAACAACGAGGTATTAAGCCAAGTGCGAAGCACAAATTGGAACAGATCAAGATACACCATTTCCTGTCTGGAACATCGACTAGACGTCACTGGAAGAAATAGCTGCGAACCAATAAGTGTTGGGCGTGAACCCGCGACTTCCTATTCATCTATCAATCACCCTGGGGAGGGACAAAAAATGAGAGAATAAAGAATAGAGAGGTGTAAGTTGAGAGAAAAGTAAGAAAAGGGTTTTGAGAGAAAAACTGAGCCCGAGGGCCGAGTGATGTGAGAATCACAAATCAGAAAGGGTGGGAAACATACTCGGAGGAACTGGCTCCTTGATATTTGAGGTCTCTCATATTGTAAACATGTCCGTGTGTTGTGTCTTTTGTCTTGTTTAGCCCAACTTTCGTTTTGGGTCTTTTCCAAGCATGTTTCGTTGTGTTTAGGTCGTGTACCTTTTGTTTGAGTCTTTCCCGCTGTGTTCAGTTGCAGGCTCGATACCCCGGTTGAAAAACCCTTTTTCAATTTCAGAAATTGTTTATGCTCAGAGTGTTGTGCCATTCTCTACATTTAGGCGAACCAAAAGAAGAAAGGGAAAATTTGGGTATCTGAGTGTGTTTCAGTTTCAGCCGATTCCGCCTTCGTATTCCGTCTTGTCAGATTGGACTATTGCTCAGGGTTGCCGCATGCAGAATGAACCGAATGCTGTGTTACGGGCTGTATGCAGATTAATCCCCAACAGAGTATGAGCCGAGTGTTTAAACTAAGCAGTGGGTTGTGTGAGTTGCTTTGCCATTGGCCTGTTCATTACTTGGTTATTACAATGCAAGTGTTTAATATTCAGACGTGCAGATCAATCCCATTGTTATGTGGTGTAGCATGATGCAATGCAGTGCAAAGTATGAAATGTAAAGATGTAAACACTTTTTCAGATAAAAAAAAGTGAGTTTGTTTCATTTCATCATCTGTTTCAAGTACATAGTTTTGAAAACAAAAATCTGCCTGCGGCAGTACAAAGTATCCTAGCTACCAACCAAAAAGAAAAATACAGAAAAGAAGAAAAACAGCAAAATCTGTATCAAATGTCGAGTGGCCTCAGGCCTGAGGGTCCGTCCTAGTCCTCTTCCTAGACGAAGGTCCAGGAGCATCATCAGCACTGTCATCTGATCCCGAGTCCGAGCCATCTTCGGTCTCCTCCTCCGACGACTCTGCCTCCACCTCGGACTCCTCCTCGGCATCGTCATCTGGAACTGGCGCCCGAGAGCTACTACCGACGTGAGTGCGCCCCGCCTTGGTGCGGGGGTATACTCTGCCCTCTCCATCTCCTCCGGCAGGAACAGAAGGCCTGGCTGGAACACCTCCTACGGTGGGAATTTGGAAGGGAGGCTGAAAAGTACAAAAGGCAAATGCATCAAGATATCGTGAGCGGTTTACCAGCGAGAATCACGATGCATGAGTCTGATGTGTGAATGTCGTGAGCAGTTTACCAAGGCAGAATGCAATGTATGAGTACAGCGTATCAAATGCCGTGAGATCAGTGTGTCAAGTGTTGTGTTGTGCATCGGATTATGTGAAGCAGTTTATGTATGGTTTGAGACCGTGGTCAAAAGAACATACCGGAATACTGTAAAGGGCCAGGAGGTCGAAGGTCCGCTGTAGCATTCCCATCATGGAGGCATTTAGCTCCAGAGACTACCGGGTGTACTCGGAGGAAGCCTGCAAAAGTATTAGATGCATCAATATTCCTCGAAATATCAAAGAAATGAAATGAAATGAAGCAACAATGCAAGATGCAGGATGCAGTAGTACATACCGGAGACAAGTCGTCAAGACCGACTAACTCATGATCAGCCGGGGGAGGAGCGAAGGGGATCTGGTAGGTCACCCCACCCTGTCCTCTGTATGTCATCGTTGTGGGCAGAGCAGGCCAACCAACCCCCCGCCCTCTCTAAGCTCCGCCCCTGCACCAGAGCTCTCTTCGACGCCCTACTCCCAGCTTCGCCTCGTCCTAGCCACCTGGGCCTCTCTCTCAAATTTTGACGCCACCGCCAGAGGCCGCATGATATACGCTCGCACGCATTTCTGTAGTCGCCTAAGCCTCTGAAGCGGATCGCGTCCCAACCGATCATATAGTCGGCCATCTGCTCGGCAGTGAATCTCTCGGTCTCCCTCATATGCTCAGGAGGGTGAACCGAGACTATCTGCTCTGGTAACCCTAGGGTCTGGCGTAGGAAACGCTCACCCAGGTACCAAGCCTGACAGACCGGGTCCTCCAGCAGAATCCAAAAACGCGAGGTCTCCTCAGCACCGGCAAATCGATCCCGAATCGTCGTTGGCAACGGAGCCCAAGGCTGCCAGGTGATCTGAAAATGAGATATAGTTTGTTTTCTACAGTTATTGAAAACATACAGTGAAAAGCGAAGCTTAAATAAACCGCAAAGTTGAACGTACCTCTGCGGGGGTGATGGTGTCAAAATAGCGGCGAAAGAAGCTAAACGTCTCCCGGGGCCTCCGCACGCACCTCCCGTTGAAGCGACGCGAGAACGGGACGACGAGAGGGGTCTCCACGTCTGGCACTGGGGCTAGTCTGGGGAAGTAAGCATAGACCCACAACTGCAAAGTAAATGCCAGAATGCTTATCAGATAAAGCAGAGTACAGAATAAAGCAGAAATAACAGAGCCGTGTATCGGTGTGTATAGCAGAGTAAAGCGGTCAAGGTAAAGTAGAGTATATGTGTGTGTAGGTAAGATATCTGAACAGCGAAGCATCGCGGTGTGCAAAGGTACATAGTACAGATAATAGAAAGCAGGAAAATAAAGCAGAAAAGGAAAGGTACCTCCCAAGGACGCCAATAACCCCCGAGCAACTGTCCGCTGCCACGGGAAGCTGAGCTCATATATCCGTAGAGTGTAGCCAGAGCGGCGCCACCCCAGTCATAGTGCAGGATCTGTGTGACATCCACTAAGGCGCTGAGCAGACAGAGGGGCGTTGTATTTGCCTGGTCAGCGAAAATAGTCGTCCCCAGCAGGAACATCAGAAAGCCGCGCGCATATCGCTCCACAGCCTCCTGAGTCATCGGAGCCTCCTCCACTAGGGCTGGCTGAACCCTGAACTGGGCCTCGAACCATGAATAACGAACGAAGCCTGGACGGGCGAGAGGTGGTACCTCGCCAAGCAGATAGATCTGAGCGGCCTCTCACTCATCCATATCGGTATCAAAGGGGATCGGATCACCCCCTACCCCGACGCCTGTGAGCATCGAGAAATCATAGGGAGTCATCGTCAGGTCTCCCGTCGCAGAGAGGTGGAATGAATCAGTGGTGTCCCACCACCTCTCCGCTAGAGCGGCGAGGAGAGGCCTGCTCGTGGTGAGCCTGGATACTCCTCTGCAGAATGCGCTGAAGCCAGCCTGATCCACAATGTGGCGAACCGCATCGGGTAGCTCTGCGTACCAATATCGAGTGGCGACGTTCCCATACCCCCGGACGGTATGGGAATCTCCCTGTTTTCAAGCAAATATATACGAAGCAATGCTAAATATACCAGTTTTGAAAGGCATTCAGAATCGAGATAGATACAGCATGTTGCAAGTTTTTTAGATTCAAACAGATACCGGGTGCCGGTGTGCATACAGTGAACTACAACGTGTGATGTGTCAGCGTGATTGAGTGGTTCAGTGCAAATATAGCATGTGTGCATGTTTTCAGATTCAAACAGATACCGGGTGTCGGTGTGCTTACAGTGAACTACAACGTGTGATGTGTCAGCGTGATTGAGTGGTTCAGTGCAAATATAGCGTGTGTGCATGTTTTCAGATTCAAATAGATACCGGGTGCCGGTGTGCTTACAGTGAACTACAACGTGTGATGTGTCAGCATGATTGAGTGGTTCAGTGCAAATATAGCATGTGTGCATGTTTTGAGATTCAAACAGATATCGGGTGCCGGTGTGTTTGCAGTCAAATACAGCGTGTGCCACGCGTTTGAGTGGTTCAGGGCCAGTGCAGTGCATGTGCACGTGTCAATTTCGAACAGATATCAGTTGCGAGTGCGTTCACAGTTAACTATAGTGTACAGTGCATCAGTGTATCTGAGCTAAGCAGTTAAAGAACATGATCAGCTATGGCAGTTGGCAGTTAAGTGTTCTACATTGCAGAAAGTAAAACAGGGGAATGAATGTTACCTCGGAAGCGCCAAAGGACAAATGAGATGTAGGCTCACGCAGGAGAAGCTCTGGAGGCATCGCCCTGTCAAAGCTCCGAAACTGACGAAGACCGTCAGTAGGTAGCACGTGAATCGCCGGGCAGTAGGTCGCCAGGTCGAATGGACGGACACTTAGCGGGAGAAGCTTGACCCCGGGATCCATCTCATGATCCGGGGGAGTCCCGCCCCGTGGAATATCATCCGCCATGTCAAAGATGATGAGAAAATAGCCGGAAGAGGGAAAACCGGGCTAGAATACAAAGGGTCAATCGAAAAGTTAACCCCGGGAGGGCGGAAAATGGCCGGAAAAGCCGGAATGTGGAAAATGTGGGAAAATCAAGGAAAACTTGGGGGAAACAAACCCCAAGAAGCGGAAATCGAAAAGGAAGCGCCGAAACGAAGTTTTGATCGGATGAAAATGTTCGAAACGCGAAGGTATACGCGAAGGTATACGCGAATCGAACGACGAAACAGAGCCGAAAATACAAGAAAACGAGAGAATAAAGAGAAGAGAATGCTCTAGGGAGAGAGAGGGCAAGATTTCGGCTAAAGGAAATGAAAAGAATAGGGTTTGGAACCCTATTTTAAAAGACCCAAGGCAAAAAGTCAAAACTGCCCCGAATCAGGCATTTTTGGCCGGTGATGTATTTTTGTGGCCGGTGCATGGCCAATGGCCTCCCCATGTGGCCAGTGAGCCTCCTACAACCTTGTTTGGGTCAGATATGTAGTTTGGGACCTTCATTGCTCAAGATAGTACAAGAAAAGGCATTTCTGAAGCTCAACCGGCCTCCGTTTTGACCTCGGACCGTGTCTTCAGTGCGTGGCACTCGAATTTGTGCAAGGTGTATCCTTTCCGTATCCTTTTGTCTTTTGCAAAACTTGAAAGTTGCCCCTTGTGCATTTCAAATCAATTGCACTGTCTTGTGCATCACATTTCAATCGCGCTATCTTGCGCACCTCAATCGCACTGTCTTGTGCATCGCATTTTAATCGCGCTATTTTGCGCATCGCGCTGTTTTGCGCATCTCATTGCATTTTGCATGCATTCAATCGTGCTATTTTGCGCATCACACCGTCCAGTGCACTCCATGGTCTGGCGAGACCTTAAATACTCTCGGTCTGGCGAGACCTTAAACCCGCTTGGTCTGGCGAGACCTTAAAACCGCTCGATTGCATTGTCATGCATTTCAAACTCACATGCATTGTCATACATTTCAAAGTCACGCGTTGTCACGCATTCTAAGTTCACTTGCATTATTATGCATTTCCTCAGCAGATGGTCTAGGAGACCTTAAATCCTTGGAAGGTGCAAGACCTTCGGTGCATTGGTGTGCACGGTTCATTTGCATTGTCATGCATTTCAAAAGCCGCGCGTTGCCGCGCATGTCAGGTACATGCATTGTCATGCATCTCAAAAGCCACGCGTTGTCAAAATCAAGCATAATCATGCATTCAAAATAACAAAGCTCATGCATTTCAAGCGACTTGCGTTGTCACGCACTCCAAGCAGCATGCATTTCAAAAGGAAAAAAAAGCAAAAAATACTGCATATGTCATGCATTATTCCATTGTATATTGCATATGTCATGCATTCATTGCAAACGCACATGCATATGTCATGCATCATTGTAAATACTACATATGTCATGCATTTCAAAAAAAACAAAACAAAAAAAAACACACATGCATATGTCATGCATCATTGTAAATACTGCATATGTCATGCATTTGAAAAAAAAAAAAAAAAAAAAAAAAAAAACACACACACACAAACACACACATGCATATGTCATGCATCATTGTAAATACTACATATGTCATGCATTTCAAAAAACAAAAAGAAAAAAAGAAAACACACATGCATATGTCATGCATCATTGTAATATAGTGCATATGTCATGCATTTTTCTGTAAACATCCATTCCATTGCAGATTGTAAATATTGCATTGTAACTTGCATGCATTCATTACATCACCTTCATCCATGGCTCGCACCTCTCCTTGTTGAGCTTGGTTTGGTATGTGCTCATACTTTTCATGTTAAAGCACAGTTCTGCATGTGTACGCGCCTATTCCTTGATGAACTTGGTTTGAGGGTGGCGGCACCTTTTCTGTGTTAGACGCGGTTCGTTTGTATGCATGCCTTTCCTAGGCAAGATTTGGTTTGGCCTGCGTGCCTTATCCATCGTATCTATCCGTTCCATTGCATATTGTAAATATCGCATTATAGCTTGCATGCATTCACTTCATCATCACCTCCACCTATGGCTTGCACCTTTCCATGTTGAGCTTGGTTTCGTATGTGCCCATACTTTTCACGTTAAAGCACAGTTCTGCATGTGTACGCGCCTATTCCTTGATGAACTTGGTTTGACAGTGGCGGCACTTTTTCTGTGTTAGACGCGGTTCGTTTGTGTGCATGCCTTTCCTAGGCAAGATTTGGTTTGGCCCGCGTGCTATATCCACTGTATATATTGCATTGTAGTGTAATTTTTGCATCCAGCATTAGGATCATTGTTCTTTCGTTAGCGGGTTGTTTCCCCACTTATGTCATTCCACGCAATACTTGTTCTTGTGTCCGTCTACATCACTCATAGTTCTGCATGTGTACGCGCTTTGAGGGTTGCGGCACCTTTTCTATGGTAGACGGACTTGTTACTTCCATCAATCTATTTGACATTTGTGTGGTTTTGAACCGCTCATGATTGGATCATGATTCAATTGCATTGCATTTCGTTTGCATCTTTTCAATTGCATTGCATTTTCATTTGCATTATTATACATAGTTTTGTATATATTGCATATCATTTTGCATTCATTTTGCATTGTCATGCATGTTACTAACAAGATTGTACCTGTTAAGTTGCTTTCTTTGCAGGCACGATATTGTATGTAGGGTTCATTTGAGGCTGGTGCAACCAAACGAACCGGACAGGTATTGTATCCTCCGAGTGAGACGTATTGAGAATGGCATAATTCTCTTACATCATTTCTGCATTGTAGTGTAGTTTGGTGTATGCTAGCTTAGAACTGTCGCATGTTATGCATCGTTACAGCTTTCTTTGCATGATCATGAGTTATGTTCGGCCTTGTGCATCATTCTTGCATTTTGCCCCTGCCTTCGGGCGCATACCTTGTTTGTCTTGCATGCTTTGTGTAAGTCTTCGGCCTTGTCAAAAATGGGTCGTCTCTGGGCTTTGACAATCACTCTCGTCATTGTTATGACTTTCGAGTTCTGTCAAAGAGGGGCAACTGTAGACACCCCATTTTTGACCGTCCTCAAGACTTGGACGTCACTGCATGAACACTCGGTGATCATCCATGTTTGTGTTAGTCTTGAGTTCCCGAAGGTCTCGGCTACGCACCTTGCCTTAGGATCTCTCGACTTGACTGTTTCGTGTCTGGTTTTGCACCAAACACTTGTGCTTTGCCTTGGAGGGGCAGGGAATGGCTTGTGGGCCATCCCTACACTCCACCAGCCATGGCTTGAGGCCACCGGCTGTGTTTTGTTGGCACCGGCCAAATGTTTGGACGGCTGGCACTATAGATGGCCGGCCGGCTATCTTTTTTTGGTCAATTGCATTTTTGGCCGGCCGACTACTGTGCATCTACTTTTGCAGATATTTTTGTGCAGCTGGCATGCACTTTGACTCCCTCCATACACGTGTATGGAGGGATTGCCCTCTTGTTAGCTTCCTTTGGAAGCTTTATAAGACAAATTGTCTATAAGAGGGGCTCTCCTCTCCCTCCTTTAGGGTGAGACAACTTAGACAAGTTAGACAACATTCCTAGAGAGCTCTGGTTTTAGGGTTAAGGTTTGTGAATCTATCCTATCTCTATACTTCTCCCTTTCCTTTGCCTTGTGTGTGTGTGTGTGTGTTTTTTTTTTTTTGTCTTTTTTTTTTTTGCACACAAACACTCACCATCACACCTTCTCTTGGAGCTGAGGCCCTTGAGGGTTGTTTTAAAGTTTTGGAGCTGGTTGTGAGCTTGGAAAGACAGTTGGACCACCATTTCTGAAGGAGGTCTTCAAGGGTAACAAACTTGCTCTTTTTCCCCTTTTTTGCAAAGCTTTTTAGCCTATCTTGCATCTGTTTTTGAGCTGAGCATATAACATATAAAAGTCTTGTTTTTGTCTGCTCTAAATAGTTTGTTAAGGGTGTTTTAAGTTTTGGGGTTGTTTGACCCCTCTTAAGGCTTGTTTGGCCTTTGTTTTGTGCCATTTTGGTTGAGCTTCGGGACCATTGTGTTTGGGCCTCCTCACCACTGAAATCTTGAGGGATTTCAGTGATGAGGATGGTGCCTTGAGGTCCTAGGAAGGAGAGGGCCACCCCCTCTCCTTGTTGTCCTTGAAAATGGCCATTTTTGCCTCTTGAGGGAGCACCATGCTTAAGTGTATGTTGACCATGCCTTAGCTGTTTTTTGTGCTTATTATGTCATGATTTAGCACTCTTTTGAGTTGGTTTTGATACACCATGCTTGCTTAGCGTACATGCCTTGTAATGCCATGATTTGGCTCAATACATGCATAGCATTTAGACCACCATGCTCATGTATTTTGGCCAAGCTTTGTGAAGCTTTCATGCATATTTTAGTGTGTTTGAGGACTATTTTAGGTCATTTTAGTCATTCATGATTTGCTTTGTATAGCTACCATGCAATCCCTCTTGTATGCCTTAAGCTTTGGCCCCTCTAGCATGCCATCCTTGCTTTGTTTCAGTGGTTTGGAATCACTTAGTATGTTATTTTAGACCTCATGATGTGCTTATATGCTTGCATTTGATGTCCCTTTAATGCTTTATAAGGTTGTCATCTCATGCTCCATGTTTAGGCCTCCATGCATGCCATCATGTTTAGGCCTCCTAGGATACCATGTCATTGTGTTTTAGTTCTGTTTCAACATCCTAAACCTCTAATTTTGGTCATTCAATTTATGCCATGTTTGGTTTTGTTAAGGGTAGTTCAATACATCCTTAGCTTGCCTTGAGTACTTGGACCAATTGCATGCTATGCCTGCCTTGTTTGCTTGATTTGGCATCATCTTTGACATGATTTTCAGAGCTTACCTTGCATGCTAATTGTCCATGTTTACCTCTTTTTAAGTGTGCTTAGAAGTTGTCCCTTTATGCTTAAGTGATGGACCATATTTGCATGCATGTGTGTGTGTGTTTTGGACCTCACTTCCATAGCATTGGCCACTGTTTTGGACCTAGTTTAGGGCTGTCCAATTAGTGTAAGTCCCTCCCTTAGCATGTGTTGCATGCTTACCTTGTGTGTTGTCGCATGCTTGGTCCCATTTGTATGGTGTTGGATGCCTTGCATACTTGTATGTTTAGATTACACCTCGCATAATTGTAGGTTGCATTGCTTCATACCTTACATGCTTCTTTAGGTTGTGCGCCTAACATGCATTGCTTACTTGCATTGTCCATTTTGCATACTAGTCAAAATGCTTAGGATTGCATTGCATTGGCATGCATGCTTTGCCTCTTGAATTGCTGGTGATAGAGGTTAAGCCCCATTGTTTGATTATGTGCATTGCATTCCATATCAAAATGCACACTTGATTCTTTGGGCCATCATGCATGGGAATGCGTGATTGGTGGTCTGAGAATCGAGGTCCATCCTCCTTTGAGTCATACACATGATAAGGAGTGTGGTTGGTGCATACATTGCTTGAAATGCATTGCCATGCCAAGTTCTGTCCTCTGCTGCTGTCAAACCATTTTTTGCAGGAAGATTTGGCCGGCCGGCCATCTTCAGTGCTGACCGGCCATCCATTGTTGGCCGATGGAGTAATTTGTGGCCGGTGACCATTCTCTATGGCCGGTGACCAATTCCCTCAGCTGGTGGTGTTCTACAGCACTCAGGGAAGCAACCCTGGGACTTGTGCAGTCTTCAGAGGAGGATAACAGCCAAAGCAGAGGCATCTTGTGCATAGCAATGACTTCCGAGCGGAACCAAGCACGCATGCATTGGACCCTCTTCCCGAGGTTGCTGTTTGCTGTTTTCATCAGATTAGTTAATTTGTTAATTGATTAATTGGTCTGTAATGTTTTAATTAGCTTGTAGGTTAATTAATTGTATTATTCTTTCGGTCCCTCCGAGCGAGGGCAAATTTGTAATAAGTGTGGGTGCGTGTGTGCATGTCTTCCAACCCCCACTTCTTTCTCCCTTTTACTTACCTGCTTTGGTGGTTAGTATTAGGACATATTTACTTTAGCATACTTTATGCTATGCATGCGTGCATCCATTCATCAGTATTGCATGCATCGGGCTCGGCGCATCATGCTAACTGCATAAGTATTTCAAATCTAACTTGAATACATGTTATTTGTGCATTTTTGCATGTCATTTTTAGATTAGCCGAGCCTACTCTAGCGACATTCTGTATGCGATGCATTAGCCATTTTAAACATAAACTAGGGTCATGCATGTTTGCTAACTTGTTTACTGTGTTGGCATGGAGTACACTATAAGTATTTTTATGCTTTAGCATCTCACGTGAGTGTGAATGTTAACATGACAGCATACTAACCATGTGGCTAGATGCTTATGTGTTATAATTGCATGAATGCCTGTGGGTGAAGGTTGGATTGTTTGAGTTGGAACAACTCACTGAAATCCGTGTTTTAGCCTACTTGCGAGTAGCAAATTCCAAAACGTTTTCCAAACAAACGGATATGCAATGTTTTGTTCCAAATTAGGCGATCTAGTCTATACTTGTTTGCTGTGCGCACAACATAGTAATTCTAGGCTAATAACCGGAATAAGAACACATAATGTTTTCAAAATAAGATATCACGGTTAGTAGAGGCCGATCTTTGATCGGGCGAGAGGGGGTGCTCATAGCTGACCTTCCCCAATCGTACCCAAGTTCCCGAGCCGAGGCAACTTTGGTGATGACGGACATGTGGCCTTTGGCATCGAGTCAGGGTTTCCTAAATTCCCCCATAAAAAATATTTAGGTGGCGACTCTGTATCTGGCGAAGCAGTTCATGTTTGGCACTTCTTTCAAAATCTGTTTTCTCAAAACAATTTGCCAGATTTGGACTCTTTGGTTCAGATTAAGAACCGTAACAAAAAAGGAGTCCAAACTGTAACGCATGAGGTCCCCTACGGGCTTGTTACACTGGCAAAGTCCGTCAAGAGGCAACACGTGAATCATCGGCATGTAGGCCGCTGGATCGAACGGTCGGATGTGAAGAGGCAACAGCTCCGCCTCTGGGTCCACATCCATCTCCGGGGGAGCCCCACCGCCTGGAATATCGTCTGCGATCTCAAAGGTAGCGTGAAAATGGCTGGAAATGTGAAAACCGAGCGAGAATATGAAAAGTCAACTGAAAAGTCAACCCCGAGAGGGCAGAAAATGGCCAGAAAGGTCGGGGTACGAAAAAGGCACAGAGATCGAGGTAAACTCGGGGGAAACAAACCCCAAGTGGCGGAAATCGAGAAAAAGACACCGAAACAAAGATTTGTTCGATTCAAAATGTTCGAAACAACGCGGGTTTCACAAATCGAACGTTGAAACAGGCCCGAAAACCAAGGAAAAGCGGGGATAGAAGATTGGGAAATAACCTAGAGAGAGAGGGGGCTGTTTTTCAACCAAGAGGAAAGTGAAAATATAGGGCTAGAAGCCCTATATTTAAAGACCTGTGCCGAATTGACCAAACTGCCCCGACACAGGCACTTTTGGCCGGTTGGCCACATTGTTGGCCGGTCGGCCAAATAGATGGCCGATGGACTTTTTTTGTGGCCGATGGATGGCTGGTGACCTCCCCCGATGGCCGGTGAGTCTCCTACACCTTTGTTTGGGTCTTTTATATGGTTTGGGGCCTCCATTGCTCAACACAATGCAAGAAAATGCATTTCCGAAGCTTAACCGGTCTCTGTGCCGTGTCTTCTGTGCGTAGCACGCGAATATGTGCAAGGTGTATCCTCTTTGTATTCTTTTGTCTCTTTAGAGACTCGGAAATTGCTTTACATACGTTACGTTACAACGTTTTGTCATGAACGCGCGTTGAGTTATACATTATCTTACTTGCATTGTTATGCATTTTAACATCGGTCTAGGAGACCTTAAATCCTCTGAAGGTGCAAATCCTTGGATGTTTGTCGTGCCCAAACGGCTTTTGGTAGGTTTTATCTTAGGTTGCATTGTCATGCATCCCTCGACTTGCATTATCATGCATATCACGCGTTGTCATACGCACCTTACATGCATTGTCATGCATTTTCCTTATCTCGCATTATCATGCGCAGTTCATTTCCATTGTCATGCATTTCAATAGACGCACGTTGTCGCGCATTTGTGTCTCATTTGCATTGTCATGTATTTCAAAAAAAAAAAAAAAACAAAAAAAAAAAAAACAAACATGCATTGTCATGCATTCATTGTAAATAGTGCATCATTGTAAATACTCCATTGCATATAGAATATATTGCATTGTAGCTTGTATGCATTCACTGCATCACCCCCATTTACGGCTTGCGCCTTCCCATGTCGAGCTTGGTCTGGTATGTGCCCGTACCTTTCGCGTTGAAGCACGGTTATGATATTATGTGTACCTAGTGTTGTGGGTGACGGCACTGTTTCTGTGTTAAACGTGGTTTGTATGTGTCCATGCCTTTCCTAGGCAAGATACATTTTGGCCACACGCCTTATCCATTCAATCCATTGCATATAGAATATATTGCATTATAGCTTGCATGCATTCACTGCATCACCCCCATTTATGCGCCTTCCCATGTCAAGCTTGGTCTGGTATGTGCGCGTACCTTTCGCGTTGAAGCATGGTTATGATATTATGTGTACGCACCTAGTGTTGTGGGTGACTGCACCGTTTTCATGTTAAACGTGGTTTGTATGTGTCCATGCCTTTCCTAGGCAAGATACGTTTTGGCCGCAGGCCTTATCCATTCAGTCCATTGCATATAGAATATATTGCATTGTAGCTTGCATGCATTCACTGCATCACTTCCATGTATGGTTCACGCCTTTCCATGTTGAGCTTGGTCTGGTATGTGCCCATACTTCTCGCGTTGAAGCACGGTTATGATATTATGTGTACGCACCTAGTGTTGTGGGTGACGGCACCATTTCCGGGTTAAACGTGGTTGTTTGTGTCCATGCCTTTCCTAGGCAAGATATGTTCTGGCAGTGCGCCTTATCCATTTCATTCATTACATTGTAGTGTAATGTGTTGCGTCCAGTGTTTAGGATCATGGTCTTTCCTGAGCAGAGCATGCCTCACTTATATCATCCCACCCAATTACTTGTATCTTGTGTTTCATCTACACACTCATAGTTCTGCATGTGTACGCGCCTATTCCACTGTTGGGATTGTGGTTTGAGGGTGTCGGCACCTTTTCTATGGTAGACAGATTTTGCATCCCCATCATCTTCATGATATTTGTGTGGTTTTGTACCGCTTATGGTTTGATCAGGTTTTAAATGCATTGCATATCATTTGCATTGTTTATACACAATTTTGTAAATATTGCATATCATTCTTGTATCCATTTCACGTTGTTATGCATCGCGTATAGGTTGCATTGTCATGCACCCCTTCACTTGCGTTGTCACGCACTTTCAATTACATTGTTATGCATACTTCTAACAATATTGTACCTGTTAAGTTTCTTTCTCTTTCAGGCACGATATTGTATGTACGGTTCATTTGAAGCTGGCACAACCAGACGAGCCGCACAGGTATTGTATTCTCCGTGTGAGACGTATCGAGAATTGAATAATTCTCTTACATCCTCTCTGCATTGTAGTGTAGTTTGGTGTACGCTAGCTTAAAACTGTTGCATGTTATGCTTCATTACAGTTCTCTTTGCATGATCATAAGTTATGCTTGGCTTTATGCATTTTCTTGCATTTTGCCCCTGCCTTCGGGCGCATACCTTTGTCTGTAGCTTGTATGCTTTGTCTAAGTCTTCGGCCTTGTCAAAAATGGGTCGTCTCGAGGCTTTGACATTCACTCCCGTCATTGTTATGACTTCCGAGTTTTGTCAAAGAGAGGCAACTGTAGACACCCCATTTTTGACCGTCCTCAAGACTTGGACGTCACCATTTGAACACTCGGTAATCATCCATGTTCGTGTTCGTCCTGAGTTCTCGGAGGTCTCGACCACGCGCCTTGTCTCAAGACCTCTCAACTTGCCTATTTTGTGTTTGGTTTTGCACCAAACACTTGTGTTTTGCTTTTGAGGGGTAGGGAATGGCTTGTTGGCCATCCCCAAACCTCACCGGCCATGGCTTGAGGCCACTGGCCATTGTTTTGTTTCCATCAGCCAAATGTTTGGCCGGTCGGCACTATTTCGGGTCGGCCGACCATTGTTTTGGTCAAATTGTCAATTTTGGCTGGCCGACCACTGTGCACCCGCTTTTGGCAGATATTTTGTGCCAACTGTGATAGCTGGCACCCACTTTGCACCCCCTCCATACACGTGTATGGAGGGATTTCACTCTTGCTTAGCTTGTTTTGTAAGCTTTGCAAGAGTGAATCTCTATAAAGGGAGGCCTGCTCCTCCCTCCTCAAGGGTTCCAAAAAAAATCAGAGAGCTCTGAGATTAGGGTTAGGCCTTGTGTATCTATCTATCTCTATATCTCCCTCTATTTCACTCTTGTGTGTGTATAAGGTGTATTTGTTCTTAGTTTTGCACTAGGACACCTAGTATCACACCTTACCTTGGTTGCTAAGGTGCCAAAGGGTTGTTGCTAAGGTTTTTGAGTGGATTTAAGCTTGGAAAGGCTACTGGAGCTCCATTCTTGAAGACGTCTACAAGGGTGAGATTTTTCTCCCTTTATTCCTCATTTTTGCATAGGCTTTTAGCCATCCATACATCTGCTTTTAAGCTTAACTTATAACATATAAAAGTTCTGATTTTAAGTGCTTAAAATAGTTGTTTAAGGTTGTTTTGGTGTTTGGGGTTGTTTGACCCCTCTTAGGCCTTGTTTGGCCCCATTTTCGTGCATTTTTGGTGAGCTCCGGGACCACCTTGTCTTGGCCTCCTCACCACTGAAATCCAGAGGGATTTCAGTGGTGGGGATGGTTCTTTAAGGTCCTAAGAAGGAGAAGGCCATCCCCTCTCCTTGTTGTCTTCAATACTTGCCATTTTTGCCTCATGTGTGAGCATCATTCTTAAGTTCATGTTGGCCATGTCTTAGATGGTATTTGTGCTTATTTTGCCATGTTATAGCACTATTTTAAGTTGGTTTAGACACACCATGCATGCTTAGCATACTTGTCTTGTAATGCCATGAAATTGCCTTAACATGCTTTGTGCTTTGAGCCTTGTTTCTAGCATGATTTTGGCCTAGCTTTGTGAAGCTTTGATGCATGTTTTGGTGTTCTTGAGGTCTTTTTTTGGTTGCTCGGGTCATCCATGCTTTGCTTTGTATAGCTACCATACAATCTCCCTTGTAGGCCTTGAGTGTTGACCCCTCTAGCATGCTTTACTTGCTTTGTTTCAGTGGTTCGGAACCACTTCTCATGTCATTTCAGTCCTTGTGGCATGCTTGTATGTTTGCATTTGATGCTCCTTTAATACTTTAAGAGGTTGATGCCTTATGCCTCATGCTTGGGTCATTTTGCATGCCTTTAGGTTTAGGCCATTTAGATGCCATCTAGGTGGGTTTTGGGGCTCATTTTAGCATGTCATATCTCTGTTTTGGTCGCTTAATTCATGCCATGTTTGGTTGCATTAAGTGTGGTGTAATGCCTCTCTAGTGGCCTTGCATGCCTCATGCATTTGCCCCTTTTGTTTTTAGCTTGTTGGCTTTGGTCATCGCATGTGTTAAGCTTACCTTGCCATGCTTTAGGACTATCTTGGGTCACATTTTCCATATGCCCTCTGTTTCGCATGGTTTTGGTTCAAGCCCTCTTGCTATTTTTGGGCTTTAAGCTCTATTGCATGTCGTGCTTGGTTTGTTTATGTGATTTGGCATCACTCTTAGCACCATTTCAGAGCTTGCAACTTTGTCACATTTGCATGCTTTTCATCCTTTAAGTGTGCTTAAAAGTTGTTCTTTGATGCATAAGTGTTGGACCTTGCGTGCATGAATGTTTGTGTGTACATTTTCCTTGCATGTTGTCATACACTTGACCCCTTTGTATGTTGTTGCATGCTTAGGTGGTAGTGCATTTGGCATGCATTTCTTTTGCTTTATTTGCTTAACATGTCATATGTCTTGCATGTTTGTTCGTTGGCATTACATTTTGGCATGCTTTTTAGCTTGCATACTTGTTACATGTTTGCATACTTGCCTCCATGTTCATGTTCCATACTAGCCTATATGCTTAGGTTGCATTTGGCATGCATGCCTTGCCTCTTGAATTGATTATGATAGAGGTTGGGTCCATTTGTTTGTTTGGTTTGCATTATATTTGACATCAAAATGCATACTTGGCTTCTTGGACCATGAAATGCGCGATTGGTGGTCCGAGGGTCGAGGACCATCCTGCTTTGAGTCATGAACATGATAAGGAGGGTGTTGGTGCACACATTTGCTTGAAATGTATTACCATGCCATGTTTGCCCTCTGCTGCTGTCAAAACAGGATTCTGCAGGCATACATGGTCGGCCGACCATCTCTATTGCCGACCGACCGACCAAACATTTGAGGCCGAGAGCCATATCAATGGTCGATGACCAATTCCCTATAGCCGGTGGTGTTCCCCCTTGGCCGATGACATCCCACAACCTTCAGGGAGTGATGCTGAAGCATCCTTGGGATTTGTGCAAGTCTCAGAGATGCAGAGCAGTGTAAACAGAGGCAACTTGTGCATGGCGACAGATTTCCGAGCAAACCCGAGCACGCATGCATTGGACCCTCTTCCTGAGGCTGTTTTATTGCTTTCTTAGCCTAGTTAATTTGCTTAACTAGTTAAGTGGTCTGTAATATTTAATTAGCTAGAATAGTTGATTATTTATTCGGGTTTGTATTATTTATTCGATCTCTCCGAGAGAGAGTACAATTGTGTAATAAGTGTGGGTGCGTGTGTGCATGTCTTCCAACCCCCACTTCTTTCTCCCTTTTACTTACCTGCTTTTGATGGTTAGTACTAGGGCACGTTTCATTTAGCATACCTTGTGCTATGCATGTATGCATCATTCATTTGTATTGTATGCACCGGGCTCGGCGCATCATACTAACTACATAAGTATTTCAAACCCAAACTTGAATACATGCTATTAGTTGCATTTCACATGCCATCCCTAGATTAGCCGAGCCTATTTTGGTTGCATTTTGTATGCGATGCATTAGTCAATTAACATGGGCTTAGATCATACATTTGATTGCTAACAAGTTCCTTCTTTTGGCTTGGAGTACAATGTAAGTATTTATGCTTTAGCATCTCGCATGAGTGTGAATGATGACATGACAGCATGCTTACCACGTGGCTATGTGCTTATGTGATATATCTGCCGGAATGTCTGTGGGTGAAGGTTGGGTTGCTTGAGTTGGAATAATTCGTCGAAACCCGTGTTTTAGCCTACTTGTGAGTAGCAAACTTCAATCCATTTTTCGAAACAAACGGATGTGCGATACTTTGTTCCAAATTAGGCGATCTAGTCTATACTTTGGTGTTGTGCGCATCACATAGTAAGATTAGCTAATTAATCAAAATAAGAATGCATAATGTTTTCAAAACTAGATATCATGTTTAGTAGAGGCCGATCTTTGATCGGGCGAGCGGGGGTGCTCATAGTTGACCTTCCCTAATCGTACCCAAGTTCCCGAGCCGGGGCAACTTTGGTGATGACGGACACATGGCCTTAGGCAATGAGTCAAGGTTTCCTAAATTCCCCCCAAATAAATGTTTAGGTGGCGACTCTGTATCTGGCAAAGCAGTCCATGTTTGGCACTTCTTTCTAAAAAATCTGTTTTCCAAAAACGATTTGTCAGATTTGGACTCTTTGGTGATTTATCAATCTTGCATTGCACTTTGCAAGATCAGATTAAGAACCGTGACAATTTGAGTCCGAACTGTAGTGAGCCCCATAATGAAAAGAACGGGATTTCCCTCTCAGGACGTTCGGGGATGTCTACAATCTACAACAAGCTTACGAAAAGCTTTACGATGAATCTTTGAATTTGTCCAAGATCAATGGCAAGCTCACTCTCAAGCTCAAAGCATGTGAAAGTGAGAATCTCAAGCTAAAAGGAGAAATTGCAACAGCAAAGCAGAATGTCATGAAGATCTCTAATGACAAGCAAGACCTATGTAGGAAACTTCTATCTTGTGAGACCGAAAGGAATGAACTTCTGAAAATATATGCCACATATGAAGAGAAGATTGAAAACCTTGAGATGTCACAAGCTGCATTGGAAGAGATGGTTAGTCAAAAAGATGAATAACTCAGAGATGGTAGAGCCACAATTGCCATGTGGGAGAAAGGTTCCAAGACATTAGAAGACATCCTCGGGTCTCAACAAATGGGTTGTGACAAAAGTGGTCTAGGCTATGGTAATGTGACAGTTCACAAGGGACATGTCTCTACATCACATGACTTGAAGACTCAAACAAAGGAAAAGCTGAAGGTGCAACAGGGTGATCTCTCTCTTCATCTACCTAACGAGGATAAGATCAACAAAAGGGAGGTAAAACTTGTTTTTGTTTATCATCATTGTGGCAGGTATGGCCACATTCGTCCTTATTGCTTTGAGTTGTTTGGTAAGGTGTCTCAAAAGGGTAGAAATACTAATACTTTTTGGGTTAGGAGACAACCTTACATGTCTAGGCAGAACAACAAGTTTCATGAGGGTGTTCACAACGCTAAGACATTTACCAAGACTGCTAGTCCTGATTTTGTTAAGACCAAAAGGATATGGGTGAGAAAGGGTGACTTGACTTGTTTTGTTGTTCACATTGCTCTAAAAGCACGTGACTCACACATGTGGTACCTTGATAGTGGGTTTTCTCGTCACATGTCAGGTGACAAATCCTACTTCACCTCACTTGAAAAATATGAAGGAGGAATTGTTACCTTTGGAGATGGTGGCACTTCTAGAGTCATTGGTAAGGGCTCTATAAGCGTGGTTGGTCTTCCCAAGTTCGAAAATACATTTCTTGTTAATATCCTTAAAGCAAACCTTTTGACCATCACTTAAATGTATGATTCCCACCATGAAGTATTATTTTCAAAAAATAAATGTGAAATTTTAGATAAAAAGAGAAATACTGTCATGCATGGGATTCGCACATTTGATAACTACTATGGGATTGTTACCACTAATGATCTCACTTTCCATTCAGCCATCATAAGTAATATTGATATGTGGCATCAAAGATTAGGTCACATAAATTTCAAAGACCTAACTAAGATAGCCAACAAAGAGCTTGTGAGAGGAGTACCTAAACTGGGTAAGAATATGAACCATGTGTGTGGACTATGTCAACTTGGGAAGCAAACCAGTGCCCCTCATTAAAAGGTGAACAGCTTTATAACCAAACGTCCTCTTGAATTGGTTCATATGGATCTTATGGGACCCACTCACACTGAAAGCATTGGAGGTAAAAGATACATTTTTTTAATCGTTGATGATTTTACTCGTTTTTCATTGGTTAATTTTTTAAGAGAAAAATCTGATACATTTGATGCTTTCCAAGCCTTAGTCCTCAAAATCCAAAATGAATAGGGTGTTTCTATTGGGAGTATCATAAGAATCCGAATTGATCATGGTCGTGAGTTTGAAAATAGTTCATTTTCGGATTTTTCTGATATGCATGGAATTAAGCATGAATTTTCTGCACCAATTACTCCACAACAAAATGGAGTTGTTGAGAGGAAAAACAAGGTTGTTCAAGAGATGACTAGGGTCATGCTCCTGAATAAGAAAGTTCCTTCAAAGTTTTGGGCTGAAGCCTTAAATATTGCCGTTTATGTTGTGAATCGTGTGTATTTAAGGCCCGACACTTTACAAACACCATATGAATTGTGGAGGGGATTGAAACCTAATGTAAAATACTTCAAAACTTTTGGGAGTAAATGTTACATTTTCAAAGATAGAGAGCCTGTGGGTAAATTTGACTCCCGAAGTGATGAAGGTATTTTTCTAGGGTATTCAACCACTAATAGAGCTTTTCGTGTCTATAACCTACGAAATTTATCTTTAATGGAATCGATCAATGTGGTCATAGATGACACGGGTTCTCCTACTTTAGCCGTAAATGAGGAAGAAAATGGTGAGTCTCCAATCTTAGATACTGAACCACAAAGTCAAAGAGAAGCAGAGGACCAAGCTTAAGAAGGTGAGCCAGCACCAACTTCTCAGGTAAGTCCGAGTCCAAAAAGTGCAGAATGAGACATCGCTTCTGATGCTCCTGTCACTACAAGTCCAGAATTCAAACCATCAGTAAGGGTGAAACTGAATCATCCGACTCAACAGGTAATTGGAAGTGTCTCAGATCGAATGAAAATCCGAAGACAAATTCGAGAGGAGGTGTCTTATATGTGTTATGTTTCATTAATTGAACCTAAGAATATAAAAGAGGCCTTACTAGATGATAGTTTGGTCAATGCTATGCATGAAGAATTAGTTTAATTTGAACGTAACTGTAGACACCCCATTTTTGACCGCCCTCGAGACTTGGGCGTTACTGATGGTTTACTTGTTGGAGAAAGGTGTGTAGTGCACAGGTTCAGTTTCTTCGGCAAGGAGAGAGGCAGATCTCAACTTCATACCCCATTGTGGACCAAAATTATTTTTGATGGTTTTTATACCTTAAAACCCTCTCTTTCAAAACATTTTTGAAATAAAATTCCCACGATGTTCCGACGCTCGCATTTCGGTAAATGTTGCGCTTTTCGGTAAACCGAGCAAGGACAAAGGGGAGATAATGAAAGAGAGGTGAAATCTTTGAAAAATCTTTCAAAACACCTTACTTAGGGGTTTGAAGTCGGAGAAAAGCGGAGAAGAGGGGAGAAAACTAGTTTGGGAGTGGTTCAGCATGAATCCGGGAAGGAGAAAAGTCTGCGCGGCTTCCCCGAAACGGGCATAACTCTTTGTACAAGAGGAATTAAAATATGGGGCCACCACCATTGGAAACCTTACTTCTGGGGCTTCATTTTGCACTCAAGAATCTCCTAAGTCCAAATCCGGGGGGAGGAGATATGGTTGGTTGAAGTCCGGTTGGACCGAATCTGCGCGGCTTTACGGAAAAGGGCATAACTTTTTGTACAGGAGGAATTTTAATGCAAGGTTTGCGCCATTGGAAAGATAACTTCCGGGGCTTCAATCTGGACATCCACCGGAACTTTTGACCTTACCAATTGCCGACCGGCACAAAAGATATCCGACCGGCACAAAATATTGCCGGCCGGCCAAAAGTGCCCAGAACTCAGATTTTTGACAGATATTTTGCTATACACTGTGGCAGATATTTTTAATTGGATATTTCAACCAAAAGATCTTGTTTTGACATATAAAGGGCCTTATATCTCATATGCTTAGGGTTAGAACAAAAAAAGCAAAGTTTTGGGAGCTTCTCACTCTAGATTTCTCTCTCTCTCTACTCTAAACCTCTCAAATCCTTGGCCATTTCTTCACCAATCCATAGCACCACCATCACCACTCCATTTCCAGCAACAAGAAGAGGTTCTTAGAGGCTTAGAAGCAACATTTCTCAAGTCAAGAAGCAAGGAAAGAAAGGTCTCCAAGGGTAAGTCTCAATCCATCTCTTTTACACCATTTTCTTGTCTCTTTTCTTAACCCTACTTTCTCACTGTATTGAGCTCCGACCAATACTGAAAGTGGTCTTATTTTGAGCTATTCTTGATGTTTGTTTAAGGGCTCAACCCTGTTTGAGCCCTCTATCTTACACTTCCTTCAATATCCTCTTATATGCCGTTATTTTGCATTGAATATTTGGCCTATGTGTGATCTGATTTGGAGCATCTCATGAACTGATATTATGTCTATTTTGAGCCCCTCTTCAACATTGAAGAAGGGATCAACCTTTTTTTCATGCTCCATATGCCACTTGCTTTGAATCCATGTTTAGCCCTTGTTTTTGCATGCTTTTTCTAGCCTATGAGTGATCTGTTTTCGAGCATACAATAAACTGTGAGTGGGCCTATTTTGAGCCCCTCTTCAATATTGAAGAAGGGATCAACCATTTTTGGCCTCTCTATCATGCACTTGCTTCATAATCTATCATATTTACCGTAAAATTGCATGCTATTTTTAGCTTATGTACATTTGTTTTTGGAGCATGCTGTAAACTGTAAGTAAGCTTAGTTTGTGTCCCTCTACAACATTTTAGAAGGGACCAACCTTTTTGGGGGTCTCTATGTTGTGCTTGCCTTTATATCCCTCTTTGGCCCCCATTTTTGCATGCTTGGTTAGCCTATCTTACTTCTGTTTTTGAGCCATCATCAGAACTGAAAGGGGTCATATTTTGGCCCCCTAGACATATTTCATTGAGGGTCTTTTCTTGTTTGGTGAATGCTTTGTGTACCTTATGTTATAGCCCTTTGTTGGCCTCAATCTTGCATTGCATGTTTGCCATATTTGTATACTGTTTTGAGGGCTTCCATAAGCTGTAAATGTTCATATTTTTGGACCCTCTTCAATGTTGTAGAAATGTATTTTTCAGTTTGAGCATTGTATATATCACTTGCTTCATATTCCCACCTTTTTTCCCCATTTTTGCATGCTGTTTTGGCCATACTTGTGATTGTTGTTTGGCCAGTCTTTGTACTGGAAAAATGCTAGTTTGGGGACTTCCTAGCATCTGTCTTTACATGTCATGTCCATATTCTGCATATTTGGCATAGCTGCAAGTCATTTCGGGTGCTTAGCATAACATTTCGGGTATTGGGTGTAATTTTGCTATAATTCGGGGGCTGTTTTGCATCATTTTGGCTGCTGAATTTTGCATTTTCCATATGCCACATTGCATTTCGTATATCATTTCATGCCTTCGGGCCATGCCTCGGTTTGCGTGCCCGTGTGCACGCATTTCGAGGCACTCCATTCTCATCCAATGGCCTCTTATATGAGTGTGGCCGAGGCTCTCTCATGTTAGTGTAAGTCCATATTGCATTGCGTATGCTATTTCCTCAGTTTGCGTGCCTGTGTGCACGCATTTTGAGGCATCTCATTTTCATTTCATGGCCACTGTTACGGACCTAGTAGAGAGCTGTCCAAATTAGTTTAAGACCATCCCTTGGGCATGTTGTTGCATGCTACACATGTTTGTATGTTTAGGTACTTAGTCTATTAACATGTTGTATGTTAAGTGCCATCGCATTTGGCATGCTTCATGTGTTGGGTTGCTTTGCATATTTACATGTGTTATGCCTTTCATGTTGTTACATGTGTGTCATTAACATTGATGTTATATGCCTTGCATGCTTACCTGTTTAGTTCATGGTCCATTGCACATGGTTTTGTTGTTTGCATGATCATGTTGCACACATAGCTTACATGCCTAGGTTGCATTACATTGGCATGCATACTTTGCCTCTTGAATTGAGTATGATAGAGGTTGAGTTGATTGTTTGTTTATGTGCATTTCATCCCACATTGAAGTTGCACTCTTGGTTCTTTGGGCCATCATGCATTGCAATGCGTGATTGGTGGTCCGAGAACCGAGGCACATCTTCTTTTGAGTCCAAAACCTGATAAGGAGTGTGTTTGGTGCATACATGCTTTGAATTACATTGCCATGCAAGTTGTGTCCTCTGCTGCTGTGAGTTGCAGGTTCTGCAGGCATTTTGTGCCGACCGGCACTTTTTAGTGCCGACCGGCAGTCTACTGACAGCCGATGGATGAATTCAGTGCCGGTGGCCACATACTTCAGCCGGTGGTGTTCTATCCCAGCCGGTGGTGATCTCCAGTGCCCGAGGAAGTATTCCTGAAGTTTTGGCAGTCTTCAGAGGAGGGAAGCAGGGAAAACAGAAGCAATCATGCATGGCAATGCGATTCCGAGCGAGTGCCGAGCGTGTGATGCATCTTGCCCTCTTCCCGAGGCATTTACTGCTTTAATTAACTTAGTTAATTTGTTAATTAATTTAGTGAATTTGTAATATTTAATTAGCTTGCGTAGTTAATTAATTTGTATTATTCTTTTGGTCCCTCCGAGCGAGGGCAAATTTGTAATAAGTGTGTGTGAGTGGGTGTATGTCTTCCAACCCCCATTTCTTTCTCCCTTTTATTTATCCGCTTTCGATGGTAGATTAGGGCATACTTATTTTAGCATACCTTATGCAATGCATGCGTGCATCCATGCATTTGTTTACATGCACCGGGCTCGGTACATCATACAAACTGCATTGTATTTCCAAATCCAGATTGAATACGTGTTATTTGTAGCATTCCACATGCCATGTCTAGGATAGCCGAGCCTGTCTAGATTGCACCTTTGCCTGTGTTGCATTAGCCACTTAACATGAACTAGGTCATGCATGTTATGCTAACTGGTTTCTTGTTTTGGCACGGAGTACAATGTAAGTTTTATGTTTTAGCATGTCGCATGCGTGTGAATGTTAACATGACAGTATGTCTACCATGCGGCTAAGTGCTTATGTGATAAACTGTCTGAATGCCTGTGGGTGGAGGTTGGATTGCTTGAGTTGGAACAACTCATTGAAATCCGTATTTTAGCCTACTTGCGAGTAGCAAAAGAAAACGACACGTTTTTCGAGGCAAAACGGATATGCAATGTTTATTTCCAAGTTAGGCGATCTAGTCTATACTTTTGTATTGTGCGCATCACATAGTAATTCTAGGTTAATAATTGGAATAAGAACGCATAAAGTTTTCAAAAACGGATATCACGGTTAGTAGAGGCCGGTCTTCGGACGGGCGAAGGGTGCTCATAGTCGACCTTCCCGATCGTACCCAAGCTCTGAGCCAAGACCACTTTGGTGATGACGGACATGTATTCTAGACCGAGTCGTGGTTTCCTAAATTTCCCATTTTTAAAATATTTAGGTGGCGACTCAGACCGCAAAGCAATCCATGTTTGGCACTACTTTTCAAAAATCTGCTTTTTCAAACGATTTGCGGATTTGGACTCTTTGGTTTAGATTTAGAACCGACACATCGAGTCCGAATCAGAGCGGTTCACGGCGTCTCTGATAACAATGTTTGGACTTTTGTCTCCAGACCTAGAGACTTGAATGGGATAGGTACCCAGTGAATCTTTAAGAAGAAATCTGATGAGAATGGTACTGTTGTTAGAAATAAAGCTAGAACAGTTGCTCAAGGCTATACTCAAGTAGAGGGTGTTGACTATGATGAGACGTTTGCCCCAGTTGCATGTCTCAAATCTAGTCGTATTTTACTTGGTGTTGTATGCTTTCTTAGTTTCAAATTGTTTCAAATGGATGTGAAAAGTGCCTTTCTGAATGGATACTTGAAAGAAGAGGCTTATGTTGAGAAACCAAAAGGGTTTGAGGACCCAAAATGTCCAAACCATGTCTACAAGTTAGACAAGGCTTTGTATGGGTTGAAATAAGCCCCTCCGGCTTGGTATGATAAACTTACTGCCTTTCTTCTTGATAATGATTTTCAAAAGGGTAGTGTGGAAAAGACTTTATTTGTGAAACATACTAAGTCTCATGTACTTGTTGCTCAGATTTATGTTGATGATATTGTGTTTGGATCCACTGCTGATCATCTTGTTAAATACTTTTCGGATTGCATGACACATGAGTTTGAGATGAGCATGATGGGAGAGTTGTCTTATTTCTTAGGTCTTCAGATTAAACAGTCTCCTTTGGGTATGTTTGCTTCTCAGATTAAGTATCCCAAAAACCTTGGGTCTAAGTTTGGTCTTAAGTCGGCCAAACATGCGCGCACTCCCATGAGCACCACTCTTTACCTTTTCAAATATTCCTCTGGTACTGATGTTGATCCTACCCTTTATAGGAGTATGATAGGGAGTCTCTTGTACCTCATAGCCAGTCGTCCAGACATTGCATTTAGTGTAGGTGTTTGTGCCCGTTACCAAGCCTGTCCTAAAGAGTTTTATCTACTTGCAGTCAAACGCATCATTAAGTATGTTAATGGGACATTGGGTTATGGGATTTGGTTCACAACTGATACTACAGCTGAAATCACTAGTTTTTCTGATGCCGACTGGGATTTGATCCTACTCTTTTTTTGTGATAACACAAGTGCCATTAACATTTCTAAAAATCCTATCCAACACTCTCGCACCAAACACATTGACATTCGTCATCATTTCATTCGAGAGTTAGTGGAAGAGGGCCTTGTTGTTCTTGTACATGTACCCACTGAGCATCAAAAAGCTAATATCTTACAAAACCCCTTGATCTTTTTAGGTTTGAGTTCCTTAGAAAGACCTTGGGTGTAGTGCTCAGTCACTAAGGTGTTACCTATTACTTGAGTGGGTGTGAGTGATTGCTTTTATTTGTACTTGGATGCTATAATCTCATTTTCATTTATTCTTGTCATCTCTGCATTTAGACTCATATGAACACCTCTCATGCTGCTTGCAAAATTTCATTCTTCTTTGTTCATAGCTCATTCTGAATGCCTACGCTCATTGACTTCATGATCTCATTCTGTACACATTCTTGAGATAAACTGTTGCAGGGGTTTCCGCACAAGTGATCAAAGTTCTCTGTGGACCACTAACAATGTATCTTTTACATTATTGGAGGAATTGACCTAAACTGGCATATCTTGGGTGATGTTGAGTCTCTTAACCAGCTACTATCATTTTTTCACTTCCACGGTTCCTTCCTCAATTCATTGAAGTCCGGGCATTAGGAAAAGGCTACCTCATAGGCACTAACCAGGCCATCCTTATTGATTTCATGCTTCTTTGATTTGGTTTCCATACTCTTGAGCATGTATGCCACCAGTGAGTGCCCACAAGAAAGAAAAGTCAAAAAAAAAATATATATATATATATAAGGGACTCATTAATTGAGGGGGAGCCTCCGCGTTTACTCAACAAATACCCCTTGATTCCTAGTGGTTTGACTTTTCTCTGTGATATTTGGTTACTCTTGCCGGAGGTCTAACCATCCGATCACTATGAGGATTAACTCTAGCTCTATGGCCTCTCAAGGATTGCACACACACACTTTCATTTTTTGAGCTCTCATGATTGCATTTGAGTTGTGTATTCTCATGTAGCTTATAATCATTGATTAATTTTTTATCTGATTTGCTCATGATTTTGTGCTTCATAATGTCAGCTTTACAAGTTTGCGGGTTTCATGGTTTGTGGATTATCGCATCTTAGTGTCACATTCTTCCTATTATGCTCACTTATGTTTGTTTCAGGTCACACTTCCCAGTACGAGTTGTTTTTAATTGCTCCGCAAAGGTGGTTTATGGTCATTGTTGTTTTGCTTCCACGCTCGAGCGGAAACTCTCACGCTCAAGCATAGATTTCTTTCTTCCAGCATTTTTGCAGAGTTAACAAACTTCTGAGGGGGTGTTTTTTGCGCTCGAGCGCATCATTCCTTGCTTGAGCATAGCCACGTGTGTTCAGGCACATGCTCGAGCGTCAAACCCTCGCTCGAGCGGACTAGTTTGGTTTAAAAACTCAACCCTCGACTCTTTAGTCCATTTTTCCCCAAAACCTCTTCCTCTCTCCTAGGGCTTCGTCAGTGGTGCCTTGCCTTCCTCTTGCATCTTGGATTGCCTTGCGTGCATGATTTTCCTTGTTTTGGAGTGCTCTTCTTCCATCTCAATCATGTTCACCTCTAAACGTAAGAAGTCAACTACCACTCGCCCCTCTTTTAATACTGACCGGTTTCCCTCAGCAGATAAAGCCAAGTTGTTTAGAGAGTCATACCCCTCTACGACTGTCCATCTTGAACACAATGTACAGCCAAACACTTTTTGAGTCCATTCACATTCGCCCTTTGTTTGATCCTTTAGGGGGAGAATTGGTCCTTTCTTTCCCTAGCCGTCAAAATCTCGATTGGGTGTGGGAATTTTATTGTAATATTAAGGGGATTGACGTTGTTAGCCCTACTTGCAAGACCCGAGTCAGGTCTAAGTCTATCACTATTACCCCTAACCTTATTCGTGAGATATTGGGTATTGGTAAAGTCTTTCCTATTTACTATCCTTTCCCTATTCGACCCACATGTGATTTCAATTAGGTGGCCACTGCTTTATGTGGTACATCTCGTTTGTAGATCTAGAGCTCTTTGATCAAACAAAATGAGCTTCTTTCCCAATTCCATTTACTCAATCTCATTGTTTGTGCCAACATCATAGTGACCACTCACAGCTCCGAAATAAATCAAGAACAAGGTTTTGTCCTTTATTGCATTGCTCACTACGCTTTTTTCAACCTTGCCACCTTGATCATTCAAAAAATGGTCGTTGCGTTTGAGCGGAATAACCTTGGTCTTCCTTACGATTTCCTCATTAACCGTTTGCTCACCAAATTTGAGGTTCCATCTCTTGATGAGGATGACTTTGTTATCCCTACCTGCCCATTCACCAAGAAGGCTGTCTCTCAAAGTTAGTCTTATGTCAAGAGGGTCCCTTCTGGAGTGGGTATTTCTGGTGCAGGTGCAGGGGATGCTACTGTGGCCGAGGAGGCAGAGTATGATGTCTTTGCTGCAAGTGAGGCTAATGGTGAGGGGGAGTAGCTTCCTCCGATTCGTACTATCCAAGGCCAGCTGTGTTAGTTCGAGCAGTCCATGGTTTTACATTTTGATCGCTTAGAGGGCCGGATGGATATCTTTGAGGCTCGACTTACTGATCTTGAGACTACCTCTGATGCCCAACTCACTGCATTGGAGGCCTCTTCTAGGCGCATTCAGGAGTCAGTTGCTTAGTCCTCCTCTTATCTTTCCCAGATCTTGTCCCTCCTTTAGATATAGCCACCTCCACAGCCACCAACTCTGTGATATTTGTTTTCTTGGCTAGTATATTCTTTGCATAGTTTTTTTTTTCTTGTTTTCTGTTTCTTTTTAACTTATGTTTTCCTTCCAGACAAAAAGGGGTAGTAGATTGGGAGATATATTTTTGACTTTGTAGTTATTTGGAATTTGATGGCTTTGTTGGGTTTTGGGCATGGATATTTTTTATGCATGGATATTAGGATATTTTTTGACATTTGATAGATATATATATTTGGCTATTGTGCTTATTTTGATTTATTTGTCTTATCTAGTTCCACAATTTTGGTTTGTATGGTTGTTCCCACAGGTGGATTGTTCCAAATGTTCCTATGTGTTTCATTTTCAAATTCGACTCTTGTGGTTATGCAGTGGTTTTGCTGTTTTTTGTTTTTTTGTTTTTTTTTTAAAGTCGAGGCTTTTGATTGTGTGTGTTAGTGTGTTAGTGGGTTTATTTGATAGGAAAAAATTGTTAGAAAAGTTTTGTCTGGGAATTGACAAAGGGGGAGATTGTTAGGACCCTAATTGTCAATTCCGTGCACAAACTTGGTTTACATTGAGTTGTAATTTTCTTATTTGTTTGGTCGTCCCGCTCGAGTAGGGAACGTAATGCTCAAGCAGAGTTTCCACCATTGCAGTACTTTGGCTTGACTGAAAAAATACTGAGTGGTGTGATTTTACGCTCAAGCATGAACCTTGGTTTGGAACGCACATTGTAGTGTCCCCGCTCGAGCAACCATATCCATTCCTATGCTCGAGCGGACCTCGTGATTTCAGCATCTATAAAGCTGCAGGTTGCACCTTATCTAGGGTTACGTTTTTAGATCTTCTTTGAGGGTTTTCTTTTGGAGATATTTTTCTAGTTTTCCTTGATGTTTGATTGAGTTTTAAACTCATGTTTTGAGAAGCACACATCAAGGAGTTTGATTGATAATCTTTAAGAGTGTTCTTCTTTAGTGGAATCTGAAGATTCAAGCGCGGAGTAGTCGAAGGAGTTTGATGCTTGCACAGTCGTTGATTCGACAATAGATGTTGTGGATTCAACATCAATCTGATCAATTCCGAGACGAAGGTTGTGGTGGAAGATATACAGATTGTTGAAGATAAATTGGCAGCGTTTGGGTAATTTGTAATCTTTCTTTCTTTATTAGTGGATTGATTTCTAGTGTTACGCCTGTTGTTTTTTAATCACAATTGGTGGTGTTCCAATTGTGGTTTTTCTACGTAAAAATTGCTTGTGTCAATTTATTATGTTTAAAGCGACAATCTAAATCACTTTCGTATCTGCTAGATGATTTAGATTGTTAGTTTTAGTTGTATGGGGATTGATATAATTAAATCTTGATCTAACCACGAGTCACTTAGGTTTTTCACTATTGTACTCTTTTTCTTAGATCCACATTTGTCTTCAAATTACAGCAAAAATTTGGAGGACCAAACTTCCTAAAGAGGGAAGACTGTGATGACCCTACTCCGTATTATGCTTTAATATGCTAGAAATCAAAACAAGGAGAGAGAGGGTCACCCCTCTCTGATTTTGGCTCTCAAAAACACATAATAACCACTGAAAATCCGTTGGATTTCAGTGGTCAAAAGGGAAAACAAAGCTCAAAACAAAGGCCTTAATGCATGGCTCAAAACAAGGTGAAATGAAGCATGCAAGGGGGTAGATGACCCCCAACAGAAAAATGATCTTAAACAAACATGTTAAGGACCTCAAAATAAGATTTTTTTCAGTTTACACCAAAGCTCAAAAATGCTTGCAAGTATGGTTAAAAGATGGAGCAAAATAACGCTCAAAAGAGGGAATATGGTGTTATCCTTGTAGCTCAACAACTCCAGCAGCTTATGGACCAAAAATGCAGCTCCTTAGAACCTCCCAAGACCCTCCAAGAAGCTTAGGTTGGTGTTGGAGGTGTTAGGCTAAGAGGTAGTGTGCAAAGGGGCAAGAACTAGACCCTTTTGAACCCAAAATATAGAGATATAAAGAGAGATATATCTTCGAGCCTTAGACAATTTTTTTCAATCTCTCTAAAGGAGAGGGAGACCCTCTCTTATAGAGAAACAAGAGGGTTCAAGCTTCTTGGAGAAGCTAGAGCAAAGGTTCAAGCTTTCTTAAGAAGCTAAAACAAAGGTTCAAAAGGTTCAAGCTTCCTCAAGAAGCTAAAACGAAGGTTCAAAAAGTTCAAGCTTCCTCAAGAAGCTAAAACAAGGGTGCAAATCCTCCATACACGTGTATGGAGGGCAGGGCCTGTGCTTACCAGCTGGCATAGCTGGTATGCATAATGCCTGAAAAAGGCAAAGAAAAGGTCTCGGCCAGAAAAAGTGGCCGATCGACCAAAACAATGGTCAGCTAACCAAAAACATTACTGACCGGCCAACAACTTTGGCCGGTAGCAAGAAAACAGGGCCGGTGGCCTCAAGCCATGGTCGGTGAGGTGCGGGGATGGCTAACAAGCCATTCGCTGCCCTTAGAAGAAAAAACACAAGTGTTTGGTCCACAACCAAGCACAAAACAAACAAGTCGAGAGGTCTTGAGGCAAGGCGTGCAACCGAGACCTCCGAGAACTCAAAACGAAGACAAACATGGATGATCATCGAGTGTTCAAACGATGATGTCCAAGTCTTGGGGATGGTAAAAAATGGGGTGTCTACAGTTGCCCTTCTTTGACAGAACTCGAAAGTCATAACAATGACGGGAGTGACTGTCAAAGCCCAGAGACGATCCATTTTTTACAAGGCCGAAGACTTAGGCCAAGTTTGGGAACATCCCAAAAAGTCAAAAAGTCAAAAAGTTACTCAAAAAGTTAAAAAGTTATCACTATTCATTAAAAGTTAACAATTACGGCTGCACAATTCCCAATTCTAATTTTCCCCTACAAACCAATTTTTACAATTTTTTATTACACATTTTTTCATAAAAAGTCAACAAGTTAACCCAAACATTCATATTTTTAACCCAAACTTTTTAGTCTAAAAAGACAAAAAGTGCACTTATTTAGGACACCCCAAACAACCGCTTAGACAAAGCATACAAGCTTTAGATAAAAGATATGCGTCTGAGGGCAGGGGCAAAATACAAATGACATGCAAGATGCAAGAGCATAACTTATGATTATGCAAAGAGGGCTGCAATGAAACAATTATGCAAAATAAATGCAACATTTTAAGCGAATGCTATGCAAGCAAGTAAACACAAACCAAACTACATCTCTTGCAGAAAGGATGTAAGAAAATTATGCAATCTTAACCACGCACCACGTAGGAAAGACTAAGATCGACCATTGGGGACACCCAAGGTCTCAAACAAGATCCTAACGCATTGCACGCGAAAGGAAAGAGAGTGATACAAGCATTGGAACATGTTCCAAATGCTCTTAACAAAAGAGGGAGAAACACAGGGACATATCCTGGTGTTTCGGAAAAAGAACGAGAAACATAGGGACGTATCCCGGTGTTTCGAAAAAGGGGAAGAAACATAGGGACGTATCCCGGTGTTTCGGAAACGGAGAAGAAACATAGGGACGTATCCCGGTGTTTCGAAAAAAGAAGGAGAAACTTAGAGATGTATCTCGGTGTTTAGAAAAAAAAAGGAGAAACATAGGGACGTATCCCGGTGTTTCGAAAAAAGGAGAAGAAACATAAGGACATATCCCGGTGTTTCGGAAAAGGAGAAGAAACATAGGGACGTATCCCTGTGTTTTGGAGGAAGAAAAGAAACAGAGGGACGCATCCTGGTATTTCAGAGAAAGAGAAGAAACATAGGGACGTATCTCGGTGTTTTGAAAAAGGAGAAGAAACATAGGGATGTATCCCGGTGTTTCGAAAAAAGAAGGAGAAACATAGGGACGTATCCCGGTGTTTCGAAAAAGGAGGAAGAAACATAGGGACATATCCCCGTGTTTCGGAAAAGGAGAAGAACATAGGGACGTATCCCGGTGTTTCGGAGAAAGAGAAGAAACATAGGGACGTTTCCCGGTGTTTCGGAAAAGGGGAAGAAACATAGGGACATATCCCGGTGTTTCAGAAAAGGAGAAGAAACATAGGGACGTATCCCGGTGTTTTGAAAAAAGGAGAAACATAAGGACATATCCCGGTGTTTCGGAAAAGGGGAATAAACATAGGGATATATCCCAGTGTTTCGAAAAAGGGGAATAAACATAGGGATATATCCCGGTGTTTCGAAAAAAGAAGAAGAAACATAGGGACGTATCCCGGTGTTTCGGAGAAGGAGCGGAAACATAGGGACATATCCCGGTGTTTCGGAAAAGGAGAAGAAACATAGGGACGTATCCCGGTGTTTCAAAAAAAGAAGGAGAAACATAGGGACGTATCCCGGTGTTTCGGAAAAGGGTAAGAAACATAGGGACATATCCCGGTGTTTCGAAAAAGGAAAAGAAACATAGGGACGTATCCCGGTGTTTCGGAGAAGGAGCGAGAAACATAGGGACGTATTACGGTGTTTCGGAGAAAGAGTGAGAAACATAGGGACGTATCCCGGTGTTTCGGAGAAGGAGTATGCAAAACAATGCAAGTGGAATGTGCATGACAATGCAAGTGAAGAGGTGTGCATAACAATGCAGGTATAGTGCGTGACAACGTAAGTTAAAGAGGTGCATGACAATGCAAATAACGGTGAATGACAATGCAGGTGGGACGGTGCATAACAATGCAAGGGAAAAGTGCATAACAATGCAAGTGAAAAGGTGCATAAAAATACAACTGGAACGTGCATAACAATGCAAGTGGAGTATGCATAACAATGCAACTGAAAGGGTGCATAGCAACGCAGGCAAAGAGTGCATAACAATGCAAAGAGAACGGTACATAACAATGCATTTTCAGTGCAACATCACAGCATGTTTGAAGTAAACTACTGAATAAGGAAATACATGCCTTAACGAGACCAATTCAAACGCAACCTCCGATTTACCTCTCGGAGGACTTGGCAACACGCTCAGCTCAAAAAGGTATACCATGTTCATATTGGCGAGAGGTAACATCTGCATGTGAAACCCTTAGATGCTGCCTGAACTGCCATTCTGACTTGAAACAAGCTTACACTTGGGGTCGAGATACACTCATACTCCATAGAAACGGCGAGGTCTGAGAAGGTGCACCTGGAATGTAGTCTCGGAATTCGCTAGAGTTAAAATACACTAAGATGCTCCACATTTTCCCTCTTTTCTTTTGCTTTGCAGTCTGGAACCCACATAGCTTCAGATAGATCCTTGTTTTACTGTTCTCATATGACCTGGGTTGAACCCTGCGATGTTGTGAAATAACGAATTCTGTTTTGCACAAATGTGAAGAATGGCACTGCACTCTGAACACAAAACAACTTATTTTGAAATAAGAAATGAGTTTTTGACCGGGTATTGAGCCTACGACTAAACACAGCAAAAACGACTGAACCGAAAAACAAAGGGTAACAACCTAAACACATTGAGTAACACTCGAAATGACTCAAAACAAGAATCGAGATAGAACAAAAGACACGACGCTCGGACGTGCACAGGGAGCCTGTTTCACTGGGTATTGTTTCCCACCCTTTCTCATTTGGGATTCTCACATCACTCAGCCCTCAGGCTCTGTTTTTCTAAAAAAGCCCTTTTCTCACTTTTTCTCTCAACGCACATCTCTCTATTCTTCAATCTCTCATTTTTCATCCCTCCCCTGAGTGGTTGATGGATAAACAAGAAGTTGTGGGTTCATGCCCCAACACTATCAGCTCGCAGCTATTTCTTTTGTTGATGCTTAGTCGATGCCCCGGATGAGGGAATAAAGTATCTCGATCTGTCCCAATTCGTGCTTCACACTTGGCTTGATACCTCGTTGCTTGGAGGGTATAAGAGCTTTCAGCCCTTTGTTGTTAACCTTAGTCGTGCCCTTTTCTGGTGAATATGGTGCCCTTTCCGGCAAGTAAGTTGACAATGAGGGAAAAGACAGAACACCTGACTTAACTGTGCCCCTAGTTCATCATTTTGACAATTTTTTGTTTTGGTTTTCTACTAAAACAATTTTGACCAATATAAGGGTTAGATTAACACACTTGTTCAAATTTTTGATTCAAAATCATGCAAGTTAGGCTGTGAGTACTGGAAATTTTCCTTTTTTGGGTCCAAGAAAATGGTCTAGTTTTGGAAAGATGGAATAAATTTTCGAGAAAATTAGTCAACTTCAGTAAAAATTCTCAAAAACTATTTTTGCAAACGGCCACTGCTCAACGAGCACGTAACCTATTCTCAAGATGCACAACCTTGAATCGGAAGCAATGGAAGATTGCCCTTTGTCTGAAGGACACTACACAGCAACGACAAGTTGCCCCTTGTTTGAAAAGTACCGCAGCGCACTGTATGGCAACGGAAAGTTGCCCCTTGTTTGGATAACGCCACAGCACATTGTATGGCAACAGAAAGTTGCCCCTTGTTTGAATAGCGCCGCAGCACATTGTAACCAGTTCTCATAGCGATGGTCACAACCGAACTCTTGGACACAGGAATGACAAAGTTGATCAAAGCCATTGTATGGACACAGTTGATTTGGAAGTATTTATGGCTGGACTTCAGGATGAAGTTGCCTACGTATCCCAAAGATGGGAATCAAGCCTTACGTAGTTCGGGTTTAAGGTACACTCGGGTATTAACCTCTCATTTTGCACTCTAACTTTTGCCAATGCCGCCCTTTTTAGGTTTTCAACCTTGCGAGCTTTGTTCTTCTTTTCTTTTCAATTCTTTTCTACTTTTTTTCTTTTTCATCTTTTCCTTTCATTTTCTTCATTTTTCTTCTTTTTCTTTTTTTCATTCTTTGCATTTTTCTTTTGCTTTTTTTTTTCTTTTTTAGTTCTTTTTCTTGCTCTAACTTTTGCCTAGGTCGCCATTCCGGGTTTTCGGCCTAGCAAGCCTCTCAAGGGTAAAAGTGTAGCTTTGTCCATGTCAAATGGCTTTAAGATCTTGAAGTCATCTGAATCCAGAAGAGTGGCTGCTGTTCGCTGATGATATTGGAGTCCATCAAATGGGGGCTGAATTTGCCCCTAGTGTTATGGATAGTAACTCGGTTGTTCTTCAACAAAACTTTCTTCTTTCCTCCCCTCTGGGATTTGGCATTCTTGCCGATCTTCATTGATTTGCGGAATGATCCATCTTCGGCTCTTCGAGCGCAACGGACATTTTTGCCCCTAGGTCCAGGGGTACTTCTGATCTAGCTTTGCAAGCTTCTTTTGATGACATCTGATCTTCTCGATCTGACTTTCTTGCCGCTAATTCATGGGCTGCTTCAAATCTGGCCACACAGGCCTCCTTCGATGGTTGACCATTGAACACTCTGAATTTAAATTCAAGGTTTGAAAGCAAAGGGAGTTAGTCTCGAGGCTGAGAGCGATCCTAGACCGCGCAATCTCAAGAGCAATTCCACACAGGCCTTCGCAGGACGGCGCAAAACACATTTTTTTTTGAAATCTTTTAAGAAAGCGACCAATCGCTCGTGCTGAAGACAATGTAGAACCAATCTGGATCAAGCCAGGAGCCTTCTCAGTACTCACATTAACAAACATGATCTCATTTATTAAGGGCTTAGCATGCCTCTCTTTCTCTCAATTGATCAAATTTTTGCAAATCCCCAGGAATTCCTTCCTCTTTGTTTTCAATACATTGTTCAAAAAGTTTTGAAAAACTTAGGTCAATGTAGTGACTTAAAGGCACAGGAGGAGTAGGTGAAAATGTACTACCGTTTCATTCAAATATGTTAGCACAACTGGCTTGAGGCAGAAACAAGCACAAAACATTAAAACCACTGCTGTTTCATTCATATCTTCTGGTGTAACTGGCTCCATGACAGAAACAGACTCAAAAGAAAGAGAAAAGACAAACACAAAACAAGATAGTGATGTCCGAGGTAACAATCCCGGAATCACCCGACTCTAGCACAACAGGACTGACTCGATACAATAAGACAGACCCAACTGACTCAGTACAAAAAGACTGACTCAATACAATACAACAAGACTGACCCAATACCCAAGTCAGAAAGTAAAAATAACCAGCATTCGCATATCCTCAAAACAGTGCGTGCCATACGCTACATCTGGAGTAAACTGAGCGCCGCCCGTAGGTGGTTCATCCCCCAATCACATCACATTATTCCCCAAGTTCACTGATTTAGTGCCGATAGACTTTGCAAGACTGGTGCGGCGATGACCTTGTTGTCAATCAAATTTTGTATCTCGTGGGGAAGACAGATGCAACTATCAACGTCATGACCAGTTTGTTGATGGAAAGCACAATACTTAGCCAGGTTATGCTTTGGAGGGAGAGGATCGGGTAGAGGCCGTTGTTCTAACGGTTTCGGATGTCTTTTCCTGAGTAGGACCCCTAGAGCTTTAAACAAAGGCATATAAAGTGGGGTGAAAACCCTCTTGCCTCGGGGTAGATAGTCCGAAGTTCGGGGGTTTGGATTGGATGTACCAACAAAGGGGGTGGCTTTTTTCGAAGTGGTGGTGACCATTCCAACTTCAGAGGATCTTGTAGCTGCGTCACCACTAGTGGTCGCATTTGAACTACGTGTATAACCCTTCTTGGGTGACTCCCTTTTGTGGTCAATCAGACCTTGTTTCATTGCATCTTCAATCTGTACCCCAATCTCGTGTAGGTTCACAAAAGTGGGAAGGGGTAAGACGATCATCTTTTGCATCAGCCTGGGTTGGAGGTTGCGCACAACCATCCTTATCTGATCTTTGTCGGAAGGCCTTGTAGTGATCATCGAGGCCTTTGCCCTCCATTTTGTCACAAACTCTGAAAAACCCTCATTTGGCTCTTAGCGGGTGACTTCAAGATCACAAGTTGTGACCTCGATCTGTGTGCTATAAGAGTATTGGGCGATGAAGGTCTCAGCTATCTCTTCCCAGTTCTGTTTCATAGAGTTCTCCAATTTCGCATACCAGACTACAGCTATCCCAGACATGGTTCGGCCGAAGAGAGACAACTTCTGGGCTGTGGTCAAACCCATTGGCCTCAGGATATCAGAAAATAGGTGGAGGTGCACCATTGGGTCACCAGAACCATCGAAGCGGTTGATATGTGGCATCTTAAAACGATCCGGCAGCGTCACGGCTGAGTCGGTGTACCCATCCTCAATATCTGGAATGGACTTCACACCCTGAGATTTCTTGAACAACTTTTCAAGCTTGCTCACTTTTAATGCTGTGGGTTCCACTTCGAACTCGAAGGGAGAAGTTGGTGGGTTGATCTGTGCCTTGGATAGCTGAGGTAGGATCGGAGGTGGAGCCGGCCCTATTGGAATGTCCGTATCTTCTTGGACATTAGTTGCCTCCCCGAGTATTGGCACTCCTGGCGGGGGTGGAGCTTGAGGAGCTTGGTCTGAAGCCGATGCTCCGGTTTGTTGTAGCTTGGCAATTAACTCTGCCTGTTAGCCATGACCTCGGCCTGTTGTTTGGCAAATTCGGTTTGACGAACAGCGTCCTGCTGCATGATTTTCATACTTTCTTGGAGTTGACGCATCATTTCCTCCATTCCTACCATACTGCCCTGATCTAGCTAAATAATAGGTGTATCTCCCTAAGGTAAAAACAGATATCTCAACCCGACTGCGCACAGGTGAGATGGATAGGGATCACTGGTCTGAAGACTGTTGAACTGATGATCTGTGCCTGACTGGCCTTTTTACCCTGCATCTGGCGAAGGAACACTGATTTGCCCTTGAACTGAATCTCTGACCTGACAAAGTCTATCAACACAAATCCAATGTACCCGCGAGATGTTGGAGCCTTCTGAAGCTATGGTTCCGAGACTACCTTACAAAAGAAGAAAACAGACAGCATCTCAGCCTGATTTCACCAAAACAGATATGAGCATAGCTGAATAACTGCATTCGACCACTGATCATTGTTCCCCAAATTACTGCCCCAAAACTGAATCTGATACCCGCAGATATAACTGATTCTCAAAACACTGATGCCCGCAAGCCTGATACCCGGACTTGCAGACTGATACATGCATTCCTGTAGAGACACACTCTAAAAGCACATAGCAAGCAAGTGAGAGCGAAAAACACCCCTATGTTGGGGTAGGGTTTCCCTGTCCTATTTTGTTAGGAACTAGGGTTTCACTACGCACATAGCGGTTTCAAACAACCTATAATCGGGTGAGCAACCTGTCCTAGTTTGGGATAGTCACTATAGATTCCGATATGCACTAGGTCGAATGGTAAAAAAGGGTGCCTCGGTAAAAACCAGGGTTTGTGTTCCCATCGTGGCAAAGCCCGTAACCGGTCAGCCTTATGTCACGCTTCTCAAAACGAGCCTTTGGTAAACCGTTCAGGAATAGCAGACGGCAAACACTGTGTCCTAGGCGCACCAATGCACATGCAATGCAAAGAAATACGTAAGTGTAATCAAAACAGGATATCTTGAGTTCGAGTCAAGTTCTCTAAATCCCCAGCAGAGTCGCCAAAAACTGTAGACGTCCCAGAACGTCTCAGGAGGGAATCCCGTTTTGTTCATTGGGCTTACTACAGCTCGGACTCAAATGTCACGGTTCTGAATCTAATCCCGCAAAGTGCAGTGCGAGACCGATAAATCACCAAAGAGTCCAAATCCGGCAAATCGTTTTGAAAAATATATTTTTAGAAAGAAGTGCTAAACATGGACTGCTTTGCCAGATACAGAGTCGCCACCTAAATATTTTGTTTTTGTGGGAATTTAGGAAACCCTGACTCGTGCCTAAGGCCACGTGTCCATCATCACCAAAGTTGCCTCGGCTTGGGAACTTGGGTACGATTGGGGAAGGTCATTTCATGAGCACCCCCGCTCGCTCAATCAAAGATCGGCCACTACTAAGCATGATATCGAGTTTTTGAAAACACATGTGCTCTTATTCCGGTTTATTAGCCTAGAATTACTATGTGATACGCACAGCATACAAGTATAGACTGGATTACCTAAGTTGGAACAAAGCATCGTATATCCGTTTGTTTTGAAAATAGATTGAAGTTTGCTACTCGTAAGTAGGCTAAAACACGGGTTTCGACGAATTATTCCAATCCAAGCAACCCAACCTTCACCCACAGGCATTCAGGCAGTTATATCACATAAGCAATTAGCCTCATGGCAAGCATGCTTTCATGTTAACACTCACACACATGCAAGATGCTAAAGCATAAAAGCTTACCTAGTACTCCGAGCCAAAACAATAGCTAGTTAGAAATCAATGCATGATCCTAGCTATGTTAAGTTGGCTAATGCAACACATGCAAAATGTGACTAGAAATAGGCTCGGCTATTCTAAGATGGCATGTGAAATGCAACGATTTGATGCATGTATTCAAACTTAGAATTGAAATACAATGCAGTTTGTATGATGCGCCGAGCCCGGTGCATGTAAGGCAGATGAATGATGCAAACATGCGAGCACAAGGATGCTAATTGAAACATGACCTAAAACTAACCATTGAAAGTGGGTAAGTAAAAGGGAGAAAGACGTGGGGTTGGAAGACATTCACACACTCACGCACACTTATTACAAAATTCGCCCTCTCGACGGAGGGTCTGAAAGAATAAAACAAATTAACTAACTAACAAAGGTAATCAATTATTACAAAACCACTTAACTAGTCAAACAAACTAATTAAGCTAATAAAGCAATAAAGCAGCCTCGGGAAGAGGGACAAATGCATGCATGCTCGGCTCCGCTCGAAAATCCATCACCATACTCATGCTGCCTCTGTTTACACTGCTCTGCACCTCTGAACACTGCACAAGTCTCAAAGTTGCTTCTAAACTACTCCCTGAGGGTTGTGGGAGTCCACCGACCAAGTGAAAACACCACCGGCCATGGAAATATGGTCATCGACCAAAAATGGGATCACCGGCTGGATATTGGTAGTCGGCCGGCACTGAAAGTAGCCGACCGGCCATTTCTTCCTGCAGAACACTGGTTTTGCTGCAACATATGACAGACAGTGCATGACGTGGAATTTAAAAGCCAAATGTATGCACGACCACCCTCCCTATCATGTTATGGACTCAAGGGAGTATGGCCCTCGACCCTCGAGCCACCAATCACGCATTTCGATGCATGATGGCCAAGGAGTTGAATTGCACGACTCAATGTGAAATGAATGCACACGTAAACACCTAAAGCCAACAACTCTATCATGGATAGTCAAGAGTGTCGGCGACTGGGAATTGAAACACGTTTCGTCACTTTGAGTACGAAACGTCCCTCGTTTCCCGTGTTTGGACTAACTCCTATTCCAAACACGATGCAACACACAATGCATGCACCAATGCAACTCTAGCATGCAACCTAAATGCAATGCGACTAAATGATGCAAACATGCAAGGGATGACATGCAAGGGTGCAACTAGCATACGCAATGCTATGAACTACGAATGGCATACTCAATGCACATGATGCTATATGGCATATACACCGCACATATGACGATGGACATACACAAAGGCATAATCAAGGCATACACAATGCGACGATCAAGCATGCGACAACATGGACATGGCATACACAATGCAAGATGGACTTAAACTAAAATGAATGGGCCTCAGCCACACTCAAATTAGTGGCCAAACATGATGAAATTAGGCAACAAAAACACATGCAAACATGCACAAATGCAATGGACCAAACCTAAGGCACCAAATGCAACTCTACCAAAGCATGGCAATGGATGAAATATGGCATACGATCACACATTTTCCAGCTCTGAAATGACATGTAAGATGGTCCCAAATCATGTAAACACCTCACACAATGCATGCTAGATGGCCCGGATACCGAAACTAGTGAAGTGCATTACACTAGAGGTACACAAAGCAATGCTCAAATGACCCAACTAGCCCTAAAAAGTCCCTATGTAGGTCCAAGATAGTGGGAACATGGTCTAAAATGATGGCTCAAAATGCATAGAAATGAAGCTCATGCAATGGTCCATAAATGAGGTATTCACGCACAACTCTCAAACACATTTAAAGAATGGAAAACATGGGAATATGGCACAAGTATAGGCTCTGAAATGACATGCTCAATGGCCCCAAAACATGAAAACACCTCAGTATAAGCATGCAATAGGCTTCAAAACTCAAGGCTAGGCAAGGGTATTACACTACAACCATGCATAGCAAGCATCATTCAACCATGAGGCATAAAAACAGAGCTAAGGCAGTCCAAAACATGCCCAAAATCAGTTTAAGGCATGGCCAAAAAGTGCTAGAATCAAAGACCAAAATAGTATGCAATACAAGCTAGTGAAGAGGGTTTACACTACCAGTATATAAAGCATTCAAGAGGTCACTAAACCAGAAAAATTCAGAGGTATGACATGCCGAATAAACCCCAAAAACTGATTGAAACATGGTCAATGCATGCAAGAATGACATGCTCCTTTGATAGGCTATGAAGAGGGTTATTCTACACATGCAAGATGGACACCCAATATGGAAAAAAAAGCTATGGAAAGAGCCTATGCAGGTCCTAAAACTCACCAAAAATGGCCTGAAATATGGCTTGGAAGCATGCAAATAAGGGCTCCTTTGTTAGGCCAAATATGCTAGAAATCAAAACAAGGAGAGAGAGGGTCACCCCTCTTTGATTTTGGCTCTCAAAAAAACATAGTAACCACAGAAAATCCATTGGATTTCAATGGTCAAAAGGGAAAACAAAGCTCAAAACAAAGGTCTTAATGCATGGCTCAAAACAAGGTGAAATGAAGCATGCAACGGGGTAGATGACCCCCAACAGAAACATGATCTTAAACAAACATGTTAAGGACCTCAAAATAAGACTTTTTTCAGTTTACACCAAAGCTCAAAAATGCTTTCAAGTATGGCTAAAAGATGGAGCAAAATAAAGCTCAAAAGAGAGAATAGGGTGTTACCCTTGCAGCTCAGCAACTCCAGCAGCATATGGACCAAAAATGCAGCTCCTTAGGACCTCTAAAGACCCTCCAAGAAGCTTAGGTTGGTGTTGGAGGTGTTAGGCTAAGAGGTAGTGTGCAAAGGGGCAAGAACTAGACCCTTTTGAACCCAAAATATAGAGATATAAAGAGAGATATATCTTGGAGCCTTAGACAATTTTTTTCAACCTCTCTAAAGGAGAGGGAGACCCTCTCTTATAGAGAAACAAGAGGGTTCAAGTTTCTTGGAGAAGCTAGAGCAAAGGTTCAAGCTTCTTGGAGAAACTAGAGGAAAGGTTCAGGTTTCTTGGAGAAACTAGAGCAAAGGTTCAAGCTTCCTCAAGAAGCTAAAACAAAGGTTCAAAAGGTTCAAGCTTTCTCAAGAAGCTAAAATGAAGGTTCAAAAGGTTCAAGCTTTCTCAAGAAGCTAAAACAAGGGTTGAAAAGGTTCAAGCTTCCTCAAGAAGCTAAAACGAAGGTTCAAAAGGTTAAAGCTTCCTCAAGAAGCTAAAACAAGGGTGCAAATGCCTGTAAAAGGCAAAGAAAAGGTCTCGGCCAGAAAAAGTGGCCGATCGACCAAAACAATGGTCGGCTGGCCAAAAACATTGCCAATCGGCCAACACCTTTGGCCGGTAGCAAGAAAATAGCGCCGGTGGCCTCAAGCCATGGCCGGTGAGGTGTGGGGATGGCTAACAAGCCATTCCCTACCCTTAGAAGAAAAAACACAAGTGTTTGGTCCACAACCGAGCACAAAACAAACAAGTCGAGAGGTCTTGAGGCAAGGCGTGCAACCGAGACCTCTGAGAACTCAAAACGAACACAAACATGGATGATCATCGAGTGTTCAAACGATGACGTTCAAGTCTTGAGGACGGTCAAAAATGGGGTGTCTACAGTAGTGTCCAGATAAGCTGGTTGGATTCAAATCAGCTAGAAATAAACAACGGTTGGTTTGGTGACGAAGAGCTAGATGAGATGGAACAGACAAAAGGGGTCAAGGAGGAAAAAGCCGAGACCACATCCATTACTAGTACAGAACAAGTGCTGGAACAATTCCAGCAGGAGAGAATGGAAAAAAGTCAAAGGAAGAAGGCCTTGCTAGAAACCAAAACCATAGTGGGAAAGGAAGTGTATGTTGCTGAGGGGCGTGATGTGAACATGCTCCAAGTAAAGTCTGATAAAAGCTTGGCCATGACTGCCGGAGAGTTGTGGGAAGATAATGATCTGAGTCATGCATAGACGGAGGAAGGGTGGAAATCCAATACCCCCGACGATACGTGGTATACGGACGAAATCAATCACATGACCCGGAGTGGTCGGTACTTCAAACCTGCGGCTGTAGATCAACCAGAATCCTCGAACAAAGAGGTTAATAACACTAGAGAGAAACACTGTGAAGACAACTTGGTTTCGAAACAGCTCAAGAAGATTCAGGCAGATATCTCAATCTGGGGATTGATAATGGCTTCCTGGGAACATAGGCAAGCATTGCTAGAGGTAATGAATCGCATCAAATTGCCTATTGACACTACCGCTGATCAACTGGTGTCGTTAGTCACATCCGGCGATGTTACGCCAGTGATATCTTTCACGGATAAAGAGCTACCACCTAAGGGTGCCAACCACAATCGGCCCTTGTATGTAACTCTGGAGAGCCGAAAGAAGTGGATTCCGGTAGTGTTAGTAGATACTGGATCAGCGATCAATGTGTGTCCAGCACGGACTACTTATGCCATAGGTTTGAGGCCTGTTGACTTCACACCCACAACTCAAGCCATCCAAGCTTATGACAATACAAGCTAGGATGTCATAGGCACATTCAAGAGCCATATCCTGATCGGCCCGTTCGAACATGAGGTAGAATTCCATGTAATGGATGTTCCACCTACCTTCAATCTACTGTTGGGAAGGCCTTGGCTGCATCAGATAAAAGTTGTGTCATCAATAGTCCATCAGTTGGTGAAATACCCCTTCAAAGTTGGGATTGCTATGGTGTACGGTAATTCGTCGATCCACCCTCCCCAGGGAACTGCCACACCAGTGTTGGAAATCATATACAGGGAAGAAGATGTATTCCTCTCTGGCTTCTCACTAACAGAAGCTCGGGTAGTCCAATCTATCATCGCAGAAGCTGACGGAATCTATGTGAGTGCTCAATCCATCTACAAGATGAACAAACAGGGGCATATGCCTGGATCAGGACTAGGCAGGAGTGGCAGGCAAGGAGGCGCTGTTACCAAGGAGCTAATTCACAACCCCCACACTTTTGGGCTGGGATACAAACCTACTGCTGAGGATTGGCAAAGGAAGTGGGCTGAGTTGAGAGGAAGAATTAAAGCAAAGAAGGATGGAAAACAATACGAGTTAGTTCACAAACCAACACGGGGAACCTTGAACGGACGCTTTGTTCGCCAAGGGGAAGATTTCTCCTTTTGTGGATTTCCAGAGCCTTGGTTTGACCAGGAGACGAAGACAATCTATCTCGGATTTGAGATCTTCTTGGGGCACCAGTTACTAGAAGAGGAAGATGAGCAGATGGACCTGAGTACTAATACAGGTCAAGGTAGGACTGTAACTGTGAACGTTAAAGAAGAAGAGCTGTTGGGAAAAACACTGATTGACCTACTAGCAAATTCTACTGTTAGAACTGAGTATGACAACTTGGGGGATAGTTTTACTATCTCAATGATCGGGGATAAACCAGAAGCGGATTTCTCTAAACTTATTGTGGATGCATCTGAGGCTCCACACCTAATCTGGAAATTTGAAAAGGGCATCATCAGTAGTTCTGAATCGGATAATAAGTTTGAATCTGATTCCATCGAGTCTATTGAGTCGGAGTCAAATTCAAGTTCTTCTGAGTCTGGTATTTCCGGGAGTGGTAACCTGGATGCCAAAGTCCTGTCAAAGTCTTCTTTTAGTTTTTCTTTTGAGTCAACTGTAACCGAGGACCCAGGCTTTACTAATGGGAATATCGTAGAGTTTGCCTACTTCTCTATGCCTTTAGTTTGTTGCACTGATCTCGATTTTCAAAATCTTGACTTAAACGAAGAGGAACAAATTCCTCGGGCTTTGAAAAATTTGGTTGACCAAGAGGAGGAGAGGCGCATTAAGCCCTACACGGATGAAATCACTGCAATTAATGTGGGTACTGAGGAGGATCCCCGTTTACTCCAGATCGGATCCACGTTGTCTTCGGAGGAACACGAGCGTTTAATCGCTTTTTTTAAAAAATTTTAAAGATGTTTTCACGTGGTCCTACGAAGACATGCTTGGAATAGATCCTGAGATTGTACAAAGACCGATCCTCTTAATCCGAGGCCCGACGATCAAAGCGAAGCTCAGAGTTTGCCCAGATTGGGCATTAAAGATCAAAGAAGAGGTCAGCAAACAGATTGATGCAGGTTTCTTGATGGTATCTGAGTACCCGACTTAGTTGGCTAATGTCGTTCCCGTTCCAAAGAAGGACAGTAGAATTAGGGTCTGCGTCGACTTCTGGGATCTAAATAGAGCAAGTCCAAAAGATGATTTTCCATTGCCACACATCGATGAACTGGTAGACTTCACAGCTAGCCATGCTTTGCTTTCATTCATGGATGGGTTTTCTGGGTATAATCAGATTTCGATGGCACTAGAGGATAGAGAGACAGCTGCTTTCACCACGCCGTGGGGTACCTACTGTTTTAGAGTTATGCCTTTTGGACTAAAAAATGCTGGGGCTACATATCAGCTGGCTGCAACCACCATTTTGCATGACATGATCCACAAGGAGGTTGAGGTGTATGTGGACGATATGATCATCAAGTCTAAAGAGCGAGAAGGTCACTACACCGCATTGGAAAAAAATTTTGAGCGGATCAAGGAGTATAGACTGAGGTTAAACCCACAGAAAAGCACCTTCGGGGTAACTACAGGAAAAATGTTGGGATTTCTGATTACACAAAGGGGAATTGAAGTAGATCCCTCCAAAATCAAGGCCATCATAGAAATGCCACCACCAAGGACTGAAAAGGAGGTGTGCGGCTTTCTGGGTAAGGTGCAATTCATAAGACGGTTTATCTCAAAATTAACCTTGACTTGTGAACCACTGTTTGGTCTGTTGAAGAAAGGAAAGAAATTCCAATGGGATGATCGGTGTCAATTCGCCTTCGAGCAGGTTAAGCAATGCCTTCAGAATCCTCCTGTATTGTCGCCACCAGAACCGGGGAAACCACTGATCTTGTATTTATCAGTAACAAATTCAACCATGGGGTGCATGCTAGTGCAAGAAGAAGAAGCGAAGGTGGAGAAGGCTATCTATTATCTAAGCAAGAAGATGCTAGAATATGAAACTCGCTACACTCCTCTCGCGAAAGCTTCCTTAGCTTTGGTTTGGGCAACGAGGAAGTTGAGACACTACCTGTTAGCTCATTCTGTAATTCTGGTTTCAAGTTTAGATCCCATCAAATATCTCTTTGAGAAACCAGCACTTACGGGTAAGCTAGCTCGTTGGTTGTTTCTTCTCTCCAAGTTTAACCTCAAGTATGTTGCACGCAAATCAGTCAAAGGGAGAGCTGTAGCGGAATTTCTGTCGGATCACCTAGTAGAAGGAAATGATGAAGCAGTGGAGTATCTATTCCCAGATGAAGACATCCTGCAGATAGAAAAGGAACCATGGACAATGTACTTTGACGGAGCGTCTAATCAGTATGGCTATGGTATCGGTGTGTTGCTCATAGCACCCAATGATTCACACATACCTCTAGCCTTCAAACTTTGGTTTAAAGTATCCAACAATGAAACAGAATACAAAGCATGTATTGTTGGTTTGGAAGCTGCCCTAGAACTAGGGGCAATAAGATTGGATGTTATCAAAGATTCGAATTTGGTTGTGTCTCAAGCTAACGGAGATTGGCGAGTTAAGGAAGAGAAAATGAAGGTTTATCATCAGGCCCTGGATGTGTTAATTCCGAGGTTTGAGAAATTGACATTCACACATTTGCTCAGAGAGAACAACCGATTTGCTAATGTGTTAGCGACTTTATCTTCCATGGTGGACATTCCGCTTGGAGTGAAGATGCGCTCGATCATCATTGAACAGAAGTATACGCCGGCGTATGAGACCGTTGCCGTGATAGATGAGGTTCAAGACACGAACCCTTGGTATTATGACATCTGGAATTTCCTGGACAAAGAGGCGTACCCACCAGGGTCAAGTGCCAAGGACAAAAGGGGAATACGTCGTCTGGCCATCCAATTCATCATCTGCGGAAACAAGTTGTACAAAAGAGGCCATTTGGGAATGCATAAGTTGTGTGTTGAGGAAGGAGAATCAAGGCGCCTTATGGAAGCTATCCACGGAGGAGAGTGCGGAGCTCACATGAATGGTGTGATGCTAGCTTGGAAAATTCTTAGACAAGGCTATTACTGGTCAACCATGGAGAAGGACTGTATTGGCTTTGTATGGCGATGACACAAATGTCAAATCCATGCCAATCGCATGAACATTTCACCGTCGAAACTCTACAATATGACTTCACCATGGCCTTTCCCAGTCTCGGGAATTGACGTTATCGGTGCAGTCACGCCAAAGGGGTCAAACGGGCATGAGTTCATTTTGGCAGCAATCGACTACTTCACAAAGTGGGTGGAGGCCCAATCCTATGCCGTTCTAAAGGCGTCGCATGTGGCTAAGTTCATCAAGAACAACATCATCTATCAGTATGGGGTGCCCAACGAGATCATCTCAGATAATGGCTCGCATTTCAAGAAAGAGGTGATAGACGTGCTTGAGAAATATAACGTGGCTTTCCATAAGTCATCAACATATAGGCCGCAGACCAATGGAGCTGTTGAGGCTGCAAACAAAAACATCAAGAGAATTTTGTAGAAAATGGTTGAAACCTACAAGGACTGGCTGGAGAAACTTCCATTCGCACTTTGGGGTTACAGAACGTCGATCCGAACATCTACAGGAGCAACCCCTTATTCTCTTGTTTTTGGGATGGAAGTTGTTCTGCCAATCGAGATTGAAGTACCGTCGCTAAGAATTATGGTTGAGTGTCAGATAGCGGAGGTGGACTGGCAACAAAGTAGATTTGAAGAATTGATGTTGTTTGACGAGAGGAGGTTGAAGGCATTGTATCATATCCAAGGTTACCAGTGTAGAATTGCGAGGGCCTTTAACAAGAAAGTCAAGTCCAGAAATCTCAATGAAGGAGACATGGTGCTCAAAGACAACCGAGCCCCCATCCATGACCCTAGGGGCAAGTTCAGACCCAATTGGATTGGCCCTTATATCATCAAGTCAGTCTGGTCCGGAGAAGCAATTATTCTTATGGATTTGGATGGCCTAGAGTTTTCTCAACCGATCAACATGGACAAGTTGAAGAAATATTATCCCTGAGAGGCTCGCTAGGCCGAAAACCTGAAAGGGCAACCTAGGCAAAAGTTAGAGCATAAAAAAAAAAAAAACAAAAAAAATAAAAAGAAGTATAAATAAAGAAAAACTAAGCTCGCAAGGCCGAAAACCCGAAAGGGCAACCTTGGCAAAAGTTAGAGCGCAAAAGGAAAGAATAAATACTCGAGTGAACCCTCTTCGAACTACGTAAGGCCTGATTCTCATCTTTGGGATACGTAGGCAACTTTATCCCGAAGTTCAGCCATCAATATTTTTCAACCCAACTGTCCTGTTCATCTGGTTTAGTCAATCTGTCATTCTCCATCCGTCATTCTCCACCGTTTGTCGACTTGGTTATGATCTTCTGATTTGGGGCTGTACAGTCTTAGGATTAATTCCGTATGTATCCGGTGGTGACCATTTCCAGAAAAAAAAAAAAACAAAAACAAAAAGAAAAAAATGTTTTGAAAAGTTTTAATTCAATTTTTGTTTCTCTTCTCAAAACTTTACCGTTTACAACACAAAAGGAAACTTTTCAATACTCACTTTAATTTTATTGATTTATCACAAGTACATTGTAAGGCCCCTGAAATATGTATTTACTTTTAAGACCCTAATGTTGAATTATATTTATTTGTTTATTTATTTTTAGCCCCTCGTTTACTTGAATTAATTCGAATCTTGTCGGTTAGCAATTGCTATTTTTATTTTTATCGAAATAGAAATTTCTCTAACCATATTAGGTTCCCTAACTTAATTTAATTCTACCTAGGTTACATGTATTTAACTTCAAGCCCTCATATTTTCTTTTAAAATTTCTAAACTTGCCCCAAAATAGTACTCATATCTTGTACCTTGGTATGCCATCAATCTTGCTATATATATACATATACACCTAGGAGAATGTGCCTAGAACTTAAAATAATTAAAAAAAAAAAGAAAATTAGTCCCTTCACATCCCTATGGCTAGCCCTTCCTTGGAGAATGTGAGAAACCTATTTCCAAGACACACCATCATGAGATATTCTAGGAAATCCAAACCTAATGACCTAGACCTAGGTTGCAAATCTCAAGACTAGTTACCTTTTAACTAAAAATCAACTAATTGATGCCAAAACCTATAATTTAGCACCTTAGTTACTCCCATCCCTTTTGACACCAACCAAAATCCTAGCTTTCCATCCAATTCCAACTAAAGGGCTTTTATGTCCTTTTACCCCAAATTTGCCTATATATACCACACCCTCCCTAGCTTGCAAATATACACACAACACACTCACTCACACACATTTTGGTTAGAGAGAGCAAGGAAGAGAAATCTAGAGGAGAAGAAGGAGGAAGAAATGAGAGTTTCTTGTGCAAAGCTTGGAGGGTAAGCCACCAACACAACCCTCTCTTCATTTCCTTTTCTAATGCATGTTTTTAAAGATTCTAAATAAGTTTCAGATCTGTTATTATCAAGTTCCTATGTTGAAAATATTAAGATTCGAGTATTGTTACCATCTCTCATGTATTTTACCCATTTTGGCACAAAACCATCTTCTTTTGTACACATCTCTCAACTTTTCATGGGTACTCTTTCAAACAAATTTTCTGAGTTAAACATGTGATAGTTAGCATATTTTCTTCACAAAATAATGAAACTTTCCCATGGTGGAACCCCCTTTTTATAAATTTCATTGTTTTGGGCATTCTACCTTAAAACCTATTTTTTTTAGTCAACTTTCAAAAATTCCAGAAAAATGTACAAAAATATTTTGAACCTCTATTTTATGTCAAAACCTTCCTTAAGGAGTTAGCTTTCAACTAAAATTGGTTTCATAAAAAAAAATTAAGCGGTTTGAAAGAAAATCAAGTTTTCGTAACGGTCGACGGATCTGGACAGCGCTGGACTATTTCCTAAATAACTTAAAATCTGGAAAAGCAAACCCATTTCCGAAAAATGTTCTAGAAACTAGATCAAATTCTCTACAAACCATAGGAAGACCGAGCTCGGTGGATGATCTAAAGTAGTCCTTTCATATTAATCTTCACGCGATGTTAAATTTAGAAATTTGTTATGTATGGATGTTTTGTGCCCTTGTATTCATGAAAATGTTTAATGGCTTATGATCATATCTTGGCAAGATGTTGTATGTGCATGTTATGCTATTTATCTTTCTTATCTTGAGGATGCATGCTTATGTGGATATTATTATATTATTTAGTTGGACTAACCTTGACTTAAAACACTTAATTCAACGGGAAACCTAATTGGGTGGGTATTGGGTTTTCGAACACTTGAGTTATGAAAAGACGATAATATGTGGTATATGGATTATTGGGAGGAGTTCCCTATTTGAAGTTAAAGTCTTGCACAAGTGGTTTTCGGAACCCTTGAACGGAGCGGTTGTATTCGGACCCTAGGTAGCTTGGTGTGAGGAGGGATTTGGGCAAGGCCCATTATTACCGTTGGTAGGCATCCGAGATTAGTTCTGCAACAAAGCAGCAAAAGAGGGGGCATACCGAATAATCCGCGTCCGATTCTTGTGGTTGGGAGGACGAAATCTCTTTGGGGGATTTCTAGTTTACTAACATCTAACTTGACCCTTTATTTATTTATTTCAGTATCATGCTTTATTACTTGATGTTATAATTGTGATTGTGTATTGGACTGGGAAAAAGGGGTAGGGTGTGTGTGTGTTTACTGGGCATTCAAAGCTCACGGCGTATCATGCCAGGTGACGACGCGGAACTTATAGCGGGAGACGACGAGCCCGAAATCTTCGAGGACTTTTGGCTATCTTAGGAATAATAGAAATTTCCTTTTTGTTATTTTGTAAGAACTCATGTAGAGTTTAAACTTTCTATTGGGAAGTAATGTAATGAAACAATCCTTTGAATTAAGTATAAATGTGGTTGTTATGTATTTATATTCTATGTATGTACCTTATCATTGCTTATGAGACCTTGTGTCAATGCCTAGTAAGATCTGTCAAAAAGGTGGTGCGCTGCCTAAGAAAGCTGGACTTAGAAGGGAGGCTATTTTGACTCATCCGGCGATCTGGGATCTTACTTGGTTATTGACCATAGGACTCACTAGTGACTCTCCCTTGACTGCAACCTATAGTGTAGAATCGAGGCGTCACATACATTCTCCAAACTAAAGTTGATTTTACATAAAAACTTGAAAAGGAAAGACAAAGCAATAAACTAGGGGCATAGATGAGTCAAGTGTCAGTTCTTCGTCTCTTTTTCATGCCTGTGGAAGTTTCTGTAACCGAGGTCGGCTGTGATACCCCTGTTCCGTAATACGCTAATTGGTCCTTAATTTAAGTATGATTATGTGTTTAGCATGATTTCATGTGTCATTATGTGAATATATGTGATTTTGAAATTCTATCTGTTCACCGTAGGAATATCTGTTTGAATAATTCGCTTCAGAAATTAAATTGAAGGCCTTATCGGTCACAGAACCCGAAATTCATTATGCCATTGTGATTGACATCATTTTTAGGGCCTACGGTGAAGTTTAATTGAAAATTGATTCGGTTCAGATTAAATCGATTAAATTGGTGAATTAGTGCCCAACTATTTAATATTATTAAATAAGCATTAGTGGGACTTTTTTATTTATGGCCATATACACTCTCTTTACTCCTTTTTGAACTCAAAAACCTGAGATAGGCATTGAGAGGGTGTGAAGGCCGGGTGTAAAGAGAGAGAGAGAGAGAGAGAGAGAGAGAGAGAAAGAGAGAGGAGAATTGTGCAAGTTTGCTCTTGATCGTTGCATGCGTTGAAGATAACCCAAGAATTGCCATAGATTGTGAAGATTAAACTCCTTGGTGAGTAATTCATGCATTTTTAGTCATTCTCTAGTGAATTCAAGTTTAATAGATGGCCAAGAGCATGAATTAGTTGACTGTAAGGGGATTGAGTTGTATATGTTGGATTTCAAGCTAATAGAAGCATGCATGTAAAGAATTGTTATAGATTTCCATGTTTGAGCTTAACTTGTGTAATCTATGTTGAAGTTTGGGTGAAATCCATGTGTATGACCATTTCTTTACCAAATAAGTTATGGATAATGTGTATTTCTTACATGCAAGAGTAGATCATGAAGGAGTAAGCTTTGCATGTTGGAATTTGATATGTTTGTGATGAAATTGGACTAATTTGAGACATGCATGTGACTTATTTGTGAAATTGAGCCTCATTGAGTTGTAATTTGGGGTCTATACCATGTTAGCATGATTGTACATGAGATTTGAGCCATTGCATGCAAGAAGTGTAGCTGGAAAATTAAATTGGAGCTCAAGAACACGATCTGGGAAACCCAGAATTCTGATCTCCGCTCGAGCGAGGAAGTTCACACTCGAGCGGGGATTTCGAGCTCCCAGTATTTTGTTCTTGCGGTCATGGTTCCCGCTCGAGTGGGTAATTTCACGCTCGAGCGAGGATCAAGGAGGATGAATTTCCGCTCAAGCGTCCTAGTTCACGCTCGAGCGCAAAAATGAGGCATCCAGTACTTTTTGCAGACATGGTTTCCGCTCGAGCGGGTAAGTTCACGCTCGAGCGGGGTGCTATGTTGAGAGGCCTTCCGCTCGAGCGCCGTATTGGACGATCGAGCATAAATTTCACCTATCCAGTACTTTTGCAGGCCTTAAGGGTTCGCTTGAGCGGGGAAGTTAACGCTCGAGCGGGGACCCTGTTTTTTGAAATTGTGTCCATGTGTTCTATGTCTCGTTTTCCGTTCTCTTTCACTTGTAAGCACTCTTAGGCATATGTTAAGCATGGTAAATAGGTTAATGAGATAAGAGTAAGGCCTAAAGAGGATTATGTGAATTAAGGAACGGATGGAATTATTAATGACCCTTTTGTATTCATGAAATGTGTAGGGTCAAGCTCCAGGGCGAATCCACAAACCGATCACTGTGAGTAATATCAATGTTTGAATGCTTGTGAATGTTCAATTGTTTATTCCCTTAAAGCTTATGAATTGCTAATTGGGATTGTGGATGTAAGATAAACATGAATGGACCCAAGGTCGTTTTGTTGAACATGAATGGACCAAAGGTCGTTTTGATAAACCAGAATGGACCCAAGGTCGTTTTGACATGAATGAGTGGGCCGAAGGCCGTTCTGACATAAATGAATGGGCCAAAGGCCGTTTTGATACAAATGTGTGGGCCAAAGGCCGTTTTGATACGAATGTGTGGGCCAAAGGCTGTTTTGATACGAATGTGTGGGCCAAAGGCCGTTTTGACATACATGATTGGGCCGAAGGCCGTTTTGACATAATCGAATGGGCCGAAGGCCGTTTTGACAAGAATGGAAATCTGAATGGGCCAAAGGCCAGAATGTTGGAATTGCAGTCACTTGACTGTATTTAGTTATATATATATATATGTTAAATAGAAATATGAATTGGGCCCAAGGCCGTTTGGAATATGTTGTTCTACAATGTTATGTAAATGCTGTATTTGATATTATTCACTAGGCTATCGCTCACGCTCATTCATGTGTTTGTAGGTGAGCCAAGAGATGCACAAACCCAGCCCCAGTGAAGTTTGCTAGGAACAACATGAGTTTTGAGGAGTCAACCTTGCGTCTCACGCATGAGACCCATCCCTGCCATTTTGTTATGTATTTACACTTTGTTTTGTTGGCAAGGACTCTATGTACATTTGTTGATAGTCTGTCGTGGGTTGATTCGTTTTGGATGATCCTGCGTGTAAAGAATTTTTGGAACTGTACTTTTGATGTGGGTTATTAATGCATATGCGTATGGTTTGCTTGGAGTACATATAAGCACGGCTCTATGGACAAAGTTTTTAATTACTGCTTCCGTTTGGCCCCTTTACTCTGTTGAGTTTCGTCTGTTTTGGTTTGAGGCCGTAGGTAATCTCAAAATTACTGGCCGGTTATGTCCTTAACCCATAGGGGCGGGTTCGGGCCATGACAGAGTGGTATCAGAGCACGAGTTAATAACTCACACACTTGTCCAAAAAGAGCTATAAGTGTCTAGATAAGATCTAGGATGCATTCATGTGATGAATATGAATTTGGAAGCATTGATTATATGCTTAAATGTTTTGATGTGAACAATTATATGTCGTAAGTTATGAATTACTTGCATTGCAAATTACCTGTATTTGTATGCTCTTTGTTACATGCATAAGGTATAATGCAAGTTTAATCAGATGGTGAGAACCCGAGGAGATGAAATAGAAGAATCCTCAACTGCCAGAATGGACAGAATGAAAAGATTGATCCAAGAAATGGTAGAAGCTTTGAGACAACAACAGGAGTGGCAACAACAGTGGCAGCAACCACACCCGCCACCTCCACCTCAGGCACCACCCGTGCCAAATAATCAGAATGATGACCGGATTATAGCTCTCACCAAGGAATTCAAGAAAATGAAACCACCGTAGTTCCACGGGGGATTAGATCCGTTGAAGGCCGAAGCGTGGGTCCTCGGCATTGGGAAATTGTTTGAAGTGTTCCCCTGTTCAGAGACTCAGAAAGTGCTTCTAGCCACTTTTATGCTAGAAGACGAAGCAAGAAGATGGTGGATGTTGATGCGAGAAAATCATAAGGATGTGGATTGGGCAAAATTCTTGGAGATCTTTTATGACAAGTATTTCCCGCAATGTGTTCGGGATAGGAAGGTAGCCGAGTTCATGGAACTCAAGCAAGATAGCATGACGATGGCTGAGTATGAGGCCAAGTTCACTGAGTTGGCCAGGTTTGCACCACACGTGATTGACACTGATTACAAGAAGGCAAGACACTTTGAAGGTGGACTCCGCAGTGACATCCTAGAGAGGGTGAATGTTCTAAAGTTGAAAACTTACATTGGGGTGCTTGACAGGGCCATCATATCAGAGGCTAATATAGCTAGGCAAGCTAAGCCAGTAACAGAATAGAAGGGAAATAAAAGGCAAGGCTTCTTTTCGAAGAAGAAATTTCCGAAAAAGCAGAACACGGGCTCCTCAACTACTTCAAGTTCTTCCCGAGACACAGCTCCCATGTGCAACATTTGTAGTAAAAGGCACCGTGGAGTCTGTTACCGTGCATCAGGGGCCTGTTTCAAGTGTAGGAAACAAGGGCACATAGCCCGAGAGTGGAATCAGAATGGTGGGAAGATGGCAGCTAGTTCAACTGCATCAGTCCGAAAGCCGGGAAATGCTTTGAGATCTGCTCCTACTGGGGATACAGTGAGACAGGGGAGAGTTTTTGCACTTGTTCCGGGCGATACACGTAATGCCAATGCCGTTGTCTCAGGTGCTATTTCAATATGTAATCAGGATGCCTTTGTATTAATTGATTCTGGATCAACACACTCATTTGTGACATATACATTTGCATCTAGACTGAAAAGACCCCTAGAGTTATTGCCATATTTGTTGTGTGTGTCTGCTCCATCGGGGGAATCTGTGTTATGTGACTATATATATCGGTTTTGTGACATATATATTGAGGATGCTATCTTATATGTGGATTTATTACCCTTGAACTTTAGGCACTTTGACGTAATTTTGGGCATGGATTGGTTGACCAAGTATTGTGCCACCATAGATTGTGTGACAAAAAGGGTTGTATTTAAACCACCAGAACAAAAAGAAATTGTGTTTGTGGGTAATGGGGTAGTGCCTCCACCATATTTGATATCTGCAATGAAAGCATGTAAACTAATCAGGAAAGGGTGCCAGGGATATTTGTGTTATGTACTGTCTGAACAGTCTGAGAATGTCGAATTGAACAATATTCCTGTTGTTAGAGAATTTCTGGATGTGTTTCCGAATGAATTACCGGGGGAATTAGTGGACAGGGAGATAGAGTTTACTATTGAGACTGTGCCAGGCACCCAGCCTATTTCTAAAGCTCCCTACAGAATGGCTACTGCTGAAATGAAGGAATTGAAAAAACAGTTGCAAGACCTGCTCAATAAGGGGTTTATCCGACCTAGCACTTCGCCTTGGGGTGCACCAGTACTGTTTGTGAAAAAGAAGAATGGTACCTTGCGTCTATGCATCGACTATAGGGAATTGAATAAGGTAACAATAAAGAACAAATACCCCCTATCCCGTATTGATGATTTATTTGACCAGTTGCAGGGATCACAGGTGTTTTCTAAGATTGATTTGAGATCCGGGTATCACTAGCTGAAAGTTAAGGCGGAGGATGTTGAAAAAACAGCATTCAGAACGAGGTATGGTCATTTTGAGTTTCTTGTTATGCCTTTTGGAGTGACTAATGCTCCGGCAGCATTTATGGACCTAATGAATAGAATTTTTAAAACCTACCTTGATGAGTTTGTTGTAGTCTTCATCGATGATATTTTGATATACTCTAAAGATAGACTTGAACATGAACACCACTTGAGGGCAGTTTTACAAATACTTCGGGAAAGAAAACTATTTGCTAAACTAAAGAAGTGTGAGTTTTGGTTGGATGAGATTGTTTTCTTAGGGCATGTGATCAACAAGGAAGGAGTTTCAGTGGACCCGTAGAGAATAGAGGCAATTGTGAACTGGCCTACACCAACTAATGTGACGGGAGTCCGCAGCTTCATGGGTTTAGCTAGGTACTACAGGAGGTTTGTGAAGGATTTTTCGAAAATAGTCGTGCCTTTTACCCAACCGACACGCAAGGGGCAACCATTTGAGTAGGACGAAGAAAAAGAATCAGCCTTTCGTGAATTGAAGACAAGATTGACCACGGCACCAATTTTGACACTACCTTCAGGTACGAAAAATTTTGTGATTTTCAGCGATGCATCTTATAAAGGTTTGGGTTGTGTGTTAATGTAGAACGGAAAGGTTATTGCTTACGCCTCTCGGCAATTAAGGCCACACGAGAAGAATTATCCAACACATGACCTAGAACTGGCCGCGGTTGTTTTTGCTTTGAAAATCTGGCGGCATTATTTGTATGGAGCCAAGTGTGAAGTCTACACAGATCATAAGAGCCTAAAATACTTCTTTACGCAGAAAGAGTTGAATATGCGTCAGAGAAGATGGCTGGAATTGATAAAAGATTACGACCTGGAAATTTAGTATCACCCCGGGAAAGCTAATATAGTGGCCGATGCTTTGAGCAGAAAATCAACAGGGAGTATGGCTTGTTTTCTTACTGAACAAAGGGAGATTTTGCAAGACTTTGAGAAGTCTGAAATTGAAGTAGTAGTAGATGAACGAGGCGGATTGATAGCCGCTATTACAGCCGAGCCGGCAATTATTGATGAAATTAAGCAGAAACAGAAAGAGGATGAATTCCTCAAGAAAGTGATTGACGAATTTGAGGCAAGCCCGAAAGCAGAATTCAGTATTGAGAATGAAATGTTGAAATTCCGGAACCGAATATGTGTCCCTGACATCCCAGAACTGAGGAAGAGGGTTTTAGATGAGGCCCACAGGTCCGTATTTGCTATGCATCCGGGTAACAATAAAATGTATCGGGACTTGAAACAAACCTATTGGTGGCCTAAAATGAAGAAGGAGATTGCAGAATATGTGTCCAAGTGCCTTCAGTGTCAGCAAGTTAAGGCTGAACACCAGAAACCAGGCGGTCTACTTCAACCTCTCCCTATTCCTGAATGGAAGTGGGAACATGTGACTATGGATTTTGTTGTTGGCCTACCTCGGACTTCACGGGGTATGGATTCTGTTTGGGTTGTAGTTGATAGACTAACTAAATCTGCACATTTTTTGCCTGTCAAAACTACATTTACTGCTTATAGATTGGCAACCATTTACGTTGATGAGATTGTCCGTTTACACGGAGTTCCAGTGTCTATTGTGTCGGATAGAGATCCAAAATTTGTCTCTAGATTGTGGAAGAGTTTGCAGGAAGCCATGGGAACAGAACTAAGGTTTAGTACTGCATTTCACCCACAGATAGATGGGCAATCAGAACGAACAATTCAAACTTTGGAAGATATGCTTCGCATGTGTGTCTTGGATTTTCAGGGGAGTTGGGAAGATTATTTGCCGCTTGTAGAGTTTCCACTCCAGCATCGGTATGGCACCATACGAGGCTTTGTATGGTAGGAGGTGTAGATCACCTATTTGTTGGACGGAGGTCGGGGATAGAGCTCTGCTTGGGCCATAAATTGTGCAAGACACTTCTGAGAAAATCAAGACCATTCGTGAAAGCCTCAAAACAGCTCAGGACCGACAAAAGAATTACGCAGACGTTCAGAGAAGACCTCTTGAGTATGAGGTTGGTGACGATGTGTTCATCCGTGTTTCTCCGATGAAAGGCCAAGTCAGATTTGGGAAAAAGGGCAAGTTGTCGCCCCGCTATATTGGGCCGTTTCAGATTTTGGAGAGACTTGGTCCAGTTGCTTATATAGTTGCTTTGCCGCCGGGATTCGAGCAAATCCATAATGTGTTTCATGTGTCGATGTTGAGGGGTTACCTCCGAGACCCGTTTCATGTGATTGATTATCATCGGGTTGCTATTGATGCAAACATGGAATATGCTGAATGGCTAGAACGGATTGTTGATCGGAAAGTGAAACAATTGAGAAGCAAATCCATTCCAATGGTAAAAGTGGAATGGAAAGAACACTATGGGACAGATGCTACATGGGAAAAAGAGGAAGAAATGCAGCTACGCTATCCACATTTGTTTCCTGATGAAGGTAAATTAAGTTTGGAGGACCAAACTTCCTAAACGGGGGAAGACTGTGATACCCCTGTTCCGTAATACGCTAATTGGTCCTTAATTTGAGTATGATTATGTGTTTGGCATGATTTTATGTGTCATTGTGAATATATGTGATTTTGAAATTCTAACTGTTCACTGTAGGAATATCTGTTTGAATAATTCGCTTCGGAAATTAAATTGAAGGCCTTATCGGTCACAGAACCCGAAATTCATTACGCTGTTGTGATTGGCATCATTTTTAGGGCCTACGGTGAAGTTTAATTGAAAATTGATTCGGGTCAGATTAAATCGATTAAATTGGTGAATTAGTGCCCAACTATTTAATATTATTAAATAAGCATTAGTGGGACTTTTTTTATTTATGGCCATATACACTCTCTTTACTCCTTTTTGAACTCAAAAACCTGAGATAGGCACTGAGAGGGTGTGAAGGCCGGCTGTAAAGAGAGAGAGAGAGAGAGAGAGAGAGGAGAATTGTGCAAGTTTGCTCTTGATCCTTGCATGCGTTGAAGATAACCAAAGAATTGCCATAGATTGTGAAGATTAAACTCCTTGGTGAGTAATTCATGCATTTTTAGTCATTCTCTAATGAATTCAAGTTTAATAGATGGCCAAGAGCATGAATTAGTTGAATGTAAGGGGATTGAGTTGTATATGTTGGATTTCAAGCTAATAGAAGCATGCATGTAAAGAATTGTTATAGATTTCCATGTTTGAGCTTAACTTGTGTAATCTATGTTGAAGTTTGGGTGAAATCCATGTGTATGACCATTTCTTCACCAAATAAGTTATGGATAATGTGTATTTCTTACATGCAAGAGTAGATCATGAAGGAGTAAGCTTTGCATGTTGGAATTTGATATGTTGGTGATGAAATTGGACTAATTTGAGACATGCATGTGACTTATTTGTGAAATTGAGCCTCATTGAGTTGTAATTTGGGGTCTATACCATGTTAGCATGATTGTACATGAGATTTGAGCCATTGCATGCAAGAAGTGTAGCTGGAAAATTGAATTGGAGCTCAAGAACACAATCTGGGAAACCCAGAATTCTGATGTCCGCTCGAGCGGGGAAGTTCACGCTCGAGCGGGGATTTCGAGCTCCCAGTATTTTGTTCTTGCGGGCATGGTTCCCGCTCGAGTGGGTAATTTCACGCTCGAGCGAGGTTCAAGGAGGATGAATTTCCGCTCGAGCGTCCAAGTTCACTCTCGAGCGCCAAAATGAGACATCCAGTACTTTTTGCAGACATGATTTCCGCTCGAGCGGGTAAGTTCACGCTCGAGCCGGGAGCTATGTTGAGAGGCCTTCCGCTCGAGCGCCATATTGGATGATCGAGTGTAAATTTCACCTATCCAGTACTTTTGCAGGCCTTATGGGTCCGCTCGAGCGGGGAAGTTGACGCTCGAGCGGGGACCCTGTTTTCTGAAATTGTGTCCATGGGTTCTATGTCTCGTTTTCCGTTCTCTTTCACTTGTAAGCACTCTTAGGCATATGTTAAGCATGGTAAATAGGTTAATGAGATAAGAGTAAGGCCTAAAGAGGATTATGTAAATTAAGGAACGGATGGAATTATTAATGACCCTTTTGTATTCATGAAATGTGTAGGGTCAAGCTCCAGGGCGAATCCACAAACCGATCACTGTGAGTAATATCAATGTTTGAATGCTTGTGAATGTTCAATTGTTTATTCCCCTAAAGCTTATGAATTGTTAATTGGGATTGTGGATGTAAGATAAACATGAATGGACCCAAGGTCGTTTTGTTGAACATGAATGGACCAAAGGTCATTTTGATAAACCAGAATGGACCCAAGGTCGTTTTGACATGAATGAGTGGGCCGAAGGCCGTTCTGACATAAATGAATGGGCCAAAGGCCGTTTTGATACGAATGTGTGGGCCAAAGGCCGTTTTGATACGAATGTGTGGGCCAAAGGCCGTTTTGATACGAATGTGTGGGCCAAAGGCCGTTTTGACAAACATGATTGGGCCCAAGGCCGTTTTGACATAATCAAATAGGCTGAAGGCCGTTTTGACAAGAATGGAAATCTGAATGGGCCAAAGGCCGGAATGTTGGAATTGCAGTCAGTTGATTGTATTTAGTTATATATATATATCTGTTAAATAGAAATATGAATTGGGCCCAAGGCCGTTTGGAATATGTTGTTCTACAATGTTATGTAAATGCTGTATTTGATATTATTCACTGGGCTATCGCTCACGCTCATTCATGTGTTTGTAGGTGAGCCAAGAGATGCACAAACCTAGCCCTAGTGAAGTTTGCCAGGAACAACATGAGTTTTGAGGAGTCAACCTTGCGTCTCACGCATGAGACCCATCCCTACCATTTTGTTATGTATTTACACTTTGTTTTGTTGGCAAGGACTCTATGTACATTTGTTGATAGTCTGTCGTGGGTTGATTCGTTTTGGATGATCCTGCGTGTAAAGAATTTTTGGAACTGTACTTTTGATGTGGGTTATTAACGCATATGCGTATGGTTTGCTTGGAGTACATATAAGCACGGCTCTATGGCCAAAGTTTTTAATTACTGCTTCCGTTTGGCCCCTTTACTCTGTTGAGTTTCGTCTGTTTTGGTTTGAGGCCGTAGGTAATCTCAGGATTACTGGCCGGTTATGTCCTTAACCCATAGGGGCGGGTTCGGGCCATGACATCGGCCTAATCTATTCCTCATCCTTGAGCCAAACCAAGTATTCGTCAGGAAGGATGGAACTGAAAGTAAGGGCAGGGGCTAGAAAATCTCTCATATTCCAAGCACTGAGGTACCGAGGCAAGTACGAACCATGAACGGGAAATGAAGCTTGGTACTTTATCCCTTCATCCGGACAAATTTGATCATGTCCAAACTGGCGTCTGAACCTGAATGGAAAATAGAATACATAGTGTGTAAGGCCAATCAATTGTATACCCGATTGCCGGGACATGCTGTAACTCATCTTAGCCAAGTTAAGCTAGGGGCTACGCCAAGCAATGTCAGCCGCAGATCTACTGTGCATCCAGTCACACAACATTCCCACTGAGGAGATCTCCACTAGCTGTGGATGAAGAAAGTAAGTCTTGGCCGAGTACTCGGGGCAAGGATCCACCACTTTTAGCTTATCCATCAACCATATCTAGGGAAAGGGATGAAAAATAAGAGAGATAAAAGAATAGAGAGATGTACTTTGAGAGAAAAGTAAGAAAAGGGTTTTGAGAGCAAAAAAAAAAAAGAGATTGAATGCCGAGTGATGTAAGGATCATAAATAAGGAGAGTGGGAAACAATACCTGGAGAAGTAATGGACTTCCTGCAAATCGAGTAGTCTCTCCCCGTTGACAAGCATCCAAGCCCGTCAAAGTCTCGGCCAACACTAAGCCCATACAACTCTTACCCTTCTTAAGGCATTGGGCTACTTCAATCAGTTTAATGCTAACTCTACCACGACTAGGGGCAAGAAGGAAGTGTGCCAGTAAGCATAAGCAAAGGGCATGCTGACGATAACCTCGCCAAAGGAGGTCATCTTTGTCACCGGTGATGGAAAACTAACGAATCAAATCTGGAATATCTAGTTCCCCATTATGAGCCAAGGATCGAGCTTCGTGTAAGGTAAGCCCACACATTTGTCCTAAAGCTTGAGCATGGCCAAAACAGGGTTGAAGCATGATTTCTTTATCACGTTGAGATTCCATCAATGCTTGAAATTCTTCGAGTGTCGAACACATCTCTTGTGAACCGAAACGAAATATGTGTGTTATTGGATTCCAGCACCGAGCAGTAGCATGGAGAAATGGAAAGCAAACTGAAGTGCGGCTCAATGAAATAAGAGCATTTAGGCCGAAACCTCGAAAGTTCATCTTTCCCGAGCCATCCAAAGTGGTTATCTAGTCTTGGAGCCTATTGGTGGGCAACATCTCCATGTTGAGAGCAAAATGTAAAACCTTCCTCTTCTGCCAGAAACAACATTATGGGAGTACCATTTATAGAATTTAGATGGAGTAGTGATGATAGCCTTTAGTGGTGGGTGGGCCAAACATTATGTTGTAGTTATGGATTTGTCCTCTTGTGTTGTGGTTGTATTTTGAGTCTTGTTTTATTACCAAGTCTTTTGTTTTAGTATGTTCAAGTTGTTTTCATTATGTTTCTTTTATTATCAAGTTGTAGTTTTTTTCATTTTGTCTGGTCGATATTATTATCCGATTCATGAACCAATTCAAGCGCAAGTGTTCTTCAAAGATTATCATGCAAGTGTTATCCAGTCATCATATGCAAACATAGTACAAGATATTTGCAAGAAGAGATCATCCACAATTACACTTGATAAAACTAGCGGGTCCAACCCCGATCATTGTTTTGCAAAATAAAAAACAAAAGAAAAGTCTTTCAAAAAGAAAAGAGTCTATTTGAAGCCAGTGTTTAAACTACAAAGCAAATATAAAAAATAAAAATAAATAAAAAAAAGGGGGGTTTGGTTGGAATTTTAGTTTATCTAAAATAAGAAGAAAAAAAAAAGAGAAAAGGTTTTTATTTATCTGAAAAATAATGAATAAAAAGAAGAAGAAAAAAAAGAGAAAGGGTTTTTATTTATCTAAAAAAAAAATGAATAATAAAAAAAGCATTTTATTTTTATTTTATTTTGTTTTGTTTTCGTTTCTTTTGTCTCGATAGGTCGTAATTTATTTTGTGTATTACAGTTACAATTCAATTCAATTCAATCACGCTGTCTTGTGCATCACACTGTCTTGTGCAATTTCAAATTCAATCGTGCTATCTTGCGCATCAATTTCAAATTCAATCATGCTAGCTTGCGCATCGCACTGTCTTGTGCATCTCAAATCAATCGCGCTATTTTGAACATCGTACTACCTTATGCACTCGTGGGGTCTAGGAGACCTTAAATCCTCTGAAAGTGCAATTCCTTTGGTGTTTGTCGTGCCCGAACGACTTTGATGGTCTAGGAAAGGTCTAGGAGACCTTAAATCCTCTAGAAGTGCAATTCCTTTGGTATTTGTCGTGCCCAAACGACTTCAGGTTGTCTGGTATAACCACCTGCCTGTGTTTGCAATAAGTTCTTAGGAGACCAACTGCGACGGTGGAAACTAGAGTTCGAATGGCGATGCCTAGAGCACAAAAGGTTTGGAATTTCCGAGACTAAAGTCTGGTTTAAATACCCAGGGGTCTATCCCCGGCTTGAAATCTGTATGGCAGCCCCATAGGTTGGGTAGCATGTATGCGCCTCAATTTTGGATACTGAACCAACCTAGTCTGTTACCCCGTTGGAGAATAGGGAAAGTTGTGAATATAATCAGGAAGAAAAGGGGCATCTGTGACTTCTACCTGTAGAGATTACCCCTTATCAGCAAGAAATCATTCTACCATACCTTCTTCCATTCGCGTGAGACGCGTTTGGACTTCGAATTTACTTTTACACCTTTCACGTGAAACGTGTTAGGATGTGACATTTACTTGGTCAAAACCTTTCATTCCTCCTCTCGCCTAAGACGCGTTTGGATCTCAAATATTCCTCTCACGTAAGACGCGTTTGGATCTCAAATACTCCTCTCGCATAAAGATGCGTTTGGATCTCAAATACTCCTCTCGCGTAAGACGCGTCTGGATCTCAAATACTCCTCTCGCGTAAGACGCGTCTGGATCTCAAATACTCCTCTCCCGTAAGATGTGTTTGGATCTCAAATACTACTCTCGCGAAAGACGCGTTTGGATCTCAAATACTCCTCTCGCGTAAGATGCGTCTGGATCTCAAATACTCCTTTCACGTAAGATGCGTCTGGATCTCAAATACTCCTCTCGCGTAAGACGCCTTTGGATCTCAAATACTCCTCTCACGTATGATGCGTTTGGATCTCAAATACTCCTCTCGCGTAAGACGCGTCTGGATCTCAAGTTCACATACTCCTCTCGCGTAAGACGTGTTTGGATTTCAAGTTCACATACTCCTCTCGCGTAAGACGCGTTTGGATCTCAAGTTCACAAACTCCTCTCGCGTAAGATGCGTTTAGATCTCAAGTTCACTTTCCTCCTCTCGCAGACGAAGCATTTGGATCTCACATTCACTATATCCAACATTTATGCTTTCATTCAGTGTCACATCATTGTCTTGATTGCATTTCATTGCATGATCATAAGTTATGTTTTACATATCATTCTGCATCTTGCCCCTGAACTACGCAGGTTTGATTTCTTGCAAACGGGATACGTAGGCAACCTTCTGGTTCAACCACTTGCATTTGCACATTTGTTTGTTTGCCCAAGTCTGACGGCCTTGTCAAAAGGGTCGTCTTCGGGCTTTGACATTCACTCACGTCATGAAATGACTTCGATCTCTGTCAAAGAGGGACAACTGTAGACACCCCATTTTGGCCGGTCCTAAGACTTGGGCGCTTTCTTTTGATTACCCGATGATGACAATTAGAATGTGTTTCTCGCAGAATCCTCCGTAAGAGAGATGGAATTTGAACTTTAATCCCAACCTTCACCACTATGGCCCAATTGTTTTAAACTACTAAATATTTTATTAGTTTAGTATTTTGTAATTTTGCATAATTTTATGTGTTTGTTCATATTTTTGGTATTTTTATATAAATTGGTATAAATTATATATTTTATAAATATAAAAGAAAATAATAAAACAAATTATATTATGTGTTTAATATTATTATATTATATGTTTAGTATTTTATATAAAATTATATTAGTATATTATATGTTTAGTATTTTGGTATAAATTATATATTCTATATATTATTATAATTATATTATATATATTATAAAAGAAAAATAATATAAAAAAAATTGATGTCGGCATGCCGACATCCAAATCCAACTAATGCATATATATATATATATATATATATATTATATTAGATAAATATTATTATATTTATATTATTATAACTTGCTTATATAAAGAAAAGAGAGAGGAGAGGCTCAAAAAGTTTGAGAGAAGGCATCTGGAGGAAAAGTCTGGGGAGAAGGGAAGAAAAAAGAAAGGCGAGTCTGGGGAGAAAGAAAAAGAGATGAGGGAAAATAAAATATTTTCTTTGATATTTTTATTTCCATTTCATCAATACACCATTCAAAAAACAACCACTAAAGCTCTAATTCCAAACTTTGGACTGAGAATTGAGAACACATTCCACAGACTTGAGAGTAATCAAAAGAAAGTTTGTGACTCAGAAAATTCATCATTTTCCCAAAAGGTGAGTTTTCGCAATTTTTTCATTTAATTTAAAAATGTGATATAATTTGTTTAAATACTTCATTTACTTATTTTCATAACTGTTTTTTTTTTTTTTGTCACTTTAATGGGATGGCTGCACCACCCACATATCTGCTGTAATTTAAATATTGTAGACAAACTGTTGTAATTTATTACTTTAAATAATCTACCCCACCAGATGAATAGTAACCTCCGGCGGTGAATAATACTTCTGGCGGTGAATAGTAACCCCGACGATGAATAGTATCTTTGGCGGTGAATAGTACCTTTGGCTATTTAATTTTATTCGCTTTCTGTAGCTTAATTTCAGCACTATTATATGCTATTTAGGGGGTTGTTTAATTTATTTCAATTATTTACGTTTTAAATATCAAGTTTGTTTGTACTAACCAATTAATCAATTTCGCATAATCATCTCTGCAACCTCCCTCCATTCTTTGCTTATTTCGATTAAAAAGTTGTGAAAAATTAAGATTGTGGTTCAAATATAAGAAATGAACTCTTCCATGCTTAATGACTTAATCTCTTCAGAGATTCATTACCAAAAGTATAAAACACTATATGCTTAATAGTTTAATCTCTTTGGAGATTCACTACCAAAGGCATAAAACGTTTTATACTTAGGAGGTTCATTACCGAAAGTATAAAACGCTCTATGCTTAATAGTTTAATCTCTTTGGAGATTCACTACCAAAGGCATAAAACGTTTTATACTTAGGAGGTTCATTACCAAAGGTATAAAACGCTCTATGCTTAATGGTTTAATCTCTTTGGAGATTCATTACCAACGGCATAAAACGTTTTATGCTTAAGAGGTTCATTACCAAAAGTATACAACATTCTATGCTTACTGATTTAATCTCTTAGGGGTTTTACTACCAAAAGCATAAAACGTTCTATACTTAACGGTTTAAATTCTTTAGAGGTTCACTATCCCAAATGTATACATGTTCTTATACTAAAGCACAATATTTTATTTTTCATTTATCTTTATTCATCAGTGTGTTTACTTTTAAGGGACTAATTGACCCTTGGAAATCACCAAGGAAAATGTCATTATCACTTATTATCAAGTTTAGATTTCAAGTCATTATCACTCAAGTTTGAGTTTTTCTAAATCATTATCACTCTTTTGAGTTTGACTAGTCCTTGTTGCACATCTTGAGTTTGACTTGAAATCCCTTATCGCTTGTAAATAAGTTTGACTCTTCCTTTGTAATTTCCTCCCAAGAAAATTTTCCCGGGTTAAGTTGATGCTTGTTTCTCTTTATTACATTTTTGGACTTAGTGGACATAAATATCACTTTTGCACAAACAGGAGAAAAGATAAATAAATGGAAAGGTAATAAAAAAGGCTAATAAAATTGGTTAAAATTGGATTACAACCGACATAAAGAACCAATATGATTAATTGAATTCGGTCAGACGTTATACCGAGTTTATTATGTCAAGGCTTGCCTTACATCAATTCTTGTAATAAATTAGACAGCCCCTTTCATTTATTATTCATTCGATTTTGTAATAATTATTTATTTGGACATTTGGACATTCGGACCCTCCTTCGCGAGGACAAATATGTAATAAGTTGTATGTCTTCCAACCCCCATTCTTTCTCCCTTTTATTTCACTGCTTATGATGGTTAGGTTAGGGACATCATATTTTCAAATTAGCATTTCCATGACTTGCATCCATTCATTTTGCATGCATAAAAGTTCGGCTCATCATATTATTCAAATATCAAATTCAAACTCTTTACTTGAATACATGCTCTATCACATGCCATGAATTGACTCGCGTGCCATGCTAGTAGCCGAGCTTATTACTTGCACATTGTATGTGTTGCATTAGCCATATCACATTAATTAGGATCATGCATTTTTTCTAACTATTTACTTTCTTTTGACTCGCCTTCGGACATAAGGTAAGTTTTTATGCTTTAGCATATTGCATAAGTGTGATTGCTGTCATATCAAACATACTACCATAAGGCTAACTGCTTATTTGATATACCTGTTTGAATGCTTGTGGATGAAGGCTAATCACTTGAATTGGGATACTTTGATTCATGTATATATGAGATCACCATTTTCAGTGATACATATTCAAAACATTTTTTTCCAAAACAAACATGGAATCAAACGTTCCAACTTTTCGTGAAATTAGTCTATAATTGTATGTTACATATAGAACAAGAGCATATATTGTACATAAAAATCACATCATGATTAATAGAGGCCGATCTTTGATCGGGTGAGTGGGGTGTTCAATTATTGACCTTCCCATCTCATACCTAAGTTCCCCGAACCAAGACACTTTGGTAACGACGGACTAATGGCCCTTGGCACGAGTCATAGGTTTCCTAAATTTTCCAAAATAAATATTTATGTGGCGACTCTGATATCTGGCAAAGCAGTCCATTTTATGGCATTTGATTCAAACATCGATTTTCCAAAAGAAATTGTCGGATTTGGACTCTTTTTGTGTTTTCACTGTTTCACATTGCACTTGTGAAATCAAAATCAAAACCAACACACAAGTGGAGTCCGAACTGTAAGGGCTATTTCATTCTTCCGAAAGAGGGCGCGAAAAGCCGAGCTACAGTCGGTGTAATGGAATTAGGGCTTGGGGCTTCAATTTGGTTCTCAATGCTGCCCTTCTCTTGCTGTTTCTTAATTTCTATGTCAAGATGCATCTTGGGAGGAGAAAGGTTACTGATTTTGATGCCATTAAAGATAGAGATGTAGACACGAACATGGCCAAAAACAAGGATATTTGAGTGGTGGGTTTCTCTCTCTCTCTCTCTCTCTCTCTCTCTCTGTGACTTTGGATTCAGGGGCAATAATATAGTGACGAATTTTATCAGTATATATATGTTATACACATGAATTGTTAGGAGATAGATAGATTATATGCAATAATTTTTAGTAATTTTTCTTTTGATTTCTTGTTTCCAGAAAGAAAACTAGTGCTAGTTGATAGTATTCTTTTAAAATTTTTTGCATATTGATTACTGAATTCATAGTCAAATTCTTTGCTAGTTCAATCTTTGGAGAAAGTTTTGTTTTTTATTGTTTGGTTTATTTATTTCAGCTTCAGCAGACTTGATGGTGTTTAGTTTCAACCAAATTTTCAACAAAAAAAAGGGGGGAAAAAAAGAAGAAGGGTAAATATAATAAAAAAAATTCAATTAGTTCTATGTATTTTATTTTAAGAATAATACTAGCAATTTGATATGAGTAAGTATAGTATATTTTTTGAAAGCTAATCAAATTCATTGGCTATTGAAAAAGTCATTCAGACATTAAAATTTGAACTTCCTAGATTATTCATGTACAATCCATTTTCATGATATTATAGACATAAATCTCATGAATTGATGTTCAAAGTTCAAACCATGTTGATAAAAATATTTGAAACCTTGGTTTCGAATCGAGTCCTAATTTGAGAATGAGGTTAAAATTTAAATTTTGACTTTTAATTTTTTTTTTTTTATATTTAAATTTGAGTTAAGAACATGGAAGCAAGATCAAAGAGTTGAAGAAGAAATATGTCGCAAGAAGTGTGATCAATATAAGAAGAAATGCTCCTTGTATTAAGGTTTTCATTCTCTCTCTCTCTAGCCAATCTCTTTATCTAGACAATGTATTATAGTGCTTGATATGAAGCATATTTCCAGTTTTAGTTATATATAGATCTCATGGTGGAAAAAATACATTGGAGACTTCAAATTTTTTAAGTTAGTGTTTCTACAAGTCAGGATAGCAACCATAGAATATTGAGTTAAATAATAACTAAAAGCCCTATTATTAGTTTATGAGTTGCACTATAGAGTTTTATGTGTACTTGACATGTTTGCTCGGGGCATGTCCAGTTAGTCATGTCAAACACATGTACCTTATCCAAGTGTTGCATGTCTAACACAGCTACTTCATGCTTTTAGAATTCATTCACAAAGTCATGTCAAACACATGTACCTTATACCGTAAACCTTGGTTCTTCTTCACGAATTCATTCACATGAACTCCAGCTAGTTTTCGTTTGGCAGTCTTAATTCTATCTCCTTTGCCTCTCATAGAGTCCTGTATCTAAATCCATTCTATCAACTAAAATCATTATATATAATGGTTATTAGAGTTATTATGTTGTCAGTGATGCCTTGTCCCAACCATTTGGGGTTCATGTTCATAGTTGAATAGCGGCTACTAGCCACTGCCTTCTGAACTGATCAAAATTTTACTGAATTGCTATGCTATCTTCATATGCAACACTATGATTGTAGAAGGTGATCCCCATCTAGGGGCGATTAAAGGCCGGATGTCGTTTCAAAGTTTTAATCCTTCTATTGATGTGAGTATAAGGTTTGAACGGCGTGAAAGTCTTTTAAAGATTATTTCACCTTGTAGACACCCCATTTTTGACCGACCTTAAGACTCAGACATCATCGACTGAGCGCTCGGTGATGTTGCATATTGTGCTCGTTCTGAGGTTTCAGAGTCTTGGCTGCGAGCCTTGCCTTCGGACTTCGGGGCTCTTTTGTGCTTTGCCTCGGTTTGCGAACCAGGTCCTGTTTTCTCTATTTTCTCTTCCCAAAGGGAGGGAGAGGTGTCGTAGACCATCTCTCAATGGCCGTAGGCTACGTTTCGTGGTCGTAGGCCATTTTTCCCGTTTGGAGACCAGTTTTTGGTTTTTCGGAGCCGTCGGCCGTGTGCCTCGGTTCGGGACCGCTTAACTACCTCCGTTTGCTCCGGTTTTTGGCACACACCTTGTTTTCTCCCTTTTGAGGGACACTGTGGCCCGGGAGACCACCTTCGTGGTCATACGCCACCTCCGGTGCTTAACAACATGTTTTCGGGGCCCCGGGCTGCGCGTTTTGGCCCCCGAACCTTCGTTTTGCATCCGTTTTGGTCCATTTTTGGTAGGACCCTATTTTCATTGCTAGGGAGGTGGTAGTATGGTGGGAGGCCACCTTTTCCCCTTGGAAACCACCTTTCTCCTTTTCTCTCTCCTCTAGCCGATTTTTCTGATAGAAAGCTGGTTTTTCTCACTTTTGAGCCACAATTTCTGGTTTTTCATACCACCATTGTATTGTGCTCATCTGGGAGGCCGCCAATATGGGTAGGCCAACCAATATTTCTTCTTGACCCTTTTGAACCTTGCTAAAAAGCTGGTTTTTCTCTCTCCTGGGTCACATTTTCTGGTTTTCCACCATACAGCTGTGTTGGGCTCATCTGGGAGGCCACCTTTCTGGTATGGCCGGCCAGCATTTCTCATTGACCCTTTTGATCCCTGGTCGGCCGACCACTTGAACTGGTCGGCCTGCTTCTTGCTTTTTTCTCTCTCTGAATGCATCACAGCTGTGCCAGTTATGAGGCATTTGGATCATCCTCCATACACGTGTATGGAGGATATTTGAAGCTTCCAAGAGAAGCTTTGGCCTCTCTTCTCTAAAAGAGAGGCCCTCCTCTTCCATTTGAGGGGTTGAACAATTTTGTTTAAGGCTTATACACCTCTCTCTCCATAGCTCTCTTCTTCAAGCTCCAAACCCTAAAATTCTCACACCATTTGCACTACACCTCATAGCCTACCACCTCCACAATCCATCCAAGCATCTTGGAGCTGATTTTCAGAGGTTAAAGAACTCCCATCTTGGTCCAGAAGTTGCTGGAAATCTGCTCTTCAAGGGTAAGTCTCTATTTCCCCTTTTCTTGCATTATTTTGCTCCATTGTTTAGCCTTATTTGCAAGCATTTTTGGACTTTGTTATAAATGTAAAAGTGTCTTATTTTAAGCTCCTATTGAATTTTGATTAAGGACACTTTTCTGTTTGAGGCCATCTACCTCCTTGGATGCTCTATCCCTCTTTGTAGGCTTATTTTGCATCATATCTTAGACCTACTTGTGAGCATTTTTGAGATTTGTCATAAACTTAAAAAAGTTTCCTTTTGAGCTTATAAACATGTTTAATTGAGGTCACTTTTCTTTTTGGGGTCACCTTCCCCTTTGTATGCTTCATTCCCTCATGTTTAGGGCTATGCATTAGAGCATTTGCATTAGCCTTGGTTTGGCCTTTTAACTGCTGAAATCCAGTGGATTTTCAGTGGCTTAGATGTGTCTTTGAGCCCTAAAATCAGAGGGGGGGTGACCCCCTCTCTCCTTTTCTTGTTTGTTGGCCCTTTTGGCCTTCCAAAGGGGCCTTTCATTGCATGCTTCATTGACCCATTTCAGGGCCTTTTTGGTGAGTTTTATGGCTGTCATAACTTATTTCCAGAGGTGGTTTTTCCCTTTTGTTTGTCTATCATGTATGTGTAGAACAACCCCTCGCATGGCTTTCCAAAGGGGCTCATCATTCTTGCATGTGCTGACTGAGTTTCAGTGGTTATTTGGGCATATTTTGGCATAAAATATTTCTTTTTTGGCTAGTTGGGTGAGCCCTCATATGCTTCATATAGTTGCAGAACAACTCATGGTTCACTAGTTTTCTTTGCATGCTTTATAGGCCATTGAATCTAGCATATTTTGGCTATGCCTTAAACTGATAATGTGCTTATTTTGGACTGCCCTAGCTCTGTTTTTGGGTCTTGTGGTTGAATGATATTAGTTTTGCATGCTTGTAGTTCGAGGTCCATGCTTAGCTTTGAGTTTTGAGATCCATTCCATGCATATATTGAGGTGTGTTCATGTTTTGTGCCTATTATTGATCACATTTTAGAGCTTATTTGAATGCCATGTTGCCATGTTTTCATCTCTTTAAATGCGTTTGAGAGTCGGGCTTGTATACCCCATTTACCGACCATTGAATGAGCTCCATTTCGTTGCATTCCGAGTCATCATTTTAGATCAATTTCCCACTGTTTCAGACCTGCCTAGGGTCTTTTTGGGGTTGATTTTGCCTTTGGTGCATTGCTTTGGGTACCTCTAGTGTAACGCACTTCACTAGTTTCGGTACCCGGGCCCCCTAGCTTGCATTGTGTGCCATATTTGCATGTTTCGGGACCATATTTCATGTTGTTTCAGAGCTGTAATTTATGCTATTCCATGTCATGTTTCATCCTTTGCCATGCCTTGTAGAGTGGCATTTGATGCCTTAGGTTCGGTCCTTGGTATTTGTGCATGTGTGCACGCATTTCGGTTGTCTCATTTTCATCTAATGGCCACTGATGTGAGCGTGGCTGAGGTCCACTCATGTTGGTGTAAGTCCATCCTACATTGTTTATGCCATTTCGGTCCATAGCATTGCGTACGCTAGGTTGCATGTTAGAGCATTATGTATGCCATTTCATAGCATTGCGTATGCTAGGTTGCATGTTAGAGCATTGTGTATGCCATTTCATAGCATTGCGCATGCTAGGTTGCATGTTAGAGCATTGTGCATGCCATTTCATAGCATTGCATATGCTAGGTTGTATGTTAGTCGCATTGTGTATGCCATCTCATTTGCATTGTGTTTGGGATAGGAGTTAGCCCAAGCACAGGAAACAAGGGACGTTTCGTACTCCAAGTGACGGAACGTGTCTCAATTCCCAGTCGCCGACACTCTGGATTACCCATGATGGAGTTTAGGTCTTGTTGTGTTTTCATGTGCATTCATTTCACATCGAGTCGTGCAATTCGACTCCTCGGCCATCATGCATCGAGATGCGTGATTGGTGGCACGAGGATCGAGGACTACACTCCCTGAAGAGTAGTCATGCATACATATGTGAGAATACTTTGCTGTGCCCCTTTCTTGCTCTCTATTGCAGCAATTCAGAAAATCAGTAGCCTTCTAGAGCTTTGCACAGCATTCTGGGATGAATTGCAAACAGAGGCGAATCGGAGCATCGCAATGGATTTCCGCGCAAGGAAACTCAAGCATGCATCATTCATCACTCGGAACAGAGCTAAGATGGCCCATGGATTTACATGCTAATTTACTTGCTTTCCTAGTTAATTTGTTAATTAATTAGGGTTTAGTACTTATTCGGACTGTACTATTTATTCGGACCCTCCGAGCGAGAGCACAATTGTAATAATTGTGCGTGTGTGTGATGTATGTCTTCCAATCCCAGGTCTTTCTCCCTTTTATTTACCAGCTTATGATGGTTAGATTAAGGCATGTTTCAATGAACATACTTATGCTTGCATGTTTGCATCATTCATCTGTATTGCATGCACCAGGGCTCGGCGCATCATACTAACTGCATTTGTATCTCAATTCCAAATTGAATATGTGTTAGCTGTAGCATTATCATATGCCATCTTAGAATAGCCGAGCCTATTGTAGTTGCATTCCTGCATGTGTTGCATTAGGCATTTCTGTATAGTTAGGATCATGCATTGATTTCTAACTAATTTCTGTTTTGGCTTGGAGTACTCGGTAAGTGTTTATGCTTTAGCATCCTTGCATGTGTGCGAGTGACTGCCATGATAGCATGCTTACCATGAGGCTATGTGCTTATGTGATATACCTGCCTGAATGCCTGTGGGTGAAGGTTGGATTATCTGAATTGGAATAATGCATTGACTGTGAGTGTTAAGCCCACTTGAGAGTGGCAAATCATCTTGTTTTCTAAGCCCGCCTGAGGGTGGCAAAATCTGCATTTTTAGCCTACCTGCGAGTAGCAAACCGTTTTCAAAACAAACATGAGATGTTTTGTTCAAATTCAAGCGATCCAGTCTATACTTGTATGCTGTGCACATCACATAGTAAATCTAGGCTAATAACCGGAATAAGAACGCATAATGTTTTCAAAACTAGATATCATGGTTAGTAGAGGCCGATCTTTGATCGGGCGAGAAGTGCTCACAGTGACCTTCCCCAATAGTACCCAACTTCCCGAGCCGAGGCAACTTTGGTGATGACGGACACGTGGCCTTAGGCAACGAGTCAGGGTTTCCTAAATTTCCCAAAAATAAAATATTTAGGTGGCGACTCTGTATCTGGCAAAATAGTCCATGTTTGGCACTTCTTTCAAAAAAATCTATTTTCAAAACCGATTTGCCGGATTTGGACTCTTTGATGATTCATCGGTCTTGCATTGCACTCTGCGAGATTACATACAGGATCGTGACTTTGAGTCATGAACTGTAGTGAGCCCAATGAACAAAACGGGATTTCCCTCCCGGGACGTTCGGGGACGTCTATAGTTTCTGGCGACTCTGCTGGGGAGTTAGAGAACTTGACTCGAACTCATGATATCTGGTTTTGACTACACTTATGTGTTTCTTTGTATTGCATTTGCATTGGTGCGCCTAGGACACCGTGTTTGCCGTATGCTATTCCTAAACGGTTTGCTGGAGGCTCGCTTCGAGAAGCATGCCATAAGGCTGACTGGTTGCGACCTCTGCCACGACGGGAGCACAAACCCCGGTTTTTACCGGGGCACCCTTTTTGACCATTCGACCTAGTGCATATTCGGAATCCATAGTGACCATTCCAAACTAGGACAGGTTCCTTACCCGTTTATAGGTTGTTTGAAACCGCTGCGTGCGTAGTGAAACTCTAGCTCCTAACAAAATAGGACAGGGAAACCTTACCCCCAACATAGGGGTGTTTTTGGCTCTCACTTGTTTGTTATGTGCTTTTAGAGTGCGTCTCTATACGAATGCATGTATCAGTTTACAAGTATGGGGCATCAGGCCTGCGGGCACGATTGATATTTTGGGTATCGAACTGCGGGCACCGATTCGATATTTTGAATCGATTATCTGCGGGTATCAGTTAAACGAGGGCGATGATTTGGGAATAATGATCAGTCTTTGAAAACAGTGTATCAACTGCGTGTTAATTATACCCGACTGTGTGTTTTGTTTATTTACGCTGTTATGCTGTCCATTTGTCTGCTCATTTATTTCCTTATTATCGCTTTATTTATCTTTTTGCTAGGGGGTAGTTTAGCACAATTACTTCAGACCAAGCAAATATTCCCCAAGCACTCTGGACAAGAGGTCACCGACTCCATCGATCTAAGGATCTGGTCGACGGACAACCAGTGTATCATTCCCTACCCCCGGTTATTAGACGGAGGTCGAGAAGACGCAGTGTATCCGAGCAGAGGTTGCCAGAGCAGTGGATTACCCCATCAGTGGACAATCGGACTGAGATCTCAATTGTTGCTATAGAGATAGACCTGCCAGTAGTTCAGACAGATCAGGGCAATATGGCGGGACTGACAAGAGTTGAAGAAATGATGCGCCAGATGTAGGAGACCATGAGAGCCATGCAGTAGGACGCTGTTCGCCGGGATGAGTTTGCCAAACAACAAGCCGAGATCATGGCCTAGCAGGCAAAGTTAATTGCCAAGTTGTAGCAACAAACTGGGGCATCTGCCTCACACCCAGCTCCCCCCCCCCACCAGGAATTCCAGTGGCCGGGGAGGCACCAAATGTCCAGATAGATACGGACATCCCAACGGGGCCGGCTCCACCCCCAATTCTACCTCAACTATCCAAGGCACCTACGCCTGTCAATCAACCAGACTCTCCCTTTGAGTTCGAGGTGGACCATACAGCATTAAAGTTGAGCAAGCTCGAGAAGTTGTTCAAGAAATCCCAGGGGGTGAAGTCCATCCCAGACATCGAGGACGGATATACTGATGTGGCTGTGACGCTGCCAGATAGGTTCAAGATGCCACAAATCGACCGCTTTGACGGATCCGGGGATCCCATGGTCCATCTTCGGTTGTTCTCAGATATACTGCGGCCGATGGGCCTCACTAGACCACAGAAGCTTTTCACTATTTAGCCGGACCTTGTCAGGTGTGGCCACTATCTGGTATGCAAAATTAGAAGATGATGTTAAGCAGAACTGGGACGAGATGGCTGAGGCTTTCATTGCACAGTACTCCTATAACACTCAAATCGAGATTACAACCCGTGATCTTGAGACAACAAGGCAGGAGCCTAAGGAGAGCTTTTTGGATTTTGTGGCCCGGTGGAGGGCGAAGACCTCAATGATGACCTTAAGGCCTACAGATAAAGATCAAATACGGATGATTGTGCGCAATCTCCAGCCAAAACTGATGCAGAAAATGATCGTGCTCCCCTTCCCTACCTTTTCAGATTTGCACGAGATGGGGGTATAAATAGAGGATGCTATGAAACAAGGTCTAACTGATCAAGATAGAGAGCAACCCCGAAGAACCTTCAACCGCAACAACAACACAGGCACCAGCAATGCCGCAAATACTAGAGCTTCGGAGGTAAGCATGGTCACCACCACCCCCCCTCCAAGACCCATGGCAGCTACACCTTTCTCCGGCGCGTCCGGAAGTAACACACAAACCACCAAATTCCAACCTCGAGGCTAGAGAGCCTTCACCCCACTGTATATGCCCTTAAAGTCCCTAGAGCCGAGGCCATTGCCAAATCCACTCCCTCCCTCTCATAACCCAACAAAATACTATGCATATCACCAACAACATGGTCACGACACTGACCAATGTTTTAGATTGCGTCATGAGATTCAAGATCTCGTTGACAAGCAGGTGATTATGCCTCCAAAAAAACCCAATGTCACAGCAAACCCTCTCCCACCGCACAACCAAGCTCCACCTTCCAAAGGAATCAACTTTATCCAGACTGGGGTCGTGTCTTACGATCCTAGCATATATATTACCCCAACCCACCTACCCAAGCCGGAGGTGCTCCTTCCTGACTACACTGACTTGTGCATGTTAGACATCTCCATAGCCAAACCCGAACCATTGGTGGTGACTGTCGAAGACAGAATAGGGGAGACTTCAAGGGAGAATGGGATTGTCGAGCCAGAATCTGAGGAATCTGGGAATGTTGCTGACGGGTATACAGTCCGAGTGACTATATTCTGTCAGTGGGCCAGGCTGGGCCGAACTTTGAATTGCCGGCGAAGGTAGAGCTTTGTATGATACAGGGGGATGAATCTGGTCAGAGGATAGATGACCTGGCAGCTGTGGAAGAGGACTTTGCTAACCTCCAATTTTTCAATGAACAAGAGCCAGAGGGCATGGTAGTCAACTGGTCAGATTTTGAGGAGTCAGCAGAGGTCACCGGGTGGCTTGATGACCTACCAAATGTCGTCAATGAAACTCAGTTGGAACAGGGCCCGGCAGGGGCGGGAACATAGGTTGTGGCCGGAAGGGCCGGAAATCAGAATGCATCACCGGAGGGCGCCGGTGCTAAGAATTTCGCTCAGGACTTGGGCATCGTGAATGCAGAAAGTGTTGAACAGCCAGCTGTACTAACGCAGTCGGAACTAGAGAGGTTCGGGGATTCTGAGAGAATAAGGAAAGCTAAGGCCCCTGAGGGGACTGGAAGTGCTGTGTGCACGAGGACAGAGAATGTTGCGAGCGTGTGGGCCGGAGAAATCATGCGAGTGCGATGGTCTGCGGAGCGGACAGTGTTTCATTTGCCGATGGAATGTGGTGGGAGGACGATGATTTATGTCTTGCCCACACGGATGAGAATTGGGGGAGCAATCAGCCAGATGATCCCTGGTATATCGGGGAAGTCGATCATATGACCAGGAGCGGGCGATATTTCAAGCCCCCGCACCTAGACCAGCCAGAGGCATCTGGGAAAGATAAGGAGGGGGAGAAGCAGAAAGAGAAGCAACTCAAAGAAGAGGCTGTACTGAAGCAGTTGAAAAAGATACAGGCAGACATCTCCATTTGGGGACTGCTTATGGCATCACGAGTGCATCGACAAGCTGTCTTATCGGCCATGGACAAGGCCAAGCTCTCAATAGACACCACGCCCGAGCAGCTGGTGGGCTTAGTTTTTCCGGGAGGGGCTACCCTGATGTTGACTTTCTCCGACAAAGAATTGCCACCTGAGGGTGCGAACCATAACAAGCCACTCTACATCTCTGTGGAGTGTAGAAACAAATGGATACCCGTGGTGCTTGTCGACACAGGGTCCGCCATCAATGTGTGCCCAGCAAGGATTGCATATGCAATCGGTTTAAAGACCGCAGATTTTGTGTCGACAACCCAGGTGATTCGGGCATATGATAACACAAGCAGAGAAGTAATGGGGACAGTGAGAATTCAGACCAAGGTTGGGCCGGGACAGCATGAGGTAGACTTCCACGTCTTAGAAGTTCCTGCAACTTTCAATATGCTCTTGGGGCGGCCGTGGCTGCACCAGGTGAAGGCAGTTTCGTCCACCTTGCATCAGATGGTGAAATACCCCCATGGGAAGGGAGTAGCCATTGTTTTTGGGAATTCATTGATCCATCCACCGCCGGAAGTATCTATGCCGGTTCTAGAAATTAAGCACGGTATGGAGGATGCGTTCTTATCTGATTTTACCCTAGCTGAGGCCCGGGTCGTGCAGAACATCTTAGCTGTTAATGAGGGGGTGTATGTCAGTGCTCAATCAGTATACCTCATGAACAAGCTTCAACACATCCCCGGGATGGGATTGGGAAAGAGCGGCCGGAAGGGCGTCGCAGCATTGGCCGAGGTGCCACACAACCCACATACCTTTGGCTTGGGTTATCTGCCCACCAAAGAGGATTGGATAAGGAAGGGTAAGGAGATGGCTGGGAGAGCCAGAGCGAAGAAGGCGGGGAAGCCTTTTGACTTAATGCACCGGCTCATTCAGGGTACCCTTAACGGACGCTTCGTCCGGGAAGGGGAGGACTTTCTGTTTTGTGGCTTCCCAGAGCCGTGGCTGAACGCAGAGAGGAAGCGCGTGCCAGGTTTTGAGAATTTCTTTAACCTACAGTTATCCGGGGATGACGTTGCCGAAGAGCAGACGGACCCATTAGCTGAGGTTGAGCAGAGCAAGAAAGTGGAGTCTGAGGACGCCGAAAGTGAAATGGGGGTAGCGCTGGCGTGTCTACTTTCAGATCCTCCGATCGAATAGAAGTGCTTGGGGGATAACTTCTCGGTATGCGTGATCGGGAATGGAATGGCTGTGGGCCTACCAGCAAACATTTTGGATGCATCTATCGCACCCTCTCTCATTTGGCAGTATGAAGAGGGATTTTTGTCAAGCAGCACCGGGTCAGGTAGTGAGTTGGAATCTGATTCCACCAAGTCTTATGAGTCGGAATTAGGTTCCAGCTCGACTGAGTCTGAGTCCGGTATTCCAGGGGGTGATAACCCGGGTACCACAGTCCTGTCCAGGTCGTCTTTTTCTTTCTCTTTTGAGTCTGTTGTAACTGAAGAATCAGACGATTTGGATGTGCTTACTGAGAATGATGTGGCTGTGGTTTCTGAGTACTTTTTTGTGCCTTTGATTTATGGCATTAACTCAGACTTTCAAAATTTTGATGAAAACGACGAGGAAGAAATTCCTCCGATTTTGCAACGCTTAATTGAACAAGAGCAGGAAAGATTTGTTAAACCCTTAATGGATGAAATCACTACTGTGAATATTGATACTGAGGAGGACCCGCGGCTAGTCCAGATCGGGTCCACGTTGTCTTTGGAGGAACGCGAGCGCTTAGTCGCTTTATTAAAAGATTTCAAAGATGTTTTCGCGTGGTCCTACGAAGACATGCCTGGAATCGATCCTGAGATTGTACAACACCGGATCCCTCTTGACCCCGAGGCCCGACCCGTGAAAAAAAAACTCAAAAGAATCCGCTCGGACTGGGCCCTCAAGATCAAGGAAGAGGTCACCAAGCAAATTGACGCAGGTTTCCTGCTGGTATCTGAATACCTGACTTGGTTGGCCAACATTGTTCCAGTGCTGAAGAAGGATGGCAGGATCCGGGTATGTGTGGATTTCAGGGATTTGAACAGAGCCAGTCCGAAGGCCAACTTTCCCTTGCCGCATATTGATAAGTTAGTGGACATCACAGCGGGACATGCTTTGCTTTCGTTCATGGATGGATTTTCGGGCTACAATTAGATAGTGATGGCACCTGAAGACCGGGAGAAGACTGCTTTCACCACCCCGTGGGGAACATACTGCTATAGAGTGATGCCGTTTGGGCTGAAGAACGCTGGAGCTACATATTAACGAGCCGCGACCACAATATTGCACGACATGATCCACAAAGAGGTTAAGGTGTATGTGGACGACATGATTGTCAAGTCCAAAGAAAGAGATGGCCATTACACTGCCTTGCAAAAGTTCTTTCAAAGGATCAGAGAATTTCGGTTGCAGCTGAATCCTCAGAAGTGTACGTTTGGTGTTACAGCAGGGAAAATGCTGGGGTTTCTGATTACACAGAGAGGTATCAAAGTTGACCCTTCCAAAATCAAGGCCATCTTAGGAATGCCACCACCAAGGACTGAAAAAGAGGTGTGAGGCTTTCTGGGTAAAGTGCAATTCACAAGACGGTTTATCTCAAAATTAACCTTGACTTGTGAACCACTTTTTGGTCTCCTGAAGAAAGGAAAGAAATTCCAGTGGGACGGCCGATGCCAAGCTGCTTTTGAACAGATCAAGGAATACTTACAAAACCCACCCGTGTTGTCACCGCCAAAGCTGAGGAGATCGTTGATATTGTACCTTTCAGTAACTGAGACCACAATGGCCTACATGCTCGCGTAGCAATCAGAGGACAAAGTGGAGAGGGCCATCTACTATCTGAGCAAGAAGATGCTAGAGTATGAGACTCGCTACACACCGTTGGAGAAGGCTTGGTTAGCCTTGGTATGGGCTACCAGGAAGCTGCGGCACTACCTGTTAGCTCACTCTGTAATATTTGTTTCAAGAATAGATCCCATCAAATATCCCTTCGAGAAGCCGACACTTACAGGTAGGCTAGCTCGTTGGTTGCTGTTGCTTTCCGAATTTGATCTGAAATATGTGACGCGCAAGTCAGTCAAGGGAAGAGCAGTAACAAAATTCGTAGCCGATCATCCAGTAGAACGAGGTGGAGCAGTTGAGTACTTATTCCCAGATGAGGCCATTTTGCATATCGAAGATGAATTTTGGACGATGTACTTTGATGGAGCGTCAAACCAATACGAGTATGGGATAGGAGTGTTGCTGATAGCACCTAACAACTCCCGTATCCCTCTAGCATTCAAACTCCAGTTCAAAGTCTCGAACAACAAAGCAGAATATGAGGCATGCATTGCCGGTCTAGAAGCAGCCCTGGAACTAGGGGCAAAACGGTTGGACGTCGTTGGGGACTCGAACCTTGTTGTATCTCAAGCAAAAGGAGATTGAAAAGTCAAAGAAGAAAAGATGATAATGTATCGCCAGACCTTGGACTTGTTAATTCCTCGGTTTGAGAAACTAAACTTTGCTCATCTGTTAAGAGAGAACAATAGGTTCGCAGATTCACTAGCAACTCTATCTTCCATGGTAGACATCCTTTTCGGAGTCCGGATGCGTCCGATCATCATTGACCAGAAATTTGTGCCAGCCTATGAGTCGATTGCTGCTATAGATGAGGTTCAAGATGAGAACCCCTGGTACCACGATATCTGGAATTTCTTGGAAAAAGAGGCGTATCCACCAGGGGCAAATGCCAAGAATAAAAGGGCAATTAGAACAATGGCCGTTCAGTTCATCATCTGCGGGGGTAAATTGTACAAGAGAGGTCATCTGGGAAGGCATAAGTTGTGCGTTGATACCGAAGAATCAAAGTGCTTAATGGAGGCCATCCATGGAGGAGAATGTGGATCGCACATTGTAGACGTCCCCGAACGCCCCGGGAGGGTTAAGTCCCGTTCCGTTCATATTGGGTTACTACAGTTCGGACTCGATTTGTTGTCACGGTTCTAAATCTGAACCAAAGAGTCCAACTCCGGCAAATCGTTTTGAGAAAACAAATTTTTTGAAAAGTAGTGCCAAACATGGACTGCTTTGCCAGATTACAGAGTCGCCACCTAAATATTTTATTTTTGGGAAATTTAGGAAACCCTGACTCGGTGCCGAAGGCCACATGTCCGTCATGACCAAAGTGGTCTTGGCTCGGAGCTTAGATACGATCGGGAAGGTCACTATGAGCACCTTTCGCCCTCGTCAAGACCGGCCTCTACTAACCGTGATATCCGTTTTTGAAAACTTTACATGTTCTTATTCCGGTTATTAACCTAGAATTACTATGTGATGCGCACAACACAAAAGTATAGACTAGATCGCCTAACTTGGAAATAAACATTGCATATCCGTTTTGTCTCGAAAAACGTGTTAGATTTTGCTACTCGCAAGTAGGCTGAAATACGGATTTCAACGAGTTGCTCCAACTTAGGCAATCCAACCTCCACCCACAGGCATTCAAACAGTTTATCACATAAGCACTTAGCCGCATGGTAGACATACTGTCATGTTAACATTCGCACGCATGCGACATGCTAAAGCACAAAACTTACATTGTACTCGTACAAAACAAGAAACCAATTAGCAAAACATGCATGACCTAGTTTATGTTAAGTGACTAATGCATCGCATACGGAATGTAATCTAGACAGGCTCGGCTATCCTAAGCATGGCACATGAAATGCAACAACTATCACGTATTCAATTTGGAATTGAAAGTACGATGCAGTTTGTATGATGTACCGAGCCCGATGTATGTAAACAAATGCATGAATGCACGCATGCATTGCATAAGGTATGCTAATTTAGATGTGCCCTAATCTACCATCATAAGCAGGTAAATAAAAGGGTAGAAAGAAATGGGGGTTGGAAGACATGCACCCACTCACACACACTTATTACAAATTTGCCCGCCGAGGGACCAAAAGAATAATACAAATTTATTAACTACGCAAGCTAATTAATTATTACAAATTAACTAAATTAATTAACAAATTAACTAAGTTAATTAAAGCAGTAAACGCCTCGGGAAGAGGGCTCAAATGTAGCGGCCTTTCGAATTGGCTCTAATCGCCTTGCCATGCACGGATTGCCTCTGTTTCCCTGCTATCCTCCTCTCAAAATTGCCAAAGTCCCGTGAGTGCCTCTCGGGCATCGGGAGTACCACCGGCTGGGTAGAGCACCACCGGTGAAGAAGGAGGCCACCAGACTAGATGAAGTTATCGGTGGCAATTGATCACGGTCGGCACTAAACAGGCTTGCCGCACAAAAATGCTGCAAAACACGCAACTCACAAAGAGAGAGGCAACAACTTGCATGGCAATGTAATTCAAAGCATGTATGCACTAAACACAATCCTTATCATGTTGGTGACTCAAAGGAAGGTGTGCCTTGGTTCTCGGACCACCAATCACGCATTTCCATGCATGATGGCCCAAGGATCAAGAATGCAACTTTGATTTCAAATGCATGCAATGCAAACAAGCAAACAAGGGTGCTCAAACCTCTATCATGACTTTTCAGGCCTGTCAAAGGCCCAAAAATGGAAGCATGGTAGGCTAAAGAAACATGCAACAAAATAAGGACCCAAGAGGGTATTGAAGCAAGTCATACATGGGGGTCCCAAACAAGGTTGAGCCCTTATTCAATGTTGAAGAAGGGCTCAAAACAAGCCTCTTTGTAGTTTACATCGAAGCTCAAAAATACATGCAACTATGGCTTAGATATGAACCAAGAAAATGCTAGTTTTGGGGAAAAGTGTGCTTACCCTTGTAGACCAACAAACCAGCACCTCTTGGACCAAGTTTTGGTGCTCCTAAGCTCTGCAAATGACCTCCCAAATTCTGGAAATGGAAGTGGTGGTGTTGTGCTATGGGTTGGTGAAGGAATGACCCAAGAACAAGGGTGTTTGGAGGTTGAATGAGAGAGATATAGTGAGAAATGGAGGGATATATGTATCTATGTCAGATATGTATCTATATCTCTGGTTTTTTTGCTTAAGAATCTCTAACCCTAGACCAAGGAGAAGAGAAGAGCTTATATAGGCTAAGTATAAGCTCTTAACTTAATGGCTAAGCAAATGGAAAGGGTCAAAGGGGCAAAGGGGGTTCAAAGGGGGGGTGCAAGGCTTCTAGGAGAAGCTAATACAGCTGGCCAAGCTTCTCCAAGAAGCTTGGCCAAAGGGTTCAAGCTTCTAGAAGCTTTAAGGGGTTCAAAGGTGCAAAAGGGTGCAAAATAGGCATATGGATGCACGTGAATCTGGTTCTGTGCATCCCAGCTGGCACAGCTGGCATGCACAGGCTTAGGAGGGTCAAAGGGGTTAGGTCGTCCAGAAAATTTGATCATCGGCCAAAATAAAGTGCCGGTCGGCACTATTTTCTGCCGGTCGGCTAAATAGAGTGCCGATAGGTGATTCCTAGGTCAAAAAATGGTCGGTGGGTATGAAAATTGAAGCCCCGGAAGTTATCTTTCCAATGGCGCAAACCTTGCATCAAAATTCCTCCTGTGCAGAAAGTTATGCCCTTTTTGGTGAAGCCGCGCAGACTCGATCCAAACGGGATGATGCCCAGCTTCAACCAATCATATCTCCTCCACCCGGACTTGGCTTTGGGAGATTCTTGAGTGCAAAATGAAGCCCCGGAAGTCTTCTTTCCAATGGTTATGGCCTCATAGCTTAACTCCAAGTATGCAATTGAATAAGCCTGATTCAGCGAGGGCCGCTCGACTTTCTTCTACCCGGATTCATGGCGAACTTCTTCTCCAACCTATTTTCTCCCTTCTTCTCCTCTTCTCTTCAACTTCAAACCCCTAAATAAGGTTTTTTGAAAGATTTTTCAAATATTTCATCTCTCTTTCATTCATTTCCACTTTGTCCTTGCTCGGTTTCAAAAGCGCACCATTTTACCGAAATGCGAACGCCGAACATCGTGAGAATTTTATTTCAAAATGTTTTGAAAGAGAGGGTTTTAAGGTCTCAAAACCATCCAAAATAATTTTGGTTCAAAATGGGGTGTGAAGTTGAGATTCGCCTCTCCTTCAAGAAAGCGCACCTTTGCCCTGCACACCTTTCATCACCGAGTAAACCATCAGTCGCGCCCAAGTCTTAAGGGCGGTAAAAAATGGGGTGTCTACAGTTGCCCCTCTTTGACAGAACTCGAAAGTCATAACAATGACGGGAGTGAATGTCAAAGCCCCGTGACGACCCATTTTTGACAGGGCCGAAGACTTGGACAAACAAACAAAAAATAGATTAGATAAATGGTTGTGCCCGCAGGCTGCCTACGTATCCCCTTGCAAGGAATCAAACCAGCGTAGTTTAGGGGCAAGATGCAAAGTGACGCACAATGCAAGTGCATAACTTATGGTCATGCAAAGGATGCTGTGATGAAGCAATTTATGCAAAATAGATGCAACATTTTAAGCGAATGCTATGCAAGCAAGTAAACGTGAACCGACCTACCTCTCATGCAGAAAGGATGTAAGAGAATTATGCAATTCTCACAAACATGTGCGTTAGATACACAAAAGTGAACAAAGTGTGATGGATACACTAAGTGGACAAACATGTGTGATGGATCCACCAAAAATGAAGAGAGTGTGATGGATACACTATATGAATAAAGTGTGATTGATACACAAGGTGAGTGTAGTGTGATGGATACACTGTATGAAGCAAAGTGTGATGGATACACAAGATGAGCATGGTGTGGTAGATGCATAAAGAGAAAGTGTGTGATTGATACAAAAAGCGAAAGTGTGTGATTGATACACTAAGCAAATATGTGATAGATATACTAAGCGAATGTGTGTGATGGATACACAAAGGGGGCATGTGTGATTGATACACAAAGCGAGCGTGCGTGATAGATACAAAGCGAGTGTGTGATAGAAACACTATATGAACTAAGTGTGATTGATACACTAAATGAATGAAGTGAGCAAAGTGTGATGGATACACAAAAGGCAAACACAAAGTGTGATAGATGCACTAAGTGAGCAAGTGTGATTGATATGCTAAATGTGAACAGGAAGTGTGATCGATGCACTTAGTGAACAAGGTATGATTGATATACTAAATGTGAACACGAAGTGTGATAGATGCACTTAGTGAACAAGTATGATGGATATACTAAAGGTGAACACGAAGTGTGATAGATGCACTTGGTGAACAAGTATGATTGATATACTAAATGTGAACACAAAGTGTGATAAATGCACTTAGTGAACAAGTATGATTGATATACTAAAGGTGAACACAAAGTGTGATAGATGCACTTAGTGAACAAGTATGATTGATATACTAAAGGTGAACACAAAGTGTGATAGATGCACTAAGTGAACAAGTGTGATGGATACACAATAGGTGAACACGAAGTGTGATAGATGCACTTAGTGAACAAGTATGATGGATATACTGAAGGTGAACACGAAGTGTGATAGATGCACTTAGTGAACAAGTATGATGGATATACTGAAAGTGAACACGAAGTGTGATAGATGCACTTAGTGAACAGGAGTATGATTGATATACTAAAAATGAACACAAAGTGTGATAGATGCACTTAGTGGACAAGTATGATTGATATACTAAAGGTGAACACAAAGTGTGATAGATGCACTCAGTGAACAAGTATGATTGATATACTAAGCGAATGAAGTGTGATTGATACACTAATGGAATAAAATGAATATGTGCGTGATAGATACACAAAAGGTAATGAAGTGTGATGGATACACTAAAGTAATTGAAGTGAATATGTGCGTGATAGATACACAAAAGGTAATGAAGTGTGATGGATACAGAAAATGAGAATGTGTGTGGTAGATACACAAAATGAGAATGTGTGTGTTAGATGCACAAAATGAGAATGTGTGTGTTAGATACACAAATTGGGAATGTATGCGATAGATACACAAAATGAGAATGTGTGTGTTAGATACACAAATTGGGAATGTATGCGATAGATACACAAAATGAGAATGAAGTGTGATTGATACACTATTCTAGCTTGGTGCAGACTTGATCTTGAGCTTGAGGTAGAGGTACACTCATACTTCGGAGTATTGGCAAGGCCTGAAGAGGTACACACGGGATGTAGTCTCGGAACTTACTGAAATTGAAACAAACTCAGATACCCGACGTTTTCCTCTTTTGCTTTTACTTTGCAGTCCGGAACCACATAGCTTCAAATAGGTCCTGGTTTTACTGTTTACACTTATCGGGGGTGGGCCCTACAGTTTTATGAAAGAACGAATATGTTTTGCACAAATGTGGAGAATGGCACGACACTCTGAGCACAAGATGATTTGATTTCCTTTTTTGAAATTAAGAAATGAGTTCTTAACCGGGTATTGAGCCTCTGTTGAACACAAATAAAAAGACTCAACAAACAAAAACAAAGGTAAACAACCTAAACACATCTATTGACACTCAAACGACTCAAAACAAGAATCAAAACAGACAAAACAAAACACAAGACTCAAATGTGCACAGGAGCCTGTTTCACTGTGTATTATTTTCCCACCCTTTCATTTGTGATTCTCACATCACTCGCCCTCAAGCTCGCTTTTTCAAAAAGACCTTTTCCTCACTTTTTCTCTCAAGCACATCTCTATTCTTCAATCTCTCATTTTTCATCCCTCCCCAGAGTGGTTGGTGGATAGACAAGAAGTTGCGGGCTCTTGCCCCTAGCATTCTGCTAGATTCTTTTTCTTCTGCACACAGCAGTGAACTTTCCCACAGAGGGGTTGTGCCACAACTGGGTGTGTAGCAAATCTGTATCTAACATCGGTTGATGATGCCCTGCTAGGGAGTTTGGATGTTGTTAGATCTGTCCAGATGAGGAAGTGGAACATCTTGATCCATTCCAATTCGTGCTTCGCACTTGACTTGATACCTCGTTGCTTGGAGGATGAGACAGCCCTTTGTTGTTGACTTCAGTTATGCCCTTTCTGGCAAGTATGCTGGCGACGGGGAAAAGACAGGAAGCCTGACCCAACTGTGCCCCTAGTTCATCATTTTGACCATTTTTTTGCTTTCTTTCTAAAACAGTTTTGACCAACATGAGAGTTAGATTAACATGCTTGTTCGATTTTCTGATTTAAAATCATGCAAGTCAGGCTATGAGCACTGAAAATTTTTCTTTTTTGGGTCCAAGAAAGTGGTCTAGTTTTAGAAAAATGGAATAATTTTCGAGAGAATTAGTCAACCTCAGTAAAAATTCCCAAAAATTGTTTTTGCAAACGGCCACTGCTCAACGAGCACGGAACCTACTCTTGAGATGCACAACCTCGGACCCATAGCAATGGAAAATTACCCCTTGTCTGAAGGACAATGCATGGCAACGGAAAGTTGCCCCTTGTTTGAATGGCACCGCGGCGTATTGAATGGCAACGGAAAGTTGCCCCTTGTGTGAATGGCGCATTGTGATCGATCCTCGAGCGATGATTACAACCGAACTCTCGGATACAGAGAAGGCAGGGATGGTCAAAACCATTACATGGACACAATCGAATTTGAAGTGTTTGATGCTGGACTTCAAAATGAAGTTGCCTACGTATCCCAAAGATGGGAATCAAGCCTTACGTAGTTCGGGGTTAAGGTACACTCGGGAATTAACCTCTCCTTTTTATGCTCTAACTTTTGCCAAGGCGCCTGTTGCAGGTTTTTGACCTTGCGAGCTTTGTTCTTCTTTCTTTTCAATTTTTTCATTTTTTTCATTCATTTTTTTTTAGGCTCCAACTTTTGCCAAGGCGCCCGATGCGGGTTTTCGACCTTGCGAGCTTCTTTTTCTTTTCTTTTCCTTCTTCCTTTGTTCTTCTTTTTTTGTATTTTTTTTCTTTCCTTTTGTATGTATTTTTTGCTTGCTCTAACTTTTGCCTGGGTCGCCCTTCCGGGTTTTCGGCCTAGCGAGCCTCTCAAAGGGTAAAAGTGTAGCTTGGTCCATGCCAAATGGTTTTAGGGTTTTGATGCCATCCGTATCCAGGGGAGTGGCTGTTGATTCGCAAGAGAACTCATCTTCGGCTCTTCGGGCACATCGAATATTTTTTTTTTTTGCCCCTACTTCGAGGGGTGCTTCTGATCTAGCTTTGCAAGCTTCTTTTGACAACATCTAATCCTCTTGATCTGACTTCGGTGCCTCTTGTTCGAGGGCTACTTCAAATCTGGCCACACAGGCCTCACATTGTGGTTGACCGTTGAACATTCTGAATGCAAGTTCAAGGTTTGAAAGCAAAGGGGGGTGGAGTCTCGAGGCTGAGAGCGATCCTAGGCTGCACAATCTCAAGAGCGATTCCACACATGTCTTCGCAGGACCGCGCAAAACATTTTTTGAAAGTTTTTAAGAAAGCGACAAATCGCTCCTCCCGAAGACAAGTAGGACCAATCTGGATCAAAGCTAGGGTCCTTCTCAGTACTCACACTAACAAGCATGATTTCATTCATTAAGGGCTTAGCACGCCTCTCTTTCTCTCAATTGATCAAATTTTTGCAGATCCCAAGGAATTCCTTCCTCTTCGTTTTCACCGCAGTGTTCAAAAAGGTTTTGAAAAAACTTAGGTCAATGCAATAATTTCAAGGTACAGAAAAGACAGAGTTCTTAGTCAAATACTGCCATCTCATTTAGAATTTCTGGCACAACTGGCACACGGCAGAAGCAAACACGAGAGTGTGAAAAATCACTGCTGTTTCATTCAAATCTGTTGGCACAACTGGCTCCCTGGCAGAAACAGACTCAAAACAAAAAGAAAAGACAGACGGAAAAACAAGCAAGTGATGTTCGAGGTAACACCCCCGAAATCACCCGACTCTGACAAAACAGGACTGACTCGATACAACAAAACAGATCCAACTGACTCAGTATGAAGAGACTGACTCAATACAAAACGACAGGACTGACCCAATACCCAAGTCAGAAAGTACAAAACTAGCATTTGCAAATGCTCAAAATAGTGCGTGCCAAACGCCACATATGGAGCAAACTGAGTGCCGCCCGCAGGTGGTTCATCCCCCGATCATATCGTATTATCCCCCAAGTTCACTGACCCTGTGACGATAGACCTTACTGAGCTGGTGCGGTGATGATGTTGTTGTCAAACAAATCTTGTACATCATGGCGCAGACGAAAGCAGCTATCGGTCTCATGACCGGTTTGTTGATGGTACGCACAGTACTTAGTTCGGTCATGTTTTGGAGGGAGAGGATCAGGTAAAGGCCGTTGTTCCAATGGTTTCAGATGTCCTTTCCGGATTAAGACCTCTAGAGCCTTTGACAAAGGCATATGAAGTGGGGTGAAAACCCTCTTGACTCGAGGTGGATATTTGGTTTTCTGTGAGCTGCTTCCGGACGCACCGGTGAATGGGGTAGCTTTTTGTGATGTGGTGTTGGTGACCATGCCCACTTCAGAAGATCTTGCAGCTGCATCACCACTGGTGGCCGCATTCGAACTGCGGGTAAACGCCCTCCTAGGCTGCTCCTTCTCCTGGTCAATGAGGCCCTGCTTTATAGCATCCTCGATTTGTACCCCAATCTCATGGAGGTCTGCAAAGGTGGGTAGGGGGAGGACAATCATCTTCTGCATCAGCCTGGGTTGGAGATTGCGCACAATCATCCGTATCTGGTCCTTGTCGACCGGCCTGGTGGTCATCGAAGAAGCTTTGGCTCTCCAACGGGTTACAAAGTCAGAGAAGCCCTCTTTCGGCTCTTGCCTGGTTGTCTCAAGATCACGGGTTGTGATCTCGATCTGGGTATTATATGAATATTGTGCGACGAAGGCCTCAGACATCTCCTCCCAGCTTCGTTTCACTGAGTCCTCTAATTTGGCGTACCAGATAGCCGCGATACCCGACAGGGTCCTGCTAAAGAGGGAGAGCTTCTGTAATCTTGTCAAGCCCATTGGGCGCAGAACATCTGAAAATAAACTCAGGTGGACCATGGGATCTCCTGACCCGTCAAAACGGTCGATGTGAGGCATCTTGAACCTGTCCGGCAATGTCACAGCTGTGTCCGTGTGTCCATCTTCAATGTCAGGGATGGTCTTGACTCCCTGGGATTTCTTGAACAGCTTTTCAAGCTTGCTCAACTTCAGTGCTGTGGGATCCGTCTCGAACTCAAAGGGAGAGTCCGGTAGGTTGGTGGGTGTTTTTGATAACTGGGGTAAAATTGGGGGCAGAGCCGGCCCTACCGGAATGTCTGTACCTTCCTGGACATTTGGCGTCTCCCAGTCTGCCGGAGCTCCTACCGGGGAGGAACTTGTTGTGAAGCAGCACGCACCTTGCTTTCTTTGTTGCTTAGGCTTATGATGAGCTCACCGCCGAGCCATGATTGCGACTTTTGTCGCTAGAAAATTCGCTTAGATGACGTCTTGCTACATGAGTTTCATACTTTCTTGGAGTTGACGATCATCTCCTCCATCCTGCCATATTCTGGCCGATCACGAAGCTATTTGAATTGGTGATCCGTGCCTAATCGCCCTTTTTACTCTACCTCTAGCAAAGGAACACCGATTGCCCTTGAGTGAATCTCGACCTAACAAAGTCTATCGACTAGTCCAATGTACCCGAGATATCGAGCCTTCAAGCTATGATTCCGGACTACCTAGCAAAGAGAAAACAGAAAGACATCTCACTTCAATTTCACCGAATGGATATGAGCAAAGTCAATGATTGTATTCTATTATTGATCATCGTTCTCAAATCATCGCACCAAATCAACTGACACCGCAGATATAATCGATTCTCAAAATATCGACATCGGTGCCCTCGGGCGATACCTGCACTCATAAACTGGTATATGCATTCCCTGGAGAGATACACTCTAAAAGCACATAGCATGTAAAGAGAGCCAAAACACCCCTATGTTGGGGTAGGGTTTCCCTGTCCTATTTTGTCAGGAGCTAGGGTATCACCACGACGCAATGTTTCAAACAACCTAATATCGGGTGAGCAACCCGTCCTAGTTTGGAATGGTCACTACGGATTTCGATATGCGAGGTCGAATGGTCAAAAGGGTGCCCCGAAACCGGGTTTGTGTTCCCATACTGGGAGAGCCCGCAACCGGTCAGCCTTATGGACATGTCTTGACAAGAGAAGCCTCCGGCAAACCGCTCAGGAATAGCAGATGGCCAACACGGTATCCTAGGCGCACCAATGCACATGCAATGCAAAGAAACACATAAATGAAATCAAAATAGGATATCACGAGTTCGAGTCAAGCTCTCTAAAGTCCCCAGCAGAGTCGCCAGAAACTGTAGACGTCCCCGAACGCCCCGGGAGGGTTAAGTCCCGTTCCGTTCATATTAGGTTACTACAGTTCGGACTCGATTTGTTGTCACGGTTCTAAATCTGAACCAAAGAGTCCAACTCCGGCAAATCGTTTTGAGAAAACAAATTTTTTGAAAAGTAGTGCCAAACATGGATCGCTGCCGACATGAGTCGCCACCTAAATATTTTATTTTTGGGAAATTTAGGAAACCACGACTCGTGTCAAGGCCACATGTCCGCTATGACCAAAGTGGTCTTGGCTCGGGAGCTTAGATACGATCGGGAAGGTCACTATGAGCACCCTTCGCCCGGTCAAGACCGCCCTCTACTAACCGTGATATCCGATTTTGAAAACTTTACATGTTCTTATTCCGGTTATTAACCTAGAATTACTATGTGATGCGCACAACACAAAAGTATAGACTAGATCGCCTAACTTGGAAATAAACATTGCATCCGTTTTCTCTCGAAAAACGTGTTAGATTTTGCTACTACTTAAGTAGGCTAAAATACGGATTTCAACGAGTTGCTCCAACTTAGGCAATCCAACCTCCACCCACAGCATTCAAAGCTTTATCACATAAGCACTTAGTCATGGTAGACATCTTATGTTAACATTCGCACGCATGTGACATGCTAAAGCACAAAACTTACATTGTACTCCGTGCCAAAACAAGAAACCAGTTAGCAAAACATGCATGACCTAGTTTATGTTAAGTGACTAATGCATCGCATACGGAATGTAATCTAGACAGGCTCGGCTATCCTAAGCATGGCACATGAAATACAACAACTATCACGTATTCAATTTGGAATTGAAAGTACGATGCAGTTTGTATGATGTACCGAGCCCGATGTATGTAAACAAATGCATGAATGCACGCATGCATTGCATAAGGTATGCTAATTTAGATATGCCCTAATCTACCATCATAAGCAGGTAAATAAAAGGGTAGAAAGAAATGGGGGTTGGAAGACATGCACCCACTCACACACACTTATTACAAATTTGCCCTCGCTCGGAGGGACCAAAAGAATAATACAAATTTATTAACTACGCAAGCTAATTAATTATTACAAATTAACTAAATTAATTAACAAATTAACTAAGTTAATTAAAGCAGTAAACGCCTCGGGAGGAGGGCTCAAATGCAGCAAGGCCGGAATTGGCTCGAATCGACCGCCATGCACGGATTGCCTCTGCTTCCTCGCTATCCTCCTCCTCAAAATTGCCAAAGTCCCAGTGCCTCTCGAGAACCTTTGGGAGTACCACCGGTGAGAGCACCACCGGCCGAAGAAGGAGGCCACCGCACTAGATGAAGTTATCGGTGGCAATTGATCGCCGGTCGGCACTAACAAAGGCTGCCGGCACTAAATGCTCGCAAAACACGCAACTCACAAAGAAGAGGGCAACAACTTGCATGGCAATGTAATTCAAAGCATGTATGCACTAAACACAATCCTTATCATGTTGGTGACTCAAAGGAAGGTGTGCCTTGGTTCTCGGACCACCAATCACGCATTTCCATGCATGATGGCCCAAGGATCAAGAATGCAACTTTGATTTCAAATGCATGCAATGCAAACAAGCAAACAAGGGTGCTCAAACCTCTATCATGACTTTTCAGGCCTGTCAAAGGCCCAAAAATGGAAGCATGGTAGGCTAAAGAAACATGCAACAAAATAAGGACCCAAGAGGGTATTGAAGCAAGTCATACATGGGGGTCCCAAACAAGGTTGAGCCCTTATTCAATGTTGAAGAAGGGCTCAAAACAAGCCTCTTTGTAGTTTACATCGAAGCTCAAAAATACATGCAACTATGGCTTAGATATGAACCAAGAAAATGCAAGTTTTGGGGAAAAGTGTGCTTACCCTTGTAGACCAACAAACCAGCACCTCTTGGACCAAGTTTTGGTGCTCCTAAGCTCTGCAAATGACCTCCCAAATTCTGGAAATGGAAGTGGTGGTGTTGTGCTATGGGTTGGTGAAGGAATGACCCAAGAACAAGGGTGTTTGGAGGTTGAATGAGAGAGATATAGTGAGAAATGGAGGGATATATGTATCTATGTCAGATATGTATCTATATCTCTGGTTTTTTTGCTTAAGAATCTCTAACCCTAGACCAAGGAGAAGAGAAGAGCTTATATAGGCTAAGTATAAGCTCTTAACTTAATGGCTAAGCAAATGGAAAGGGTCAAAGGGGCAAAGGGGGTTCAAAGGGGGGGTGCAAGGCTTCTAGGAGAAGCTAATACAGCTGGCCAAGCTTCTCCAAGAAGCTTGGCCAAAGGGTTCAAGCTTCTAGAAGCTTTAAGGGGTTCAAAGGTGCAAAAGGGTGCAAAATAGGCATATGGATGCACGTGAATCTGTTACATGCATCCCAGCATGCACAAATGGCATGCACTTAGGAGCTTAGGAGGGTCAAAGGGGTTAGGTCGTCCAGAAAATTTGATCATCGGCCAAAATAAAGTGCCGGTCGGCACTATTTTCTGCCGGTCGGCTAAATAGAGTGCCGATAGGTGATTCCTAGGTCAAAAAATGGTCGGTGGGTATGAAAATTGAAGCACCGGAAGTTAGCTTTCCAATGGCACAAACCTTGCATCAAAATTCCTCCTGTGCAGAAAGTTATACCCTTTTTGGTGAAGCTGCGCAGACTCGATCCAAACGGGATGATGCCCAGCTTCAACCAATCATATCTCCTCCACCCGGACTTGGCTTTGGGAGATTCTTGAGTGCAAAATGAAGCCCCGGAAGTCTTCTTTCCAATGGTTATGGCCTCATAGCTTAACTCCAAGTATACAATTGAATAAGCCTGATTCAGCGAGGGCCGCTCGACTTTCTTCTACCCGGATTCATGGCGAACTTCTTCTCCAACCTATTTTCTCCCTTCTTCTCCTCTTCTCTTCAACTTCAAACCCCTAAATAAGGTTTTTTGAAAGATTTTTCAAATATTTCATCTCTCTTTCATTCATTTCCACTTTGTCCTTGCTCGGTTTACCGAAAAGCGCACCATTTACCGAAATGCGAACGTCGGAACATCGTAGGAATTTTATTTCAAAAATGTTTTGAAAGAGAGGGTTTTAAGGTCTCAAAACCATCCAAAATAATTTTGGTTCAAAATGGGGTGTGAAGTTGAGATTCGCCTCTCTCCTTGCCGAAGAAACTGCACCTTTGCCCTGCACACCTTTCATCACCGAGTAAACCATCAGTCGCGCCCAAGTCTTAAGGGCGGTCAAAAATGGGGTGTCTACACACATGAACGGGGTAATGTTATTGCGGAAGATCCTCAGAAAAGGTTACTACTGGTCCACCATGGAGGAGGATTGTATCGGCTTTGTTCGGCGATGCCACAAATGTCAGATCCATGCAAACCGCATGAACATCCCGCCATCGAAGCTGCACAATATGACTTCGCCATGGCCATTTTCAGTTTGGGGAATCGATGTGATCGGGGCAGTCACTCTGAAGGGATCGAATGGGCATGAGTTCATCCTGGTCGGGATAGATTATTTTACAAAGTGGGTTGAGGCCCAATCCTATGCAGTGTTGAAGGCGTCGCATGTTGCAAAATTCATCAGAAACAACATCATCTGTCGTTATGGGGTCCCAAACGAGGTCATTTCAGATAACGGTTCCCACTTCAAAAAGGAAGTAATTGATTTGTTGGAAAAATACAATGTGGCTTTTCATAAGTCGTCTACATACCGGTCGCAGACCAATGGAGCGGTCGTGGCCGCCAACAAGAATATCAAACACATATTGCAGAAGATGGTGAAAACCTACCGGGATTGGCCAGATAAGCTACCGTTTGCTCTGTGGGGTTACCGGATGTCAATTCGAACTTCTACTGGGGCGACTCCATATTCATTAGTTTATGAGATGGAGGCCGTTTTACCTATCAACATTGAGGTTCCGTCATTGCGAGTATTGGCTGAGTGTCAGATAGCCGAGGCAAATTGGCAACAGAGCAGATTTGAAGAGCTCATGCTCTTTGACGAGCGCAGACTGAAAGCACTGTACCATGTTCAAGGTTATCAGCGCAGAATTGCCCAGGCTTTCAACAAGAAAGTTAAGTCCAGGAATCTAGAGGAAGGAGATTTGGTGCTCAAAGACAACCGAGCTCCCATTCATGACCCTAGGGGCAAGTTCAAACCAAATTGGACTGGTCCTTACATCATTAAGTCTATTTGGTCAGGTGGAGCTATGGTTCTGATGGACTTAGATGGCCTAGAGTTCTCCCAACTGATCAACATGGACAAGTTGAAGAAAAATATTACCCCTGAGAGGCTCGCTAGGCCGAAAACCCGAAAGGGCACCCTAGGCAAAAGTTAGAGTGTGAAAAATTTGAAACTATAAAAACTGAGCTCGCAAGGTTCAAAACCCGCAAAGGGCGGCCATGGCAAAAGTTAGAGCGTAAAAGGAGAGTGAAAATACTCGAGTGAACCTGAGCCTGAACTACGTAAGGCTTGATTCCTATCTTTGGGATACGTAGGCAACTTCATCCTGAAGTTCAGCCATAAACTTTTCCCCGATCAACTTTATCCATTTGATCATCTCGGTCATCTTTGTCTATTCAGCATTCAAGAGTTCGGTTATGATCTCCGGTGCAGTGCTTTTCAGACTAGGGGCAACTTTCCGTTGCTGTGCAGTGCTGCGGTACTATTCAGACTAGGGGCAACTTTCCAGTTGCTGGGGATCCGGGGTTGTGCATCTCAGTGACAGATTTCAGGCGTGTCCAGTTCTGATCCATATCGAAAATGGTTTTGAAAAGTTTTAATAAAAGTTGACTTTGTTCAAAATTAATCTTTTTACAACTTAGACCATTTTTTGGACCAAAGCGAAAAATTTTCAGTACCCACAACCTTCAATTTCATTGTTTTCAATACAGAGTTCTTCTGCTCTTGTATACAAATTGAAGTTTCTTTTTATTACAATCATAAAGAAGAACTTGAAAGTACGAATAAAGCAATAAATCTGGGGCATAGCTAAGTCAAGTGTTCCTGCGCCCCCTCCCAGAGCTGGTCGAAGCCTCTGATACCAAAGTGGGCCCATCCTGTGCCTCTTCATTGAGCCAATCCAAGCACTCATCAGACAAAGTGCAACTGAAACTGGGAGCAGGGGGCAGGAGCTCTCTAGTCCTCCATGCTATGGCATACCGGGCAAGTTGTGCACCTTAGGCTGGAAATGCAGCAGGGTGCTCTATCCCCTCGGGCGGGCAAGTCTGACCATGTCCGAATTGGCGCTGGAACCGGAACGGAAAATAAAATACACAATATGTCAGGCCAATCAATTGAATCCCAGGTTGACGGGTCATGTTGTAACTCATCGCCGGCAGATTGAGCCAAGGGCAACACCAAGCGATGCGGTTTGCAGACAAACTGTACATCCAGTTGTACCACCACCCCTCATCAAGGGCATCAACCAGGCGTTGTCGAAAAAAGTAGCCACGAGCTGAATATGCGAGGCAAGACTCCACAATCTGTAACTTGTTCATCAACCACACCTGGGGAGGGATTTGAAAATGAGAGAATAAAGAATAGAGAGATGTACGATGAGAGAAAAGTAAGAAAAGGGTTTTGCGAGAAAAACCGAACCTGAGGGCGAGTGATGTGAGCAATACATATGTGAGGTTGGGTGGGAAACATTACCTGCAATAGTAGTGGGCTCCCCGCAAGCCTAGCCGTCTCCCGGCGATGAAAAGCGTCTAAGCCCATCAATGTCTCAGCCAATGTCATAGCAATGCAGCTCTTGCCCTCCTTCAAACCTTGGGTAACCTCGATCAACCGGACACTGGATCCTCCGGAATCTGAGGTGAGTAAGAAATAAGATAGCAAGCATAGGCAAAGCGCGTGTCGCCGGTAGCCCTGCCAATGATGGTCGCCGCGGTTACCAACATCAGAAAACCGGCAAACCAAACTTGGGATGTCCAGCTCCCCGTCATGAATCAATGATCGAGCATCATGCAAAGTGAGGCCGCACATTTGTCCTAGGGCTTGGACGTGGCCAAATCGGAGTTGAGGCAAGATTTCCTCGTTGCGTTCGGACTCCATCAAAGCTTGGAAATCCTCGAAAGTAGGACACATCTCTTGCCCGCTAAAGCTAAAGACGTGTGTTACCGGGTTCCAAAACCTTGCCGCGGCATAGAGGAAAGGAAGATGTAGCAGAGTACGGCCCAGCGTGAATAGTGTGTTCAAGCCGAAGCCCCGGAAGTTCAACTTTTCCGAGCCATCTAGAGAAGCAATCCAAGCTGTGAGATTTTGGGTGAGGAACGCCTCCATTTTGATGCAAAACTAAGATCAAATGAATGAACCGCAATGCTGGAGCTTTTTAAAGAGGATAAGACACTGTTCGGGCGACATGTGTCGAAAATTTGGTGGCTGCCAAGCTAGGTGGTCGCCCAGCCACCTTTTCTGGTAGGCCGACCACCCCTCTCCCCTCCAATGCAAAAAGCTGGTCGGCCAGCTCCCTTAGGTGGTCGGCCATGTAGAGGAATGTGGCTTTGGTCTTGTTCTAGCTTTTAGAAGAAAGTTCCTAGCATTTCCATGCATTGGGGGTGTTGAAGGTGCGAGTTTTCCTCTGTTTCGGATGCGTTTCGTCACCCAGATCGTCCGAAATGCATTTGTTTATCGAGTTGTTAAATCTTGCTTATCGAGTTGTTATTTTGCTTATTGAGTTGTTGTTTTGTTTACCGAGTTGTTTAGTTTATCGAGTTGTTAAGTTTTGTCGAGTTGACGAGTTGTGTATATTGAGTTGTTACTCTTTGTTTAATCAACATTGTTGTGTCTTGCTTATCGAGTTGTAAGTTTAATCAACATTGTTGTATCTTGCTTATCGAGTTGTAAACTTGCTCAGGTTCTGTTCTTTCTTAGTAAGTTAAGTTGCTTTGTTTGTTGCGTCGGTTCACTACCTGACTTGGCAATTTTCAAATGCACAATTCCATTCAATCTTTTTTTTTTTTTTTTTTTGTGTGCAAAATGATGCGATGCGATGCAAGAACATAAAATGCCACACTTTTTCAAGAAAAAGTTGTTTCATTCCATTATGCTTCCTTTGTTACAACATTTTACAACAAGGGTACAAAGTTTTACAGAAAATAAAACTGCATAACAATGTGCAATGTGCTACAACTACTAGTAAAAAAGGCAAATAAAGCAGGAACATCTGTGCTCTCAAATGCAAGAAAAAGAGGCCCTCTTCGTCCTCTTCTGTGGAACAGCCCCTGCGCCATCTCCATCAGCACCACTATCCGAATCGGAGTTGCTGTCCTCGGAATCCTCCTCGGCGTCACCTTCACCCTCAGAACCAGACTCAGAGTCACCCTCTCTGCCGGCAGATGTCTGTGACTGAGGATGCGCGGACTCCTCCTCCTCACTGGACTGCTCCTCTGTGATATGTGCTCTGTGCCCGCCTCGTCTGCGAGACGACCCCCCTTTCCCAGCTCCTCGAGAAGGCCTAGATGGCCCAGCTCCTCGGGAAGGCCCAGATGGCCTGGCCTGTGGTCTGGTATATATCGGAGGCATTTGAAAAGAAAGAGTGCAATTTGAATGCATCAGCCAAAATATGTATATCAGACGCATAGATTAAAAAACTACATGGAGTGGATGTATGCAAGTATAGTACATAAATGTGGTGTGTGTAAGATGTGCTCTACGCATACAGTCGGTCAATCAATGCAGTGAAATGTTCAGGTTCAGCATGTCATCAGAAGTATGACAAATGCAAGAAAACTAAAGAGTACCGAGACACCGATGATGGATAGTTGCGCCTCTCTCCACAAGACCATGCCCTCGAGCGAGGCCACTAACCCGAGCAGCCCCTCAGTATACTTCGTGGTAGGCTGCAGATGCAAGTGCAAGTCATCAGTGAATGAATGAATGTCCAAGTATCTGAGTGATAAATCAAAGCTGTAAAGCATATCGGTGGTGAGTCAGGGTCTCTGATGTAGGGTGATCTTGCATAGGAGGCTCTATCGGAATCGGGTAGGAAGTCCCGTATCGCCATCTCGTCAACTCAGTCGGGATATTTGGCCATCCAACGTGATGATAAGTCGGGGGAATCGGGGGGACCAGTCCAACCCCACCTCTAGATGTACCAGCCCTACTGGTCGAAGGAATGTCTCTAGCTCGGGTGCGACTCGAGGATGGCATGCCAGTAGACCTCCTCGTGGGAGTACGGACACCTGCCAATGGAGGCATCAAGTATGTATAACGGTAGGTCGCGTACTCCCAGTCCTCCAAATGTAGTAATACATCGGTGCCCAACCTGGCGTCAATGACATCCTGGGGAGTGAGTCTATCAGCAGACCGCATATCGTCTGGGGGTGCTGAAGGGACACTCTGCTCAGGAAAGCCCATAGTCTGGTGAAGGAAGCGGTCCCCCAAAAACCAGGCCCTACCAACTGGCCCCTCAAACAAGATCCTGTACCGAGAGGCGGCCCATCCTCCTGCAAATTGAAATCGGAGGTCCTCACCCAAAGGCACCCAGGGCTGCCATGTGATCTGCGGATAACCAATGCATAAGCCGATTAGAAATCGTAGATGTGCAAAATAAATCAAAGATGAAAACATGGAGGACTGAGAGTTCTGAATTACCTCTGTCGGCCGCACTGTGTCGAAAAACTGTCGTAGGTAGAGGAGAGTCTCCCGGGCCTGCGGTCGGTACTGGCCCTCGAAAACGAGCGAGTAGGGGGTCATGAGGGACGCCTCCACCTCGAGCTCTGGGGCTAGCGTCGGGAAATACGCCAAAACCCATAATTGTGGAAAACAGGGCTAAAGCCATCGAATCTGAGAATCTTGAGTGTAGAATCCGAATCTGAGAATCTAATGAGTGAGTCTGAGAATGTAAAGTGTGTCGTGCGTGCAATGTACAGGTAATGAAAAGCAGAAATGTAAATCAAAAGGGCAGAAAGTACCTCCCAGGCTCTCCAGTAGCCACTAACTATGTTCCCCCTGTCCGCGGGAGGTCGCGCTCATGTAGCAATAGAGGGTAGCCAAGCTGGCGCCACCCCAGTCATACTGACTGACCTACGAGAGGTCTACCAGGGCACTCAGCAGATATAGCCCAACGGTGTTCCCCCTATCGGCGAACAGAGTGTTCCCGAAGAGGAACATCAAAAACCCTTGGGTGTACTGTGCTATCTCCTCGGGAGTCTCGGGCTCCCTCGGTCTGCAATATGAAGAAAACCAGGTGTACCGGACTCGGCCCGAGGATCGGTCGACCGGTGGGTGAGCTCCCAATAGATAAATCCAGGCAGCCTCCCACTCGCCCATGTCCTCATCATAAGGGATCACCCAGCCTCCCATGTCGAGGCCTGTCAACACAGTAAGTCGAATGGGGTCATAGTCATGTCCCCGGCAGCTGAGAAATGAAAGGAGTTGGTGGTGTCCCACCACCTCTCCACAAGGGCGCCCATCAACGTCCTGCTAGCGGGATAGCGAGATATCCCAGTACAGAAGGGCCCGAACCCTGCCTGATCAACCCAATCACGGACGGCCTCTGGGAGCTCCGCATACCACTCCCTTGCAGCAATGGAGCCATATCCCCGTGTAACACGGGAGGACACCTACATTCATAATGAACACATGTATTCAGTTTCAGAATGAAATGAATAAGCTGCGTGCAAATGAAATATATGAGCTGTGTGTAAATCAAATCAAATACAATGTTGTGGGCTGCATGTTCAACTCTCAACAAGTGTGTGCTGTGTGTTCACAATTAAATATGGGCTGCGTGTTCAGAAATTCAAAGTTTGGGCTGCGTGTTCAACTCTCAACAAGTGTGTGCTATGTGTTCACAATTAAATATGGGTTGCGTGCTCAAAAATTCAAAGTTTGGGCTGCGTGTTCAACTTTCAACAAATATGGGCTACGTGTTCAGAAATTCAAAGTTTGGGCTACGTGTTCAACTCTCAACAAGTGTGTGCTGCGTGTTCACAATCAAATATGAGCTGCGTGTTTAGAAATTCAAAGTTTGGGCTACGTGTTCAACTTTCAACAAATATGGGCTGCCTGTTCAGAAATTCAAAGTTTGGGATGCGTGTTCGACTCTCAACAAGTGTGCGCTGCGTGTTCACAATGAAATATGGGCTGCGTGTTCAGAAATTCAAAGTTTGGGCTACGTGTTCAACTTTCAACAAATATGGGCTGTGTGTTCAGAAATTCAAAGTCTGGGCTGCATGTTTAACTCTCAACAAGTGTGTGCTGCGTGTTCATAATCAAATATGGGCTGTGTGTTCAGAATTGAAGTGTGTGATGCGTGTTCACAAACAAATTTGGGCTGTGTGTTCAGATTTCAAAAATAGTGTGTGCTGCGTGTTCACCATCAAATATGAGCCGCGTGTTCAGAAATTCAAAGTTTGGGCTGCGTGTTCAACTTTCAACAAATGTGTGTTGCGTGTTCACAATCAAATATGGGCTGTGGGTTCAGAAATTCAAGTGATTGAGCTGTGTGTTCAAGATGCAAACGGAGTGTTGTGTTATAGACTAAGCATTCAGAACAAGTTGTGTGCTAGAATGAGCAGAAGTATGGCATGCGAATGTGTTCAGAACGAGCAAATAAGCATACATAGCATGAAATGCACGAAAAATGTAGAATTAAGGCAGGAAATGTAGAAAAGTGAAGTACATACCTCTCATGCCTGATGAGAGAGGTGGGACTCCGGCTCCCGCGATAGCAGATCCACAGGTGCTCGAGCATCAAAGTCGGTAAAATGATAGAAAACTGCCCGAGGGAGGATGTGTGTCGGAGGGTCATACCTCTCGGGAATGAATGGCCGAACCCTCGGAGGTAAAGACATGATGTCTGGTTCACCTTCGGCACCTGAAGAACCTCCGCCATGGGGAAAATGACCCGCCATCTCAAGAAATCTGCAAAAAGTAGCAAAAATGAGCGAAATGTGCCAAAATTGGAAAAAGTCAACAAAAGTCAACTCTCGGGAAATGAAAAAGTCAACAAAAATCAACTCCCGAGAAAATCTTCAAAATATTGAGACAAACTTACCTCAAGTGGTGAAAATGAGAAAAGAAGCTCCGAAATCAAATTTTAATCGGTCCAAAGTGAAGAGAACTGAAAGTTTTTGCGAAACAACTTTGCGTGGGGCGTTGGAAAACGCGTATAGAGCACAGATTTGACAGAAAAAATGGTCTAAGAAGGAGGAGGAGGCAATTTCGGATCTGAAGTTATGAGGAAAAGAGCTTTAGACCTGTGCATTTAAAGAAACAAGGGTGAAAAGTCAAAATTGCTCCGGATTTGGGCTAGGTGGTTGGCCAGCCACCTTTTCTGGTAGGCCGACCACCCCCTGCACTCAAACCTGGTCGGTGGTGTTCCCAAGATGGTCTCCAAGGTCTCTGCAAATTCTGGTAGTGATCGGAGTCCTCGGCACCCGAGAAAGTACAAGGAAAGTGCACTTTTCGTCGCGAAATCCCTCCGCAGGAACTTCAACTCCAACTTTCGATGCGTGTTTCATCGTCACTCGTCAAGAGCAAAATGTATCCTTTTTGAGCATGTTGTGACCCTTCCGAGAGGTAAACCGGAGGTCACGATTGAGTCGCACTCGTCAAAACTTGCATTTCTTTGCTCGTTGTTTCGTGTTAAACATGCATTCAAGTTTGCACTTATCCTGCATTGTTGTGCACGTCACTTGCATTCTCATGCATACCACTTGCATTGTTGTGCATGTTTCATGGGTATTGTCATACCCTCACGCTTAACTTGCGTTGTCACGCGCGTGTCTCTCGCATTGCGATGCACTTTCCCGTCGGCACCCTGTTTGTCTACGTTCGATATAGCGTTGAACATGTGTTGCTAACTATGTTGTGCTCGTTAAGTTTCTCTCTTTTGCAGGCACGATATTGTATGTACGGTTCATTTGAAGCTGGTGCAACTAGACGAATCACGCAGGTATTGTATCTTCTCTATGTGAGACGTGGCGAGAATTGAATAATTCTCCGCATTCTTAAACTGCATGAAATATAGTTGTTGCTTTGCATTCTTGCTTAAAACTGTTGCCTGTACGCTTCATTACAGCTTGCTGCTTTGCATGATCATGAGTTACATCCGGCTTTGTGCATATCATTTTGCATCTTGCCCCCTGCCTGCGGGCATGCCTGCGGGCACATCTTTGTTATCTTGCCTGTTTGTCTAAGTCTTCGGCCTTGTCAAAAATGGGTCGTCTCTGGGCTTTGACATTCGCTCCCGTCAATTACGACTTTCGAGTTCTGTCAAAGAGGGGCAACTGTAGACACCCCATTTTTGACCGACCTTAAGACTCTGATGTCATCGACTGAGCACTCGGTGATGTTGCATATTGTGCTCGTTCTGAGGTTTCAGAGTTTTGGCTGCGAGCCTTGCCTCTGGACTTCGGGGCTCTTTTGTGCTTTGTCTCGGTTTGCGAACCAGGTCCTGTTTTCTCTGTTTTCTCCTCCCGAAGGGAAGGAGAGGTCTTGTAAACCATCTCTCAATGGCCGTAGGCTACGTTTCGTGTTCGTAGGCCATTTTTCCCGTTTGGAGACCAGTTTTCGGTTTTTCGAAGCCGTCGGTCGTGTGCCTCGGTTCGGTACCGCTTAACTACCTCCGTTTGCTCTGGTTTTTGGCACAGACCTTGTTTCCTCACTTTTGAGGGACACTGTGGCCCGGGAGACCACCTTTGTGGTCGTACGCCACCTCCGGTGCTTAACAGCTTGTTTTCGGGGCCCCGGGCTGCGAGTTTTGGCCCCCGAACCGTCGTTTTGCATCTGTTTTGGTCCATTTTTGGTAGGGACCTTATTTTCATTGCTAGGGAGGTGGTAGTATGGTGGGAGGCCACCTTTTCCCCTTGGAAACCACTTTTCTCCTTTTCTCTCTCCTCTAGCCGATTTTTCTGACAAAAAGCTGGTTTTTCTCACTTTTGAGCCACAATTTCTGGTTTTTCATACCACCATTGTGTTGTGCTCATCTGGGAGGCCACCAATATGGGTAGGCCAACTAGTATTTTTTCTTGACCCTTTTGAACCTTGCTAAAAAGTTGGTTTTTCTCTCTCCTGGGTCACATTTTCTGGTTTTCCACCATACAGTTGTGTTACACTCATCTGGGAGGCCACCTTTCTGGTATGGCCGGCCAGCATTTCTCATTGACCCTTTTGACCCCAGGTTGGCCGACCAGGGGGAGTGGCCGGCTGACCACTTGAACTGGTCGGCCTGCTTCTTGCTTTTTGCTCTCTCTGAATACATCACAGCTGTGCCAGCTGGGAGGCATTTGGATCATCCTCCATACACGTGTATGGAGGATATTTGAAGCTTCCAAGAGAAGCTTTGGCCTCTTTTCTCTATAAGAGAGGCCCTCCTCTTCCATTTGAGGGGTTGAACAATTTTGTTTAAGGCTTATACACCTCTCTCTCCATAGCTCTCTTCTTCAAGCTCCAAACCCTAAAATTCTCACACCATTTGCACTACACCTCATAGCCTACCACCTCCACCATCCATCCAAGAATCTTGGAGCTGATTTTCAGAGGTTAAAGAACTCCCATCTTGGTCCAGAAGTTGCTGGAAATCTGCTCTTCAAGGGTAAGTCTCTATTTCCCATTTTCTTGCATTATTTTGCTCCATTGTTTAGCCTTATTTGCAAGCATTTCTGGACTTTGTCATAAACTGAAAAGTGTCTTCTTTTAAGCTCCTCTTGAAGTTTGAGTAAGGACACTTTTCTGTTTGAGGCCATCTACCTCCTTGTATGCTCCATCCCTCTTTGTAGGCTTATTTTGCATCATATCTTAGCCCTACTTGTGAGCATTTTCGAGATTTGTCATAAACTTAAAAAAGTTTCCTTTTGAGCTTATAAACATGTTTAATTAAGGTCACGTTTCTGTTTGGGGTCACCTTCCCCTTTGTATGCTTCATTCCCTCATGTTTAGGGCTATGCATTAGAGCACTTGAATTGGCCTTGGTTTGGACTTTTAGCCACTAAAATCCAGTGGATTTTCAGTGGCTTAGATGTGTCTTTGAGCCCTAAAATCAGAGGGGGCTGACCCCCTCTCTCCTTGTCTTGTTTGTTGGCCTTTTTGGCCTTCCAAAGGGGCCTTCCATTGCATGCTTCATTGACCCATTTCAGGGCCTTTTGGTGAGTTTTAGGGCTTTCATAACTTATTTCCAGAGGTGGTTTTGCCATTTTGTTTGTCTATCATGTATGTGTAGAACAACCCCTCGAATGGCTTTCCAAAGGGGCTCATCATTCTTGCATGTGCTGACTAAGTTTCAGTGGTTATTTGGGCATATTTTGGCACGAAATATTTATTTTTTTTACTAGTTGGGTCAGCCCTCATATGCTTCATATAGTTGTAGAACAACTCATGGTTCACTAGCTTTCTTTGCATGCTTTATAGGCCATTGATTCTAGCATATTTTGGCTATGCCTTAAACTGATAATGTGCTTATTTTGGACTGCCCTAGCTCTGTTTTTAGGTCTTGTGGTTGAATGATGTTAGTTTTGCATGCTTGTAGTTCAAGGTCCATGCTTAGCTTTGAGTTTTGAGATCCATTCCATGCATATACTGAGGTGTGTTTATGTTTTGAGCCTATTATTCATCACATTTTAGAGCTTGTTTGAATGCCATGTTGCCATGTTTTCATCTCTTTAAATGCGTTTGAGAGTCGGGCTTGTATACCCCATTTACCGACCATTGAATGAGCTCCATTTCGTTGCATTCCGAGTCATCATTTTAGATCAATTTCCCACTGTTTCGGACCTGCCTAGGGTCTTTTTGGGGTTGATTTTGCCTTTGGTGCATTGCTTTGGGTACCTCTAGTGTAACGCACTTCACTAGTTTCGGTACTCGAGCCCCCTAGCTTGCATTGTGTGCCATATTTGCATGTTTGGGGACCATATTTCATGCTGTTTCAGAGCTGTAATTTATACTATTCCATGTCATGTTTCATCCTTTGCCATGCCTTGTAGTCATGCATACATATGTGAGAATACTTTGCTGTGCCCCTTTCTTGCTCTCTGTTGCAGCAATTCAGAAATCAGCAGCCTTCTAGAGCTTTGCACAGCATTCCCAGATTAATTGCAAACAGAGGAGAATCGGGGCATCGCAATGGATTTCCGCGCAAGGCAACTCAAGCATGCCTCATTCATCACTCGGAACAGAACTGAGGCGGTCCATGGATTTGCATGCTAATTTACTTGCTTTCCTAGTTATTTTGTTAATTAATTAGGGTTTTGTACTTATTCGGATTGTAATTATTATTCGGACTGTACTATTTATTCGGACCCTCCGAGTGAGAGCACAATTGTAATAATTGTGCGTGTGTGTGATGTATGTCTTCCAATCCCACGTCTTTCTCCCTTTTATTTACCAGCTTATGATGGTTAGATTAAGGCATGTTTCAATTAGCATACTTATGCTTGCATGTTTGCATCATTCATCTGTATTGCATGCACCAGGGCTCGGCGCATCATACTAACTACATTTGTATCTCAATTCCAAATTGAATACGTGTTAGCTGTAGCATCATCATATGCCATCTTAGAATAGCCGAGCCTATTGTAGTTGCATTCCTGCATGTGTTGCATTAGGCATTTCTGTATAGTTAGGATCATGCATTGATTTCTAACTAATTTCTATTTTGGCTTGGAGTACTCGGTAAGTGTTTATGCTTTAGCATCCTTGCATGTGTGCGAGTGACTGCCATGATAGCATCCTTACCATGAGGCTGTGTGCTTATGTGATATACCTGCCTGAATGCCTGTGGGTGAAGGTTGGATTATCTGAATTGGAATAATGCATTGACGGTGAGTTTTAAGCCCACTTGAGAGTGGCAAATCATCTTGTTTTCTAAGCCCGCCTGAGGGTGGCAAAATCTGCATTTTTAGCCTACCTGTGAGTAGCAAACCGTTTTCAAAACAAACATGAGATGTTTTGTTCCAATTCAAGCGATCCAGTCTATACTTGTATGCTGTGCGCATCACATAGTAAATCTAGGCTAATAATCGGAATAAGAACGCATAATGTTTTCAAAACTAGATATCATGGTTAGTAGAGGCCGATCTTTGATCGGCGGCGAGAATAACTCACGGTGACCTTCCCCAATCGTACCCAAGTTCCCGAGCCGAGGCAACTTTGGTGATGACGGACACGTGGCCTTAGGCAACGAGTCAGGGTTTCCTAAATTTTCCAAAAATAAAATATTTATGTGGCGACTCTGTATCTGGCAAAACAGTCCATGTTTGGTACTTCTTTCAAAAAAATCTGTTTTCAAAAACGATTTGTCGGATTTGGACTCTTTGATGATTCATCGGTCTTGCATTGCACTCTGCGAGATGAGATACAGAACCGTGACTTTGAGTCCTGAACTGTAGTGAGCCCAATGAACAAAACGGGATTTCCCTCCCGGGACGTTCGGGGACGTCTACACACCTTTTGTGCTCTCCTCATTCTGAAGCTTTGCTTGGTAGAAATTGAATGAAGCAGCAACAAACCCTCATCAACCAGAAGCCTCTACCACATGTTCTGGCAATCAAAATGGAAGAAATTCTGATAGGTAGGTGATTTGACCTTTCAATTCTCTCGACATGTTACTGTTCTGGTATTTTCTCTCGATTGTTGGAAAGTCACTTGTTGGCTCTATAACATTTCATCCTTCATATTTATATATTCATTATTGTCAATGAAGAAAAGAAAATTTAAAAGTGATAAAGAATCTGCTCCAAACTAAATTGATGCAACCTTCTCTCAATATGGAATTGTTGGGCCAAACTTAAGAATAAGCCATCTTTTGTGCTCAGGCATTACTGAACATAAAAGGTACAATGGCACATAGTAGGTGTGAAATTCTTAAGTAGTAGTATTTTTATTTTTTTTGGGGGGGGGGGGGGGTTACTACAGATATGTAGTGAGATTCTTAAGTGTCAAGCCCTAAAATACATGACTTAATCACATATTTGAAGCAATTTGGAGTAGTGTTAGGGATGATGCTTTGCACACTAAATAGTGGATAGATATGTGATTTAAACACATATGTGAACCTAAGTTTTCTGAATCATTTCCACTTTTAACTACTTATCTTAGTATTCTCTCTTTTCAATATTATAGAGAAAAAGGGTCCACACAATATGAATTAGAGTACTTGAAACCAAATAGTTCCAATAACGATGATGCCAGTGGAGAAGTAAAAAGGAAGCAACATGAAGTAGTCTCAGAAACATAGTATCCCAATAAATCACAAAAAAATGTTCAAGGCGATCAGGAGTCATCACCAAGTAATAGTAGTTCTCGGAGGCAACCAAAGCATGAAAAGCTAGACTGGAATGTTCTAAGACCTTTGAAAGGCCAAAAGGAAAGGCAGTGAGTACTATCAGATGATTACTTCCGACTCATGTGAAATTGATTTCCATAGGCTGTTAAAGTTCTAAGAATAGTTGTAACTTGCAACCTTCTGGTAAGTGTGTCATTAGCATTCAATTAATTTTCCTCAATTAGAATTTCTATCTTTGTTGGTTTATTTGAAGAGTTAAATTGAATTCCCATTATGTTATTCATAATCCTACCAATCTGTGGATGCTTGAGCATAGTCATGTTTTCAATTAGTGGTAATATTTATCATCTGTTTAACCTTTATAAAACTACTAGACATAGACTATCTATCTAATCATGTAAAGCACTAGACAAGTTTATCTTATGAGTTCCCTTTGAATGTAGCATAAGGGGCCCTTTGATTTTTTTTATCCTAATTCACAAAATTTGAACCAGAGTTTTAAAAAAAAAAAAAAAAAAAATTGAACTGAAGGAGAATTTTATCCTGAAATTGTTTAATCCTATCTAGTGCCCTTATCCATGAGATGAGATTGTATGTGCTATATGATTAGTGTTATACTAACTTTAGTTAGGGTGGGATAAAAGGATAAAGATTATTTTCGATCGTTAGATGATTGATGAGGGAGTATAGTTCAGAGGGGGGATTAACTATCTCATGGGGAGATGGGATTAGTTATCCCCCAAGCAATTGCTCATACAAGGGATATAATCCCGAGATTACCTTGTTTGAAGCAAACATTGGACAAGGGGGATATGAAACGATGTGGTGATTTCAATTCCACCGCTTAATCCACTGAATGGTATGTTAGACCTTAATATGTGGAAACAGCTGCTATAAGATCAGTTTGGTAAAAGCCTTGATGAATTACCCCTTCCACTGGTGTTCAAAACAAATTGTCGAACTGTTGTACCAATCTGAATCAGTTCAAACCGTATGGTTAAGTCCTTTATTTTAGGGGATGGTTTGGTTCTAGTTCTAAATAAGTTAAAAATCGGTGATGATGGTTTGGTTCTCGGATTAAGACTCGAAAGAACCGAATTAAACCAAATTGAATCGTTCTCTATTTTATATTAATTTTTTTAGTAATATTTTATATTAATTTTGATAGATAGAATGGTATTTTGTGAGAGATTTGTTCTCCTCCTCCTTGGCTTCCTAGAACCTCAATCTCATTTCAATGTCGATGAGACTTTTATTCATTCTATTTGGAAAATATTCTCTCTATTCTATTTATATAATTTTTACACTCCTTTTCCTTATATTATTAAAACGTATATTTCTATAAAAATATGATGTTTATGTTTTGTGTTTACCCATTTTAGAACTTTTGAAATGCTTCTATAGGCAGAATAAATATTTATTGAAATGTATAATGATGAATTTTCTAGCCTAAAACAGTGGAACCGAACTAGAACAAAATCTTTTTTGGCAGTTTGATTTTGGTTTGGTTCCAAATGTTTCAGAGTTTGGTTTGGGTAGTTAGCATCCTTAAACTAAAAAAAAAAAAAAAAAACCACACATAGGACCTGTGGCAAAACACCTTAATTAGCATGCCTTAACCTTACCTGAAAAACGGCGATAAGGGGGCGAAAATGGAAAACAGCCCCCGAACCACCATATGGATGTCACGGTCTCCTTTCCCGTGACAAATAGGACCTGTCACAATAGACAGAATGTCATTAGCACACGTAGTTTGGGAGTTAGAGCAAAAAACGCATTAAACTTAACCGAAAAAGGGCGATAAGGGGGCTAAAATGTGAAATAGCCTCAAAACCACCGTACGGATGTCACGGCCACCTTCCCTATGATGAATAGGTACTGCGACAACAAACAGAATGCAATTAGCATGTGTAGGTTGCGAGTTAGAGCCGAAAATGCCTTAAACTTAATCGAAAAAGGGCGTTAAGAGGGCGAAAATGCGAAAAAACTCCCGAACCACCGTACGGATGTCACAGCCACCTTCCTTGTCACAAATAGAACATGTGACAATAGACGGAATGTAATTAGCACACGTAGTTTGGGAGTTAGAGCCGAAAACGCATTAAACTTAATCGAAAAAGGGCGTTAAGGCGGTGAAAATGCAAATCAGCCCCTGATCCACCATACGAATGTCACGGCCACCTTCCTTATGACAATTAGGACCTGTGACAATAGACAGAATGTAATTAGCACGTGTTGGTTGGGAGTAAAAGCCAAAAACGCCTTAAACTTAACTGAAAAAGAGCGTTAAAGGGGCGAAAATGCGAAACAACTTCGAACTAGTGTACAAATGTCACAGCCACCTTTCCCGTGGAAAATAGGACTTGTGATAGCAGACGGAATGTAATTAGCACATTTGGGTTGGGAGTTAGAGCCGAAAACCCCTTAAACTTAACCGAAAAAAGGTGTTAAGGGGGCGAAAATGCGAATCAGCCTCCGAACCACCATACAGATGTCACGGCCACCTTTGCCGTGACAAATAGGACCTGTGACAATAGATAGAATGTAATTAGCACGTGTAGGTTGGGAGTTAGAGCCAAAAACACCTTAAACTTAACTGAAAAAGGGCGTTAAGGGGGAGAAAATGCGAAACAGCTTTCGAACCAGCATATAGATGTCACGGCCACCTTCCTTGTGGAAAATAGGACTTGTGACAATAGACGGAATGTAATTACCACGTTTAGGTTGGGAGTTAGAGCCCAAAATGCCTTGAACTTAACCGAAAGAGGGCGTTAAGGGGCAAAAACACGCATCAGCCCCCGAACCACCGTACGAATATCACGGACACCTTCCCCATGAAAAATAGGATCGATGACAATAGACGGAATGTAATTAGCACGTGTAGGTTGGGAGTTAGAGCCAAAAACGCCTAAAACTTGACCAAAAAAGGGCATTAAGGGGGCAAAAATGCAAAACAGCTTCCGAACTAGTATACAGATGTCACGGCCACCTTCCCCATGGCAAATAGGATCTGTGACAATAGACATAATGTAATTAGCATGTTTAGGTTGGTAGTTAGAGCCAAAAATGCTTTAAACTTAATTGAAAAAGGATGTTAAGCGGGCGAAAATGCAAATCAGCCCCCAAACCACCGTACGGATGTCACGGCCACCTTTGCCATGAAAAATAGGACCTGTGACAATAGACGGAATGTAATTAGTACGTGTAGGTTGGGAGTTCGAGCCAAAAAATACTTTAACCGAAAAAGGGCGTTAAGGGAGCGAAAAAGCGAAATAGCCCCGGAACCACTGTAAAGATGTCACGACCGGCTTCCCCGTGACATATAGGACCTGTGACAATAGACAGAATGTCATTAGCACACGTAGTTTGGGAGTTAGAGCCAGAAACGACTTAAACTTATTCGAAAAAGGGAGAGTTTGACATCCAATAAATGTTCAACATTTTCATTGTAAATGATGCCATTGTTTCATCGTACACGATGGTCATTTGGGTGGTAAACGTATTAAGAAAACATGATATGGTTATGGAGATAACCCCGTAGATTACTCAATCATTTTACTTTGGTTAGGAAAATGAGAATGAAGAGGAGTTAAAATAAATTTATCACCAAAACATTCTACTCAAAATTTTATTTTATGAAGAGGCATGCTCCTAAAAATTGTATTATTTGTAAATTGAAATCAAGTTTGAAATAAATCTTTCATGATACATACATATGATTGTATTTGGAAAAAATATTTTTATAGATTGTTCTACCTTAAATGCATGTTATTACAACATTTTTCCTATGTCTGAATGAATTGATATTTTATAATGGATGCAATTGTTTTTTATTTTTATTTTTTGTAGATGGCTTTTGGCGTGGACTTGTGGATAGTCTACATTTTTGTTTATGGAGGACACTTGACACTTTTGTATAATCCTGCTAACTATGTCTTCCTCGGCTTTTGTGAATGTATTTTTTGTATACGAACGGCTTTGAGTTTTGTATGATTCTATATTTTGTATGGAATTATTATTTTAATTTGGACAATAGTTGGTTTGTATGGACTTTGACATTTAAAGTTATTCATTTTTTGTATACGGATGCAGATTGTGGAATGATTGATAGTATACGTATTATTTTGTTTACATACGTATTACAGGTTGCATAGAATATCGACAGGTTGTGGAGAAATTATAATTTTGTGATAAAACATAAGATCACCTTTTTGGCGACTAAATAATTAGTAGCTAAAAGGAAATTGGAAAAATAGTTTGGCCGACTAAAAGTTTTGTAGCCAAAAAAAAAAAAATAATTAAATATTTGGTGACTAAAAGTTTTGTAGCCAAAAGAAAAATCAAACATGTGGTGACCAAAAGTTTTGTAGTAAAAAAAAAAATCAAACATTTGGCAACTAAAAGTTTTGTAGCAAAAAAAAAATCGAACATTTGGCAACTAAAATATTTCGTAGCTAAAAACAAAAACTAAAGAATTAAAAAAACTTTTTCCTACTAAAAATTTAGTAGCCAAAAACATAACATTTTTGCCGACTAAAATATTAGTAGCCAAAACACAAACTATTTGCCGACTAAAATTTTAGTAGCCAAAAACATAACACTTTTGCCGACTAAAATTTTAGAAACCAAAAACATAACATTTTAGGCAACTAAACCTTTAGTAGCCGAAAATGTGCTATTTAATTTTATTTCCAACTTTTTGGCGACTAAAAATTTAGTCGGCAATTGAATACATTTGACTACTAAAATAATTATAGTCGCCAATTGCCTTTCCCGACAATTCTTCAGTAACTAATGCTGCGACCAAATAATTTAGTCGCTAAAAGCCATTGGCGACTAAAAATTGACTTTTGGCGACTAAAAATTTAGTCACCAAAAGTGAAAATTATTGTAGTGATAATGTGTGTTTGATGAAATTTACATGTTTAATTTCGTGATTTATATGATTTTGAACTCATATATGTTCTTCGTAGGAAAACCTGTACCTGTTGAAATTGCAACTTTAAACTGAAAATTGAAAACCTTAGACGCGTTAGAAACCAAAACTGATTAATTATTTGAGATCAGCATAATTTTTAAACTCTAATGAGAAGTTTGGTAAAAATTTGATCCAGGATGACAGAAATTGAAAATAATTGATTAAGCCTAAATTAGAAGTTAAATTAAGAGATTGATTAAACTAAATTATCAATTAATTTAATCTAAGTTAATTAAACTAATAAGTAGCCTAGTTATATAAGTGTTGAAGACAACTCTAGAGCCTTAGAGAAGACTCTAGAGACTCAAGTTTTGCGTTGGGAAAGGCATAGAAACATAGGAAGAAAAGAAAGAAGGCTCAAGGAAAAGAGAGAGAGAGAGAGAAGAGAATTCAAGTTTGAAGAAGAAAGCTTAGGGGGAAGCTAGGGAAATTGGAGAAATTGAAGGGAGAATTCCAGAATTTGACTTGAGGTATATATAATTCAACTAACTCCTGGAATAACTCTTCCATTGTTTAAAATCAAGACTTAAAATGGTAATTACACACTCAAATGAGTTAGGGTTTTGAATCACTACAACAAAATTGAATTTTTACGGCTTGCAATGCATGCCATAAAAACTCTTTCACGACATGCACACAAATACTATTATATGACATGTCGTGGAAAGTTGAGCGTTATTTACGGCATACAGGTAAAGTTGTAAAAAGTAATAAATTAAACATTAATGACATACTTTGTATGTTGTATATAATTTTCTACGACATTTTTTTCATGTCATAAATCATCATACTTTCCACAGCATAATTTTTCATGCCGTAGAAGGTTATTTTGAATATATTTATGGCATACTTTGTATGCCGTATATAATATTTTACGGCATTTTCTTGGATGTCATAAATCATCACTTTTTCACGACATAATTTTGTATGCCGTAGAAGATCATTTTTAATATATTTATGACATACTTTGTATGCCGTATATAATCTTTTACAACATTTTCTTGCATGTCATAAATCATTACACTTTTTATGACATAATTTTATATGTCGTAGAAAGTTATTTTTAAATAATAATATATATATATATATACAGGAATATAACCTTGCCTAATAGTATGCAAACAGTAGTTTATAAAATGCAACCTGTAAACAAACCAAGCAGAAGTAACAACTATGAAGTAAGTAAAAAAATCTAATATCCATACACCAAACAACTTGCATACTAACTTCCATCATCAACTTCTATCATATCAAGCTGATAACAACCTCAAACATACAAGCCAAGAAAAGTATCGAAACCATAAGATTCACTAATCTCCAAAATACGACTTTAAACAAGCTGATAATAACCTCAAACATACAAACCAAGAAAGTGATACATCATCAAGCTATTCAAATCCCTATCATCCATGAAGAGTACAATTTTAGAGACAAAATTGCATTCCCTGGGATAATATTGAGATGTCTAATTTTTTTTTTAATTATTTACATATTTTCGAATAAAATCTCAAACTTTCATCCTACCTTGACAGCTTGTCGCCTGGTACTAGTAACATAATTGGTAGACTCCAACAGCTTTGAGTTATACTTTGCAAAAATTGGGGACAACAACACTAACTTAATGGAAAATAAGCATAATACATGATCATGAAACAAGAACAGGAAAAGTGGCGGTTTTGAGTATAAATGTGCCAATACGAAAAGTGGTCCAATTTATAGTTTCCTTCTGAAATTTGATCGGTTTTGAATTGGGAAATTGCTTGAAACGGACTATTTATTCACAGAATTAACAAGGGAAATTACCTCAAAATCCCAGAAAATGCACGCAGACCCATATAAATGGTTAAAGCAAACCATATTCCAACAAAGCCGTGGCCTTTCCAGAGAAGGAATAAAGATGCAATGCTCACTACAGATACCAGAACCTAATGATACAATAAAATTATTAGTTAAAAAGGAGTTTATATAGACAATATAAAAATAAAAAATGTTTTTGTTCTTTGTCTAGAGGAAAAAAACAAGGAGTTTATATTAGACAATATAAAAATAAAAAATAACTGATTGATCAATTTATGTTACAATTGGAAAAAAACAAAAATACGAAGTCTCGTTGTTATTTGGTTAGGCTCTCTTTGGTTCTCAGAAATTGGAGAGAGAGACACACACAAAAAAAGAGTTTCTCATATTGTCTTCCCTGATTAAATAAAAGAATTTCTCCCAAATATTCGAAAGGGGAAAAATTAAAAAGAATGGCACGTGGCGATACCTGTCCAGCAATAGCCAAACCATCAAAAAGAAGCGACGAGGTCATCCATAACTGTAAGTAAAATTGAAATGCAGCCATAGGTGTTGCACCGAGTCTTGCAGCCAATATGTTGCTAAGGTTACACAGAATGTCACAGCTATTACCCTTGCCAATAATAGAAAACCTGTGTACAAGCACAAAAATAAATAAATAAATAAATAAATAAAAAGAAGATGAAGTTAAAAGACAACTAAACTTGAAGCTTATAGGAATTATTATTCATCAAGTAAAGAATAAGAAGCAGAGTCAATAGGGAGGTTGGATCCTTATTATAAAGTGACATGTTCATTTCAGAAAAATAAATTTGGATAAGCCATTCGTAAATTTTATGACATTTTCTCACTTATAGTATTCAATAGTTGAGATGATATTTTTGTTCATAAGAAGTATATCACTGCTTAATTAATTAGCAATCACATGCAAAACGTGCCATTTTTGGAGACAATTGGAAAAGTAAGAAAATTGAATTCGTAAGCTGAATGCCATAGACAACATAGAAGGCTATGGAGTTCTGAATATTTCATCAATGAACCTTTTGAGACTTGTTCCTTAATATGACATTGTATTTGTTCCATCTAGGCTGCAATTAACAACAAAGAACTTCTGACAGTGGATACATTAAACTCCTTATCTTTTTTAAAAAACCGATTGAATTGCAAATCTTTGACACTTGGAGGTAAGAGATCAACTTTTTTTCATCAATTTACACAAGAGGATCAATGAAATTAAATATCTGTAAAAAAAATTACAAGTATAAATAGTCAGAGAGATCCTTTGGAAGATCACGACATTAAAATTGGAAAACTACATTTAAATATGCACTATCTGGTGGAAAGTCTTTGACTATAACCTACTGAAAGAACATGTGCAATGGCTGCACCATTGACTCCCAAATGGCACACAAATATAAGAATTGGGTCCAATATTATATTCAATGTCTCCTACAGCTACATGAGACAGAAACTAAATGAACAAGAGTTAGCTGAAATGTCCATGAGAATCAAAATACAGTTTGACAACCATGAGCTTTCTTCCATTTACAAAAACTTGAAAAAGATAAATAAAGAAGTAGCAGGCTTATGAAAAAACATAATGTGTAATGGTCATAATAGTTAACCTCGAGGAACCACAAAAAAGTTAGGCAGCAGAACCACAAAAAAGCTTGGCAGCAGAATATTTTAGTAATTAGGGGTATGAAATAAAAATAATAAATAAATAAATAAATAGCTCTAGCTCAGCTACTATCAAAGCAGGTCTAGAGTCTTACTGCAGAGGAAGAAATTTCCCCAATGGGGCTACAAAGGTATAGTCGGACAAGTCAACTTAGGAAACAAATAAAAGGATTAATTTCAAGCATGTTAAAATTTAGCACAATATAAACGCAAGGGCTTCAAAGCACTCCAAATTAGATATTTATTTTTTCTGACGAAATAGCATTCTTGTTTTCGTAATCTCTTCCCCAAGAATCTCAGATTAGTTCATCAAGCAACCGTTTTAACCATGCACATAAGCCATATATTGCACCATCAGAATCCACTATTCTACCGCCCTCAGATAGTAAATAGCTCCATGTGACATTCATTAAATAAATACGGAAACCAAAATCCTAAATGTCTAACATTTCCAGAACTTGAACAGTTTGAACATCGTTTAGTTTTAGGAGGTGCTAGGTGCTGATCTCCACCATTAACAGTTGAAACTGGTTCAACAAGGACAAGCACTCCTGAGCTTGAACAGCAAGCACAAGCAAGATATCCTGCATAAACCAGATGATCAGCATATAAGCACAGTAAGTATAAACAACGTGACTAGAACAAGCAAAAAGAATAGCTCCTTGGTTTGTAAGATAGATGGGACCAAGAAAACTAGTACGCAGCGACTTAAACAAATGCAGAGAAAACTTCTTTTGGTGGTCACGAAGATAGAAGTAGGACAAAAAAAAGACAAAAAAGACGAAGGATAATTGGAATTATTCAAGAGAATCTCTTGATTATATATATACTCATTACAAAATTCAGTTACACACATACATGTTACATTTTAATAAAACGGTAAAATAGAAATCTGAGCTCAAAAAGCACAATATAAAAATTAAAATTAAAGATTAAAAAAAAATGCCAATTACAATTCACGCAAGGATAATACCATTCACTCAATCTAACAACAAAGTGAACAGCAACATTAGCTAGTATACCAAATTACATTCATAATACTACTCAATTCATCGAATCAACAATACTTGAGGCACTACTACCAAAATGCTGAGAGACCAATAATATCCAAAGATCATAAGATATCCAATAAGCAAATACACAATCAACGCAACAAAAAAATGCCTGATTTGCCTCGATTCTCTCCTAACTACTTGTTCACCAAAAATCGATACACAATTGTAACAACCCCGAAATCCGTATTAGAGATTACCTTTACGGCCTTATGGGTTAATGCAATTTAATTTATTGATATGTGTTCAAATTGAGGAATTATCTGTTGAGCCACGGCTTTAAAATTGAAATTACCGACCTTTACGGGTTCAGAAAATCACAATTGAGGACTTGAATATATTAATGAGAATTTTTAAAGCTATTTGGGAAAAGTAATTGGAAATTTAATTTGTCTGATTCGTTAATGCATATTTGGGTGGTTAACTTTGTACTGCAAATTGAAGACCTTAGAGACTTCATAAACCAGAACAGGGGACATATTTATGATCAGCACAATTTTTAGAGTCACCTGGGAACTTTAATTGAAATTTGATTTTGCGCGATTCGTAAGGCCACGTTTGGCTCTCCCTATTGTGTTAAGCCATGTGTGTGTGTTTATGTAGATATATAGATATGTTTGTGAGTGATTGGTCTCATCTTTTGGCAGCCAAAATATCTAAAAGAGAGAGAAGAGAACTGTGGGGGAGAAAAGAGAGGAGAGACCAAGAAAAGCTTAACAACCATGGGGGTTTGAAGGGAATTGAAGAAAGAGAAGGGAGAACAACCATGGAGGCTTGAGGAAATGGAGGAGAATTAAAAGGAAGACAAAGATTGAACTAAGGTAAGATCACCTATCTTGAATCCTTATGTTTAAAGCATCAAAAACATGAAATCAAGGATTGATATAGAAGATGTGAGCTTTGAACCCCAACTATGGCTATATTATATTCTTGTGTCCTTGAGCTTGGAAATTGAGTGACATTTTGAGGTTATGATGTTACAAGTTAAAACATGCAAACATTCAAAATGCAACGCAAACATTTAAAACGAAATATTTTATTGAATTAACAAATATAACCAACTAATACATTCAGTTCAGTACATTGGAGTGTTTGTAATATGTTCAGTTCTATTCGGCGTCACCCTCGTCATCGCTCTTCTCAATTTCGAAAGCGCCATAAGGAAAATGATGACGTTGGTATAATGGCGATGTCGATTCAACTCCTGTTTCTTAGAGAGCCTATGCGGCTTGAAGAGCTTTGATCCACCCATGCCTAAAGCCCAGTTCTCGCATCGGCAGACCTCATCTGCGAGTTTCTCTTTGGTCTTGTCTATCCCGACTTTTCGGTCGCCGTGGAAGCCTTTTTCATAACCCATGGTCCTTGCATTTTCTACGGCAAACATGCTTGTCGTATCTCAATCGGCAATCGCGTGACTCAACAGCCATTGGTTCACTCTCTCCATGATCGGGTTAGATTGACCTAACGCACACGGCTCGGTGGTCTGAGTCTTCCTAAGCTCCCTATGCTCACGCTTGGCCTTCTCCGCACGAGCCTCCAAATTTTGAATTCATTCGTCCTTTTTCTCTATTTCTCGCCGCGCGGCTCGCAGGAGCATGCCGACTTCATAGGCGGTATACAGCCCTTTCACCGCCCCATGGATGCCCTCCCGAAACACTTCGAAATCCTATCGACCAACCATCGACTGCTGGACTTCCGGTGGAAAAATCTGGCACGCGAACTCAACTACTACACCTGGGTCGTTAACAATAGAATCTGCCTCCGTCATCGGTTTATTCCCCCCAAAAATCGCAAAACTCAACGGTCGCGGCATCACATCAGGCTCATTTCTCGATCGCAGACATGGGGAGCTTCCCCATTGTTGTTTCTCTTTTCGGGGTGATCTGCTTTGACGACTTGGGGGCTGACATTTTTCCTGTTCCCTGGACGTCCTACCTCCCGCCCGTGTGGGCTCGCTGCTGCGATTCATCTCAGTGTCTAGCTCAGCCAATGTTCGCCCTTCTCCTCTGCTATTGAAGAACATTTTATTTGACATTCGCACTTATCTAACCTTCCGCAACAAGCTGGTTTAAATTGAATCTAAACACGATAAATGGAATCACTGGCGCGAAGAACCCACCTCATTTATTCCTATTACGTGTAGCGCCCCCGAGGCAACTTCATTAATGTTAAACTCCAAAAGCCCAATGCCAATCGATTTATGCCGCAAACACTCCATAAGATAATAATATTCGGCTTTTGGAGCTCATGCACTGGTTGGGGCAAGGGTAGATTTGTTAATTTGATCGGCCAAATATCCGAGCCCGATGTCGATCGATTTATGCCGCAGCCACTCCATGAGATAATAATATTCAGCTTTTGGAGCTCACGCACTGGCTGGGGCAAGGGTAGATTTATTAATCTGATCGGCCAAATATTCGAGCCCGATGCCGATCGATTTATGCCGCAGCCACTCCATGAGATATTAATATTTGACTTTTGGAGCTCATGCGCTGGCTGGGGCAAGGGAAAATTTATTTATCTGATCGGCCAAATATCAGAGCCTGATGCCGATCGATTTATGTCGCAGCCACTCAATGAGATAATAATATTCGGCTTTTGGAGCTCATAATATTCTCATACATTGGCTGGGGCAGGGGTAGATTTATTAATTTGATCGGCCAAATATCAGAGCCCGATGCCGATTGATTTATGTCGCTGCCACTCCATGAGATAATAATATTCGGCTTTTGGAGCTCATAATATTCTCATACATTGGCTGGGGCAGGGGCAGATTTAGTAATCTGATCGGCTATTTGACGATGGTAAATTACTAAACTACCTAATTATCTAATTGGTAAGTGCACACGAATGTTTTATCCAAAGAAGCAAAAGGCAATACTATGCATCAATTGCAAAATTAAGCACAAGTAATAACAAAAAACAAAGGAAATTTTCATTAGTAAATTGGGCACAGAATGTAGCCATTTTACATGTGAAAACTACTAGATAAAAAGCTACAAGTTTACAGGGAAATGCTTAACAAAAACTTAAAAACTATAGCCATACATAAAAAAAACTACTAAACGAAAAGCTGTAACATTATATTCGAAATCCTTAACAAAAATAACTGCGGTCGCCCTAATCATTCCTCGGAGTCAGACTCCAGCGGCTCAATATCTACTTGCTCGTATGGAATCGGCATAGCTAATGTCACATTAGCAGCAACAAGGGCTTTGAACCAGCTGTGTTTGAATCCCCGATTCTCAAATTTGGAGACTTCCTCCACATAATTTGCGAGGGAAGCGCTTTGCCAAGCTTCGTATGCCCTCGAAGCCTCCGAGTCGGCTACTGCCTTCGCCGCCTTGGATTCTGCCAAGTCCGCTTCAAGTTTGGCGATCGCTTCTTGAGCTAACTTGAGCATAGCTTTGCTCGCGTTGGCCCTCTGCTTGGTGGCCAATCTGAGCTGGCTTGCATTTCTTGCCCTCTCCATCTCGGCCTCGGCCCTTGCAACTTCCATCTTCACCCTTGCTGCTTGGAACTCGGCACGACTCCTTTGGCCCTCAACTTCATATTATAAACGGCCAATTCGTTCGATGAGGTCGTGCTGGTGACAGCCTATCTCTGCTATCCTTCCAACCGTCTGCAAAATAGGAGATTAAAACCAAAATATATGCATAAAAGGAAAAGGCAAGATCAAGATATTTACCAGAAGAGCCGATTGAGCGGCCAACGCTATTGCCAAAAGATCCGGCTCCAAGCAGAAAGCCGCTTTGTCAGATGGCAATGAGACCGATGAAGCCATGCTCAACGCCACGGCTGGATCTTTCATAGCCAACGCATCAGAGGAGATCGGCATGTTTTTTTATCTTTGGTTGAACCATAAAAGGCACAACCGTATCCGACTCCTCTAAACGTGGCCATTTGTCAGTAGGGCTTTCTTCAGAGCTGGCCTCAACCTCAGCCGGACGTTTCTCCGCCTTTCGTTCTCCCTCCTGATTCGCCGGCATGATCGGTTCTGACTTAGCATCTTGTGTTTGAGCCGTCTCCTCCTCTATAATAGGCAGGGGGGCTTAACATCGGCGACGGGTGGAACTTCGGATCGAATTTCCTCTGCTCAAATGGCCTCTGCTCTCTGCCGTACGGTCATTCGTTCGATGTTTTTCTTCTTGGCGAGTTGTGTGAGTGACAACCCGGCCATGTCTTCAGGATACGCACCGGGGAGATCTTCTAATCCAATAAAGACATCGTCGTAAACATCCCCTCGGCCCGAGGTGGACGGAGGGTTGGCAGAATTGAGGTCGGCTTCCTCAAAGGCTACCCTTAAAGCCTCGTCTACTTCAGCCTCGGACTCGCTTGATTCTTCGGCGACCTCAGTGACTTCCGCACACTCCGAGTCAGATTCGTCGAAACCAATTTGGTGCAAGTTCTTGAAGTTGGTTAAAATAAGAGTCGTAACAAACTCTTCACCCCTCGGAATCGGGATGTATTCTGATGCCGAGAACGTCATGTATGTCGGCTCGTACCAAAGAAGAATGTGGGCCACCCTTCCTTGTTTCTGAAGGCTTGGACGGCCGAAGTATTTCAACGCGACTTTGATCTCCGTAAGAACGGCGTCGTCGGTCGAAGTTGAGACTTTCTTCAAATCGTTTCCTGCACAAACAAAACCATGAGACCGAAAAGATAAATTGTTGTATATACAACAAAAATAAGTGCAAAGAGCTTTATGGCAACTTGGTTCGCCCCTCCGTCTAGGAATAGGATCTAAGCGGTCCTCGCCCTCGCCGAATTCCCAGTTACCTTGGACAACGACCATGACATCATCGACTCGCTTGCCAAAGCTGGAAAGCATGGTCACTAATTGATGATTGGTGTCCTTGGCCTTGAGGAAATAGCCCCTATGCCGGCTAGAAGACTTGGCCAAGGCATAACAATGCCAAATAGCAGGTATGTTGAGGTTAATCCTAAGGCGACGGTTTAACTCTATAATCCCCATTACGATTCTAAAAAAGTTGACATTTGGGAAGGGATTAGACCGCAATGGCGACGGACAGCCCTAAGGAATGGGTGAAGAGATAAATGGACTCCACCCTCTGTGATTGATAGGAGAGAGAAGACGATTGTGCTTTCATCAACCCTCTCCATATTGAGGGTGCCGTCTGTCACGAGTGACAGATGGACGTCATCAGGGATGGAAAAATGGCATCAAAAGCCAGAAATTCGATCCGCGGAGAGGAGATCTTTCAAATGTTTTGCCATTTCCTTCAGCCTATAGGAGTATGCTAAACCAAAAACAAACCAGAAAAAGGATTCAAAGCAGAGAGGGAGAGAACTTACAAGAGACGAAGAGGATAGTGAAGGATTAAAGGAAGTTGCAGAGGTAAGATGGAAGGCAGTCCAACGACTTCAAGCACCTAAAAATGTGTATGTATTAGAAAAGACGTCGAAACTTTAAATCACAATACATAGAAGTGTACGAAGAGGTGGGAAGTCGAAATGATAATCGAGAGGCGTGTGTTCTGACATCTGCATTGGAATGAGGTTAGCCGCCAAATTTCGGCTGACTTTTCGAGTTCAAAACCAAACACTCCAGTTAATTGTCGTTAGTGAAGTGGTTGGGGGGCAATTGTGGGGGCCGAATATTGGGAGATGAAAATAGGCCGAATAATTGGACCAGGAGAGTCAAAATATATACATCGCATTCGGGTAAATAGCCGGTTGAGTAATGGGCCGAGTGGAAAGCAGTTTGCAGTTAAAGAAGCCGACTAAATAGTTATACGGCGAATCGAAAGTGGGCCCAGCCCTGAGGCCCAAGAAAGAAAAGATAAAAATAGAAGAACATCAGCCAGAAAGAGGTATGTGAGAATCAGTACGCTTAACTTAAAATACAAGTAATCCAAAGAGCAGAGACTGACTTGTCCGTCGGAGTGCTAATTCCGGCACCCCCGACCGGAGTGTTTATTCCTTTTCAGGTTGTTAGCTGAGGAACTCGAGTGCCTCAGTGGATCAAAAGAGTATTTCCAAACCACCTTCCCTACAACAACCATTTGGTATGCCAGGCTTGAAGACTATATGAATAGAAACTGAGAGGAAATGGTTGAGGCCTTCATTCGCGTAGTACTCCCACAATACCCAGATCGCGGTCACTACTCGTGATCTTGAAGCGACCCCTCAGGAGCCAAAGAAAAGCTTCTCAGACTTTGTGACTCGGTGGAGGGCTAAGGCCTTTATGATTACCATCCGGCCATCCAAAAAGGACCTAATCAGAATGGTGGTCCATAACTTGCATGGGAGATTATTATACAAGATGATAATCTTGCCTTTGTTTACATTTACTGAGCTCTATGAAATAGGGGTTCAAATTGAGGATGTAATGAAGCAGGGATGGATAGACCATGAGAAGGAACAGCCCAAGAGGCCCTATACACGTAGCTCCAATGCAACTACGGGTGGTAGCACTTCTACACAGCCTTCGTATGTGAGCATGGTCACCACCACACCCAAAATTGCCAACCCGTTCGCCAACACCTCCAATACAACTCTACAAACCTTAACCAGCCAGGCCCAATCTCAAAGGGTCTTTACCCGCTCCACATGCCTTTATCCAAAGCCTTAGGGGTTCTGATCAAAAAGGGGCATCAGAAACCATTGGAGTCTCGCCCTCTACCCAATCCTTTCCCCCCGAGACACAACCCGGCCAAATACTGCGCTTTTCACCAGCAGCATGGTCATGACACTGATCAATGCTATAGGCTGCATTATGAGACTCAAGATCTCATTGACAATAAGGTGATAGCACCTCTTGAAAAACCCAACGTCACTATAAATCCTCTCCCACCACATAACCAAGTCCCTCCACCCTAGCATATAAACCTCATCCACACACTGGTCGTCCCTTATGACCCCAGTATATACATCACCCAATCCCACCTACCTAAGTCGATGTTGTTCATCCCTGAGAGCACGGACTTGTGCATGATGAGCACATCCACATTCCAACCCGAACCAGTGGTGGTGACAGTGGAAGATGAAGGGAGGTCAACCTTGGTGGAGAATAGCAGTTCATTGCCTGAGCTCTCTGAGGACTTATCTGAAAAGGTGTGCAACCCGTGCTGTTATATTGTCCCAGTGGACCAAGTTAAGTCGAAAGTGGTGTTGCCGACTTGGATGGAGGTCAATGTAGTCCGAGAAGATGGACCAAGTCAAGGATTAGACGATCTAGCTGACCGAAAGGAAGACATAGACAATTTGTAGTTCTTTGATGCACAAGATCAAGGGGACGTGCATATTGATTGGTTCGATCTAAACGGACCGACAGACAATTCTGGTGGCTAAGTGATGAACCCGATATAGATGAAGGACTGCAATGGCTGGAATGACCAATGGAAAGGGTAAATTGCCAGAAAGTACCGGTGAAAAACAATTGGCTCAGGAACTGGGGATTGTTAGCACTATACATACAGAACAAGAAGCTGCGCTGGAGTGGTTTGGGCAAGAAATGAGTGAAAGCAAAAGGAAAGCTGGAATAGCTCAATATCTTATGAGGAAAGTTTCTACTGAGAGAACACTTAGATTGCAACCAGACAATTGCTTGTCGGTTGTCGGCGGTATATGGTGGGAAGATGATGATCTGCATCTTGCCCACACTGACAAGGATTGGGGCGAAGACCTTCTTGACAACACTTAGTATGTGGAAGAAGTCGACCACATGACAAGAAGTGGCCAATATTTCAAACCACCGCATCTGGACCAACTCGAGGCATCCAGGAAGGATAAAGAAGTTGAGAAACAGAAGGAAAAATAGTTAGAGGAAGAGGTTGTGTTGAAATAGTTGAAGAAGATTCAAGCTGACATATCTATCTGGGGTCTGCTTATGGCTTCGCGAGTGAACAGACAGGTGGTACTGATGGTGATGGACAAAGCTAAGTTGTCCATCGACACCACCCCGAAACAACTGGTGGGATTAGTCTTCTTGGGAGGCACTGCGCCAACTTTGACCTTTTCAGACAAGGAATTACTGCCAGAAGGCTCTGCACACAAGAAGCCTCTATACATATCTATAGAGTGCCAAGAAAAGTGGATACCAGCGGTATTGGTCGACACCGGGTCAGCAATCAACGTTTGTTCTTGTCGTACGGCTTATGCTATTGGTCTGAAACCGGCCAATTTTGTGCCTACAGCCCAGGTGATCAGGGCGTATGACAATACAAGTAGAGAGGTGATGGGGACAGTGCAGATTAGAGTACATGTTGGCCCAGCTCAGCAGGACATCAAGTTTAATGTCCTGGATGTTCCGACCACCTTCAACTTACTACTTGGGCAACCCTCGTTGCACCAAGTGAAAGTTGTCTCTTCCACCCTCCACCAAATGCTAAAGCACCCCCATGGGAAAGGGGTAGCCATAGTCTTCGGGAATTCATCTATACATCCTTTGCTAGAGGTCACTACACCTGTGCTGGAGACTGTGCATGGCGAAGAGGATGTCTTCCTTTTAGGGTTTACCTTGGCTGAGGCCCAAGTAGTGCAGAATATCTTGGTTGTTGATGAGGGCATGTATTTTAGCACCCAATTTGTGTACTTTATGAACAAGCTACAGCACATGCCTGGAATGGGATTAGGAAGAAGTGGCTGGAAGGGTGTTACTGCGTTGGCCGATGTGCCACATAACCCGCATGCCTTTGGTCTTGGCTATATGCCCACCAAAGAGGACTGGGTGAGGAAAGGGAAAAAAATAACCGGAAGAGCCAGAGCTAAATAGACCGACAAGCAGTATAAACTTGTGCATAGACCAATCCAGAGAACCCTGAATGGCTATTTTGTTTGGGAAGGTGAAGACTTCCCATTCTGTGGTTTCCCCGAACCTTGGTTCAACTCTAAGAGGGAGCGGATTCCTGGCTTCAAGATTTTCTCTGACTTGCAACTGCAAGAGAGTGATACAGAGGAACAGACTAAACTAACTGCTGAGGCTGCAAAGAGCACATGAAGCGATTCTGACAGCAATGAGCTTCAAATAGGAGCAGCACTAGCATGTCTCCTTTTAGATCGTCAGATCAACTCAGAGAGCTTAGGGGATAAGTTTACCATTTCCATAATCGGTGACCAACTGGGTGCGAACTCTTCTAGCAGTGTCTTGGATGTATCTGATGTACCATCCCTCATTTGGCAACTGGAGGAGGGGTACCTGTATAGCAGTTCTGAGTCAGATAGTGAACTAGAATCTGATTCCACAGAGTCTGTGGAGTTGAAATTAGATTCTGGTTCTTCTGAGTCTGGGTCCGGCATTCTTGGGGTTGATAACCCGGATGCCGGGGTTTTGTCCAGGTCATCCTTTTCTTTTTCTTTTGAGTCAGTTGTAACCGAGGAATTGGATGAGCTAGACCTTTTGAATGAGAATTCCACTGTAGATTCTGAGTATTTCTTTGTGCCTCTTGTTTATTGCATTGATCATGATTTTCAAAATTTTGATAAAAACGATGAGGAAGGAATTCCTCTGGTTTTGAAACATTTGATTAATCGAGAGGAGGAGAGGTTTATAAAACCCCATGTTGATGAAATCATTCCAATTAATGTGGGTACTGAGAAGGATTCGCATCTAGTCCAGATATGGTCCACGTTGTCTTTGGAGGAGCGCGAGCGCTTAGTCGCTTTATTAAAAGATTTCAAACATGTTTTCGCATGGTCCTACGAAGACAAGCCCGGAATCGATCTTGAGATTGTACAACATTGGATCCCTCTTGACCCCGAGGTCTGACCCATCAAGCAGAAGTTGCGGAGAATACACCAGGATTGGGCTTTGAAGATGAAGGAAGAGGTTACCAAGCAGATAGACGCAGGATTCTTTCTAGTATCTGAGTATCTGACTTGGTTGGCTAACATTCTTCTAGTGCCGAAGAAAGATGGCAGAATTCGGGTGTGTGTGGATTTCAGAGATCTGAACAGAGCCAGTCCGAAGGATGACTTTCCTCTACCGCACATTGATAAATTGGTGGACTTCACCGCAGGCCATGCGTTGCTCTCCTTTATGGATGGATTTTCTAGGTATAACCAGGTTCTGATGGTGCCCGAAAATAGAGAGAAAACTACTTTCACTACGCCGTAGGGAACCTACTGCTATAGGGTGATGCCGTTTGGGCTAAAGAATGCTGGGGCTACCTATCAACGGGTTGCAACCACAATTATGCATGATATGACCCATAAAGAGGTCAAGGTGTATGTGGATGACATGATTGTCAAGTCCAAGGAAAGAGAGTGCCACTACACCGCCTTGGAGAAATTCTTTTAACGGATCAAAGAATACAAACTAAGGTTGAATCCACAGAAGTGTACTTTCAGTGTAATAGCAGGGAAAATGCTGGGTTTCTTGATCACATAGAGGGGCATCAAGGTAGATCCTTCCAAAAACAAGGCCATCTTAGAAATTCCCCCACTAAGGACTGAAAAAGAGGTGCGAGGCTTTTTGGGTAAAGTGCAATTGTAATACCCCGACCCTCGTATCTGATTCTGTTATCTTTTCAAGCTTTTGTTCTGTACCTCTGAATATCTATTATGAAATTTTATGTATAAGTGCGGTAAATTGCATGGAAAGAAGACATATTGACCCTTATCTGTTGAATTCAAACATTATCTGTTACACTTGAATTGCTTTCATCTGAAATTGGACACCTTAGAGATTTAATTTGCAAAAATTGATTTGATATTTGGAATCTACATGATTTTTAAGCTATAATGGGATTTTCTGTGAAATTTTTATTTCGGCACCATAAAGCGATTGATTTTCGTCTTTTGTGCTCTTATATATATATTGCTATATATCTATGTCTAAGACTTGTGGAACTTGTGATCAAAACGTGGGACTCTAAGAGGGAGAGAAGAGAGAAACGTGGGTGAGGAATTGAGGGAAATTGTGATTCATCAAGGAAGCTCATCACCTTATTGGATTTGTGTAATTTAATTGAAGGTAATTCAAGTTCTCTTGTGTAGCCACTTAAGAGTTGAGATATATATATTTGTGTTTGATTCATGGATGCTCTATATGTGATCTAAGTAGGGTTTCTCATTAATTGGGTATTTTGACATCTTAGACATCCATTTTAGATTGTGTATCATTAATCCATGCATGCATGTTAATATTATGTGATGTGGTTGTTAAACTTGAAGAACTTGAATATATTCGGAAAATAGGATGGAATTTGTGAAAGTGTTGGCTTGTTGAAGCCTTTAACTTGGTTCAACTTGATGTGATTAAGCTTTAATTCATGTTATGGTGTTGCTAAGTGGAATGCTTGGATGAATTTTACCCTTGATTGCATGAAAAATTGGGTTTGGATGATGAATTTTGGCTTGAAATCGGGCTGCCTTGAATCTGGGTAGTCGTCCGCTCGAGCGGAGGTCGTACGCCGAGCGTGAAAATGCACCTCAGCGGTTTTAAATTTACCTGTCGCTCGGCGGAGAACTTTACGCCGGCGTAAAATCGACCATCCAGTATTTTTGGTAGCACTACACTGTCCGCTCGAGCGGACAAAGCTACGCTCGAGCGGAGGATCGCTTTGAAGAAAAAATCTGCTTTGTTCGTTTTCATGCTTGACTCTTTGGTGTTATTAGAATGTTTTTCTAATGAGTTTATGATAGTGATATATTCATATCCATAAAACTGTAGTGACATATGGAATGACTGATAAGGATTAAAAGGGAAGGATACTAACTTATCAGTATATGGTGTGCAGGGCACACTCCAGAAGGAACTAGTACGCCGCCACAACGCTGTGAGTAATAGTGCATTACATATATATTTATGTAATCGTTTCAGAAGACATAATTGTAAATTATGTATTGATCTCGAAATGAAAAGTGGAAACCATATCCGTGATATCCGCTGTGTTGCCGAAGGCTATCTGTTGAAAAGGCTATCATTTATCTTGAAAAGGCTATCTGTGTCAAAGGCTATCTGTGTGCCGAAGGCCATCATTGTGCCGCAAGGCTACCAGGGAAAGGCTATCGAGGAATATGAGCCAATTTGTTATTTCCGTATTTGATTTTAGTACACATACTAAGGTGCATTGTGATTTTATTATTACGCACTATTATTCACTGAGCTTGTCTCATTGTATATGTTGTCTGATTCTGTAGGAGCCAGCTTGGGGAGCTGTTCTAACATTACCTCGTGCATTTTGTCAGCTTAAGGATAACCAGGCACAGGAGGGAACCCTTACATATTAACCCAGTTTTCTTTGTATTTGTAAGTTTTGGTATCCATGTTGCTGGACAGGGTTATTGTATCTATTGTTTTGTGTGCCTAATATCTGGGCTGAATTTGTAGATGTTTTGTAACCTACTTCTGTGTGCACGTTTACCTTTTGTTAAATCACGAAATGGTCCTGGTTTTTTTTTGGTAATGGCTCAATGGATGTGTCTGATTATTGTCATTTAGAATTTTCTGCTTCCGCTCAGGCCCCAAACGCTGTTCATCATAGGTCATTCTGTCTGTTTCTGATTAGGTCATGCCCAAACCTTTTAGGGGCAGGTTAGGGGCGTGACAAGTGGTATCAGAGCACGAGTTGCTATCTCACACACGGATCCATTGAGCGTTAGGATGTCTAATGTGGTGGGCATCATATAGGAAAGTATGAATGATAGCAACGCGACATGAGCTAACAATTTGACTTTCTTGTACACCATTGTATATGTTGTAATTACCTGTTTTGTAGACTATGGTGAGAACAAGGACCGACGAGCCAGAAGATGCTACTTCAGTACGGTTGGATAGGATGGAAAGAATGATGAGGGAAATGGCTGAGACCTTACGGCAACAACACCAACAACAACAACCACCACCACCGCCAAGATTCCCCCACGTAATGCAAGACATTCATGTCAAGACGGTACCATTACACTTACGAGGGAGTTTAAAAAGATGAAACCACCATCGTTTAAAGGAGGGATTGAACCAATGAAGGCGGAGGCATGGGTGTTAGGGATAGAGAAATTGTTTGAAGTCTTCCCTTGTACCGAAGTGCAAAAGGTGCAGCCTGCTGCTTTCACTCTTGAAGATGAAGCACGGAGATGGTGGTCGCTACGAACAATGCATCCGGTTGACTTGGGGAGTTCTGGTCTTGTTCTCGACAAATATTTTCCCAGTATGCGAGACAAGAAAGTAATCGAATTTGAAACGTTGAGGCAGGAATAAAAAGCGTGGTGTATGAAGCACAATTCATGAGAACTAGCCGGTTTGCACCTCACATGGTAGACACGAGTACAAGAAGGCGCGAAATTTGAGGAGGATTACGAGTGCCATTGAAGACCGGATTAATGTCTTGAAGCTACCTACCTATGTTGATGTCTTGGAGCCGGTTATAGCGGAAGGAATCTTACGCAGACTTCGAATTTCAATGGAAAGGAAAAGCGAGAATACTCAATGGTCTAAGGAACAACCACTTCGCCCAACAAAAGCGTAATTCTGGAACTCAAAGATCGCTCCTCGAATTCAACTCCTGTATGCCCAGAATGTGGATTGAAACATCGTGGGAAATGTCATCGATTGACCGGAGCATGTTTTCGGCGCAAGATGGGGCATCTGATTAGAGACTGTCCACAAAGAAATCAACAAACTGATAATAAGGCCGCCACAAGCTCAGCAGGGTCTATACCGACTCCTAGTGCCAAATCAACCGTTAAACCAACCAATAACAAGGATACCACAAGGCAAGGTAGGGTATTTGCGTTGGTTCCGGGAGATTTACAGAATGCAACAACAGTGGTATCAGGTACATGTATGGTTTATGGCTTTTCTGCTTATGTTTTGTTTGATTCTGGCTCTACCTGTTCTTTTGTGTCAAAGCAATTTGCAAAGAACTTAGGTAAATCTGAAGTAGAATTAACCTATGTGTTGTGTGTTACCTCACCTATGGGGACTTCTTTGATCTGCACTTCTGTCTATCCTACTTGCGAAATTCTCATTGGAGATGTCCGTGTATATGCTAATTTAGTTCCACTTGATATGACTTCATTTGACATTATTTTGGGGATGGATTGGTTGGGTGAATATGGTGTTACCATAGACTGTCTGATGAAACAAATAAAATTTTACCCTTGGAACGATCGAAGCTGTTTCTGAGGTCGAAGTGACATCACCACCATACGTGATCTCTGCAAACTAAGGCACGCAAATTGATTCAAAAAGGATGTCAGGGTTATTTATGTAGTGTTCTGGGAGGGCCAGTAGAGCATGAAAATATTGATGCGATCCCAGTTGTTTGTGATTTTCTGGATGTCTTTCCAAAAGAACTACCAGGAGAGTTAGTAGACCGTGAAATTGAATTCACAATTGACGTGCTACCAGGAACTCAACCTATTTCTAAAACTCCGTACCGAATGGCATTAGCTGAAATGAAAGAATTGAAGATTCAGTTGCAAGATTTACTGGACAAGGGATTTATTCGTCCGAGTGTTTCTCCGTGGGGTGCACCAGTGCTATTTGTAAAGAAGAAAGATGGAACACTCCGGCTTTGTATTGACTACCGAGAGCTTAATAAAGTCACAATAAAAAATAAGTACCCGCTGCCAAGGATTGACGATTTATTTGATCGACCAGGGCACAAGTCTTTTCCAAAATTGATCTCCGGTCTGGATACCACCAACTAAAGGTTAAAGCTGACGATGTTGAGAAGACAGCTTTTCGAACCCGGTACGGCCATTATGAATTCTTGGTTATGCCATTTGGAGTCACTAACGCATCAAAGAAATTTTCATGGATTTGATGAACCGTGTTTTCAAACCCTATTTGGATGAATTTGTGGTGGTTTTATTGACGACATCCTTATCTACTCAAGGAGTCTGAAGCTCATGAGGATCATCTTCTTTGATTCTTCAAACACTCGAAAAGAAATTGTATGCAAAACTAAAGGAGTGTGAATTCTGGCTTCTGAAAGTGGCATTCTTGGGACATGTGGTGAACAAGGAAGGATTCTCTGTTGATCCACACAAAATTGAAGCAATTGTAAATTGGCCAACTCCTACTAGTGTAACTGAGGTGCGAAGTTTCATGGGGTTAGCTGGATATTACAGGAGGTTTGTTCAAAATTTTTCCAAGATTGTTGTGCCGCTTACCCAACTAACACGGAAGAGAGTTGCGTTTGAATGGTCAGAAGAGCGAGAGTCTGCCTTCCAAGAGTTGAAAACAAAGTTAACTACAGCACCAGTTTTAGGCTTACCATCAGGAACTGAAGGGTTTGTAATTTACAGTGATGCCTCGCATAAAGGGCTTGGTTGCGTACTTATGTAGAATGGAAGGGTTATTGCATATGCTTCTCGACAATTAAAACCCCACGAGAAAAATTATCCCACACACGACCTTGAGCTGGCAGCAGTAGTGTTTGCTTTGAAGATATGGCGACACTATCTCTATGGCACAACCTGTGAAGTCTATACCGACCACAGAAGTCTCAAATATCTTTTCACCCAAAAGGAGTTGAATATGCGACAGCGGAGGTGGTTAGAGTTGCTTAAAGATTACGATCTACAAATTCATTATCATCCTGGTAAAGCTAATATGGTCGCGGATGCACTTAGCCGGAAAAATAGGGGAGATGTGGCGTATTTGTTTACGGAACAAAAGGAGTTAGTAATGGAATTAGACAAACTGAATGTGGAGTGTGTGACTCGAAGGCAAGAGGCCCTAGTGGCAGCAACAATAGCTCAACCAACCTTACTTGAAGAGATCAAATTACATCAAATGGGGGATGGCACGTTGAGGAAGATATGTGACGAGTTAGAGTCCAAACCAAAACCGGGGTTCAGTTTAACGGATTCAGTGCTCAAGTTTCAGAACAGGATATGTGTCCCTAATGTGTTGGAACTTAAACGAAAATTGATGGAAGAAACGCATACCTCGAGATTCTCAATGCATCCAGGAAGTACCAAAATGTACCGAGAGTTAAAGCAAAACTTTTGGTGGCCGGGTATGAAAAGGGAGATCGCGGAATTTGTCTCTAAATGCTTACAATGCCAACAAGTAAAAGCGGAGCATCAAAGACTGCCGGTTTGTTGCAAAGATCTTCCTATTCCGAGTGGAAATGGGAACACTTGACAATGGACTTTGTTGTGGGGTTACCGCGGACTCGAGGCATGAATTCAATATGGGTTATTGTCGATCGGTTAACGAAGTCTGCTCATTTCTTACCAAGAAGACTCAATATAACGCAGATAAGCTCATGATTTTTATATGAATGAAATTGTAAGACTTCATGGTGTCCCTGTTTCCATTGTGTCGGATAGAGATCCCAAGTTTGTTTGAGATTCTCGCAAAGTTTGCGAGAGGCTATGGGAACGGAACTTAAATTCAAGACCTGACTTTTCACCCTCAAACCGACGGTCAATCGAGAGAACGATACAAACCCTAGAAGATATGCTCAATGTGTGTCTTTGGATTTTCAAGAAAGTTGGGAAACTCATCTACCACGATTGAATTTGCATATAATAATAGTTACCATTCGAGTATTCAAATGGCACCTTATGAAGCTCAGTATGGAAGACCGTGTCGCCACACAGTATCTGGCGGAGGTAGGGATAGGCCTTTATTAGGGCGAGATTGTTCAATTGACTCTGAAAAGGTGAAAATTATTCGAGAGAGGTCAAACCGCTTCAAAGCAAAGTAAGAGTTCTGTGAATGTCGTGAAGGAATTTGGAATTTGATGAGAAACCATGTTTTATGAAAGTTACCCCAATGAAAGGACACCCAAGATTTGGAAAGAGGGGTAAGCTAACACCCCGATATGTCGGTCCCTTTCAGATCTTACAGAAAGTTGGGCCAGTAGCCTACCGAGTCGCCCTTCCGCCACACATGAGTCAGGTTCATAATGTATTTCATGTTTCTATGCTCCGAGAGTATCTTCCAGATCCATCCCATATCATTGATTATCATCAGATTGAGCTAACTGACAAGTTGTCCTACGAAGAGAAACCGATCCGAATTCTGGACCGTCAGGTAAAGCAGTTACGGAACCGAGAAATTCCAATGGTAAAAGTAGAGTGGCAAGAGCACTATGGAACTGAGGCGACTTGGGAAAAAGAAGATGAAATGAAAAATCAATATCCGTATCTGTTTTCCTCATAAGGTAAAAACAAGTTTGGAGGACCAAACCTAATTAAGGGGGGGAGAGTGTAATACCCAGACCCTCGTATCTGATTCTGTTATCTTTTCAAGCTTTTGTTCTGTACCTCTGAATATCTATTATGAAATTTTATGTATAAGTGCGGTAAATTGCATGGAAAGAAGACATATTGACCCTTATCTGTTGAATTCAAACATTATCTGTTACACTTGAATTGCTTTCATCTGAAATTGGACACCTTAGAGATTTAATTTGCAAAAATTGATTTGATATTTGGAATCTACATGATTTTTAAGCTATGATGGGATTTTCTGTGAAATTTTTATTTCGGCACCATAAAGCGATTGATTTTCGTCTTTTGTGCTCTTATATATATATTGCTATATATCTATGTCTAAGACTTGTGGAACTTGTGATCAAAACGTGGGACTCTAAGAGGGAGAGAAGAGAGAAACGTGGGTGAGGAATTGGGGGAAATTGTGATTCATCAAGGAAGCTCATCACCTTATTGGATTTGTATAATTTAATTGAAGGTAATTCAAGTTCTCTTGTGTAGCCACTTAAGAGTTGAGATATATATATATATTTGTGTTTGATTCATGGATGCTCTATATGTGATCTAAGTAGGGTTTCTCATTAATTGGGTATTTTGACATCTTAGACATCCAGTTTAGATTGTGTATCATTAATCCATGCATGCATGTTAATATTATGTGATGTGGTTGTTAAACTTGAAGAACTTGAATATATTCGGAAAATAGGATGGAATTTGTGAAAGTGTTGGCTTGTTGAAGCCTTTAACTTGGTTCAACTTGATGTGATTAAGCTTTAATTCATGTTATGGTGTTGCTAAGTGGAATGCTTGCATGAATTTTACCCTTGATTGCATGAAAAATTGGGTTTGGATGATGAATTTTGGCTTGAAATCGGGCTGCCCTGAATCTGGGTAGTCGTCCGCTCGAGCGGAGGTCAGGGCCGCTCGAGCGTGAAAATGCACCTCCCAGCAGTTTTCTGAAATTTACCCTGTCCGCTCGAGCGGAGAACTTTACGCTCGAGCGTAAAAATCGACCATCCAGTATTTTTGGTAGCACTACGCTGTCCGCTCGAGCGGACAAAGCTACGCTCGAGTGGAGGACTGTTTCAGTAAGAAAAATCTGTTTTGTTCAGTTTTTCATGCTTGACTCTTTGGTGTTATTAGAATGTTTTTCTGATGAGTTTATGATAGTGATATATTCATATCCATAAAATTGTAGTGACATATGGAATGACTGATAAGGATTAAAAGGGAAGGATACTAACTTATCAGTATATGGTGTGCAGGGCACAGTCCAGAAGGAACTAGTACGCCGCCACAACGCTGTGAGTAATAGTGCATTACATATATATTTATGTAACTGTTCTGTAAGACATAATTGTGAATTATGTATTGATCTGGAAATGAAAAGTGGAAACCATATCCGTATATCTGTTGTGCCGAAAGGCTATCTGTTGTGCCGAAAGGCTATCTGTGGTGCCGAAAGGCCATCTGCTGTGCCGCAAAGCTACCTGGGCCGAAAGGCTATCAGGGCCAACAGGCCAATTTGTTATTTCCGTATTTGATTTTAGTACACATACTAAGGTGCATTGTGATTTTATTATTACGCACTATTATTCACTGAGCTTGTCTCATTGTATATGTTGTCTGATTCTGTAGGAGCCAACTTGGGGAGCTGTTCTAACATTACCTCGTGCATTTGTCAGCTTAAGGATAACCAGGCACAGGAGGGAACCCCTACATATTAGACCAGTTTTCTTTGTACATGTAAATTTTGGTATCCATGTTGCTGGCCAGGGTTATTGTATCTATTGTTTTGTGTGCCTAATATTTGGGCTGAATTTGTAGATGTTTTGTAACCTACTTCTGGGTGCATGTTTACCTTTTGTTAAATCTCGAGATGGTCCTGGTTTTTGGTAATTGCTCAATGGATGTGTCTGATTATTGTCATTTAGAATTTTCTGCTTCCGCTCAGGCCCCAAACGCTGTTCATCATAGGTCATTTTGTCTGTTTCTGATTAGATCATGCCCAAACCTTTTAGGGGCAGGTTAGGGGCGTGACAGCAATTCATAAGATGATTTATTTCTAAATTAACCTTGACTTGTGAACCACTATTTGGTCTCCTAAAGAAAGGAAAAAAGTTCCTATGGGATGATCGATGTCAGTTCACTTTTGAGCAGATCAAGCAGTATCTTCAGAATCCACTTGTGTGGTCGCCTCCAGAGCCGGGTAAGCCGTTGATTTTGTATCTGTCAGTAATGGACACAATGATGTGATGCATGCTTGCTCAGGAATCTGAGGATAGGGTGGAGAAAGCATCTACTACTTCAACAAGAAAATACTGGATCATGAGATCCGATACACCCCATTGGAGAAAGCTTGCTTAGCCTTGGTATGGGCTACCAGGAAGTTGAGGCACTACTTGTTAGCTCACTCCGTAATTATGGTTTCGAGATTAGATCCCATCAAATATCTCTTTGAGAAACTAGCACTTATAGGTAGGCTAGCTCGTTGGTTGCTCCTTCTTTCTGAATTTGATTTGAAGTATGTTACTCGCAAGTCTATCAAGAGGAGAGCAGTAGTAGAGTTCCTGGAAGATCAACAGTAGAAGGGGATGAAGCGGTAGAATACCTGTTCCCAGATAAAGCTATTCTGCAAGTCGAGGAAGAGATTTGGACAATGTACTTTGACGGAGCGTCTAACCAGTACGATTATGGGATAGGGGTGTTGCTGATAGCACCCAACAATTCTCATATATCCTTAGCCTTCAAACTTTGGTTCAAGGTATCTAATAACGAAGCGGAATACGAGGCCTGTATCGCTGGTTTGGAAGCCGCCCTGGAATTAGTGGCAAAAAAGTTGTACGTCATTGGGGACTCGAACCTAGTTGTGTCTCAAGCAAAAAGAGACTGGAAGGTTAAAGAAGAAAGATGAAGATCTATCACTAAGCCTTGGACGTTCTGATTCCTAGGTTTGAAAAGCTAACCTCCACGCATCTACTAAGAGAAAACAACAGGTTCAATGGCGCCTTATCAACTCTATCTTCCATGATAGACATCTCGTTTGGAGTCTAGATGTGTCTAATCATTATTGAGCAGAGATATACGCCGGCCTATGAGTCTATCTCCACAATAGATGAAGTGCAAGATCAAAAACCCCTGGTTTTATGATATCTGGAACTTCTTGGAAAATGAAGTTTATCCACTAGGGGCAAATGCCAAAGACAAAAGGGCAATACGGCGGATGGCCGTCCAATTTATCATCTGCGGAGGTAAACTGTACAAGAGAGGTCATCGAGGAATGCACAAGTTGTGTATCGATGCAGAGGAGTCAAAGCGCCTAATGAAGGCCATCAATGAGGGAGAGTGCAGAACGCACATGAATCAAGTAATGTTAGCCTGGAAGATTCTCAGGCAAGGTTACTACTGGTCTACCATGAAGGAGGATGGTACTGGTTTTGTTTGGCGATGCCAGAAATGCTAAATTCATGCTAATCACATGAATATCCCGCCGTCGAAGCTGTACAACATGACTTCACCATGGCCTTTCTCAGTCTGGGAATTGATGTCTTCGGTGCAGTCAAACCGAAAGGGTCAAATGGGCATACATTCTGGTGGCAATTGATTACTTTACAAAGTGGGAGGAAGCTCAGTCTTATGTAGTGTTGAAAGCAGCGCATGTGGCTAAGTTCGTCTGAAACAACATCATTTGCCGTTATGGAGTCCCAAATGAGATTATCTCAGATAATGGCTTCCATTTTAAGAAAGAAGTGATTGACTTGTTGGAGAAATACAACATGGCTTTTCATAAGTCATCCATATACCGGCCACAAACCAACGGAGCTGTTGATGTCGCCAACAAGAACATCAAGCATATTCTGTAGAAGATGATTAAGACCTACAGGGATTAGCCAGATAAATTGCCATTTGCACTCTAGGGCTATAGGACTTTAATTCGAACGTCTACTAGGGCAACTCCTTACTCTCTTGTTTATAGGATGAAAGTTGTTCTGCCAATTGAAATAGAAGTTCCGTCGCTGCGGGTTATGGCTGAGTGTCAGATAGTAGAGGCGGATTGGCAGCAAAATAGGTTCGAAGAACTGATGTTGTTTGACGAGAGAAGACTGAAAGCACTATACCATGTTCAGGGTTATCAATGCAGGATTGCTAGGGCTTTTAACAAGAAGGTTAAGTCCAGGAATCTCAAGGAAGGGGATTTGGTGCTGAAAGACAGGGGCAAGTTCAAACCCAAGGGGCAAGTTCCCATCCATGACCCTAGGGGCAAGTTCAAACCCAATTGGACTGGTCCTTACATCATCAAAACTATTTGGTTTGGTGGAGCTGTTATTCTCATGGACCTAGATGGCTTAGAATTTTCCCAACCAATCAACATGGACAAGTTAAAGAAATATTATCCCTGAGAGGCTCGCTAGGTTGAAAACCTGGAAGGGCGACCTAGGCAAAAGTTAGAGCACAAAAAAAATTAGAAAAAAGAAAAACTGAGCTCGCAAGGTTGAAACCCTAAAGGGCGTCCTTGGCAAAAGTTAGAGCGTAAAAGGAGAGTGTTAATACTCGAGTGAACCCGAACTAAACTACGTAAGGCCTGATTCCGATCTTTGGGATACGTAGGCAACTTCATTCTGAAGTTCAATTGTAAACACCTCTGACTCTGTCGCGCATTCTGAAGTTCAGCTTGATCAAGCACATTGAACATCCATCTTTGGGATGCTCGGTTGTGATCTTCTCTGAGAGCTGGTTACAGTGCTAAGCAGTGCTAATCAGTCAAGGGGCAATTTGTGATCTTCGGATTTGGGGTTGTACATCTCAAGGATAGATTTCGTGCATGTCAAGTTGCGATCCTTATCGAAAATGGTTTTGAAAAGTTTTGATAAAAGTTGATTATTGCTCAAAATTTACCTTTTACAACTTAGACCATTTTTGGACGAAAAGGAAAATTTTCAATGCTCACAACTTCAATTTCATTGATTTCAATACAAAGTTCTCCAATTCTCAATAAAAATCAAAGTTGTTTTTATTCCATTCATAAAACTTGAAAAGTAAGATCAAAGTAATAAACTAGGGGCATAGATGAGTCAGGTACTCCTACGTCCCCCGCCTGTGCTTGTGGAAGCTTCTAATGCTAAAGTGGTCTCGGATTGCGCCTCATCTTCAAGCCAGGTCAGGCACTCACCAAAAAGGGTGCAGCTGAAACTAGAGGTAGGATCCAAAAGTTCTCTCATCCTCCAAGAAGTGAGGTACCAAGCCAAATGTGAGCCTTGGACGGGGAATGAAACCAGGTATTCTACCCCCTTCTCTGGGCAAGTCTGATCATGTCCAGATTGGTCCTTAACAGGAACGAAAAGTAGAATACACAATGAGTCAGACTGATTAACTCAATGCCAGGTTGTCGAGCCATACTGTAGCTCATTTTGGTCAGATTAAGCCAGGGGCAACGCCAAACAATGTCAGCAGCAGACCAGTTGCACATCCAATGGCACCACCATCTTTCATTCTGAAAATCAATTAGCAGTTGGTAGAAAAAGTATGCTCGGGCTGAGTATGCGGGACAAGAGTCCACTACCTTCAGCTTGTCCATAAGCCATATCTGGGGAGGGATGAAAGAAAAGATAGATTAAAGAATAGAGAGATGTATGTTGAGAGAAAAGTGAGAAAAGGGCTTTGAGAGAAAAACAGAGCATGAGTGCCGAGAGATGTGAGAAACACATATTAGAAAGGGTGGGAAACATTACCTGAAGAAGTAGTGGACTTCCCGCGAATTTGCTTGTCTCTCACCGATGAAAGGCGCCTAAGCCCATCAAAGTCTCGGCCAACGCCAAGCCAATGCAACTCTTGCCCTCTTTCAAGCCTTGTGCCACTTCAATTAGTCGAATGCTAGACCCGCCGAAACTAGGGGCAAGGAGGAAATGTGCTAGCGTGCACAAACAAAGGGCATGTTGTTGAAAACCCTGCCAAAGAAGGCCGCTGCAGTCACTGACGTTAGAAAATTGATAGATCAAACTGGGAATGTCCAGCTCTCGGTTGTGAACCAAGGAACGGGCCTCGTGTAGAGTAAGCCCGCACATCCTTCCCAAAGCTTGGATGTGACCAAAATAGGGCTGGGGCAAGATTTTCTCATCGCACTGGGACTCCATTAACACTTGAAATTCCTCAATTTTCGGGCATATTTATTGTCCCCCGAAGCTAAAAGCATGTGTAATCAGGTTCCAACATCTAGCCGCGGCATGTAGAAACGGCAAACAAAGCGGAGAATGACTCAGCGAGAATAGTACATTTATACCAAAACCCTAGAAATTCAGCTTTTCCGAGCCATCTAAAGTTGCAATCCAATTCAAGAGTTTTTCGGCTAAGAATGGTTCTATTTTGTGAAGAATTTGTAACTAAAATGAAGAAACTACGAAGCTCAGCCTTTTGTAGAAGATAAGGCAGTGAGTCGAAGCCACGTGGCAATAATCTGGAGGTTCCTCACATTGATGGCCAACAGGCCACTTTGGTAGCCGACCGGCCACCACTAGTGGCCGACAACCTCTATTCATGGCCGACAGCCTTCTTTTCTGACATGTTGTCCACCTGTGTGCTGAGAATACTAAAAGCATGTGTTTTGTCCTGTTCTTTATGCATTTCAAGGTCTTGTTTTGAGTCCTTTTAGTTCCGGCAAGTTTGTTGAGTTGTATTTGAGTTGTTTTGCTTTGTTTATCGAGTTGTTTTGTTGTTTATCGCGTTGTCTTGTTTTGTTTATCGAATTGTTGCTATTTTTATTATTGAGTTGTATGTTGTGTTTAGAATTTCAAGTGTTCATTGGTTCATTACCTGATTAAGATTGTTGTGCCAATGCCATGTTCAAATTTCATTGTCAAATTCAATCTCGTTTTCATGCGATGCTGTGCTCATGATGCAAAATACAACACCTTTTTCAAAAATATACTGGTTTTCATTCCAATCACGGTTGTCTTTTACAAAAGTGTGGTACAAGTTTTTAAAGCAAATAAAACTTGTCCGAAGCTGTACATATGCTAACGCTACTAACAAAGAGAAGCTAAGCAAAAACAACAAGAAAATCAACGCCAGTTGCCTCAGGCTCATAATTCCCTCTTCGTCCTCTTTCTCAGAGGAAGGGACTCTTGGGCAATGTCTCCGTCAGCGCCGCTATTTGAATATGAACCAGATTCTAAGCTGGTGTTATCTGCACTCTCTGTCTCTGAACTTGCCTCGGCATCAGCATCCCCACTCTCAGAACTAGCGTCGCCGTCGTTTTCACTTTCAGGGGACTCAGACTGTGGACTCGCTGCCTCCTCGTAGCCGCTCGTCTCAGCGTCGTCATCGCTCAGAATGGGCTCTTGAGGACCACTCTTATCTCGGGTGTCCTTGCTGCGCTTTGGCTCGCATCAAAGCTCGCTCTCTCTTCTTTCTCTTCTTTGGAGAAGGCATCATCGTGCGGTGTGTTGTAGTTTCTGGTCGGTGTCGGTATGGGTGGGACCTGAAAAGATAGTTGTCATATTTCAGCCACAATATGCGTATCAGATGCAAGTATGGTGTGCAGAATGAGTATATGCAAAGGTCAGGTGCAGTGTATGAATACAGTATGGAAGTGCAGTATTTCGGATGTAGTGTATTAGTGCAGTGTGGGAAAGTTTTCAATTGAAATGTCAGTTTCAGTGTGCTAAGTGGAAATTTGATGACTGGAATGTAAGAAAACTGAAGAAATGACCCAAATGTCGTGAAAGCCGAGCAGTGCCTCCCTCCTCAATATCATACCCTCAAATGAGGCTAATAGCTCCAACAAATCCTCGGTGTATCTTGGGGGTGCCTACAAATGCATTGGGAATGATGAGTGTCTAGAAGGACAAATATCAGAAAGAGATGGGAAAACTAAAAAATGTAATACATACCGAGAGTGCATCATGAGCTCTGACACATCTATGCCTCGCTCCGGTAGGTTCAATCAAAATCTGGTATGTCTCCCCAGTATACCTCCAACATGTGAGCGCAGTAGGTAGCTCCGGCCAGCCAGTCCTCTGCCCCACCTGGGTAGCTCCTCTACCATGTGCCCTGGTCGCTCTAGCTCTCTCTCGCAACTGGAGCCCCCGTCCCCTCACCTCCACGAATATCGGTCAAAGGAGGCATGAGGTGTGTCCTGATGAATGTCGAATAGTCCCCCACCCTGCGAAAGTAGTCAGCCTCCAAGCCCTTCGTGAACTGAATCATCTCCTGGAAGGTGAGTCTCTTTGTGGCTCTCATAGATGGCGGAGGCGCTATGGGAACTACCGACTCAGGCAAGCCCATGGTCTGGCACAAGAACTGCTCACCTAGAAACCAGGCTCGACAATTTGGGCCCTCAAACAAAAGCCAAAAACCAGAGGCTCCCCAAGATCCAGCGATCTGGTCCTTAACTCTGGCCGGCATCGTCGCCCAGGGCTGCCAAGTGAACCGTAAATAAAGAATGCATAGATTGTTAGTGGACATCAGATATCGAAGCATGAATCAGAGCCCAAGTAGAATGAAAATAACTGTGAATTTTGAGTTACCTCTGCCGCGGTCACGGTGTCGAAGTACCAACAGAAGAACGAAAAGGTCTCCTTGGTCCTCCGCAAGCATCTGCCATCGTACCGATGAGAGTACGACACAACGGGGGGCATCTCCACCTCCGGCTCCGAAGCGAGAGTCGGGAAATATGCATACACCCAAAGTTGTAAGGGAAAGGGCAATAGTGAGTATATAATGTATAGTGTATAGAAAGTACAAGCGCAGATGCAGAAAGCAGAATGTGTGCAAAATGTCTGTACAATGTACAGAGAGTACAAATACAGAGGATGCAAAGTGTACGGTGTAGAAAGCACCGTATATGGGTGTAAACAATGCAGTATGTAGTGTACAGAAAGTGCAAAATAGAAAGCATAGAAACAGAAAGCAGAAAATGTAAAACGGAGATGTAAAGCGTACCTCTTAGTCTCGCAAGTAGCCCCCGACTCTGTCTCCACTCCCACGGGATGTCGGGCTCATATAGCCGTACATGGTGGCTAGGCCAGCACCACCCCAATCGTAGAGTCGGACCTGAGATAAATCTACCAAGGCACTCAAAACATACAATCCTACAGTGTTCGCCCTGTTCGTGAACAAGGTGGTGCCGAAGAGGAACATCAAAAAGCCTCAGGCATAACGCTCAGCCTCCTTTGGAGTCTCTGGCTTGGTCCCCCGGAACTGCTCCGCGAACCAACTGTATCGTACCATCCCTGGTCAGAAGTGAGGCAGGAGTGTCCCTAACTGGTAGATCCAGGCAGCCTCTCACTCGCCCATGTCCATATCATAAGGGATCGAGTGACCCCCTACTCCTATGCTGGTGACCATGGAGAAGTCGTAGGGAGTCATCGTCATCTCCTTGGTGGTAGAGAAGTGGAAAGAGTTGGTGATATCCCACCACCTCTCTACCAATGCTCCAAGTAAGGGCCAACTCGCAATAAGGCGTGACAACCGTGTGTAGAATAAACCAAAGCCGGCCTTGTTGATAATGTGGTAGACACCGGTAGGAAGCTCCATGTACCAGTCCCTTGCGGTTGTGGCTCCATAGCCTTTGATAGCGTGAGAATCCTCATGTGATCAGAACAAGCAGATGAAAAAGCAGTATAAGAAACACAGTGCAAGAGTGTGATTAGGGCAAGAAATGCAGTGTAAACAATACAGTTGAAGCAAGGAACACAGTTAAAGCAATAAATGCAATGTATATTGAAGAAAACATGAGAATGTAGTGCATACCTCAGTGGCGCCGTAAGACAAATGGGAGTCTAGCTCTCATGGCAAGAGATCCTTTGGTGCACCTTGCGTAAACCCTCTAAAATGCCGGATGCTCTTGGGTGGTAGCACATGCGTCTGAGGATGATATGTCGTCCGATCCAAAGGTAGAATCCTGGGTGGTAGTAGCACTGGCTCAGGCTCCGCTTCTATCTCTGGAGACAACTAGGGAGGGATCTCCAGAGAAGCTCCGTCATGGGGTAGATATCCGCCATTTGGAAAAAGGATGTAAAAATCCGCAAAAAGTGAAGAAAAATGAGAAAAATAGGGCGAACTTTGAAAAAGTCAACCCTAAGAGAGAGAAAAGGGAAGAAAAAATCACAGCTCGGAAAAAGGCACCAAACCCAAAAAGAACTCGAAGGAACAAGCCTCAAGTGGTGAAACTCTAAGAAAAAACACCGAAATCAAATTTCAATTGGTTCAAACTGGAGTAAACTAAGAGAGTTTAACAAAGAAAATGTGTGTGGGGCGTTGGAAAACGCGTAAAGGCTTGGATCTACAGAGGAAAAGTGTCTAAGGAGAGAGAATGAGGGTTTTCGGCTTTGGAGGAGTAAGGAAATGAAGTATGGGTCAGTGTATATAAAGACCCGTGGTGAAAAGACCAGATTGGCCCCGATCTGCCATCGGTGGCCGACCGGCCACCACTGGTGGCCGACAGCCCCCATTGGTGGCCTATAATCTTCCGGGGTGGCCGACAGGTGGCCGACACCCTCCCCTTGTAGCCGTCCAGTGCCCAGTGCTCCTCCATTAAGTCTTGATGCTGTTTTTGTCCTTGTTTCCCGAGAGGTACAAGGAAAGGTCACTGTTGAGTTCAAATTCTCTTTATGGAAGCTCGAAACCGTGTTTTTGGTGATTTTCATTTGTCACTTGTTGAACGAGGTGTATCATTTTTTGCATGTTGCAACTTTTCCGAGAGGTAAATCGGAAAGTTGCTACTAAACTTGTTTCGATAGAATACGCTTTCATTCTTGCATAGACTATGCATCTCTTCATTACATGCATTTGGTATTTAACATAGAACATGCTGTTACTCGTGCATAGAACATGCATTTGGTACTTTGCGTAGAACATGCTATCGATCATGCATCGGACATGCATTTGGTACTTGGCATTGAATATGCTGCCATGTAGCCTTTTGCCTCGATTGTTTTCTTTGCATAAGAACATGCATTCTTATTGTATCGCATTTGTTGAGTTTTATACAGGCACGATATTGTATGTACGGTTCACTCAGAGGAGTGCCAGGTAAGATCATTTGTGCCCTTCGTAAGGCACGTATTCACTTTCTCCTCTCGCGTGAGACGCGTTTGGACGTATTCATTTTCTCCTCTCGCGTGAGATGCGTTTGAACATATTCACTTTATCCTCTCGCATGATACGTGTTTGGATTTGTTCATCTTTCTCCTATCGTGTGAGATGTGTTAGGATTGTTTGCTTTGGTTAAAAAACATTCGGTTAAAAAACATTCGGTTTACATCACTTCCTCTTCACGCGTGCAACGCGTTAGGATCTTGGTTGAAGCCTTGGGTGAGCCCGATGGTTATGTTGCTTTTCCCCTTTTCTGCGCTTCGCGTAGTTAAGCTTGCACAATTTTGTTACATCCTTTCTCCATGAAATGTATTTTGGCTCATGATTCTCACGCGTGGCGTTTTCATTACCTTATTTCTTTTCATGCTTGGGATGTTGTACCTTGTTTCGATTTGTTTGAATGTGGCATTTTCATTGCATTGCGTTTGCATCTAAATGTTTCATTGATCAATCTCATTGCATGATCATAAGTTATGTTCTTGCATCGTGCATATAATTTGCATCTTACTCCAGAACTACGCTGGTTTGATTCCTTGCAAAGGGATACGTAGGCAGCCTGTGGGCACAACCGTTTTTATCTTGCCTGTTTGTTGTCTAAGTCTTTGGCCTTGTCAAAAATGGGTCGTCTCTAGTCTTTGACATCCACTCCCGTCATTTCATGACTTCTGAGTTTTGTCAAAGAGGGGCAACTGTAGACACCCCATTTTTGAGCGACCTCAAGATTTAGACGTCATCGCTTGTGCACTCGAGGATTACGATTGCATTTGTTTGCTTTGAGTGCCCAGAGTCCTCGGTGGAACGCCCTATCTTTGAGCCTTTAAAGCTTGTCCATTTTGTGCTTTGTTTTGGACTAAAACCTTGTTGTTTCAAGCCTGGAACTTGTGGTGACCTGTCGGCCAACACCATGGGTTGTCAGCCATTGGTGTGGCCTGTCGGCCACCAATGTTTTTTTCCAGATATTTGTTGACAGCTGTGACAACTGTTAGCACACTGAGCTACATCCTCCTACACATGTATGGTAGGATGTTTCCAAGCTCAAGGCCTATTTTTCTATACATACGGGGGTTCCTCCCCCATTTTTTAGGGTTAGAAAATTTGGAACCAAATTCTCCCTCTCTCTCTCTCTCTCTCTTGTAATTTTATACACATTTGCTCACAAATCCTACACTTTTGCCTATACACCCCTGATAGAAGTTGCTAGTCTTTGGGGTGAGGTAGCTTGGGACTTGTTTTGAGCTCTAGGAGGAGGTTTTGGCTTGGATTATTGGCCAAATTGTGTTTTGGCTTCGAAAGGTGTAACACTCTCTCTATATACTTGTTTTGTACACTTGCTTTGCCATCCTTTTCAAATTTTTTTGAGGCTGATTTTGAACTGTAAAAAGCTTTGTTTTTATGACTTAAAAGTGCTAGTTTGAGGCCATTTTCAATTAAGGGGTGGTTCACCCTTCTTGCTTCTTAGTTTCTAAAGTTTTTGTGCCTTTGTTCACCATTTTCAAACCACCTTTTTTGGGCATTTTAACCACTGAATTTCAGAGGTTTTTTAGCAGCAAAAAACTCATTTTGAAGTCCAAAATTAGAGGGGTCAGCCTCCCCTCCTTGTGTCTTGTTTGCATGCCTGGTTAGCCCCACGTATTAGCTTAATGTTTTAGCTTTTTGTGGGTCAAGTTCAGCCTGTTTTACACTCTATTTTGAACTATTTTGCCACTGTTTTGCCTATTTGGTGCCTTTTCAGTCTTGTTTTGCATAGTTGTAGCATAAGTCCTTTCACTAGCTTGGTGTTTTAAGGCTTTAACCATCATTGGTTTGAGTAGATTGCATGTTTTAGTCCTTTTTCTCACCTACTTTCAGCACTTATATTCTTTGCAATCTCCATCATTTCTTCACTTTTTCATTTGCTTTGAGGGTTGTTTCAATCTTAAGGTTGTTTAGGCTTGAGATGGAGGCTCATGCTTAATGGTTTGATCCTCCTTCGAGGGTCCATTACCAATGGCATGAAGCTTCTCTCATGCCTTAAACTATCCCTTGGTTGACACTTCATTCATCCTAGAAGACACTCACCAATGGACTAATTGATTAAAGAATGATTTGGTAATTAAAATGTGTAAACAAAATCGGCAAGTAAAAGAGGCAAAATAAGCATTCTTTGTGTTGCATTGTATGTGTTCAAATCGGACGTTAGTTTGAACACAAGGAAAATGGAACATTTCATACTCAAAAGTGATGAAATGTGCCATTTTCCTAGGTCTCCATTGCCCTTGATCATGCATGATAGGGTGATTGTCATTTGAGTCTTGTTTGCATTCATTAAACTTGTACAAACTTGGTTCTTTGGCTATCATGCAATGAAATTGCTTGGTTGATGGTTTGAGAGCCAAGAGTATCACTCCTTTGAACTTGTTTGATGATAAGGAGGGTAACAGCACAAACAAACCTTCAAAAAGTACACTGTTATGCTTTGTTTGCCCTTTGTTACAGCAAGGAAGTCCAAGCCAGTGGTGGCCGACGGCCACCACCAGTAGCCGACCGGCCACCATCAGTAACCGTTCGGCCACCATTGTTGGTTGACCGACCATCACCAGTGGCCTACCGGCCCCCCTGTCGGCCACCAATGCAAATTCAACAATGTGCTCCTGAGACAAAACAGAGTTGATCTGGAAAATGAGGGAGTGTAAGTGCTTATGTGCAAATAAAGGCGTTCAGCAGCAAAACAGTGACCTTTCAGGTGGAAATCGAGCACGTGCGTGGGCCTCCCTTGCATTTCAAGCTTATTTAACGTTTAAATATCTAGCTTAAATACATGTTGTAATTAATTAGTTGTAGCTAATTATGAGTTGTAAATAATTAGTTAGTTTAACTAGTTATTCGATTTCGTTTTGTAATTAGTTAACTAGAATAGTTAATTAATTCGAGTTTTGTGATAATTAGTTAGCTTAATTACCGTAACTAGCTAGTTAGCTTATTCATTCAGACCCTCCTTTGTGAGGGCGTAATGTTGTAGTAAGTGTGCGTGCGTGCGTGTGTGTATGTTTTCCAACCCCACGTCTTTCTTCCTTTTATTTAATCACTTTTGATGGTTAGATTAGGGACATATTTCAAATTAGCATACCATATGCCTTATGCATGCATCCATTCATTTGTCTTGCATGCACCGAGGCTCGGCGCATTATTCAAACTACATTGTCATTTCAATATCTTGTTTGAATACGTGTTTAATCGCATGGTGTTCAAATGCTTCGTATGCCATGTTAGTAGCCGAGCCTATTAATTGCATATTGTGTGTGTTGCATTAGGCATCTAACATAGTTAGGAATCATGCATATTTTACTAACTCATATCTTCCTAGCTTGGAGTACTAGGTGAGCTTTTACGCTTTAGCATACTTGCATAAGTGTGAATATTGCCATGATTAGCATGCTTGCCATGCGGCTATGTGCTTAAATGCTAAACTGCATGAATGCTTGTGGATGATGGCTTGTTGTTTGAATTTGAACAATTCACAAACTTTAAGTCCACTTGAGGTGGCAAATTCAAACCATTTTCATAAACAAACATGAATTGAATTGTTCCAACTTGAGCAAACTAGTATATACTTGTATGTGCGCAGTAATGCTAGCTTAATAACCGGAACAAGTGCACATAATGTTTATAAAAAAATCATATCATGATTAGTAGAGGCCGATCTTTGATCGGGTGAGTAAGGGTGCTCAATTCATGAACTTCCCCTCTCGTACCTAGGTTCCCAAGCCGAGACAACTTTGGTGATGATGGACATGTGGCCTTTGGCACGAGTCATGGGTTTCCTAAATTTTCCCAAAATAAAATATTTAGGTGGCGACTCTGTATCTAACAAAGCAGTCTAATTTTGGCATTTTTTATCCTAAAATCAATTTCCAAAAGATTTGCCGGATTTGGACTCTTTGGTGATTATCAGTTTCACATTGCCCTCATGAAATTAGATTCAAAACCGTAGGAGTCTATAGACACTCCAATTTTGACCACTCGTAAGACTTAGGCGCTTGATTCCAAGCACTCCATGATGACGATTACATTGAGTCAATGGTTTAAATTCTCAATAAAAGAATCTGAGTTCGAGCTCTAAACAATTCCAACCTGCCATACCCACTGTGCTTGTACCCAAGAACTTTAGTATTGCACCTTGTATCAACTTGTATTGAACCTGAAAGTAAGAGATAGTGGAAATACATTGAAGTCCGGCCAGATCTAAGCGATATCCTGCCAGAGATACCAACATCTGGTCGGACATCTTGACTTTTTAGACACATTCAGCAGTGTTCTGCTAGCTGTCCAATTCTGCAGATATTTTGATCAAACCTGTTCAGGGCCTATAAATAGCAGGGTTCAGACTGTTGTATGGAGGTTGAAATAAAACATATACAGAATTTGGTTAGAGAGATCAAATCAATATCCAGTGAGTTAGAAATATCAAAAGTGAGTTAGAAATATCAAGAGGTAGAAAAGATCAAAGTTATCATCCTTCTTGTTCTTCCACAAGCCTTGAAGCTCTCATTTAATCCATACATACCATACAAGAGCTCGAACTTGAACTTGAACTTGAACTTGATTTGAGAATTGAAAATCATACTCAAACTTGAGGGTGCTTTGGAATCAAGTTTGATTTACAACAAGAACACCTTCTCTACAAGAGGTAAAGCTTTCTTGCTTTTATTTCAATCTTTGTTCATCTTTTTCTTGTGTTTTCATATTATTTTTGGACTGTTTTGAGGGCTGAAACTTGTGATTCAAAGCTACCCAAAGGTGGAAGGGTTAATCCCCCTTGCTTGAACCTTACTCCTAGCTTAAATCCTTGTGTTTCCCATTTGTTTTCGTCAACTTTCGCCACTGTTTTGGGGCTGATTTGGGGCTGTTTTTCAACATTTAAACTATGTGATTTGAAGTTGTAAAAGTGGGGTGGGGTTAGCCACCCTTCCTCATACTTGTACTAGCTTTAATCTCTCTATGATTGTGCACCTTCTATAGTTTAATTTCAGCACTATTGTATGCTATTTAAGGGCTGTTTAATTTATTTCAATAAGTTTGTTTTACATATTATGTTTGTGTTATATTAACCAATTAATCAACTTTGCATAATCACCTCGGCAACCTCCCTCCATTCTTCGATTATTTTGATTAAAAAGTTGTGAAAAATTAAGATTGTGGTTCAAGTATAAGAAAGAAACTTTTCTCATGCTTAATGGTTTAATCCCTTAAGAGGCTCACTACCAAAGGTATAAAAATTTCTCATGTTTAATGGTTTAATCTCTTCGGAGGTTCACTACCAAAGGCATAAAAACTTTCTTATACTAAAGTACAATCATTTATTTTTCAGTTTTTTTTATCACCAGTGTGTCTACTTTTAAGGGATTAATTAACCCTTAGAAATTACCAAGGAAAGTTTCATTATCACTCATTATCAAGTTTGGATTTCAAGTCATTATCGCTCACTGTGGATTTATCTAAGTCATTATCACTCTTTTGAGTTTGACTAGTCCTTGTTGTGCATCTTCAGTTTGACTTGAAATCCCTTATCACTTGTAAATGAGTTTGACTCTTCCTTTGTAATTTCCCTCGAAGAATTTATCATCAGTGTGTTTACAGTTAAGGGATTAATTGACCCTTGGAAATCGCTAAGGAAAGTGTCATTATCACTTATTATCAAGTTTGGATTTTAAGTCATTATCGCTCACTTTGGGTTTTTCTAAGTCATTATCACTCTTCTGAGTTTGACTAGTTATTGTTGCGCATCTTGAGTTTGACTTGAAATTCTTAACTTATAAATAAGTTTGACTCTTCCTTTGTAATTTTCTCCGAAGAAAATAAGGTTTATTTACTCGGGTTAAGTCGACACTTATTTTCCTTTATTGTATTTCGAACTTAGTAGATGTGAATGTCACTGTGGACTTAATGGATTAAAGAAAAGGGAAGGTAATATAAAAGAGGCTAATAAAATTGAGTTTAAAATGAATCAACCAACATAAAAAACCAATATGATTGATTGAATTCGGTCGAACATTATACCGAGTTTATTGTGTCAAGGCTTGTCTTACATTAGTCCATAATGTTTTGTTGAATCTTGAAGCGTCTTTACGGGCAAACATTATGCTAGAGTCTATTATTGTGTCAAGGTGTGTCTTATATCAATTCATGATAATTTGATAAACCTTGAAGCCTCTCTACTTCCCTTCTTGAATTTGCTTCATGATAGGAGGGAGGGGTGGTTGTTATGCATTGCATTTATTGATCTTTGTCCTATCGTGTCCAAAATCATCTTGCAAATCAACTTGCAACCATAAATGGTTTGGGAACCGAGTTCACTCCTCTCTTGAGTATTTTCCATGATAGAGAAGAGTAAAAGAGACAAACATGGCTAGGAATACCCTGTCTGCATGTTTGCACTGTTCCACCTTAGGCACAAAAAATAGATTTTTGCAAAGAAAACAAGGTATGCTTGGATTCATTTGGGGCTCGACTAAGTCTTGTTTTGGGTCGGCAAGGCTCCAATAAATTGCAAACAATACACTTTTGGTCAAAAGCAATGATAAGGTGAAACAAAACAAGTCTCAACAAGGCAGACAGAGTAATTCATGAGGAGCACCGCGCAATCATTACAAATTATTTGTTGTAATAAATTAGATAGCCCCTTTTTCATTATTATTCTTTCGGATTTGTAATAATTAATTATTCGGACACTTGGACATTCAGAGCCTCCTTCGCGAGGGCAAATATGTAATAAGTTGTATGTCTTCCAACCCCCATTCTTTCTCCCTTTCATTTACTAGCTTATGATGGTTAATTTAAGGACATCATGTTTAATTTAGCATACTCATATTTGCATCCACTTGTATTGCACGCATAAAAGTTCGGCTCATCATATTATTCAAATGTCAAATTCAAACTCTTTACTTGAATACGTGCACTATCACATGCCTTGAATTGACTTGCATGCCATGCTAGTAGCCGAGCTTATTAATTGCATATTGTATGTGTTGCATTAGCCAAAATACATAGTCAGGATCATGCATTTTTTTTTCTAACTAGTTCTTTTTTTTTTGCTTGGAGTACGAGGTAAGTTTTTATGCTTTAGCATATTGCATAAGTGTGATTGCTGTCGTATCAAACATACTACCATGAGGCTAATTGCTTAAATGATAAACTGTTTGAATGCTTGTGGATGAAAGCTATTCACTGACATTGGGATATTTTGATTAATGTATATATATGAGATCACTTTTTCAAGTGATACATATGCAAAACACTTGTTTTTCTAAAACAAACATGAAATCAAATGTTCCAACTATTCGTGAAATTAGTCTATACTTGTATGTTAAAGATAAAATAAGAACATATACTGTACATAAGAATCACACCATGATTAGTAGAGGCCAATCATTGATCGGGTGAGTGGGGTGCTCATTATTGACCTTCCCCCTCTCATACCTAAGTTCCCGAACCAAGACGCTTTGGTAACGATGGACTAATGGCCTTTGGCACCAGTCACGGGTTTCCTAAATTTCCCAAATAAATATTTAGGTAGCGACTCTGAAATCTGGCAAAGCAGTCCATTTTTGGCATTTGATTCAAACATCGATTTTCCAAAAACAATTGCTGAATTTGGACTCTTTTTGTGGTTCCACTGTTTCACATTACACTTATGAAATCAGATTCCGAAATAACACAAGTGGAGTCTGAACTGTAAGGGCATTTCATTCTTCTGAAAGGGAGTACGAAAAGCCGAGTTACAGAGTCCGAACTGTAGGGCTTTCTTTCAAACCTTCCGAAAGGGGGCGCGAAAAAGCTAAGCGACAGTTTCTTCCACTACTTCTTCAGATAATGTTTCCCACCCTTTCTAGTATGTTCTTCTCATATCTCTCTACAATCATGCTCTGTTTTTCCCTCAATGCCCTTTTCTCACTTTTCTCTCAACATACATGTCATGGCCCGAACCCGCCCCCATGGGTTAAGGACATAACCGGCCAGTAATCAAGAGATTACCTACGGCCTTGAACCAAACCAAACGTAGTTTAACAGAGTTAATGGGGGCTAACCGGAAGCAATTTAAAACTTTGTCCATAGAGTTGTGCTTACATGGCACATCGTAACAACCATACATATTCACATTAATAACTCACAACAAAATATGTACCATATGAGGTTCTGTACATACAGGATCATAATAGTCTAAGTCAACCCATCAAAACTATATACAACATATTCAAAGACTTCGCCCACATGACAAAATAAAACATAATGACAAAAAGGCGAAGATGGGTCTCGTGCGTGAGACGCAAGGGCTGACTCTTCAAAACCTTTGTTGTTCCTCACAAACTTCACTGGGGTTGGGTTTGTACTTCTCTGGGCTCACCTACAAACACATGAATGAGTGTGAGCGATAGCCCAGTGAATAATATCAACTAAAGAAGCTATACAGACGATATGTAGAACAACATGCTTCAAACGACCTTAGGCGGCCCAATTCATATTTGCATATAACATATATACACAACTTAAGTCAAGTGACTGCGATTCCAACAAATTGGCCTTTGGCCCATTCAAACTTTCATTTGTGTCAAAACGGCCTTTGGCCCGTCTAGGTGACAAACTGGCCTTTGGCCCATTCATTCATTCATGTCGAACCGGCCTCCGGCCCATTCATTCATGTCAAAACGGCCTTCGACCCATTCATTCAAGCATAACGGCCTCTGGCCAATTCATTCATGTCAAAACGGCCTCCGGCCCATTCATTCATGTCAAAACGGCCTCCGTCCCATTCATTCAGGTCATAACGGCCTTCGGCCCATTTATTCATGTCAAAACGGCCGGAGTCATAACGGCCTTCGGCCCATTCATTCATGTCAAAACGACCTCTGGCCCATTCATTTATTCATAACAAACATTTGTCCATAATTCAAACTAGCACTTATAAGGATTATAAGGAAATAAGTAATTGGACAAATGACAAGTTCCAAAATATCGATATTACTCACAGTGACCGGTTGCTTGGTTTGCCCTGGAGCTTGACCCTACACATTCCATGAACACAAAAGGGTCACAAACAATTCAATTCATTCTTAAATCCACATATTCCTCTTTAGGCTTCATTCTTATTTTTTGAACTCATTTACAATGCTCAATGTATGCATAAGAGTGCGTGGAAATCAAAGAGAACAAAAAATGAAACACAGAATGTCTTTTCAAAATTTCAGAAAATAGGGTCCCCACTCGAGCGTGGACTTCCCTGCTCGAGCGGACCCATGAGGTCTGCAAAAGTGCTGGATGCATCAAAATTATGCTCGAGTGTGAAGTCTGGCGCTCGAGCTAAAGGTCTGTCTACATAGCTTCCCACTTGAGCATGAACTTCCCCGCTCGAGCGGACATCCAAGTCCACAAAAATACTGGGAGCCCAAAATTCACGCTCGAGCGGCGGTCTCCCCGCTCGAGCGGACATCAAATTTTCTGGGTTTTCCAAAACATCTTCTTGAGCTCCAATTCAACATTTAAATCAACATAACTCACATATTATGGCTCAAACTTCAAATATACTTGTGCTAACATGATGTAAACACCAAATTACATCATCATGAAGCTCAATTTCATGGATCAAACACATGCATGTCCCAATTTACACCAAACTTGCTATTATGATAACAATTCCACGTATTTTCAAACTCATTTCTCATAGATTGTACATGCATGTGGCATATCACTCCCATTTCAACTTACATGGTGCAAATGGTGATTACAAACATGAGCTTTAACCAACATTGTACATGGATCATGTATTTTCTGTTCAAACATGCAAATTTCAAAGCAATTACACACATGCATGCATACATTAACCTTCAATTCAACGTAACCAACCCAATTTCATGTCAAACTTACTCTTGATTACCCAACTAGCTTGAATACACAAAATTACAAACTAGAATCCATGAAATACTCACCTAGGAGCTTTAATTCTCACAACCTATAGCAAATTCTTGAGAAATCTTCAAGGTTTCCAAGCTTTGAGCCAAAATTGTACAATTCTCTCCCTTTCTCTCTCTATAGCCGGCCCTCTCTCTTCCTAAGGCACAAAATCTGATTTTTGAGCTCAAGTGTATGAATTGAGTGTATAGTGCCTCTCTTTACAAGTCCCACTAACCATAATTATTTAATATTAAATAATTTAAGCACTATGCCATTAATTAAATCAATTTAATCTGATTCAAATCAATTTCCAATTAAATTTCACCGTAGGCTCTAAAAATTACGCTAATCACAATGGCGTAGTCAATTTCGGGTTTCGTGGCCGATAAGGCTGTCAATTTAATTTCCAAAGCAGATAATCAAACAGATATTCCTACGGTGAACAGATAGAAATTCAAAACCACATATTTTCACATAATGGCATACAAAATCATATCAAACACATAATTACATTCATAATGAGAACCAATTAGCATAATACAGAGCAGGGTTATCACAGTCTTCCCCCCTTTAGGAAGTTTGGTCCTCCAAACTTATTTTACCTTCGTCGGGAAACAAATGTGGATAGCGTAGTCGCATTTCATCCTCCTTTTCCCACGTGGCATCCATCCCATAGTGTTCTTTCCATTCCACTTTCACCATTGGGATGGACTTTGTAACAAGCCCGCGGGGGACCTCGGCTACAGTTTGGACTACCTTTTTGTTTGTTGCGGTTCTTAATCTGAACCAAAGAGTCCAACTCTGGCAAATCGTTTGAGAAAACAGATTTTTGAGAAATAAGTGCCAAACATGGACTGCTTTGCCCCATACAGAGTCGCCACCTAAATATTTTTTAACATGGGGAATTTAGGAAACCCTGACTCGGTGCCGAAGGCCACGTGTCCATCATCACCAAAGTTGTCTTGGCTCGGGAGCTTGGGTACGATCGGGGAAGGTCAGCTATGAGCACCCCCTTTCGCCATTCAAGACCGGCCTCTACTAACCATGATATCCGATTTTGAAAACGTTATGCGTTCTTATTCCGGTTATTAGCCTAGAATTACTATGTTATGCGCACAGCAAATAAGTATAGACTAGATTGCCTAATTTGGAAACAAGCATTGCATATCCGTTTGTTTTTTGAAAAGCGCTTTAAAATTTGCTACTCGCAAGTAGGCTAAAACTCGGATTTCAATGAGTTTTTCCAACTCAAACAATCCAACCTTCACCCACAGGCATTCAAGCAGTTATATCACATAAGCAGCTAGCCTCATGGTAATCATGCTGTTATGGCAACATTCACACGCATGCGATATGCTAAAGCGTAAAAACTCACCTAGTACTCCAAGCCAAAACAGAAACTAGTTAGTAATCATATGCATGATCCTAGTTCATGTTTAAATGGCTAATGCAACGCAAGCAAGGGTGTAATCGAGACAGGCTCGGCTATCCTAAGCATGGCATGTGAAATGCAACAAATAACAAGTATTCAATTTGGAAATTGAAATACATTGTAGTTAGCGTGATGTACCGAGCCCGGTGCATGTAAGACAAATGTATGGATGCACGCATGCATTGCATAAGGTATGCTAATTTAAACATGCCCTAATCTACCATCGAAAGCTAGTAAATAAAAGGGAAGAAAGACGTGGGGTTGGAAGACATACACACACTCACGCACACTTATTACACAATTTCCCTCACTCGGAGGGACCGAAAGAATAATACAGTCCGAAAGAATAATACTAAACTAATTATTACAGAACTTCTAATTTAATTACCAAATTAAATGCAAAAGGGAAAAGGCCGCAGCCCCGCCTCGAAATGCCCGAATGATGCATGCTCGATCCATCTTGCTCGGAAACTCGCTGCCATAGCATTGCTGCCTCTGTTTTCACTGCCATGCTTCTATGAAAATTACCAAAGTCTCAGGGTTGCTTCTTTGAGTTCTGTGGGACACCACCGGCTGAGGGGGAACACCACCGGCCGAAGGGGATGATCACTGGCTGCATTTTGATCTATCGGCTACAAATTACTGGCCGGTCGGCACTGTATTTTGCCGACCGGCCAAAACTTGCTACAAAACCTGCAATTGACAGCAGCAGAGGGCAAGCAGTGTATGGCATGGAATTTTCAGGCAAATGTATTCACGGACACACCCCCTATCATGTAATGGACTCAAGGGAGTGTGGCCCTCGACCCTCGGGCCATCAATCACGCATTTCAATGCATGATGACCCGAAAGCCAAGTGCGCAACTTCGATATCAAATGAAATGCAAGCACAAAACACATCAAAAGGCCCCAACCCCTATCATGATTGATCAAGAGGCAACAGATGCATGCTCAATGAGATGCAACCTGGGCATGGAGGCTAAGTATGCAACATGAACATTCAAATGAGCAATGTACACTAGGCACGCAACCTAAACATGTAAACAAACATGGCATTCGACAACATGCAATGATGGACTTAAACTAACATGGATAGCTCGCAAGCATGCCAAAATCAGTGGCCATAATGAGGGGCAAAACAGCCCCGAAACAAGGCGAAATGACACCCGATGCATGGAATCTCTCCCGAAATGCAAAACTAGGCATGCGGAATGGCCTACAGCTATACTAAACATGCGTAATTTGAACATGAAGTGTAAAAGAAGAATCAAGGCAGCCCCAAAATAAGCATTTTTATAGTACAAAGCATGGCCAAACAGTGAGCAAAAGTGGGACTAAAATGGCATACAAAAAGGGCTCCGCAAGGGAGGCAATGAAGCAAGTGGTAGATGCAATGCCCAAACAGAAAAAGACCCTTCTAAAAAACTGAATATGGACCAAAAATATGACCACTTACAGCTGATGGCAGCCCCCAAAACAGTATACAAACATGGCAAACAATTCATGCAAGAAATGGGCCAACAAAGGGGCAAAGAAGTAACTGATATATGGGGGTCTCAAACAAGTGAGGGACCTTCAATAATCTTGAAGAGGGTCTCAAAATATGACATTTTACAGTAGATGATCAAGCCCAAATCAGTATACAAACATGCTCAAAATGCAATGTAAGATTAAGGCCACAAGAGGGCTACAACATGAAGTACACAAAATATTCATCAAAAAGCCAAAGACCCTTAATAAAACATGACAAGGGGGTCAAAATATGGCCACTTTAAGTTCTGATCATGGCCGAAAAACAGAAGCATGATAAGCTAACAAAACATGCAAAAAAATAGGGACCAAAGAGGGGTACAATGGCGAGTGATACATGGAGGTCCCAAACAAGGATGAGCCCTTCTTCAATGTTGAAGAAGGACTCAAAATAAGCCTATCTACAGTTTATGACATGCTCCAAAACAGATCACACATAGGCTAAAAATATCATGCAAAATAATGGCATTCAAGAGAATAATGAAGCAAGTGTCAAAAAGAAGCTTCAAACTGTAATGAGCCCTTAATGAAACATGGAATATAGCTCAAAAAAATGACATTTTCAGTTTTGGTCGGAGCTCAGAACAGCAAGCAAAATGGCTAGAAAAATGTCACAAAATTAAGCTCAAAAAGAGGGAATTGATACTTACCCTTGAAGACCAGCCCTTGGTTGCCTCTTGGACTGAAAAATGGTGCCTCCTAGCCTTTGAGAAGAGCTCCAAGCTGCTGGAAATGGAAGTGGTAGTGTAGTGCTAGGTGGTGGTGTAGAAAAGGGCCAAGAGTAATGGACTTTGGAGCTTTGGAGAAGAGAGCTATGGAGGACTGAGGGTGTATCTATCAGATATATATATATCTCTAGTTTTTTTGCTCTAACCACCCAAAGGAAGAGGATGGATCTCTTATATAGACCAAGGAAGAGCCAAGCTTCTAAGGCAAGCTTACTAAAAGGGCTCAAGGCTTATTCAAGAAGCCAAGCAAAGGGACCAAGGCTATTCAAGGAAGCTTGGACAGCTGGTAAGCTTCTTGAGGAAGCCAAGACAAGTGGTCAAGGCTTCCTCAAGAAGCCTTGAGCAAAGGGTGCAAAAAAAGGGGTCCAAGACTCAAAATGGCCACACATGTGTATGGGGGGTCGGGTCTGTGCATCCCAGCTGGCACAGCTAGCATGCACCATGCCTGCAAGAGTCAAAAGGGTCAAACCGGCCAAGAAAAAGGGTCATCGGCCAAATAAAGTGCCGGTCGGCACAATATATTGCCGACCTGTAATTGATACTGGCCGGTCGGCTAAATATAGTGCCGATGGGTGGCCAATGAGGTTAAAAAGTGCCAGTAGATGTCCAGATTGAAGCCCCAGAAGTTAGCTTTCCAATGGCGCAAACCTTGCATTAAAATTCCTTCTGTGGAAAAAGTTATGCCCTTTTTGGTGAAGCTGCGCAGACTCGATCCAACCGGGATGATGCCCAACTTCAACCAATCATACCTCCCCCACTCGGACTTGGTTTTCAGAGATTCTTGAGTGCAAAATGAACCCCCGGAAGTCTTCTTTCCAATGGTTATGGCCTCATATCTTAACTCTAAGTGTATAGATAGATGAGCTTGATTTAGCGAGGACTGCTTGACTCTCTTCTACCCAGATTCATGTCGAACCTCTTCTCCAACTTGTTTTCTCCCCTCTTCTCCTCTTCTCTTCAACTTCAGGCCCCGAAGTAAGGTGTTTTGAAGGATTTTTCAAAGATTTCATCTCTCTTTCATTCATCTCCACTTTGTCCTTGCTCGGTTTACCGAAAAGCGCACCATTTACCAAAATGCGAGCGTCGGAACATCGTGGGAATTTTATTTCAAAAATGTTTTGAAAGAGAGGGTTTTAAGGTCTCAAAACCATCCAAAAGAATTTTGGTTCAAAATGGGGTGTGAAGTTGAGATTCGCCTCCCTCCTTGCCGAAGAAACTGAACCTACGCCCTGCACATCTTTCTCCACCAAGTAAACCATCAGTAGTGCCCAAGTCTTGTGGGTGGTCAAAAATGGGGTGTCTACAATTGCCCCTCTTTGACAGAACTCGGAAGTCATAACAATGACGGGAGTGAATGTCAAAGCCCAGAGACGACCCATTTTTGACAAGGCCGAAGACTTAGACAAACAAACCAAAATATAGATAAATAAATGGTTGCGCCCACAGGCTGCCTACGTATCCCTTTGCAAGGAATCAAACCAGCGTAGTTCAGGGGCAGGATGCAAAGTGGTGCACAATGCAAGTGCATAACTTATGATCATGCAAAGAAAGCTGTAACGAATCACACATGCAACAGTTTTAAGCTAGCATACACCAAACTACACTACAATGCAGAAAGGATGTAAGAGAATTATGCAATTCTTACGAACATGTGCGTTAGATACACAAAAGCAAACAAAGTGTGATAGATACACTAAGTAGACCAACATGTGTGATGGATACACAAAAGTGAAGAGAGTGTGATGGATACACTATATGAATAAAGTGTGGTTGATACACTAAGTGAAGCAAAGTGTGACAGATACACAAAGCAAAATGAGTGTAATGGATACACCAAGCAAATATGTGATAGATATACTAAGCAACTGTGTGTGGTGGATACACAAAGGGGGCATGTGATAGATACAAAAAGTGAACGTGTGTGGTAGATACACAAAGTGAAGCGAGTGTGATGGATACACAAGGTGAGCGCAGTGTGATGGATACACAAGATGAGCATAGTGTGATAGATGCACAAAGAGAAAGTGTGTGATTGAGCGCGTGATTGATACACAAAGCGAAAGTGTGTGATTGATACACAAAGCGAGCGTGTGATTGATACACAAAGTAAAAGTGTGTGATGGATACACTGCATGAAGCAAAGTGTGATGGATACACAAGATGAATGAAGTGAGCAAAGCGTGATGGATACACAAAAGGCAAACACAAAGTGTGATAGATGCACTAAGTGAACAAGTGTGATGGATACACAATAGGTGAACACGAAGTGTGATCGATGCACTTAGTGAACAAAGTATGATTGATATACTAAATGTGAACACGAAGTGTGATAGATGCACTTAGTGAAGAAGTATGATGGATATACTAAAGGTGAACACGAAGTGTGATAGATGCACTTAATGAACAAGTATGATGGATATACTGAATGTGAACACGAAGTGTGATAGATGCACTTAGTGAACAAGTATGATTGATATACTGAATGTGAACACGAAGTGTGATAGATGCACTTAGTGAACAAGTATGATTGATATACTAAAGGTGAACACAAAGTGTGATAGATGCACTTAGTGAACAAGTATGATTGATATACTGAAGGTGAACACAAAGGGTGATAGATGCACTTAGTGAACAAAGTATGATGGATATACTAAAAGTGAACACGAAGTGTGATAGATGCACTTAGTGAACAAGTATGATGGATATACTAAATCAATGAAGTGTGATACAGAAAACGAGAATTTGTGTGATAGATGCACAAAATGAGTGAAGTGTGATTGATACACTGAGTGAGAGTGTAATAGATACACAAAAGTGAATATGTGCGTGATAGATACACAAAATGAAAATGTGGGTGATAGATACACTATGTGAAGAGAGTGTGATTGATACACTAAATAAACATGTGACAGATACATGAGGCAAACAGAGTGAATGAGGTGTGATGGATACACTAAAGTAAACATGTGATATGAAGAGAAGAATGGTGTGATAGATACACAAAGTGAATGAAGTGTGATTGATACACTAAGGCAAATAAAGTGTGTCAGATACACTGAGTGAATGAAGTGTGATTGATACACTAAGTGAATGAAGTGTAATTGATACACTAAGGCAAATAAGGTGTGTTAGATACACTAAGGGAATGAGGTGTGATTGATACACTATTCTGGCTTGAAGCAGACTTGATCTTGAGCTTGAGGTAAAGGTACACTCATACTTCGGAGCATTGGCAAGGCCTGAAGAGGTACACACGGGATGTAGTCTCGGAACTTACTGAAGTTGAAACGAACTCAGATACCCGACGTTTTCCTCTTTTGCTTTTGCTTTGCAGTCCTGAACCATTATAGCTTCAGATAGGTCCTGGTTCTACTGTTCTCACATGACCTGGGTTGAACCCTGCGGTTTTATGAAAGAACAAATATTGTTTTGCACAAATGTGGAGAATGACACAACACTCTGAGCACAAGATGATTTTTTTGAAATTGACGGTGAAAATAAGTTCTCGACTGGGTATTGAGCCTACGACTGAACACAGCACACCATGACTCAACAACGGAAAACAAAAAGGTAAACAACCTAAACACATCTATTGACACTCGAAACGACTCAAAACAAGAATCAAGACAGACAAAACAAAACACAAGACTCAAATGTGCACAGGGAGCCTGTTTCACCGGGTATTATTTCCCACCCTTTCTCATTTGTGATTCTCACATCACTCGGCCCCCAAGCTTTGTTTTTCTGAAAAAGCCCTTTTCCTCACTTTTTCTCTTAGCGCACATCTCTCTATTCTTCAGTCTCTCATTTTTCATCCCTCCCCAGAGTGGTTGGTGGATAGACAAGAAGTTGCGGGATCTTGCTCCTAGCATTCTGCTATATTCTTTTTCTTCTGCACACAGCAGTGAACTTTCCCACAGAGGGGTTGCGCCACAACTGGGTGTGTAGCAAATCTGTAGTTGACATTGGTTGACGATGCTCTGCTAGGGAGTTTGGACGTGGTTAGATCGGTCCAGATGAGGAAGTGGAACATCCTGATCCATTCCAGTTCGTGCTTCGCACTTGGCTTGATACCTCGTTGCTCGGAGGATGAGAGAGCTTTCTACATTTTGTTGTTGACTTCAGTTGTACCCTTTCTGGCAAGTATGCTGGCGACGGGGAAAAGACAGGAAGCCTGACTCAACTGTGCCCCTAGTTCATCATTTTGACCATTTTTTTATTTTTTTTGCTTTCTACTAAAACAATTTTGACCCACATGAGAGTTAGATTAACATGCTTGTTCGGTTTTCTGATTTAAAATCATGCAAGTCAGGCTATGAGCACTGAAAATTTTCCTTTTTTTTTTTTTTGGGTCCAAGAAAACGGTCCAGTTTTGGAAAAATGGAATAATTTTCTAGAGAAAATCAGTCAACCTCAGTAAAAATTCCCAAAATCAGCTTTTTTTAAGCAGTCCTTTGCTCAACGAGTGTAGAACCCACTCTCGAGATGCGCAACCTCAGATTCGAAGGAAAATTGCCCCTTGCTTGAGGGGAGCTGCATGGCAACAGAAAGTTGCCCCTTGTTTGAATGGCACCGCGGCGCATTGAATGGCAATGGAAAGCTACTCCTTGTTTGAATGGCAACGGAAAGTTGCCCCTTGTGTGAATGGCACCGCGGCGCATTGTGATCAGTCCTCAGAGCGATGATTACAACCGAACTCTCGGATACAGAGAAGGCAAGGATGGTCAAAACCATTACATGGACACAATCGAATTTGAAGTGTTTGTGGCTGGACTTCAAAGTGAAGTTGCCTACGTATCCCAAACATGGGAATCAAGCCTTACGTAGTTCGAGGTTAAGGTACACTCGGGTATTTAACCTCTCCTTTTTATGCTCTAACTTTTGTCAAGGCGCCTGTTGCAGGTTTTCAACCTTGCGAGCTTTGTTTTTCTTTTTTTTCTCTTTTTTTTTTTTGTCTTTTCATTCTTTTTTCTTCTCCTTTTTTGCTTTTTTGCTTTTTTGTATTTTTGTATTTTTTTCTTTGCTCTAACTTTTGCCCGGGTCGCCCTTCCGGGTTTTCGGCCCAGCGAGCCTCTCAAAGGGTAAAAGTGTAACAAGTCCATGCCAAATGGTTTTGAGATTGAAGCCCTCTGTATCCAGGAGAGTGGCTGTTGTATTGATTTGCAGAAAGATCCACCTTTGGCTCTTCGAGCAGATCGGATATTTTTTTTTGCGCCTAGTTCGAGGGGTGCTTCTGATCTAGCTTTGCAAGCTCCTTTTGACAACATCTGATCCTCTTGACCTGACTTCGGTGCCTCTTGTTCGAGGGCTACTTCAAATCTGGCCACACAGGCCTCGCATCATGATTGTCCTTTGAACGTCCTGAATCCAAGTTCAAGGTTTGAAAGCAAAGGGGTTGAGTCTCGAGGCTGAGAGTGATCCTAAGCTGCACAATCTCAAGAGCGATTGCACACATGTCTTTGCAGGACCGTGCAAAACATTTTTTGAAAGTTTTTAAGAAAGCGACAAATCGCTCGTGCTGAAGACAGTGTAGAACCAATCTGAATCAAAGCTAGGGTCCTTCTCAGTACTCACACTAGCAAGCATGATCTCAATCATTAAGGGCTTAGCACGCCTCTCTTTCTCTCAAATTGATCAAATTTTGCAAATCCCGAGGAATTCCTTCCTCTTCGTTTTCACCGCAGTGTTCAAAAAGCTTTTGGAAAACTTAGGTCGATGCAATGAATTCAAGGCACAGAAAAGACACAGCTTCTAGTCAAATACTGCCATCTCATTTGGAATTTTTGGTACAACTGGTACACGGCAGAAGCAAACACAAAAGCATGAAAAACCACTGCTGTTCATTCAAATCTGTTGGCACAACTAGCTCCCTGACGGAAACAGACTCAAAAGAAAGCGAAAAGACAAACACAAAACAAAATGGCGATGCCCAAGGTAGCACCCCCGGAGTCACTTGACTCTGACAAAATAGGACTGACTCGATAAAACAAGACAGACCCGACTGACTCAGTATGAAAAAACCGACTCAATACAAAACGACAAGACTGACCCAATACCCAAGTCAGAAAGTACAAAACTAGCATTCGCAAATGCTCAAAACAGTGCGTGCCAATTGCCACATCTGGAGTAAACTCAGTGCCGCCCGCAGGGGGTTCATCCCCTGATCACATATTCGTACTATCCCCAAAGTTCACTGATCCAGTGGTGATAAACTTTGCTGAGTTGGTGCGGCAATGACCTTGTTGTCAAACAAATCTTGTACATCATGGCGCAGATGAAAGCAGCTATCGGTCACATGACCAGTTTGTTGATGGTAGGCACAGTACTTAGTCCTATCATGCTTTGGAGGGAGAGGATCAGGTAAAGGCTATTGTTCCAATGGTTTCAGATGTCCTTTCCGGATTAAGACCTCTAGAGCCTTTGACAAAGGCATATAAAGTGGGGTGAAAACCCTCTTGACTCGAGGTGGATATTTGGTTTTCTATGAGCTACTTCTGGACGTACCGGTGAATGGGGTAGCTTTTTGTGATGTGGTGTTGGTGACCATGCCCACTTCAGAAGATCTTGTAGCTGCATCACCATTGGTGGTCGCATTCAAACTGCGGGTAAACGCCCTCCTAGGCTGCTCCTTTTCCTGGTCAATAAGGCCTTGCTTTATAGCATCCTCGATCTGTACTCCCATCTCATGCAAATCTGAAAAGGTGGGGAAGGGGAGCATAATCATCTTTTGCATAAGCTTGGGTTGGAGGTTGCGCACAACCATCCGTATTTGATCCTTGTCCGTTGGCCTAATGGTCATCATTGAGGCCTTGGCCCTCCACCGAGTTACAAAATCGGAGAAACTTTCCTTCGGCTCCTTCCTAGTCATCTCGAGATGACGGGTTGTAATCTCAATTTGTGTATTGTAGGAGTATTGATCGACGAAAGCCTCGGCCATCTCATCCCAATTCCTCTTAACATCGTCTTCCAGTTTCGCGTACCAGATGGCCGCCACACCTGACAGGGTTCGGCCAAACAGAGACAACTTCTGTAGTCTGGTGAGGCCCATCGGCCTTAAGATATCTGAAAAGAGCCTCAGGTGCACCATGGGGTCCCCGGACCCATCAAATCAGTCGATTTGTGGCATCTTGAACCGATCTGGTAGCGTCACAGCTGCACCGTATACCCATCCTCAATGTCGGGAATGGACTTGCCTCCTTGGGATTTCTTAAACATCTTTTCCAGCTTACTAAGCTTCAGCGCTGTGGGGTCTGCTTCGAACTCGAAGGGAGAGTCCGGCACATTGACAGGCGTGGGTGCCTTAGATAGTTGCGGTAGAATCGGGGGCGGAGCTGGCCTCGTTGGAAGGTCTGTATCCTCTTGGACATTTTGGACATTTGGCGTCTCCTAGTGCCGGAGCTCTGGTGGGAGGAACTTGTTGTGAAGCGGATCGCCGCTTCTTTATTCTTGACTGGTGATGAGCTCACCGGCCGAGCCATGATTGCACTTTTGTCGCTAGAAAATTCCGCCATGATAGCGTCTTGTTGCATAAGTTTCATAGTTTCTGCATTTGACGATCATTGCCTCCATCCTCGATGTATTCTCACGATCCATCCGACCGAATTGCTCACTTGAGGGTGGATAAGGGCCACTGATCCGTAATCGCCGAATCGGTGATCAGGTTCGACTAGCCTTCTAGCCCTCGACACTTGAACTGAAGTCTCGACGACCGACAAAGCCTATCAGTACAAATCCAATGTACCCAGGAGATAGTGGAGCCTTCTGAAGCTATGGTTCCAAGACTACCTAGCAAAAGGGAAAATAGACAGCATCTCAACTCAACTTCACCAAAACAGATACGAGCAGAGCTGAACGATTGTGTTCTATTACTGATCACTGTTCTCAAATCATCGCCTTCAAATCAACTGATACTCGCAGATATAACTGATTCTCAAAAATACTAATACTGGTGCCCGCAGTTCGATGCCGCAGTTCGATGCCTGCATAACCGGTATATGCGTTCTCAGAGATACACTCTAAAAGCACATAGCAAGTAAGAGAGAGCCAAAACACCCCTATGCTGGGGTAGAGTTTCCCTGTCCTATTTTGTCAGGAGCTAGGGTTTCACTACGCACGCAGTGGTTTCAAACAACCTAAAATCGGGTAAGCAACCTGTCCTAGTTTGGAATGGTCACTATGGATTCCGAGTATGCACTAGGTCGAATGGTCGAAAAGGGTGCCCCGGTAAAACCGGGGTTTGTGTTCCCATATTGGCAGAGCCCGCAACCGGTTAGACTTATGGTCATGCCTTGACAAGACAAGCCTCCAGCAAACCGCTCAGGAATAGTAGATGGCCAACACGGTGTCCTAGGCGCACCAATGCACATGCAATGCAAAGAAACACATAAGTGTAGCCAAAACAGGATATCACGAGTTCGAGTCAAGCTCTCTAAAACTCCCCAGCGGAGTCGCCAGAAACTGTAACAAGCCCGCGGGGGACCTCGACTACAGTTCGGACTCCCTTTTTGTTTGTTGTGGTTCTTAATCTGAACCAAAGAGTCCAACTCTGGCAAATCGTTTGAGAAAACAGATTTTTGAGAAAGAAGTGCCAAACATGGACTGCTTTGCCAGATACAGAGTCGCCACCTAAATATTTTTTAACATGGGGAATTTAGGAAACCCTGCCTCGGTGCCGAAGGCCACGTGTCCATCATCACCAAAATTGTCTTGGCTCGGGAGCTTGGGTACGATCAGGGAAGGTCAGCTATGAGCACCCCCTTTCGCCCGGTCCGAAGACCGGCCTCTACTAACCATGATATCCGATTTTGAAAACATTATGCGTTCTTATTCCGGTTATTAGCCTAGAATTACTATGTTATGCGCACAGAAAACAAGTATAAACTAGATTGCCTAATTTGGAAACAAGCATTGCATATCCGTTTGTTTTTTAAAAAGCGCTTTGAAATTTGCTACTCGCAAGTAGGCTAAAACTAGGATTTCAATGAGTTTTTCCAACTCAAACAATCCAACCTTCACCCACAGGCATTCAAGCAGTTATATCACATAAGCAGCTAGCCTCATGGTAATCATGCTGTTATGGCAACATTCACACGCATGCGATATGCTAAAGCGTAAAAACTCACCTAGTACTCCAAGCCAAAACAGAAACTAGTTAGTAATCATATGCATGATCCTAGTTCATGTTTAAATGGCTAATGCAACGCAAGCAAGGGTGTAATCTGGACAGGCTCGGCTATCCTAAGCATGGCATGTGAAATGCTACAAATAACAAGTATTCAATTTGGAAATTGAAATACAATGCAGTTAGCATGATGTATCGAGCCCGGTGCATGTAAGACAAATGTATGGATGCACGCATGCATTGCATAAGGTATGCTAATTTAAACATGCCCTAATCTACCATCGAAAGCTAGTAAATAAAAGGGAAGAAAGACGTGGGGTTGGAAGACATACACACACTCACGCACACTTATTACACAATTGCCCTCACTCGGAGGGACCGAAAGAATAATACAGTCCGAAAGAATAATACTAAACTAATTATTACAGAACTTCTAATTTAATTAACAAATTAAATGCAAAAGGAAAAGGCATCATACTTGAAATCTTGTGAATGATGCATGCTCGATCCATCTTGCCCGGAAACTCGCTGCCATAGCATTGCTGCCTCTATTTTCACTGCCTTGCTTCTCTAAAAATTGCCAAAGTCTCAGGGTTGCTTCTTTGAGTTCTGTGGGACACCACCGGCTGAGGGGGATGATCACTGGCTGCATTTTGATCTATCGGCTACAAATTCTTGCCTGGTTATCAGATTTAGCCGACCGCCAAAACTTGTCGCAGAACACGCAATTGACAAAGAAGAGAGGGCAAGCAGTGTATGGCATGGAATTTTCAGGCAAATGTATTCACGGACACACCCCCTATCATGTAATGGACTCAAGGGAGTGTGGCCCTCGACCCTCGGGCCATCAAATCACGCATTTCAATGCATGATGACCCGAAAGCCAAGTGCGCAACTTCAATATCAAATGAAATGCAAGCACAAAACACATCAAAAGGCCCCAACCCCTATCATGATTGATCAAAAGGCAAGAGATGCATGCTTAATGAGATGCAACCTAGGCATGGAGGCTAAGTATGCAACATGAACATTCAAATGAGCAATGTACACTAGGCACATAACCTAAACATGTAAACAAACATAGCATGCGACAACATGGAATGATGGACTTAAACTAACATGGATAGCTCGCAAGCATGCGAAAATTAGTGGCCATAATAAGGGGAAAAACAGCCCCGAAACAAGGCGAAATGACACCCGATGCATGGAATCTCTCCCGAAATGCAAAACTAGGCATGCGGAATGGCCTACAGCTATACTAAACATGCGTAATTTGAACATGAAGTGTAAAAGAAGAATCAAGGCAGCCCCAAAATAAGAATTTTTATGGTACAAATCATGGCCAAACAGTGAGCAAAAGTGGGACTAAAATGGCATACAAAAAGGGCTCCGCAAGGGAGGCAATGAAGCAAGTGGTAGATGCAATGCCCAAACAGAAAAAGACCCTTCTAGAACACTGAAGATGGACCAAAAATATGGCCACTTACAGCTTATGGCAGCCCCCAAAACAGTATACAAACATGGCAAACAATTCATGCAAGAAATGGGCCAACAAAGGGGCAAAGAAGTAACTGATATATGGGGGTCTCAAAAAAGTGAGGGAACTTCAATAATGTTGAAGAAGGTCTCAAAATATGGCATTTTACAGTAGATGATCAAGCCCAAATCAGTATACAAACATGCTCAAAATGCAATGTAAGATTAAGGCCACAAGAGGGCTATAACATGAAGTACACAAAATATTGATCAAAAAGCCAAAGACCCTTAATGAAACATGACAAGGGGGTCAAAATATGGCCACTTTCAGTTCTGATGATGGCCGAAAAACAGAAGCAAGATAAGCTAACAAAACATGCAAAAAAATAGGGACCAAAGAGGGGTACAATGGCGAGTGATACATGGAGGTCCCAAACAAGGATGACCCCTTCTACAATGTTGAACAAGGACTCAAAATAAACCTATCTACATTTTATGACATGCTCCAAAACAGATCACACATAAGCTAAAAATATCATGCAAAATAATGGCATTCAAGAGGATAATGAAGCAAGTGCCAAAAAGAAGCTTCAAACTGCAATGAGCCCTTAATGAAACATGGAATATAGCTCAAAAAAAATGACATTTTCAGTTTTGGTCGGAGCTCAAAACAGCAAGCAAAATGGCTAGAAAAATGTTGCAAAATTAAGCTCAAAAAGAGGGAATTGATACTTACCCTTGAAGACCAACCCTTTGTTGCCTCTTGGACTGAAAAATGGTGCCTCCTAGCCTTTGAGAAGAGCTCCAAGCTGCTGGAAATGGAAGTGGTAGTGTAGTGCTAGGTGGTGGTGTAGAAAAGGGCGAAGAGTAATGGACTTTTGAGCTTTGGAGAAGAGAGCTATGGAGGATTGAGGGTGTATCTATCAGATATATATATATATATATATCTGGTTTTTTTGCTCTAACCACCCAAAGGAAGAGGATGGATCTCTTATATAGACCAAGGAAGAGCCAAGCTTCTAAGGCAAGCTTACTAAAATGGCTCAAGGCTTATTCAAGAAGCCAAGCAAAGGGACCAAGGCTTTTCAAGGAAGCTTCGATAGCTGGTAAGCTTCTTGAGGAAGCCAAGACAAGGGGTCAAGGCTTCCTCAAGAAGCCTTGAGCAAAGGGTGCAAAAAGAGGGGTCCAAGACTCAAAATGGCCACACATGTGTATGGGGTTTGGTGCATGCATCCCGGTAGCACGGTGGCATGCCCATGCCTGCAAGAGTCAAAAGGGTCAAATCGGCCAAGAAAAAGGGTCATCGGCCAAATAAAGTGCCGGTCGGCACAATATATTGCCGACCTGCAATTGATACTGGCCGGTCGGCTAAATAGAGTGCCGATGGGTGGCCAATGAGGTCAAAAAGTGCTGGTAGATGTCCAGATTGAAGCGCCGGAAGTTAGCTTTCCAATGGCGCAAATCTTGCATTAAAATTCCTTCTGTGGAAAAAGTTATGCCCCTTTTGGTGAAGCCACGCAGACTCGATCCAACCGGGATGATGCCCAACTTCAACCAATCATACCTCCCCCACTCGGACTTGGTTTTGAGAGATTCTTGAGTGCAAAATGAACCCCCGGAAGTCTTCTTTTCAATGGTTATGGCCTCATAGCTTAAATCCAAGTGTATAGATAGATGAGCTTGATTTAGTGAGGACTGCTTGACTCTCTTCTACCCAGATTCATGCCGAACCTCTTCTCCAACTTGTTTTCTCCCCTCTTCTCCTCTTCTCTTCAACTTCAAACCCCGAAGTAAGGTGTTTCGAAGGATTTTTCAAAGATTTCATCTCTATTTCATTCATCTCCACTTTGTCCTTGCTCGGTTTACCGAAAAGCGCACCATTTACCAAAATGCGAGCGTCGGAACATCGTGGGAATTTTATTTCAAAAATGTTTTGAAAGAGAGGGTTTTAAGGTCTCAAAACCATCCAAAATAATTTTGGTTCAAAACGGGGTGTGAAGTTGAGATTCGCCTCTCTCCTTGCCGAAGAAACAGAACCTGCGCCCTGCACACCTTTCTCCACCAAGTAAACCATCAGTAGTGCCCAAGTCTTGTGGGTGGTCAAAAATAGGGTGTCTACAGACTTGCTTCTCAATTATTTCACTTGCCGATCAACAATTCATTCCGGCCATTCGGCATATTCTTTATTTTCATCGATAACTACCCGGTGATAATCAATCACATGAAACGGGTTTCGAAGGTAACCCCTCAATATCGACACATGAAACACGTTATGGATTTGTTCGAATCTCGGTGGTAAAGCAACTCTATAGGCAACTGGGCCAAGCCTTTCCAGAATCTGAAACGGCCCAATGTAACGGGGTGACAACTTGCCTTTCTTTCCAAACCTGACTTGGCCCTTAATTGGAGATACACGGATGAACACATGGTCGCCAACCTCATACTCAAGAGGTCTTCTCCGAACATCTGCATAATTCTTTTGTCGGTCCTGAGCTGTTTTGAGCCTTTGTCGAGTAATCTTGATTTTCTTAGAAGTGTCTTGCACAATTTTAGGCCCAAGTAAAGCTCTATCCCCGACTTCTGTACAACAAACAAGTGATCTACACCTTCTACCATAGAAAGCCTCGTATGGTGCCATACCGATGCTGGAGTGGAAGCTGTTGTTGTATACAAATTCCACAAGTGGCAAATAGTCTTCCCAACTCCCTTGAAAATCTAAAGCACACAACCGAAGCATATCTTCCAAAGTTTGTATTGTTCGTTCTGACTGCCCATCTGTCTGTGAGTGGAATGTAGTACTGAATCTAAGTTCTACCCCTATAGCTTCCTACAAACTCTTCCACAATCTTGAAACAAATTTTGGATCTCTATCCGACACAATAGATACCGGGGCTCCATGTAAATGGACAATCTCATCAACATATATGGTAGCCAATCTATAAGCATTAAACGTAGTTCTAACTGGTAGAAAATGTGCAGATTTAGTCAGTCTATCAACTACAACCCAAATAGAATCCATACCTCGAGGAGTCCGAGGTAGGCCAACAACAAAATCCATAGTCACATGCTCCCACTTCCATTAAGGAATAGGGAGAGGTTGAAGTAGACCACCTAGTTTCTGATGTTCAGCTTTAACTTGCTGACACTGAAGACATTTGGACACAAATTCAGCAATTTCTTTCTTCATTTTAGGCCACCAATAGGTTTGTTTGAGATGCCGATACATTTTATTGTTACTCGGATGCATAGCAAATACTGATTTATGGGCCTCATCTAAAACCCTTCTCTTTAGTTCTGGAATATCCGGGACGCACATTCGGTTTCGAAACTTCAACATTTCATTTTCAATACTGAACTCTGCTTTCGGCCTTGTCTCAAATTCATCAATCACTTTCTTGAGGGATTAATCCTCTTTCTGTTTCTGCTTGATTTCATCAATGATCGCCGGCTCGGTTATAATAGCGGCTATCAATCCGCCCTGTTCACTCATTACCACTTCAATTTCAGACTTCTCAAAATCTTGCAAGATTTCTTTCTGTTCAGTAAGCAAACAAGCCATACTCCCCGTTGATTTTCTGCTCAAGGTGTCAACAACTGTGTCAGCTTTCCCGGGGTGATACTGAATCTCTAAATCATAATCCTTTATCAGTTCCAACCATCTCCTCTGTCGCATATTCAACTCCTTCTGCGTGAAGAAGTATTTCAGGCTTTTGTGATCCGTGTACACTTCACACTTTGCTCCATACAGATAATGCCGCCAGATTTTCAAAGTAAAAACAACTGTGGCCAATTCTAGGTCATGTGTTGGATAATTCTTCTCGTGTGGCCTCAACTGTCGGGAGGCTTAAGCAATAACCTTTTCGTTCTGCGTTAACACACAACCCAAACCTTTATAAGACGAATCACTAAAAATTACAAAATTCTTCGTACCTGAAGGTAGTGTCAAAATTCTTGCAGTTGTCAATCTTGTCTTCAGTTCATGAAAGGCAGCTTCTCTTTCGTCATTCCATTCAAACGGTTGCCCTATCCGTGTCAATTGGGTAAGAGGCACAGCTAATTTCGAAAAGTCCTTCACAAACCTCATGGAGTACCCAGCTAAGCCCATGAAACTACGAACTTCTGTAACATTCGTCGGTGTGGGCCAATTTACAATTGCTTCTATTTTCTGCGGGTCCACTGAAATCCCTTCTTTGTTGATAACATGCCCTAAGAAAACAACTTCATCCAACCAAAACTCACATTTCTTTAGTTTAGCAAATAATTTCCTTTCCCGAAGTATTTGTAGGACAGTTCTCAAATGATGTTCATGTTCAAGTCTATCTTTAGAATATATCAAAATATCATCAATAAAAGCCACAACAAATTCGTCAAGGTAGGTTTTAAAAATTCAGTTCATTAAGTCCATAAATGCTGCCAGAGCATTAGTCACTCCAAATGGCATAACGAGAAACTCAAAATGTCCATACCTCGTTCTGAATGCGGTTTTCTCAACATCCTCTGCCTTAAATTTTAGCTGATGATACCCGGATCTCAAATCAATCTTAGAAAACACCTGTGATCCCTGCAACTGATCAAATAAGTCATCAATACAGAGTAGGGGATATTTGTTCTTTATTGTTACCTTATTCAATTCCCGATAATCGATGCACAAATGCAAAGTTCCATCATTCTTTTTCACAAACAATACTGGTGCACCCCAAGGCGAAGTGCTGGGTCGAATAAACCCCTTGTCAAGCAGGTTTGCAACTGTTCTTTCAATTCTTTCATTTCGGCAGTAGCCATTATGTACGGAGTTTTAGAAATGGGTTGGGTGCCTGGCACAGTTTCAATAGTAAACTCTATCTCCTTATCTACCAATTTCCCTGGCAATTCATTTGAAAACACATCTGGAAACTCTCTAACAATAGGGATATCACCCAATTCAACATTCACAAGTTGTTTAGACAACACATAACACAAATAACCCTGGCACCCTTTTCTGATCAATTTACATGCTTTCATTGCAGATATGAAATAATGTGGAGGCACTACCCCATTACCCACAAACACAATCTCTTTCTATTCTGGTGGTTTAAACACAACCCGTATTGTCACACAATCAATGGTGGCACAATATTTGGTCAACCAATCCATGCCCAAAATTACATCGAAATGCCTAAAGTTCAAGGGTAACAAATCTACATATAGGATAACATCTTCAACACGCATATCACAAAACCTGTATATAGATTCATACAATACAGATTCCCAGATGGTGCAGACACACATAGCAGATATGGCAGTAATTCTAAGGGTCTATTAAGTCTAGATGCAAATGCATATGTCACAAAAGAGTGTGTGGATTCGGAGTCAATTAACACAAAAGCATCCTGATTACATATAGAAATAGTACCTGAGACAACTGCGTTGGCATTCCATGTATTGCTCGGAACAAGCGCAAAGACTCTCCTCTGTCTCACGGTATCCCCGGTGGTAGCAGATTTCAAAGTGTTTCCCGGTTCAGGATCGATGCAGTTGAGCTAGCAGCTAGCTTTCCACCATTCTGATTACAATCTCGGGCCATATGCCCTTGTTTCCCACACTTGAAACAGGCTCCTGACACACGATAACAAACTCCACGGTGCTTTCTACCACAAATATTGCACATGGGAGCTGTGTCTCGGGAAGAATTTGAAGTATTTGAGGAGCTCGTATTTTGCTTTTTCAAAAATTTCTTCTTTGAGAGGAAGCCTTGTCTTTTGTTGCCTTTCCAGTTAGTTGTTGGCTTAGCCTGTCTAGCTATGTTAGCCTCTGATATTATGGCCCTGTCTAGTACCCCAATGTAGGTTTCTAGCTTCAAGACAGTCACTCTTTCTAAAATGTCGTTGCGAAGCCCACCTTCAAAATGCCTTGCTTTCTTGTAATCCGTATCAATCACATGTGGGGCAAACTTGGCCAATTCAGTGAATTTGGCCTCATACTTGACTACAATCATACTGTCTTGCCTAAGCTCCATGAACTCTGACACTTTCCTATCCCGAACACACTGTGGGAAGTACTTGTCATAGAAGATCTCCAAAAATTTCACCCAGTCAACATCTCTGTGATTCTCACACATCAACATCCACCATCTTCTTGCTTCGTCTTCTAGCATAAAAGTGGCTAGAAGTACTTTCTGTGTCTCCGAACACGGGAACACTTCAAATAATTTCTCAATGCCGAGGACCCATGCTTCGGCTTTCAACGGATCTAATCCACCATGGAACTATGGTGGTTTCATTTTCTTGAACTCTTTGGTGGGATCTATTATCCGATCATCATTCTGATTATCTGGTACAGGAGGTGCCAGAGGTTGAGGTGGAGGATGTGGTTGCTGCCACTGTTGTTACCATTCCTGTTGCTGCCTCAATGTTTTTGCCATTTCCTAAATCAAAATCTCCATTCTGTCTATTCTGGCAGTAGAGGACTCTTCTATCTCATCACCTCTTGTTCTCACCATCTGATTAAACTCACATTATACTTCATACAAAAGATTCACAAGTATACATATTTTAAAGAGCATACATATTCAAATAATTTGCAATGCAAGCAAATCACAAACTTATGACACATAGTTGTTCACATTGAACATTTAGATGCATTCTCGATGCTATCAAATTCCTACTTATCACATGAATGCATCCTAGATCTTTTCTAGATGCTTATTGCTCTTTTGGACAAGTGTGTGAGTTATTAACTCGTGCTCTGATACCACTCTGCCATGACCCGAACCTGCCCCCGTGGGTTAAGGACATAACCGGTAATCAAGAGATTACCTACGGCCTTAAACCCAACCAAACGTAGTTTAACAGAGTTAATGGGGGCCAAATGGAAGCAATTTAAAACTTTGTCCATAGAGTTGTACTTACATAGCACATCGTAACAACCATACATATGCACATTAATAACTCACAACAAAATATGTACCATACGAGGTTCTGCACATACAGGATCATAATAGTCTAAGTCAACCCATCAAAACTATATACAACATATTCAAAGACTTCATCCACATGACAAAATAAAACAAAATGACAAAAAGGCGAAGACGGGGCTCGTGCGTGAGACGCAAGGGCTGACTTTTCAAAACCTTTGTTGTTCCTCACAGACTTCACTAGGGTTGGGTTTGTACTTCTCTGGGCTCACCTACAAACATATGAATGAGCGTGAGCGATAGCCCAGTGAATAATATCAATTAAAGAAGCTATACAGACGATATGTAGAACAACATGCTTCAAACGGCCTTAGGCCCAATTCATATTTGCATATAACATATATAAACAACTTAAGTCAAGTGACTGCGGTTCCAACAAACTGGCCTTTGGCCCATTCAAACTTTCATTTGTGTCAAAACGGCCTTTGGACCATTTAGGTGACAAACTGACCTTTGGCCCATTCATTCATTCATGTCGAACTGGCCTCCGGCCCATTCATTCATGTCAAAACAGCCTCCGGGCCATTCATTTATGTCAAAATGGCCTCCGGCCCATTCATTCAGGCATAACGGCCTCTGGCCCATTCATTTATGTCAAAACGGCCTCTGGCCCACTCATTCAGGTCACAACAGCCTCCGGCCCATTCATTCATGTCAAAACGGCCTCCGGCCCATTCATTCATGTCAAAACGGCCTCTGGCCCATGCATTTATTCATAACAAACATTTGTCCATAATTCAAACTAGCACTTGTAAGGCTTATAAGGAAATAAGCAATTGGACAAATGACAAGTTTCAAAATATTGATATTACTCACAGTGACCTGTTGGTTGGTTTGCCCTGGAGCTTGACCCTACACATTCCATGAACACAAAAGGGTCACAAACAATTCAATTCGTTCTTAAATCCACATATTCCTCTTTAGGCTTCATTCTTATTTCTTTAACTCATTTACAATGCTTAATGTATGCCTAAGAGTGCGTGGAAATGAAAGAGAACAGAAAATGAAACACATAATATCTTTTCAAAATTTCAGAAAACAGGGTCCCCGCTCGAGCGGACCCATGAGGTCTGCAAAAGTGCTGGATGCATCAAAATTACACTCGAGCATGAAGTCTGGCGCTCGAGCTGAAGGTCTGTCTACATAGCTCCCCGCTTGAGCGTGAACTTCCCCGCTCGAGCGGACATCCAAGTCCACAGAAATACTGGGAGCACGGAATTGACGCTCGAGTGGCGGTCTCCCCGCTCGTGCGGACATCAAATTTTCTGGGTTTTCCAGAACATGTTCTTGAGCTCCAATTCAACATTTAAATCAACATAACTCACATATTATGGCTCAAACTTCAAATATACTTGTGCTAACATGATACAAACACCAAATTACATCATCATGAAGCTCAAATTCATGGATCAAACACATGCATGTCCCAATTTACACCAAACTTGCTATTATGATAACAATTCCATGTATTTTCAAACTCATTTCTCATAAATTGTACATGCATGTGGGATATCACTCCCATTTCAACTTACATGGTGCAAATGGTGATTACAAATGTCACGCCCCAAACTCGCCCCTAAAAGTTTGGGCATGACCTATTCAGAAACGGACATTTAACCTGATATACATAACGGATGGGGCCTTAACGGAAGCATTAAATATCAAAATTTAATAAGAAATAAACTCCATTGAGCTACCATTACTATGCTAGGATCACAATCACCATAACAGGTAAATAATATACAGAAACCTGTACCCAAACATCGGTTATGTGCATACACATATACAAACCCAGCCCTGTGCTTGGGCGTGAAACAAAAACATTGAAGGTTAAGGAAGTTATGTACATTCAACCTTAGACAGAAATTGAAAATACGAGCCATCAACTTAACAAAACTTCAAAAATCAAAAGTGCCTTCGTCTAGTGCTTGGACACTCAGAGGTTGTCAAAAGAGGACAAATAACATGGGTTAGGACTAACCTCCCGATTGGTTACCTACAAAACAGACATAACCACAAAGTGAGCCAGGCTCAGTGAATAATAGTACTCAAACAATTCGATACTCAATTAAATTATAATACATTTCAAAGCATAAATGAATGTGGACATCATGTGGTTAATCTGATTCTGTACACATTTCAAAATGGCCTTGTCGGTTCACAGCTTCATAGATTGGCCCTTGGCCTGTTGGGTTCACACATTCACAAATTGGCTCTCGACCATATAGATTCATAACTTCACAAATTGGCCCTCAGCCATATAGATTCATAACTTCACAAATTGGCCCTTGGCCTCATACATTCATAACGTCACAAATTGGCCCTTGGCCTCATAAATTCATAACTTCACAAAGTCTTTTGATGTTTCCATAATTTCACACTATTTCTCGAGTAGCATACATGTTAACAAAATTTCTTGCGAAGAACATAACGTCAATAACAATATTGTTAATGATATTAAAGGTACATCGATAGTACTGTTACTCACAGTGTTGTGACGACGTACTAGTTCCGCCCGGAGTGCGCCCTGCACACATTTATAACTTGTAAATTAGTTCATTTCTCTTTGTTGAACGAGTTCCTAATTCATTTCACTTCAAATGAGTTTTCAAACATCAATAGGCATAAAATACAAATTTTAAAAACATCCGAGGGTCCAGCACGTAAAACGAAGCAAACCATTTTTTCCAGCATGAGCAGCACGTGCGGCTGTGAGCCCCGCACATGCGGAAAAGGCTCCCACACGTGCGGCAGTAATGCCCCGCACGTGCCTTTTAAACAGAACCAAACCCTCAAAATTCAACATTTGCCGGACGTGTGGTAGTGACTGCCGCACGTGCGGCGATTGCTCTGTTCCAGTCCGAAAATTGCAGCAAAAACTCATTCTTTTGGGAGTGTTTGTAAGGCTCTAAGTAGGTTTAAAACTCATGTTATTAGAATTATCATTCTCTCGGATTGACTGTCATTCTGAGGATGGAAAGCTGTGCTGAACTTTAATTCTGTACCCATTGCTTCCTGCAAACTTTGCCAGAATCTTGAAACAAACTTTGGATCTCTATCTGACACAATTGAGACTGGAACACCATGAAGCCTCACAATTTTATTCACATAAATTACCACCAGTTTATCTGCATTATACTGGGTTCTCACTGGTAGGAAGTGAGCGGACTTTGTTAATTCGTCTACAATGACCCATATAAAATTCATACCCCGAGGTGTCCGTGGTAACCCCACAACAAAATCCATTGTCAAATGTTCCCACTTCCATGCCGGGATTGGAAGGGGTTACAATAATCCTGCTGGTCTCTGATGCTCCGCTTTTACTTGCTGACATCGCAAACACTTAGAGACGAATTCCGCGATCTCTTTCTTCATGCTTGGCCACCAAAAGTTTTGTTTCAAATCCCGGTACATTTTAGTACTTCCCGGATGTATTGAAAATCTCAAGGCATGTGCTTCTTCCATCAATTTCCGTTTAAGTTCCACCACATTGGGGACACATATTTGGTTTTGAAATTTGAGCACTGAATCCACTAGGCTGAACCCTGGTTTTGGTTTTGTCTCTAACTTATCACATATCTTCCTTAGTGTTTCATCCTTCATTTGATGTAACTTGATCTCTTCAAGTAAGGTCAGTTGAGCCATTACTGCCGCCATTACGGCCTCCTGTCCACGTATTACTAGATCCACATTCATTTTATCCAATTCAATCATCAACTCCTTTTGCTCCGTAAATAGGTTTGCCAAATCTCCCATATTTTTCCGACTAAGTGCATCCGCAACCGTGTTGGCTTTACCAGGATGGTAATGGATCTGCAAATCATAGTCTTTAATCAGCTCTAACCACCATCGTTGTCGCATATTCAGCTCTTTCTGGGTGAAAAGGTACTTGAGACTTTTATAATCGGTGTAAACTTCGCAGGTAGTGCCATAAAGATAGTGCCGCCATATCTTCAAAGCAAAAACTACTGCTGCTAGCTCAAGATCATGTGTGGGATAATTCTTTTCATGGGGTTTAAGCTAGCGTGAGGCATAAGTGATAACCCTTCCACTTTGCATAAGCACACACCCTAATCCTTTATGGGACGCATCACTATAAATTACAAATTCTTTGGTACCAGATGGAAAGGCCAGAATTGGAGCTGTAGTTAATTTTGTTTTCAATTCCTGGAAAGCAGATTCCTGCTCTTCTGACCATTCAAATGCAACTCCCTTTCGAGTCAGTTGTGTAAGCGGCGATTTTGGAGAAATCTTGAACAAACCTCCTGTAATATCCGGCTAATCCCATAAAGCTACGCACCTCAGTCACATTAGTGGGAGTTGGCCAATTCACTATCACCTCAATTTTGTGTGGGTCAACAGAAACTCCTTCCTTTGTTATAATATGCCCTAGAAATGCCACCTCCTGTAGCCAAAATTCACATTTCTTTAGCTTTGTATACAGTTTCTTTTCCCTAAGGGTCTGAAGGATCAAGCGAAGATGGTTCTCATGAGCTTCCACATTCTTCGAGTAAATGAGGATATCATCAATAAAGACCACCACAAACTCGTCCAAATAGGGCTTGAAAACACGGTTCATTAAATCCATAAATGCTGCTGGTGCGTTAGTTACTCCAAAAGGCATAACCAGAAATTCGTAATGGCCATATCGGGTTCGAAAAGCTGTCTTCTCAACTTCATCAGCTTTGACCTTTAATTGGTGGTATCCGGATCGTAAATCAATCTTCGAAAAGACTTGTGCCCCTTGTAGCTGGTCAAACAAATCATCAATCCGCGGCAGTGGGTACTTATTCTTGATCATTACCTTATTGAGTTCCCTATAATCAATACAAAGTCGGAGTGTTCCATCCTTCTTTTTCACAAACAGAACAGGTGCACCCCAAGGTGACACGCTCGGGCGGATGAACCCCTTATCAAGTAAATCTTGCAATTGAACCTTTAATTCCTTCATTTCAGCTGGTGACATTCTATACGGAGTCTTAGAAATGGGTTGGGTTCCCGACGCTACTTCAATTGTAAACTCAATTTCACGGTCTATCAACTACCCTGGTAATTCTTCCGAAAAAACATCCGGAAATTCATGAACAACTGGAATCACATCTTTATTTCCATTCATTTCTTGCCCTCCCAAAACACTGCATAAATACCCCCGACACCCTTTCTGAATTAATTTACAAGCCTTTGCTGTAGAAATCAAATAAGGTGGAGAAGTCACTTCCTGTCCCCGAAAAATAGACTCTGATTGTCCCGGAGGATGAAAACTGATTTGCTTAGCCAAGCAGTTTATAGTTGCACCATAATCACTCAACCAATCCATTCCCAAAATAACATCAAAGTAGGTCATGTCGAGAGGTAACAAATTAGCATGCACCCGAATATCCCCAAGTTGGAGTTCACACGCAACATACACAGAAGTGTAGATCATAGAATTCCCCAAAGGTGAGGATACACATAACATATAAGGTAACACTTCCGCAAATCCATCTAAATTTTGAGTAAATAATTTTGACACATAGGAATGGGTAGAGCCAGAATCAAATAAGACATGAGCAGAGTGACCATAAACAATAAATGTACCTGACACCACGGTTGCAGCCTTGTGCACATCCCCTAGAACCAATGCAAATACCTTGCCTTGTCTCGTGGTGTCTTTATTGTTAACAGGTTTGGCAGCTGGTTTGGTGTTAGGGGTTGGTGTAGACCCCGCAGAACTTGTAGCAGTCCTATTGCCCTTTTGTTGAGTCCACTGCGGGCAATCCCTTACCAGATGACCCGTTTTGCCACACTTGAAACAGGCTCCAGTCTTCCAATGGCAAGTCCCACGATGCTGCCTTCCATAGTCTGAACACACAGGAATGGAGTTTTGAGTCGGGGTGGTGGTGCTGGAGTTCCCTAAATTATGCTTCTTATTTGGTGGAGTGACTGATCCCTTTGACCATTGATTGTTCTGCCTCTTCCCTTTCCACTCGGAAATCTAATTCTGAGCAGCAAGGTTTCCTTCTGCTATAACGGCCCTTTCTAGCACATCGACATAAGTAGGTAGCTTTAACATATTGAGCCGGTCTAGGATAGCACCCCATAATCTCCCTTCAAATTTCCGTGCCTTCTTGTAATCCGTATCCACCATATGAGGCGCAAACCGAGCTAGTTCTGCAAATTGGGCTTCATATTCTGCAACGGTCTTACTTCCTTGTCTAAGTGTTTCAAATTCAGTCACCTTTTTATCTCGCATACTTTGAGGAAAGTACTTATCATAGAACAGCTCCAAAAATCTATCCCATATTAAGCCTTGATGCACAGTTCTCGTAAGCATCCACCATCTTCGTGCCTCATCTTCAAGAGTGAAGGCAGCAAGTTGCACTTTTTGGACTTCGGTATATAGAAATACTTCGAACAGTTTCTCTATTCCCAGCACCCATGCTTCAGCTTTCATCGATTCTATTCCTCCCTTGAATGACGACGGCTTCATCTTTTTAAACTCCTTTGTGAGTGTAATGGTTCAGTCCTCAGCATGAAAATCTTGTACTACAAGTGGAGGTACCGGTGGCGGTGACGGTTGCGGTTGTTGCTGTTGTTGCCGTAAGGCCTCCGCCATTTCCATAATCATTCTTTCCATTCTGTCCAACCGCGCCGAAGTAGCATCTTTCGGATCTTCTGTCCTTGTTCTCACCATAACCTACATAACATTCAATTATATAATAAACATAGTTCAAATTGTTAGCATTAGCAGAGTACATTAAACGTTGCCATCAATCTTTTCATACATTTTCAGGATGTCATGCATGATGCCTAAGTCTTTTCTAGACACTCTAAAGCTCAATGGATCCGTGTGTGAGATAGCAACTCGTGCTCTGATACCACTTGCCACGCCCCAAACTCGCCCCTAAAAGTTTGGGCATGACCTATTCAGAAACGGACATTTAACCTGATATACATAACGGACGAGGCCTTAACAGAAGCATTAAATATCAAAATTTAATAAGAAATAAACTCCATTGAGCTACCATTACTATGCCAGGATCACAATCACCATAACAGGTAAATAATATACAGAAACCTATACCCAAACATCGGTTATGTGCATACACATATACAGACCCAGCCCTGTGCTTGGGCGTGAAACAAAAACATTGAAGGTTAAGGAAGTTATGTACATTCAACCTTAGACAAAAATTGAAAATACGAGCCATCAACTTAACAAAACTTCACAAATCAAAAGTGGCTTCGTCTAGTGCCTGGACACTCAAAGGTCGTCAAAAGAGGATAGATGACATGGGTTAGGATTGACCTCCCGATTGGTTACCTACAAAAGCAGACATAACCACAAAGTGAGCCAGGCTTAGTGAATAATAATACTCAAACGATTCGATACTCAATTAAATTATAATACATTTCAAAGCGTAAGTGAATGTAGACATCATGTGGTTAATCTAATTCTGTACACATTTCAAAATGACCTTGTCGGTTCACAACTTCAGAGATTGGCCCATGGCCTGTTGGGTTCACACATTCACAAATTGGCCCTCGGCCATATAGATCCATAACTTCACAAATTGGCCCTCGGCCATATAGATTCATAACTTCACAAATTGGCCCTTGGCCTCATACATTCATAACTTCACAAATTGGCCCTCGGCCTCATAAATTCATAACTTCACAAAGTCTCTTGATGTTTCCATAAGTTCACACTGTTTCTCGAGTAGCATACATGTTAACATAATTTCTTGCGAAGAACATAGCGTCAATAAAATATTGTTAATGATATTAAAGGTAAATCGATAGTACTATTACTCACAGTGTTGTGACGACGTACTACTTCCGCCCAGAGTGTGCCCTGTACACATTTATAACTTGTAAATTAGTTCATTTCTCTTTGTTGAATGATTTCCTGATTCATTTCACTTCAAATGAGTTTTCAAACATCAATAGGCATAAAATACAAATTTTAAAAACATCCGAGGCTTCAGTACGCAAAACGGAGCAAACCATTTTTTCCAGCATGAGCCGCACGTGCGGCAAAGGCTCCCGCACGTACGGCAGTAATGCCACGCACATGCGTTTTAAACAGAACCAAACCCTCAAAATTCAACATTTGCCGTACGTGCGGCAGTGACTCCCGCACGTGCGGCGATTGCTCTGTTCCAGTCCGAAAATTGCAGCAAAAACTCATTCTTTTGGGAGTGTTTGTAAGGCTCTAAGTAGGTTTAAAACTCATGTTATTAGAATTATAACATACAAAACTCCAACTATAAATTAAACCTGCAATCCTTAAAGCTCATACATACAATTCAACCCCATAATATTCTTATTCATACATACACTTAGACATGGACACACTTAGCTATTTGTCCAATAATTGAACTCAAGCATGCCAAGAAGAGATGGAATGAAAGTTCTTTTACATGGTTCAAATTAGTATAACCTACAACATGATGAAAGACACTCATTCAATCTTATAAATGATACACATACACACACAACCCTTATCTTACATGAATCCACATGGAATCCTCTCCAAACACAAGAGATGAGCTCATTAAAATGAAATCTACATACCTTGAGAATCTCTGCAACCTTTTCACATCTCCAATTCTCCCTTGAGGTACTCTTCTTCTCTACCTTCCTTCTCTCAGGATATAATTTTAAGTAACCTAAGAGTTCTAAGTCACTTGCTTAAAGAACACATACTTGTATATAAGAAATGAATAGGACAAAAATCAATCGTTTTATCATCCTAAATTGAAATTTCACAACAGTGCTTATTATTACCTAAAAATTATGCTGATTTGAAATGTAAAATCAATTTCTGGTAATTAAGCCTCTAAGGCTTTCAATTTCTAGTTCAAACATTATAATTGTAACAGATGTTTTCCTTATTAGACAGATATACATCCATAGTCATATGATTCACTTAAATAATCCCAATTTCTTATAGAATTTCACAGTAAGCATTTGAAAGCACAAAATAAGGATTGAAAATATATCAGATTCGTATGCGAGGGTCGGGTTATTACAACAAACATGAGCTTTAACCAACATTCTACACGGATCACGTATTTTGTGTTCAAACATGCAAATTTCAAAGAAATTACACATATGCATGCATACATTGACCTTCAATTCAACATAACCAACCCAATTTCATGTCAAACTTACTCTTGATCACCCAATTAGCTTGAATACAAAAAATTACAAACTAGAATCCATGAAATACTCACCTAGGAGCTTTAATTCTCACAACCTATAGCAAATTCTTGAGAAATCTTCAAGGTTTCCAAGCTTTGAGCCAAAATTGCACAATTCTCTCCCTTTCTCTCTCTATAGCCGGCCCTCTCTCTTCCTAAGGCACAAAATCTGATTTTTGAGCTCAAGTGTATGAATTGAGTGTATAGTGCCTCTCTTTACAAGTCCCACTAACCATAATTATTTAATATTAAATAATTTAGGCGCTATGCCATTAATTAAATCAATTTAATCTGATCTAAATCAATTTCCAATTAAATTTCACCGTAGGCTCTAAAAATTACGCTAATCAAAATGGCGTAGTCAATTTCGGGTTTCGTGGCCAGTAAGGCCTTCAATTTAATTTCCAAAGTAGACAATCAAACAGATATTCCTTCGGTGAACAGATAGAAATTTAAAACCACATATTTTCACATAATGGCATAGAAAATCATATCAAACACATAATCACATTCATAATGAGAACCAATTAGCATAATATAGAGCAGAGTTATCACAATACATCTCTCTATTTTTTAATCTCTCTTTTCTTTCATCCCTCCCAAGTGTGGCTAATGGACAAGCTAAAGGTAGTGGACTCTTGGCCTGCATACTTAGCCCGAGCATACTTTTTCTGCCAACAGCTTGTGAATTTCCCGAATGAGGGGTGGTGGTGCCACTAGATGTGCAACAGGTCCGCCGTTGACATTGCTTGGTGTTGTCCCCGACTTATTCTGACCGAAATGAGCTACATCATGACTCGGCAACCTGGCATTCAGCTGATTGGCCTTAAACACTGTGTATTCTACTTTCTATTCCAGTTCAAGCATCAGTTTCGTCATGATCAGACTTGCCAAGAGGATGGGATAGAGTACCCAGTTTCATTCCCCGTCCAAGGATCACATTTGGCTAGATATGTCATGACCCGAACCCGCCCCTATGGGTTAAGGACATAACCGGCCAGTAATCCTGAGATTACCTATGGCCTCAAACCAAAACAGACATAACTCATCAGAGCAAAGGGGCCAAACGAAAGCAAAATTTAAAACTTTTTCCATAGAGCTGTGCTTACATGGCACATCAAATAAACCAAACATATAAACATTAATAACTCACAATGGAAAAAAAATACCATAAAGTTCTATACGGATAGGATCATATAAGTCTAAGTCAACCCATCAAAACTATATACAAGTATACACAAAGTTCTCGCCAACATGACAAAATAAACAAGACAATAAAAGGGCGAAGATGGGTCTCATGCGTGAGACGTAGGGGCTAACTCTCCAAAACTTGGGTTGTTCCACACAGGCTTCACTGAGGCTGGGTATGGACCTCTCTTGGCTCACCTACAAATACATGAATGAGTGTGAGCGATAGCTCAGTGAATAATACCAAATACAGAAGTTATACAAATGATATGTAGAACAACAAGCTTCAAACGGCCGTGGGCCCAATTCATATTTTTATTTAGCATATATGCACAATCTAAGTCGTGTGACTGCGATTCCTAACAAACTGGCCTTTAGCCCATTCAAACTTTCATTTCTGTCAAAACGGCCTTTGGCCCATTCGGATGACTAATTGGCCTTTGGCTCATTCATTCGTTCATTTGGGTAAAAACGGCCTTTGGCCCATTCAGATGACTAACTGGGCTTTGGCTCATTCATTCGTTCATATCGAAACGGCCTCTGGCCCATTCATTCATATCAAAACGGCCTTCGGCCCAATCCTCCATGTCAAGACGACCTTCAGCCCATTCGTTCATGTCAAAACGGCCTTCGGCCCATTCGTTCATGTCAAAGTGGCCTTCGGCCCATTCGTTCATGTCAAAACAGCCTTCGGCCCATTCATTCACGTCAAAGCGGCCTTCGGCCCATTCATTCATGTCAAAGCGGCCTTCGGCTCATTCATTCATGTCAAAACGGCATCTAGTCCATTCATTCATTTGGTATAGCAAACATTGTCCATCAATCGAATCAATGAACTTATAAAACTTACATAGAAGTAAGCAATTGGACAACAACATATTTCAAATATCTTTGTTAAGATATTACTCATAGTGATCGGTTGGTTGGTTTGCCCTGGAGCTCGACCCTACACATTCCATGAACACAAAAGGGTCACAAACAATTCAATTCGTTCTAAATTCACATTTTCCTCTTTATGCTTCATTCTTCTCTCTTTAACTCAATTACAATGCTCAATGCATGCCTAAGAGTACTTGGAAGTGAAAGTGAACAGAAAATGAAACATAGAATGTCTTATCAAAATTTCAGAAAACAAGGTCCCCGCTCGAGCATGGACTTCCCCGCTTGAGCGGACCCCTGAGGCTTGCAAAAGTACTGGATATGTCAAATTTACGCTCGATCGCAAACTCTGGCGCTCGAGCGGAAGGCCTCTCTACATGGCTCCCTGCTCGAGTGTGAAATTCCCCGCTCGAGCGGACACCATGTCTGCAGAAAATACTGGGAACACGAATTTCACGCTCGAGCAGCGGTTTCCCCACTCGAGCGTACATCAAAATTCTGGAAATTCCAGAACATGGTCTTGAGCTTCAACTTGATATTCAAAGGCTCTAAATGCATGATTTCAGCTCAAACTCCACATATACATGTACTAACATGGTAGAAACACCAAATTACAACATTATGAAGCTCCATTTCACAATTTAGTCACATGCATGTCCCAATTCACATCAAATTCATTTCTAACATTACAAAGTCATACATTCAAACTCATATTCTTATAAATTGTACATGCATGTGAGATATAACTCTCATTACCAACTCAAATGGTGCCAATGGTGATCACAAGCATGAACTCTAACCCAAATTTACATTGATCATACCTTTTGTGCTCAAATATGGAAATTCATAGTAATTATACACATGCATGCATACATTGACTTTCAATTCAACAAAATTAACTCAATTTCAATTCTTGCTCTTGATTACCCAACTAGCTTGAATACACAATTTACAAACTTATACTCATAAGTTTATGCTTAAATGCTCACCTAGAGGTTCAATCTTCCAAATAGAGCAAGTCCTTGAGCCTAGCCCTTCAAAGCTTGAGCTCCTTAGCAAAATCTTCAAAATTGAACCGTCTCTCTCTCTAAATCCGGTTCTCTCTCTCTCTCTAGAGAGGAATTTCGGATGATGACCTCAAAAATGAACAAAGTGAGAGTGTATAATGGCCTCTAAAGCCCCCCATTTCAAATACATTATTCTAATCTAAAATAATTGAGCACTAACCCATTAATTTAATCTAATTAATTTGATCCAAATCAATTTTCAATTAAATTTCACTGTAGGCTCTAAAAATTATGCCATTCACAATTTTCGAGTTCTGTGGCGGATAAGGCCTCCAATTTAATTTCCAAAGCAGATAATCAAACAGATATTCCTACGGTGAACAGATAGAAATTCAAAACCACATATTTTCACATAATGGGACAAAATCATATTGGACACATAATCATACTCATATTAAGGACTAATTAACATATTACGGAACATGGATATCACAGTCTCCCCCCCTTTAGGAAGTTTGGTCCTCCAAACTTATTTTACCTTTGTCGGGAAACAAATGTGAATAGCGTAGTAGCATCGGTCCCATAGTGTTCTTTCCATTCCACTTTCACCATTGGGATGCTCTTGCTTCTCAATTGTTTCACTTACCGATCAACAATTCGTTCCAGCCAGTCGGCATATTCCATATTTTCATTAATAGCTACCCAGTGATAATCAATCACATGAAACGGGTCTCGGAGGTAACCCCTCAACATCGACACATGAAACACGTTATGGATTTGTTCGAATCCCGGTGGCAAAGCAACTGTATAGGCAACTGGGCCAAGCTTTTCCAGAATCTGAAACGGCCCAATGTAACGGGACGACAACTTGCCCTTCTTTCCAAACCTGACTTCGCCTTTCATTGGGGACACACGGATAAACACGTGGTCACCGACCTCGTACTCAAGAGGTCTTCTTTGAACATCTGCATAGTTCTTTTGTCGGTCCTAAGCTATTTTGAGCCTTCGCCGAATAGTTTTGATTTTCTCAGAAGTATCTTGCACAATTTCAGGCCCAAGTAAAGCTCTATCCCCGACCTCTGTCCAACAAATAGGTGATCTACACCTTATACCATACAAAGCCTCGTATGGTGCCATACTGATGCTGGAGTGGAAGATGTTGTTGTATGCAAATTCCACAAGTGGCAAATAATCTTCCCAACTCCCCTGAAAGTCCAAAGCATACATCCGAACCATATCTTCCAAAGTCTATATTGTTCGTTCTGATTGCCAATCGATCTGTGGGTGGAATGCAGTACTGAATCTTAGTTCTGTCCCCACAGCTTCTTGCAAACTCTTCCACAATCTAGATGCGAATTTCGGATCTCTATCCGACACAATGGATACCGGAACTCCGTGTAAAGGGACGATCTCATCAACATAAATAGTAGCCAATCTATAAGCATTAAATGTAGTTTTAACAGGCAGAAAATGTGCAGATTTAGTCAGTCTATCAACTACAACCCAAATAGAATCCATACCTCGAGAAGTCCGAGATAGACCAACAACAAAATCCATAGTCACATGCTCTCACTTCCATTCAGGAATAGGGAGAGGTTGAAGTAGACCGCCTGGTTTCTGCTGTTTAGCTTTGACTTGCTGACATTGAAGACACTTGGACACATATTTGTAATCTCTTTCTTCATTTTAGGCCACCAATAGGTTTGTTTCAAATCCTGATACATTTTATTATTGCCCGGATGCATAGCAAATACGGATCTGTGGGCTTCATCTAAAACCCTCTTCTTTAGTTCCGGAATATCTGGGATACACATTCTGTTTCGAAATTTCAACACCTCGCCTTTAATACTAAACTCTACTTTCAGACTTGTCTCAAATTCATCAATCACTTTCTTGAGGAATTCATTCTCTTTTTGTTTCTGCTTGATTTCATCAATGATTGCTGGCTCGGCTGTAATAGCGGCTATCAATCCGCCCTGTTCACACATTACCACTTCAATTCTAGACTTCTCAAAATCTTACAAGATTTCTTTCTATTCAGTAAGCAAACAAGCCGTACTCCGCGTTGATTTTCTGCTCCAGGCATAAGCAACTGTGTTAGCTTTCCCGGGGTGATACTGAATCTCTAAATCATAATCCTTTATCAGTTCCAGCCATCTCCTCTGTCGCATATTCAACTCCTTTTGCGTAAAGAAGTATTTCAGACTTTTGTGATCCGTGTAGACTTCACACTTTGCTCCATACAGATAATGCCGCCAGATTTTCAAAGCAAAAACAACTGCGGCCAATTCTAGGTCATGCGTTGGATAATTCTTCTCGTGTGGCCTCAACTGTCGGGAGGCGTAAGCAATAACTTTTCCATTCTGCATTAACACACAACTCAAGCCTTTATAAAATGCATCACTGAAAATTACAAAATTTTTCGTACCTAAAGGTAGTGTCAAAATTGGTGCAGTAGTCAATCTCGTTTTCAGTTCATGGAAGGCAGCTTCTCTTTCATCGTTCCATTCAAATGGTTGCCCTTTTCGTGTCAATTGGGTAAGAGGCACAGCTAATTTTGAAAAGTCTTTCACAAATCTTCTGTAATAACCAGCTAAGCCCATGAAACTGCGAACTTCTATCACATTTGTCGGTGTAGGCCAATTCACAATTGCCTCTATTTTCTGTGGGTCCACTGAAATTCCTTCCTTGTTGATCACGTGCCCTAAGAAAACAACTTCATCCAACCAAAACTCACATTTCTTTAGTTTAACAAATAATTTCCTTTCCCGAAGTATTTGTAGGACAGTTCTCAAATGATGTTCCTGTTCAAGTCTATCTTTAGAATATATCAAAATATCATCAATAAAAACCACAACAAATTCGTCAAGGTAGGTTTTAAAAATTTGGTTCATTAAGTCCATAAATGCTGCCGGAGCATTAGTCACTCCAAATGGCATAACGAGAAACTCAAAATGTCCATACCTCGTTCTGAATGTGGTTTTCTCAACATCTTTTGCCTTAACTTTCAACTGATGATACCCGGACCTCAAATCAATCTTAGAAAACACCTGTGATCCCTGCAACTGATCAAATAAGTCATCAATACGGAGTAGGGGATATTTGTTCTTTATTGTTATCTTATTCAATTCCCGATAATCGATGCACAAACGCAAAGTTTCATCCTTCTTTTTCACAAACAATACTGGTGCACCCCAAGGCGAAGTGCTGGGTCGAATAAACCCCTTGTCAAGCAGGTCTTGCAACTGTTCTTTCACGTCTCTCATTTCGGCAGTAGCCATTCTGTAGGGAGTTTTAGAAATGGGCTGGATGCCTGGCACAGTTTTAATAGTAAACTCTATCTCCCTATCTACCAATTCCGCTTGTAATTCATTTGGAAACACATCTGGAAATTCTCTAACAATAAGGATATCATTCAGTTCAACATTCACAGATTGTTGAGACAACACATAGCACAAGTAACCCTGGCACCCTTTCCTGATCAGTTTACATGCTTTCATTACGGATATCAAATAAGGTGGAGGCATTACCCCATTACCCACAAACACAATCTCTTTCTGTTCTGGTGGTTTAAACACAACCCGTTTTGTCACACAATCAGTGGTGGCACAATATTTAGTCAACCAATCCATGCCCGAAATTACATCAAAATGTCTAAAATGCAAGGGCAACAAATCCACATATAGAATAGCATCCTCAACACGCATATCACAAAACCGGTATATAGATTCACACAATACAGATTCCTCAGATGGAGCAGACACACATAGCAGATATGGCAGTAATTCTAAGGGTCTATTCAGTCTAGATGCAAATGCAAATATCACAAAAGAGTGTGTGGATCCGGAGTCAATTAACACAAATGCATCCTGATTACATATAGAAATAGTACCTGAGACATCTGCGTTGGCATTCCGTGTATTGCCCGGAACAAGCGCAAAAACTCTCCCATGTCTTATGGTATCCCTAGTGGTAGCAGATCTCAAAGCATTTCCGGCTTTGGGATCGATGCAGTGGAACTAGCAGCTATCTTTCCACCATTCTGGTTACAATCTCGGGCCATATGCCCCTGTTTCCCACTTTTGAAACAGGCTCCTGATGAACGGTAACAAACTCCACGGTGCCTTTTGCTACAAATGTTGCACATGGGAGCTGTGTCTCGGGAAGAATTCGAAATATTTGAGGAGCCCGTATTTTGCTTTTTCAGAAATTCTTCTTTGAAAAGAAGCCTTGCCTTTTGTTGCCTTTCCACTATGTTGTTGGCTTAGCTTGTCTAGCTATGTTAGCCTCTGATATGATGGCCCTGTCTAGCACCCCAATGTAGGTTTCTAGCTTCAAGACATTCACTCTTTCTAGGATGTCACTTCGAAGCCCACCTTCAAAATGCCTCGCCTTCTTATAGTCCATATCAATCACATGTGGTGCAAACCTAGCCAATTCAGTGAATTTGGCCTCATACTCCGCTACAGTCATACTGTCTTGCTTAAGTTCAATGAACTCTGCTACTTTCCTGTCATGACCCGAACCCGCCCCCGTGGATTAAAGGCATAACTGTAGACACCCCATTTTGACCGGCCCTAAGACTTGGGCATGTTATTTTGACCACCCTCACCAAAAAAAAATCAAATTGAAATGTTAAATTCCAAATCTCACCCATTTTGGCCATCACTGGCATTTTTGTTAGTTTGTAGTGTTTTATAATGTGTGTGTACATATTACATTAGGTGTGTGCATATCTTTTAAGTGTGTTTTAATTGATAACTAAATTGAAAACAAAAACAAATATATATATATATATATAATAAAAAAAAATAAGGAGAAAATAATAAAACAAAAAAATAGAAAAATAAAAAATAAAAAATAAAAAAAAATGATGATGAAGAAAAGAAATGGGGCGGTGGCTTTACTAAAAAGAAAGAAAAAAAAAGGGATGGTGGTGGATGATGATTTGCAAAAGAGAGATATAAGAAATACTTTTAAAAAGAATGATAATTTCATGAAGTGGGTTTCAACAGGTGGTTGGGATAATATGTTTAAAAAAAAAAAAGGGGAGTTAGTGATCTAATAAAAAAGAAATGGAGTGAGTAGCATTTTATGATTAAAAGAGGACAACCCAGAAAAGAGGCTCGGCAGTGGAGAGAGGACCCAGCACACACATCATGGACACCAGACACTCATACACCCATGACACACATCAAAACTTTGTTCGTCTGTTTGGAGTAAGAAGAAGAGGTGGTGCATCTCTCTCCCTCAATGTCTAAAAAAGATGGGTCTCTCTTTTAGAGAGAGAGAGAGAGAGCAAGAGAGCCCGAAAACTTAGAGAACTACGAGAGAGTGGGTTTGGTCCAATGCTCCCTCCCTAAAGCCGTGGGTGTGTTGCAGATCATCCCTCATGTGCATGTGTGCGTTGTGGGTTGGGTTTAGAGAGAGGAGAGAGAGAATGGCCGTGGGTGTGGTGTGGTGAGTGTGTGATGGCCACGGTGGTGGTGCTGTGAGGTACCGTGAGCTTGCCGTGTGTGTCTAGGTGGTGGTGTGTGGATGCGGAGGTGTCATGCATGGGTGGGAGAGTGGTGAGTGTGTGTCCCGTGTGCGTTAGTGTGTTGTGCTGGGTGTGTGTTGGGTGGTGTCAAGGGTGTGTGAGAAAGAAGTGGAATGTTGTTGGTCGAAGAATTGGTGTTGTGTGATCGAAAGTGGCGATTTTGGTGAAGAAATGATGAAGACTTTGATCTATAGACTGTAACTGTACATGGTGGTCATGGGTGCGAGGAAGGAGAGGGAGATAGTATATGTGATCCGTGTGTGTGCCCTCTATGTTGTCGTTTGTGTTTAGTGTGAGAGGTGTATCGGTGTGTGTCTTGGGTGTATGATGCACTGGGTGTGCGTCTTTGTTATAGAGAGAGAGAGATGGTTCCTTGGTCCTCTGTCCCGTGTGTCTCGTGTACGAGCATGTGGGGGGTGTGAGTGTGTGCACCGTGTGTCACCTTCCTCACCAGTGTATCATGTGCATTCCTCTGTTAAGTGTCATGTGTCCTTCTGCATATTGGTCTGTGAGATGGCCGAAGGAGAGGGAGCCGAGAAGAGAAACCTGGGTGGTGTTGTTATTGAAGTTGGCTTTTGCTTGAAAATTCTAGTAAAGGAAATTTGCACATCATCCAATAGTGATTTCCTTATAAGCCATGTCGGTCAGATTTCAAATCTGTTCCTTGGTTTGCCGCTTGAATCCAGAAAATGTGAATCATGCGATATTGCGGAACCCGGGAGATGCGAAAAGGAGTGACATGTGCCAGTGATGAAGTTGTTTATTTTATTTTTATTTTGAGTGTTTTGTGAGGTTTTATTTTATTTTATTATTTCTCTCTCGTCTTTTCTTCGGATTTGTAATAATTCAAGTATTGTAATAATTCCCCCACCCCACTTCCTTCTATCCCATTCTTTTATCGCTTTCCCTAACTATGTGTATGTATATATCTGACATGCCATGCATATCCATGTTTTACATTTATGTCTCATGCATTAAGATTCGGCTACATTTACATGTGTGGATTTAATCAATTCTTCTGTGATTCTATGTGCTACCTCATGTTTTTGAGACAATTCACATGCCATAATTTAGAAGTCGAATCTTTAGTGCATCTCATGAGTGAATTGCATTAGGATTCTGTATATAAGATCATGCATATTTTACTAACTTTTGTTTTGTAGTTGTTCGAGGGACGTCGGTAAGTCTGTGAGTTTTATGCTTTAGCATCCCATTTGTGTGTGATTTTCTTATTATGTTTAGCATCCTACCATGAGGCTAATTGCTTAAATGATAAACTGTTTGATTGCCTGTGGATGAAGGCTTGTTGCTTGAATTGGAATGATTTAACGAATGTACGTTTAAGCCCACTTGATGGTGGCAAAATCAAACCGTTTTCAAAACAAACATGAGATTGAATTGTTCCAATTTGAGCAAACTAGTCTATACTTGTATGCTTCACATAGTAAATTTTACAATTTACTAAAATAATCAGAATATAAACATATAAAGAAAATAAAAGTCATATCATGGTTTAGTGGAGGCCGATCTTTTGATCGGGTGAGTGGGGGTGCTCATTATTGACCTTCCCCTCTCATACCTAAGGTTCCGAGCCGAGCATCCTTGGTTATGACGAACAGTGGCCTTGGCACCGAGTCATGGGTTTCCTAATTTCCCAAAATATTAGGTGGCGACTCTGAGATCTGATGACGCAGTCCATTTTTAACAAAATTGCAATAAAAATGATTTTTGAATAAAAGTTGCCAAATCTGGACTCTCGTCTACGTTTCACATTGCACTCGTGAAACTTGAGATCAAAGAGATCTCGGGGGTCCGAACTGTTTAACGCGCGCGGGTAGCCCCCGGGCATGTTACAATAACCGGCCAGTAACCGTAAGATTACCTACGGCCTCAAACCAAACCAAACGCATTTTAACAGAGTTAATGGGGACCAAATGGAAGCAATTTAAAAACTTTGTCCTTAAAGCTGTGCTTACATGGCACGTCAAACAAGTTATACATATAAACATTAATAACTCACAATAGAAATTAAGTATCTAAAGTTCAGCACATACAGGATCATCCCAAAACTATGTCAACCCATGAAACTATATACAAACATATACAAAGCTTCGCCAACATGACAAAATATAACTACATAACAAAAGGCGAAGGTGGGTCTCGTGCGCGAGACACAAAGGCTGACTTTCCAAAAACTTATGTTGATCCACTTAGGCTTTACTGGGGCTAGGTCTGGACCTCCCTTGGCTCACCTACAAACACATGAATGAGCGTGAGCGAAAGCCCAGTGAATAATATTAAATAAAGGAAATGCATTGAAACATTATACAGTAGACGGCCTTGGGCCCCAATTCATTCATGTTAAATGGCCTTTGGCCTTTTCAAACTTTCATATCAGACTGGCTCTTAGGCCTTTATATTAAACTGCCTCTTAGGCCTTTCAAACTTTCATGTCAAACTGGTACATAGGCCTTTCAGACTTTCATATCAAACTGGCACATAGGACTTTCAGACTTTCATATCAAACTAGCACATAGGCCTTTCAGACTTTCATATCAAACTGGCACATAGGCCTTTCAGACTTTCATATCAAACTTTGTCCACCAGTCAAAACCAATGAACCTTATAACTTACATGGAAGCAAGTAATTGGACGATAACATATTTCAGATATTACTCACAGTGATCGGTTGATTGGTTCGCCCTGGAACTCGACCCTATACATGTCATGAACATAAAAGAGTCACTAACAATTCAATCCGTTCAAAATTCACATTTTCCTCTTAGGCTTTATTCCTATCTCTTTAACTCATTTACAATGCTCAATGTATGCCTAAGAGTGCTTAGAAGTGAAAGGGAACGGAAAACAGAACACAAAATACATTTTCAAAATTTCAGAAATAGGGTCCCTGCTCGAGCGTGGACTTCCCCGCTCGAGCGGACCCTTAAGGCCAGCAAAAGTACTGGATGCATCAAAATTACGCTCGATCGCGAACTCTGGCGCTCAAGCGGAAGGCCTCTCTACATGGCTCCCCGCTCGAGCATGCAATATCCCGCTCGAGCGGTCACCAATTCTGCAAAAAGTGCTGGGAGCACGATTTTCCCGCTCGAGCGGCCATTACCCCGCTCGAGCAAACATCAAAATTCTGGAAAACCCAGATTGTGTTCTTGAGCTCCAATTCGAATTCCCAGCCACACTACTTGCATGCAATGGCGCAAATCTCAAATTAATCATGCTAACATGACACCAATGCAAGATTACAACATTAGGAAGCCCATTTTCTTGATTTATCTACATGCATGTCTCAAAACATGTCAAACTCAACATCAACATAACAAACTCATGCATTCAAGCTCATATTTTCTCAAATTGTACATGCATGTGATATATTAGCCACATTCCCAACTTAGATGGCACAAATGATGAGTATAACATGAGCTTCAATTGAAATTGTACATGGATTGTACGTTTTCATGCTCAAACATGCAAATTCAAGGTACTTACTTACATGCATGCACATAATGGCCTTCAATTCAACCAAACCAATTCATTTTCCTCATGACTAAACTAAATCATGTTCTTAACCATTATTCCAACTTGAATTCACAAAATTTCAACTTAATATCCAGGAATTCACTTACCAAGGAGCTTTAATCTTCCCAATTTAGCAATACTTGAGCTAAATCTCCAAAAGGTCCAAGTCTTGAACCACAAATGCACAATTCTCTCCTCTCTCTCTCCACAGCCGGCTCTCTCTCTCTTTCTTATAGAGTTGGTCAGCCCCAAAATGAAGATAAGGAGGAGGGAAGTTGAGTGTATAGCCCTTTCCATAATTTCCCACTAGCTTAATTTAATAATAACAAATATTTGGGCACCAAATCACCAGTTTAATCAACTTAATCTGGTCAGAATCAATTTTTCAATTAAATTTCACCGTAGGCTTTAGAAATTATGCCAATCACAATGGCGTAATCAATTTCGGGGTCGGTGGTCGATAAGGCCCTCAATTTAATTTCTAAAGCAAGTAATCAAACAGATATTCCTACGATGAACAGATAGAAATTCAAAACCACATATTTTCACATAATGGCACACAAAATCATATCAAAACATATAATCACATACGTATTAGGGACTGTAACACGTCCCGCGGGGGACCTCGATGCTACAGTTCGGACTCCCCTTTTTTGTTTGTTGCGGTTCGTAATCTGAACCAAAGAGTCAAACTCTAGCAAATCATTTTGAAGAAAAACAGATTTTTTTGAAAGAAGTGCCAAACATGGACTGCTTTGCCAGATACAGAGTCGCCACCTAAATATTTTTAAAATGGGAAATTTAGGAAACCCTGACTCGGTGCCGAAGGCCACGTGTCCGTCATCACCAAAGTTGTCTTGGCTCGGGAGCTTGGGTACGATCGGGGAAGGTCAGCTATGAGCACCCCTTTTCGCCCAGTTCGAAGACCGGCCTCTACTAACCGTGATATCCGTTTTTGAGAACGTTATGTGTTCTTATTCCGATTATTTAGCTAGAATTACTATGTGATGCGCACAGCATACAAGTATAGACTGGATCGCCTAATTTGGAAATAAGTATTGCATATCCGTTTGTTTTGAAAGTGCTTTGGAATTTGCTACTCGCAAGTAGGCTAAAACACGGATTTCAACGAGTTTTTCCAACTCAAGCAATCCAACCTCCACCCACAGGCATTCAAACAATTTATCTTATATAAGCATTTAGCCACATGGTAAGCCTACTGTCATGTTAACATTCGCACGCATGCAATATGCTAAAACATAAATACTTACATTGTATTCCGTGCCAAAATAAGAAACTGGTTAGAAAACATGCATGTCCTAGTTCATGTTAAGTGGCTAATGCATCGCATACAGAATGTGATTAGGATAGGCTCGGCTAACCCTAAAATGGCATGTGAAATGCAATCATTCGGTGCACGTATTCAAGTTAGATTTGAAGATACAATGCAGTTTGTATGATGTACCGAGCCCAGTGCATGCAATACTTTTTGGATGAATGCACGCATGCATAGCATAAGGTATGCTAAAATAAATATGCCCTAATCTACCATCGTAAGCAGGTAAAGAAAATGGTAGAAAGAGGTAGGGGTTGGAAGACATGCACACCACTCACCAACACTTATTACAGATTTGCCCTCACCCAGGGGGGGGGAGACCAAAAGAATATACAAATTAATTAACTACGTGAGCTAATTAAATATTACAAATTGCCTAATTAGTTAACAAATTAACTAAGCTAGAAGAAAATAGTAAATCTCCTCGGGAAGAGAGCCCAATGCAATGCATGCTCGGTCTTGCTCGGAATTGCACTGCCATGCATAGCCTCTTTTCGCTTTGCTCCTCTGAAGACTGCCAAAGTCTCAAGGATGCCTTTCTGGACACTGGAGAATACCACCGGCTGAATAGAATCACCACCAGCAGTGAATTGTGGTCACCGGCACAAAATTCATCCATCGGCTGTTGATTTACTGCCGGCCGGCAGAAAATATTACCGGTCGGCAGAAAATACCTGCAGAACCTACAACTCACAGCAGCAGAGGGCAAAACTTGCATGGCAACACAATTCAAACCATGTATGCACCAATCATGCCCCCTATCATGTTTGCGACTCAAGGGAGGATGTGCCTCGATTCTCGGGCCATCAATCACGCATTTCCATGCGTGATGGCCTAAAGAATCAAGTGTGCACTTTCATGTCAAATGAAATGCAAACCAATCAAACAAAACAAGGCCCAATTCCTATCACCAAATCAAGGAACAAGGCATGCATGCAAGATGCAATGCAACCTAGGCATGCAAGCTAAGGATGCAACATGGCATGACAAGGCACTTGTGCGAGCATACTAGCAAACATGAGGCAAGCATGCAACCAAGCAAATGATGGTCGTAAACATGATCTAGGTAACTCTAATTAGGCCTAAAATCAGTGGCCAAAACCAAGGAAATGAAGGCCAAAATGCACACACACATGCATGCAATCATGGTCCAACACCTTAAGCATAAACAAGGCAACTCTTAAGCACCCTTAAAGAGACCAAACAATAGACAATTAGCATGCAACACAAGCTCTGAAATCATGTAAAACATGGTGCCAAACCAAGCAACAAAGCGAGCTAAATGTGCAACAATGGCCCCAAGCATTCAAGGCTCGCCAAAGAGGTAATGGACTACAGTTAGTACAATCACACATGGCAAGACTTAGGCAACCAAAATCAGAGTTTTAACATATAAAACTAAGCCCAAAAGGCCAACTAGATGGCATCTAAATGGTTTGAATCCGAAGGCATGCACAATGGTCAAAACATAGGGCATACGACACACGCTCATAAGGCGTTAAAGAGGCATGCAAGGCAAGCGTATGAGCATGTCAAAGGGACTGAAATAACATGTTAGGTGGTTCCAAACCACCAAAATGATGCAAGCAATACATGCTACACATTCACATACTTGAGGCATACAAGCCCGACAAGCCACAAATGCAAAGGAGTTATACTAAGCATGCCAAAATCGATCCAAACAACTATGGACAGACCTAAAGCATGGCAAATCAAGCATAAAACCTTCATGAATCTAAGCCTAACACATGCTCAAACAAGGGCTAACAACCTAAGGCATGTTGAGGCAATCACAAGGCATTACAAGGTAGGTATGCAAGGCATGCATGGTGTACCAAAACCAACTTAATACAAAGCTATAACATGGCAATATAAGCATGAAATACAGCCAAGACATGCTCTACAAACACTCAAACAAAGGCTTCCTCTAGAGGCCAAAAAGTGCCCTTTCAAGGACAACAAGGAGAGGGGGTGGCCCTCCCCTTTTGGAGACTTCATGGCACTATCTCCACCACTGAAATCCCTCAAGATTTCAGTGGTGAAGAGGCCCAAACACCAAAGTCTCGAAACTCACCAAAATAGCACAAAATGGGGGGCCTTTCAAGGCCTAAGGGTGGTCAAACACACCCAAACCACAAAACACTCTTAACAAACAATCAAGAGAGCCTAAAAATAGAACTTTTTTATGTTATACACTAATCACAAAAACAGCTCTAAGATAGGTAGAAATAAGATGCAAAAATGGGGTAAAAAGGACTAGTTTCTTACCCTTGAAGCCTTTCTTCAACAATGGTGATCTTGTTGCCTCCTTGAGCTTCAATCCAGTCAAAAATGGCAAGAACAAGCCTTTAGAACCTCAGTAGCCAAAGGAAGGTGGAGCACTAGGTGCTTGTGTGCAATAGTATGGACTAAAACACACACAAGAATAATATAGAGATAGGATATGTATTGAACCCTAACCCTAAAACCAGAGCTTCCTCTATGTTTTCTAAGAAAAAGCTCTAATTTCTCTAACCCTTAAGCAAAGGAGAGGAGGGCTCCTCTTATAGAGGAGCCAATCTTGGAAACTTACAATGTAAGCTAACAAGAGGGGCATCCCTCCATACACGTGTATGGAGGGGAAGAAAATGCCAGCCAGCTGTTTCAAAATATCTCCAAAAGCAGCTGAACAGTAGTCGGCCGGCCAAAAATGTCATTTTGACAAAATTTACTTCCGGTCGGCAATAAAGAGTGCCGACCGGCAACATACATTGCCGGCGGCAACAAAAACCAGCCGGTGGCCTCTAGCCACTGCCGGTGGTGTGTGGGGATGCTTTACAAGGCATTCCCTGCCCCTCCAAGGCAAAACACAGGTGTTTGGTGCAAAACCAAACACAAAACGGTCGAGTTCGGAGATCCTGAGGCAGGGCGCGTAGCCGAGACCTCCTGGAACTCCAAACGAACACAAACATGGATCATCACCGAGTGTTCAAACGGTGACGTCCAAGTCTTGAGGGCGGTCAAAAATGGGGTATCTACAGTTACCCCTCTTTGACAGAACTCGGAAGTCATAACAATGACGAGAGTGAATGTCAAAGCCCAGAGACGACCCATTTTTGACAAGGCCGAAGACTTGGACAAACATGCAAGACAAACAAGGTATGCGCCCGAAGGCAGGGGCGAAATGCAACTGAAAATGCAAGAAGCCGAGCATAACTTATGATCATGCAAAGAGAGTTGTAATGAAGCACGCATGCGACAGTTATAAGCTAGCATACACCAAACTACACTACAATGCAGAAAGGATGTAAGAGAATTATGCAATTCTCAAAACGTCTCACCCGGATGATACAATACCTGTGCGGCTCGTCCGGTTGCACCGGCCTCAAATGAACCGTACATACAATATCGTGCCTGCAAAGAAAGCAAACTTAACAGGTACAATGTCGTTAGCAACATGCATGACAATGTAATCGAAAGTGCGTGACAACGCAAGTCGTGCATAGAGAAATGGTAGGATTGAACACATGTGAGTAAAGCAATGCACGCATGCACGCAATGTGTATAAAAAGGAACTTGAACACATGTGACTAAAGCAATGCACGCGTGCACGCAATGTGTATATAAAGGAACTTGAACACATATAAGTAAAGCAATGCACGCATGCACGCAATGTGTATATAAAAGGAACTTGAACACATATAAGTAAAGCAATGCACGCATGCACGAAATGTGTATATAAAGGAACTTGAACACATATAAGTAAAGCAATGCACGCATGCACGCAATGTGTATATAAAAGGAACTTGAACACATATAAGTAAAGCAATGCACGCATGCACGCAATGTGTATAAAAAGGAACTTGAACATATATAAGTAAAGCAATGCACGCATGCACGCAATGTGTATAAAAAGGAACTTGAACACATATAAGTAAAGCAATGCACGCATGCACGCAATGTGTATATAAAGGAACTTGAACACATGTAAGTAAAGCAATGCACGCATGCACGCAATGTGTATATAAAAGGAACTTGAACACATATAAGTAAAGCAATGCACGCATGCACACAATGTGTATAAAAAGGAACTTGAACACATATAAGTAAAGCAATGCACGCATGCACGCAATGTGTATAAAAAGGAACTTGAACACATATAAGTAAAGCAATGCACGCATGCACGCAATGTGTATATAAAGGAACTTGAACACATGTAAGTAAAGCAATGCACGCATGCACGCAATGTGTATATAAAGGAACTTGAACACATGTAAGTAAAGCAATGCACGCATGCACTCAATGTGTATATAAAAGGAACTTCAACACATATAAGTAAAGCAATGCACGCATGGACGCAATGTGTATAAAAAGGACGACACGCATGCCAACGAAAAATGTGACACGCATGCTGATGAGGATGAGGCACACGTGCCAATGGAAATGACGCACACATGCCGATGAAAGTGAGGCACACATGCCGATGAAAGTGAGGCACACATGCCGATGAAGATGAGGCACACATGCCAATGAAAACGAGGCACACATGTCGATGAAAGATGGGGCACGCATGCCGATGAAAATGGGGCACACATGCCGATGAAGATGGGGCACGCATGCTAATGACAATGAGACACGCATGCCGATAAAAATGGGGCACACATGCCAATGAGAATGAGACACGCATGCCGATGAAAATGGGGCACACGTGCCAATGAGAATGGGACACACATGCCGATGAAGATGAGGCACACATGCCAATGAAAACGAGGCACACATGCCGATGAAAGATGGGGCACGCATGCCGATGAAAATGGGGCACGCATGCTAATGAGAATGAGACACGCATGCTGATGAAAATGGGACACACATGCCAATGAGAATGAGACACGCATGCCGATGAAAATGAGGCACACATGCCAATGAAAACGAGGCACACATGCCGATGAAAGATGGGGCACGCATGTCGATGAAAATGAGGCACACATGCCGATGAAGATGGGGCACGCATGCTAATGAGAATGAGACACGCATGCCGATGAAAATAGGGCACACATGCCAATAAGAATGAGACACGCATGCCGATGAAAATGAGGCACACATGCCAATGAAACGGTGCGATGAAAATGAGACACGATGCCAATGATGAAATGGGGCACACGTGCCAATGAGAATGGGGCACACAATGCTGATGCCACATACGAGTACGCATGCAAAATGATGCAAATGGGGAGGCACACGCGCCGATGAATGATGAGGCACACGTGGCTAATGAAATGGGAGGCAAACAATGTGCCACGCATGGGGTGCCAAATGTAAAACAATGCAAGTGTGACACGCATGCCAGGCGAAATGTAAAACAATGCAAGTGTGACATGCATGCCACACAAAATGTAAAACAATGCAAATGTGACACGCATGCCACACAAAATGTAAAACAATGCAAGTGTGACACGCATGCCACACGAAATGTAAACTCGAGTGTGCGACAACGCACGTTCTTTCTTTTTGAAATGCATGATAATGCGAAACAAGGAGATGCATGACAACACAAATGATGTGCGAGGTGACGTACGTATTGAGGTGCATGACAATGCATGTAATAAAATGCATGACAATGCATGAGGGATGTGCATGACGACGTGACGTAACGCACCAGTCAACATGATGACTGCATGCGACGCACGCGGGGCAACTTTTGAATCTTGTAAAAGGCAAAAGGATACAAAAATTGCATGAATTTGAGTGCCACGCACAGAAGACACGGTCCGAGGTCAAAACGGAGGCCGGTTGAGCGTCGGAGATACACTTTCTTGCACTTTCTTGGGCTATGAAGACCAGAAACCCTCATATGGCCTAAACAAGGCTGTGGGAACACCACCGGCCGGGCTAGGAGGCCATCGACTGTCCACCGGCTGCAGAAAAGTTCCATCGGCACAATATTGTGCCGGCCGGCACAAAATGTTGCCGACCGGCAAAAAGTTGCTGAGTCGGGGCAGATTCGACTTTTCGCTTCGGGTGTTTTAAAATAGGGTTTCAAACCCTATTCTTTCACTTTCCCTCTAGCCGAAAAACACACTCTCTCTCTAGAGTTCTTTTCCTTCCTTGATCCCTCCGTTTTCTCGCGTTTTACACCCGTTCTATCGTTTGATTCGCGAAGTTTGTCGCGTTTCGAACATTTTGGACCGCTTGAAACTTCGTTTCGACGCTCCTTTTGCTATTTCCGCCTTTTTGGGACTTGTTCCCCTCGATTCGCTCTTCATTTCCGTGCCTTTTCACATCCCGACCTTTCCGGCCATTTTCCACCCTCCCGGGGGTTGACTTTTCAGTTGACTCTTCGTATTCCGACCCGATTTTCATTCCTTGACCACTTTCTCATCACTCTTGACATGGCCGACGACATTCCGCGCGGTGGGACTCCCTCGGATCACAAGATGGATCCCGAGATCGAGCTCCTACCGTTGAGCGAGCGCCCGTTCGATCCGGCGACCTACCGGCTGGCGATTCATGTTCTGCCACCCGACGGACTGCGCCAGTTCAGGAGTTTCGACTTGGCGTTGGATCCCGAGCTTTTGCTACGTAAGCCTACCTCCCACCTATCCTCCGGCGCTTCCGAGGTAACTTTCTTTCTCGACTTTACTTTCTACAATGTAGAATGTTTAACTGCCAATTGTCATAGCTGGTTGCATTCTTTAACTGCTTAGTTCCGATACACTGATACACAGTATATTGTAATTGATTACAAACGCGTTTGCAACTGATTATCTGTTTAAGACTCACACGCGCACACACTGCACTAGCCTTAATCACTCAAACCACGGCACACATTGTATTTCACTTCAAATGCCATTGCCCGATACCTGTTTGAATCTGAAAACATGCACGCATGCTACATTTGCATTGAGCCACTCAAACACGCTGACGCATCATACGTTGTAGTTCACTGTAAGCACACCAGCGCCCGGTATCTGTTTGAATCTGATAAACTTGCACGCATGCCAAATTTGCACTGAACCACTAAAACACGCTGACGCATCACACGTTGTAGTTCACTGTATACACACCGGCACCCGGTATCTGTTTGAATCTGATAAACTTGCACGCATGCCAAATTTGCACTAAACCACTCAGACACGCTGACACATCACACGTTGTAGTTCACTGTATACACACCGGCACTCGGTATCTGTTTGAATCTGATAAATATGTACGCATGCCACATTTGCACTGAACCACTCACACACGCTGACGTATCACATGTTGTAGTTCACTGTATACACACCGACACTCGGTATCTGTTTGAATCTGATAAATATGTACGCATGCCACATTTGCATTGATTCACTATTTCTTCAAGACTGTACATTTTATATTGCTTTGCAACTATTTGTTTCAAAACAGGGAGATTCCCATGCCATCCGCGGGTATGGGAATACCGTCGCTCGTGAGTGGTACGCCGAGCTTCCCGATGCAGTTCGCCACATCGTTGACCAGGCCGGCTTTGGCGCATTCTGCAGGGGGCTCTCCCGACTTACTACATGTAGACCTCTCCTCACCGCTCTAGTGGAGAGGTGGTGGGACACCACCGATTCATTTCACTTGTCTGCGACTGGGGACATGACGATGACCCCTTACGATTTCTCGATGCTCACAGGCATCGGGGTAGGAGGTGATCCGATCCCCTTTGACATTGATATGGACGAGTGGACCGCAGCTCAGGTCTTCTTGCTCAGCGTGGCACCGCCTCTTGCGCGTCCGGGCTTTGTTCGATACTCCTGGTTCGAGGTGCAGTTCAGGGTCCAGCCCCTCCTCGTTGATGCAGCCCCGATGACCCCGGAGGCCGTGGAGAGATACGCACGCGGCTTCCTTATGTTCCTGTTTGGGACGACCATCTTCGCCGACCGGGCGAACACAGTGCCTCTCTGCCTTTCGCCGATTTGGTGGGCGTCGAGACATCTTGCGTTCGGCGGGTGGCGCCGCTCTGGCCACCCTTTATGGATACATGAGCTCAGCCTCCCGTGGCAGCGGACAGTTGCTCGGGGGTTACTGGCATGCTTGGGAGGTACATTTCTTCTCTACTTTACATTTCTGTTCTATACTTTTTGTATTCTACACACTGCACACACTGTAGTCTGCTTTACACTTGCTGTATACTATACACACGGCACACACACACTCTGCTTTATCTGACTGTACACTGCTCACACTGTACACTCTGCATAATACACTGCACAGAACATGGCTCTACTATTTCTGCTTTTATTCTATACTCTGCTTTATCTGATAAATGCACTGGTATTTATCTTGCAGTTGTGGGTTTACGCCTACTCTCCCAGGCTTGCTCCTGTACCCGACGCAGAGACCTCTCTCGTCGTCCATTTTTCGCGTCGCTTTGACGGGAGATGCACCCGGAGGCCGCGAGAGACATTCAGCTTCTTCCGGCGCTACTTCGATACCATCACCCCTGCAGAGGTATGTTTTACTTGCAGTTCATTTAAACTTCGTCTTTCCACTGCATGTTTCAATAACGATGAATATGAACTATATTTCAATTGAATCACTGGCGGCCTTGGGCTCCTTTGCGACCATGATCGCGGATCGGTTTGCGGTGCGATGAGACCTCGCGTTCACGGATTACGCCGAGGGCGATGCATCGGGCTTGGTACTTGGGTGGCGTTTCTTGCGCCCAGACCCTAGGCTTACTGGCAGATAGTCGGTGCACCCTCCGAGCACATGCGAGAATGAGAGATTCACCACCGTCGATGGCGACTACACCCTTGGGAGGCGAACCACTTGAGGCGAGGCGATTACTTGAGTACGTCAGGACCTTTATCATGCGACCTCGATGGCGGCCGAGCGGAGAAAGGACAGCGCCAGCTGGAGTGGGGCGGGAGGAGGAGCGCCGAGGAGGGCTGAGTCCGTGGCGGTGGAGTCCAATGAGGCGAGGACGGTTGGCTGCTGCCCACTTCATTGACTTTCGAGGCGGGGTGGGCGACCTATCGATCCTTCGCCTCCTCCCGGCTGATCACGAGTTTGTCGGTATCCCCGACTTGCCTCCGGTATGTATTACTGCATTCTTGTACAGTTATTTCATTTTAGTTTATTTAATATTCCACAGAATACTGATGCATCTGATACTTTTGCAGGCGTCTTCTGAGTATACCCGGCAGTCATTGGAGATGAATGCCTCCATGATGGGGATGCTACAGCGAACATTCGACCTCCTAGCCCTTCTGACATTCGGTATGTTCTTCGACCCTGACCTTAGACCATACACAAACTGCTTTACATAATCTGATGCACAACACAACATCTGATAAACTGCTCACGGCATCTGATACACGATACTTACACACTGCACCCTGCACTGATGCACTGCTCACGGCATACATACACTGTACTCATACACTGCATTCTATACTGATTCACTACTCAAGGCATACATACCAGTACTCATACGCGTGATACGCGATAAGCATTCACGACATACATACACTTTGTACACATGCGTATTCTCACCGATAAACTGCTCACGATATCTTGATGCATTCACCTTTCATGCTTTTTCAGCCTCCCTTCCATATTCCTCCGGTGGGCGGTGCTCCGGCTGGACCTCCCATTTCTACTCGGGATGGCAGGGCATATCCCCGCACCAGAGGGAGGCGAACCCATGTCGGGAGCAGCTCGCGGGCTCTAGTTCCAGATGACGAGTCCGAGGCAGAGACAGAGGCTGAGGGGACCAGTGATGGCTCGGACTCGAGCTCAGACGGCGATGCCCCTAGTGGTGCCCCTGTTGATGACGCTCCTGGACCTTCGTCCAGGAAGAGGACCAGGACAGATTGACAGCCCCGGAGCCATTTTTGACATTTGCTACAGATTTTTACTGTTTTTCTTTTCTTTTTGCATTTTCCCCTTTTGGTTAGTAGTTAGGGTACTTTGTACTGTCGCAGGCAGATTTTGTTTCCAAAACTTATGTACTTGAAAAGATTATATGAAATGAACAAACTTTTCGTCTGAAAAAGTATTTATATTTGCGCATTTCATACCCTGCACTGTATTGCATCATGTTACACCTCAAATGTAAATGATATTGATCTGTTGTCTGAAAATTGAGCAATTGCACTGTGATAATCGGATAACCAACCAACTGACAGCAAACAACTCATACAAATCACCTATTCAGACTGAATACACAGCCTATACTCTACTGGGGATTGATCTGCATGTAGCCCATAACACAGCACTCGGTTCATTCTGCACACAGCAAACCCTGAACAAGCAGCCCAATCTGACAAGACGGACCATAAAACTGAAACGGTTGAAGTTGAAACACACTCGGATGTCCCAAATTTTCCCTTTCCTTCTCTTGCTTCGCACGAATGTAGAGAATGGCACAGCATTCTGAGCACAAATGATTTTATGAAATAAAGAAGGGTTTTTAACCGGGGTATCGAGCCTGCCACAGAACACAGCGGAGGGACTCAAACAAAGAAACAAAAGGCACATGACCTGAACACAACGAGACACACTCAAAAAAGACTCAAAGCCAAAATCGAGACCGACAAATCAAGAGACACGACACACGGACATGTTTACAAAAAGACCTCAAATCTTGAGGAGCCAATTCCTTCGGGTATTATGTCCCACCCTTTCTGATTTGTGATACTCACATCACTCAGCCCTCAGGCTCAGTTTTTTTCCTCTCAAAAACCCTTGGCTCACTTTTCCTCTCAACTTACACCTCTCTATTCTTCATTCTCTCATTTTTCATCCCTCCCCAGGGTGGTTGATAGATGAATAGGAAGTCGCAGGTTCATGCCCAATACTGCTAGCTCACAGCTATTTCTTCTGGTGGGTAGAGTGCTTTTCTGGCAAATGCTTTAATAACAGGGGAGAGACAGAACATCTAACTCAACTGTGCCCCTAGTTCATTACTTTGACCATTTTTCTGTTTTCTTTCCAAAACAGTTTTGACCAACATGAGAGTCAGATTAACATGCTTATTCAAATTTTGAGTTGAAAATCATGCAAGTCAGGCTATGAGCACTGAAAATTTTCCTTTTTTTTGGGTCCAAGACAATGGTCCGATTTTGGAAAATGAAATAGTTTTCGAGAAAACAGTCAACCTCAGTAAAAATTTTCAAAAACTATTTTCGCAAACGGTCAATGCTCGACACAGCACGAAACCCACGCTCGAGATGCGCAACCTCAGATCGGAGGCAATTTGGAAAATTGCCTCTTGCTTGAAGGGACGCATGGCAACAGAAAGTTGCCCCTGGTTTGGATGGCAACTTGCAACGACACGTGGCAACGGAAAGTTGCCCCTTGTTTGGATAATGCCGCGGCATGCTCATCGATGATTGATCGCGACCGGGCTCTCGGGCATGGAGAGGGTGGAGACGGCCACAAACAATATATGGACACAGTCACCTTGAAAGCGTTGGTGGTTGGACTTCAGGATGAAGTTGATCACGTAGTTCCAGGTTACTGCAATCGAGACATCGGATTCGGAGGAGGCACAAGTGATCAAAACCATGACATGGACTGAGACGCTATGGAAGCGTTTGGGGGCTGGACTTCAAGATGAAGTTGCCTACGTATCCCAAACATGGGAATCAAGCCTTACGTAGTTCCGGCTAAGGTACACTTGGGTATTTTAACCTTCACTAATTTTAGGCTCTAACTTTTGCCAAGGCGCCCGATGCAGGTTTTCGACCTTGCGAGCTTCTTTTCATTTCCTTTTTTTTTTTTTTTTTTTTTTTTTTTTGAGCATCTGCGAATGCTAGTTTTGTAAATTCTGACTTAGGTGTCGAGTCAGTCTTTTGTCTTGTTTTGAGTTTGTCTCATTGTCTTGAGTCAGTCTTTTTGCTTACAGGGTCTGTCTTGTCGTAATAAGTCAGTCCCCCCTTGTATAGAATGGCAGGTGATTTCAGGGTTGTTACCTCGAACACCGTCTTGTAATTACCCTTTTGTTTTCTTTTTGAGTCTGTCTCTACCATGGAGCCAGTTGCATCCGAGAAACCCGAATGAAACAGCTGCGGAAACTGTAACACGTCCCGCGGGGGACCTCAATGCTACAGTTCGGACTCCCCTTTTTTGTTTGTTGCGGTTTGTAATCTGAACCAAAGAGTCCAACTCTGGCAAATCGTTTTGAAGAAAAACAGATTTTTTTGAAAGAAGTGCCAAACATGGATCTTTGCGGAATCTGAGTCGCCACCTAAATATTTTTAAAATGGGAAATTTAGGAAACCACGACTCGGTCAGAAAGGGCGTGTCAAATCATCACCAAAGTTGTCTTGGCTCGGGAGCTTGGGTACGATCGGGGAAGGTCAGCTATGAGCACCCCCTTTCGCCTGGTCCGAAGACCGGCCTCTACTAACCGTGATATCCGTTTTTGAGAACGTTATGTATTCTTATTCCGATTAATTAGCTAGAATTACTATGTGATGCGCACAGCATACAAGTATAGACTGGATCGCCTAATTTGGAAATAAGCATTGCATATCCGTTTGTTTTGAAAGTGCTTTGGAATTTGCTACTCGCAAGTAGGCTAAAACACGGATTTCAACGAGTTTTTCCAACTCAAGGAATCCAACCTCCACCCACAGGCATTCAAACAATTTATCTCATATAAGCATTTAGTCACATGGTAAGCCTACTATCATGTTAACATTCGCACGCATGCAATATGCTAAAGCATAAATACTTACATTGTACTCCGTGCCAAAACAAGAAACTGGTTAGCAAACATGCATGTCCTAGTTCATGTTAAGTGGATAATGCATCGCATACAGAATGTGATTAGGATAGGCTCAGCTAACCCTAAAATGGCATGTGAAATGCAATCATTCAGTGCACGTATTCAAGTTAGATTTGAAGATACAATGCAGTTTGTATGATATACCGAGCCCGGTGCATGCAATACTTTATGGATGAATGCACGCATGCATAGCATAAGGTATGCTAAAATAAATATGCCCTAATCTACCATCGTAAGCAGGTAAATAAAAGGGTAGAAAGAGGTGGGGGTTGGAAGACATGCACACCACTCACCCACACTTATTACAGATTTGCCCTCGCCCGGGTGGGGGACCAAAAGAATATACAAATTAATTAACTACGCGAGCTAATTAAATATTACAAATTGCCTAATTAGTTAACAAATTAACTAAGCTAGAAGAAAATAGTAAATCTCCTCGGGAAGAGAGCCCAATGCAATGCATGCTCGGTCTTGCTCGGAATTGCACTGCCATGCGCAAGCTGCCTCTGTTTTCCCTGCTTTGCTCCTCTGAAGACTGCCAAAGTCTCAAGGATGCCTTTCTGGACATTGGAGAATACCACCGGCTGAATAGAATCACCACCGGCAGTGAATTGTGGTCACCGGCACAAAATTCATCCATCGGCAGTTGATTTACTGCCCGTACGTGAAAAACTCTGCAGAACACCGCAACTCACGATGTGAGTGCAAAACTTGCATGGCAACACAATTCAAACCATGTATGCACCAATCATGCCCCCTATCTTGTTTGCGACTCAAGGGAGGATGTGCCTCGATTCTCGGGCCATCAATCACGTATTTCCATGCATGATGGCCTAAAGAATCAAGTGTGCACTTTCATGTCAAATGAAATGCAAACCAATCAAACAAAACAAGGCCCAATTCCTATCACCAAATCAAGGAACAAGGCATGCATGCAAGATGCAATGCAACCTAGGCATGCAAGCTAAGGATGCAACATGGCATGACAAGGCACTTGTGCGAGCATACTAGCAAACATGAGGCAAGCATGCAACCAAGCAAATGATGGTCTTAAACATGATCTAGGTAACTCTAATTAGCCTAAAATCAGTGGCCAAAACCAAGGAAATGAAGGCCAAAATGCACACACACATGCATGCAATCATGGTCCAACACCTTAAGCATAAACAAGGCAACTCTTAAGTACCCTTAAAGAGACCAAACAATAGACAATTAGCATGCAACACAAGCTCTGAAATCATGTAAAACATGGTGCCAAACCAAGCAACAAAGCGAGCTAAACGTGCAACAATGGCCCCAAGCATTCAAGGCTCGCCAAAGAGGTAATGGACTACAGTTAGTACAATCACACATGGCAAGACTTAGGCGACCAAAATCAGATTTTTAACATATAAAACTAAGCCCAAAAGGCCAACTAGATGGCATCTAAATGGTTTGAATCCGAAGGCATGCATAATGGTCAAAACATAGGGCATACGACACATGCTCATAAGGCGTTAAAGAGGCATGCAAGGCAAGCATATGAGCATGTCAAAGGGACTGAAATACCATGTTAGGTGGTTCCAAACCACCAAAATGATGCAAGCAACACATGCTACACATTCACATACTTGAGGCATACAAGCCCGACAAGCCACAAATGCAAAGGAGTTATACTAAGCATGCCAAAATCGATCCAAACAACTATGGACAGACCTAAACCATGGCAAATCAAGCATAAAACCTTCATGAATCTAAGTCTAACACATGCTTAAACAAGGGCTAACAACCTAAGGCATGTTAAGGCAATCACAAGGCATTACAAGGTAGGTATGCAAGGCATGCATGGTGTACCAAAACCAACTTAATACAAAGCTATAACATGGCAATATAAGCATGAAATACAGCCAAGACATGCTCTACAAACACTCAAACAAAGGCTTCCTCTAGAGGCCAAAAAGTGCCCTTTCAAGGACAACAAGGAGAGGGGGTGGCCCTCCCCTTTTGGAGACTTCAAGGCACCATCTCCACCACTGAAATCCCTCAAGATTTCAGTGGTGAAGAGGCCTAAACACCAAAGTGTCGAAACTCACCAAAATAGCACAAAATGGGGGGCCTTTCAAGGCCTAAGGGTGGTCAAACACACCCAAACCACAAAACACTCTTAACAAACAGTCAAGAGAGCCTAAAAACAGAACTTTTTTATGTTATACACTAATCACAAAAACAGCTCTAAGATAGGTAGAAATAAGATGCTAAAATGGGATAAAAAGGACTAGTTTCTTACCCTTGAAGCCTTTCTTCAACAATGGTGATCTTGTTGCCTCCTTGAGCTTCAATCCAGTCAAAAATGGCAAGAACAAGCCCTTAGAACCTCAGTAGCCAAAGGAAGGTGGAGCACTAGGTGCTTGTGTGCAATTGTATGGACTAAAACACACACAAGAAAAATATAGAGATAGGATATGTATTGAACCCTAACCCTAAAACCAGAGCTTCCTCTGTGTTTTCTAAGCAAAAAGCTCTAATTTCTCTAACCCTTAAGCAAAGGAGAGGAGGGCTCCTCTTATAGAGGAGCCAATCTTGTAAACTTACAATGTAAGCTAACAAGAGGGGCATCCCTCCATACACGTGTATGGAGGGGAAGAAAATGGCAGCCAGCTGTTTCAAAATATCTCCAAAAGCGGTGAGCAGTGGTCGGGCCAAAATGTCATTTTGACAAAATTCTTTGCCGTAGGCAATAAAGAGTGCCGACCGGCAACATACATTGCCGGTGGCAACAAAAACCAGCCGGTGGCCTCTAGCCACTGCCGGTGGTGTGTGGGGATGCCTTACAAGGCATTCCCTGCCCCTCCAAGGCAAAACACAGGTGTTTGGTGCAAAACCAAACACAAAACGGTCGAGTTCGGAGATCCTGAGGCAGGGCGCGTAGCCGAGACCTCCTGGAACTCCAAATGAACACAAACATGGATCATCACCGACTGTTCAAACGGTGACGTCCAAGTCTTGAGGACGGTCAAAAATGGGGTGTCTACAGGGACCAATTAACATAATACAGAACATTGGTATCACATTTCCTGTCCCAAACACACTGCGGGAAGTACTTGTCGTAGAAAATTTCCAAAAAATTCACCCAATCAATATCCTTGTGATTTTCTCGCATTAACATCCACCATCTTCTTGCCTTGTCTTCTAGCATAAAAGTGGCTAAAAGCACTTTCTGCGTCTCCGAGCAAGGGAACACTTCAAACAATTTCTCAATGCCAAGAACCCATGCTTCGGCTTTCAATGGATCTAATCCACCATGGAACTGTGGTGGTTTCATTTTCTTGAATTCTTCGGTGAGAGCTATTATCCGATCATCATTCTGATTATCTGGCATGGGTGGTGCCGGAGGTGGAGGTGGCGGATCTGGTTGCTGCCACTGCTGTTGCCACTCCTGTTGTTGCCTCAAAGCTTCTGCCATTTCCTGTATCAGTCTTTCCATTCGGTCTATTCTGGCAGTAGAGGACTCCTCTATCTCGTTACCTCTTGGTCTCATCATCTGATTAAACTTGCATTATACTTGATACAAAAATTCCACAATTATGCATATACTAGAGAGCATATGTAGTCAAATAATTTGCAATGCAAGTAAATCACAACTTATAGCACATAATTGTTCAAATCAAAACACTTAAGCAAATTCTTGATACTTTCAATTTCACACCTATCATATGAATGCATCCTAGATCTTTTCTTGACGCTTATTGCCCTTTTGGACAAGTGTGTGAGTTATTAACTCGTGCTCTGATACCACTCTGTAATGGCCCGAACCCGCTCCTATGGATTAAGGACATAACCGGCTAGTAATCCTGAGATTACCTACGGCCTCAAACCAAAAGAGACATAACTCATCAGAGTAAAGGGGCTAAACAGAAGCAAAATTTAAAACTTTGTCCATAGAGCTGTTCTTACATGGCACATCAAATAAACCAAACATATAAACATTAATAACTCACTGGCGGAAAAAGCATTACCATAAAGTTTTTTGTAAGCGGGATCATATAAGTCTAAGTCAACCCATCAAAACTATATACAGGTATACACAAAGTCCTCGCCAACATGACAAAATAAACAAGACAATAAAAGGGCGAAGACAGGTCTCATACATGAGACGTAAGGGCTGACTCTCCAAAACTTTGGTTGTTCCACACAAGCTTCACTGAGGCTGGGTCTGGACCTCTCTTGGCTCACCTACAAATACATGAATGAGTGTGAGCGATAGCCCAGTGAATAATATCAAATACAGAAGTTATACAAATGATATGTAGAACAACAAGCTTCAAACGGCCTTGGGCCCAATTCAAATTTTTATGTAGCATATATGCACAATCTAAGTCGTGTGACTGCAATTCCTAACAAACTGACCTTTGGCCCATTCAAACTTTCATTTGTGTCAAAACGGCCTTTGGCCCATTCGGATGACTAACTGGCCTTTGGCCTATTCATTCGTTCATTTGTGTGAAAACAGCCTTTGGCCCATTCAGATGACTAACTGGCCTTTGGCCCATTCATTCGTTCATGTCGAAACGGCCTGTAGCCCATTCATTCATGTCAAAACGGCCTTCGGCCCATTCGTTCATTTGTGTCAAAACGGCCTTCAGCCCATTCGTTCATGTCAAAACGGCCTTCGACCCATTCGTTCATGTCAAAGCGGCCTTCGGCCCATTCGTTCATGTCAAAGCGGCCTTTGGCCCATTCGTTCATGTCAAAACGGCCTTTGGGCCATTCAGTCATGTCAAAACGGCCTCTTGCGCATCCATTCATTTGGTATAGCAAACATTGTCCACCAATCGAATCGATGAACTTATAAAACTTACATAGAAGTAAGCAATTGGACAACAACATATTTCAAATATCTTTGTTAAGATATTACTAACAGTGATCAGTTGGTTGGTTTTCCCTAGAGCTCAACCCTACACATTCCATGAACACAAAAGGGTCACAAACAATTCAATCCGTTCTAAATTCACATTTTCCTCTTTACGCTTCATTCTTATCTCTTTAACTCAATTGCAATGCTCAATGCATGCCTAAGAGTACTTGGAAGTGAAAGTGAACAGAAAATGAAACACAGAATGTCTTATCAAAATTTCAGAAAACAGGGTCCCCGCTCGAGCGTGGACTTCCCCGTTCGAGCAGACCCTTGAGGCCTGCAAAAGTACTGGATTTGTCAAATTTATGCTTGATCACGAAATCTGCCGCTCGAGCGAAAGGCCTCTCTACATGGCTCCCCGCTCGAGTGTGAAATTCCCCACTTGAGCGAACACCATGTCTGTAGAAAATACTGGGAACACGAATTTCACGCTAGAGCAGCGGTTTCCCCGCTCGAGCGGACATCAAAATTCTGGAAATTCCAGAACATGTTCTTGAGCTTCAACTTGACATTCAAAGGCTCTAAATGCATGATTTCAGCTCAAACTCCACATATACATGTACTAACATGGTACAAACACCAAATTACAATATTATGAAGCTCAATTTCACAATTTAGTCACATGCATGTCCCAATTCACATCAAATTCATTTCTAACATTACAAACTCATACATTCAAACTCATATTCTTATAAATTGTACACGCATGTGAGATATAACTCCCATTACCAACTCAAAGGTGCCAATGGTGATCACAAGCATGAACTCTAACCCAAATTTACATGGATCATACCTTTTGTGCTCAAATATGGAAATTCATAGTAATTATACACATGCATGCATACATTGACTTTCAATTCAACAAAATTAACTCAATTTCAATTCTTGCTCTTGATTACCTAACTAGCTTGAATACACAATTTACAAACTTATACTCATAAGTTTATGCTTAAATGCTCACCTAGAGGTTCAATCTTCCAAATAGAGCAAGTCCTTGAGCCTAACCCTTCAAAGCTTGACCTCCTTAGCAAAATCTTCAAAATTGAACCCTTTCTCTCTCTCTCTCTCTCTCTCTCTCTCTCTCTCTCTCTCTCGGAATTTCAGATGATGAGCTCAAAAATGAACAAAGTGAGGGTGTATAATAGCCTCTAAAGCCCCCCCTCTCAAATACATTATTCTAATCTAAAATAATTGAGCACTACCCCCATTAATTTAATCTAATTAATTTGATCCAAATCAATTTTCAATTAAATTTCACTGTAGGCTCTAAAAATTATGCCAATCACAATGGCGTAATCAATTTCGAGTTTTGTGGCCGATAAGGCTTCCAATTTAATTTCCAAAGCAGATAATCAAACAGATATTCCTACGGTAAACAGATAGAAATTCAAAACCACATATTTTCACATAATGACACACAAAATCATATTAGACACATAATCATACTCATATTAAGGACTAATTAACATATTACGGAACAGGGATATCACAAGATACCTCACTGCTTGGAGGACGAAAGAGCTTTTGGCCCCTGCCCCTAGTTTCAGCTGTGCCCTTTCTGGCAAGTGCCTAACTAGGCTCGAAGATGAGGCGCAATCCGTGCCCACTTTAGCATCGGAAGTTTCCACAAGCACAAGTGGGGGACGTAGGAGCACCTGACTTATCTATGCCCTTAGTTTATTGCTTTAATCTTACTTTTCAAGTTTTATGAATGTAACAAAAGAAACTTTGATTTGTATCAAGAGTTGGAGAACTTTGTATTGAAATCAATGAGATTAAAGTTGTGAGCACCAAAAATTTTTGTTTTGGTCCAAAAATGGTCTAAGTTGTAAAACGTAAAATTTGAGCAAAAATCAACTTTTATCAAAACTTTTCAAAACCATTTTCGATAAGGATCACTACTTGACATGCATAGAATCTATCATCGACAAGTACAACCCCGAATCTGAAGATAACAAATTGCCCCTTGACTAAATAATACTGCTTAGCACTGTAACCAGCTCTTCTCTCAGAGTAAGGATCACAACCAAATCTTTCAGGTAAAGAACAGACAAAGATGCCTTGATCAAACACATGGATAGGACAGTTAAGTTGGAGATGTTTACGGCCGAACTTCAAGATGAAGTTTCCAACGTATCCCGAAGATAGGAATCAGGCCTTACGTAGTTCAGTTCAGGTTCACTCGAGTATTAACACTCTCCTTTTACGCTTTAACTTTTGCCAAGGCCACCCTTTAGCGTTTTCAACCTTGCAAGCTCAGTTTTTCTTTATTTCCAATTTTTTGTGCTCTAACTGTTGCCTAGATTGCCTTTCCGGGTTTTTGGCCTAGCGAACCTCTCAGGAATAGTATTTCTTCAACTTGTCCATGTTGATCAGTTGGGAAAATTCTAGGCCATCCAGGTCCATGAGAATGACAACTCCACACAACTAGATAGTTTTCATGATGTAAGGACCAGTCTAATTGGTTCTGAAGTTGCCTCTTGGGTCATGGATGGGAGCTCGGTTGTTTTTCAGCACCAGATCCCCTTCTTTGAGATTCTGGGACTTAACTTTCTTGTTAAAAGCCCTGGCAATCTGCGTTGATAACCCTGAATATGGTACACATGTGTTGCTTGCAACACTGTGTAGGACTGAGCTTCCACCCACTTTGTGAAGTAGTCAATTGCAACCAGAATGTATTCATGCCCGTTTGACCCTTTCGGTGTGACTGCCTCGATGACGTCGATTCCCTAGATTGAAAAAGGTCATGTCATGTTATACAGCCTTGACGGTGGGATGTTCACGCAATTAGCATGAATTTGGCATTTGTGGCATCACCGAACAAAACTAATACAATCCTCCTCCATAGTGGACCGGTAGCAACCTTGCCTAAGAATCTTCGGGCGAACATTACTCCGTTCATGTGCACCCATGGATGGCCTCTATTAGGCGCTTTGATTCCTCTACATCATCACACAACTTATGCATTCCCAGATGACCTCTCTTATACAGTTTACCTCCACAGATGACAAATTGAATGGCCATTCATTGTATTGCCCTCTTATCTTTGGCATTTGCCCCCGGTGGATAAACCTCATTTTCCAAGAAGTTCCAGATATCGTTGTACTAAGGATTTTGATCTTGAACTTCATCTATTACGGCGATAGTCTCATAGGCCGGCGTATATCTCTACTTAATGATGATCGGATGCATCCGGACGCTAAGCGGAATGTCTATCATAGAAGATAGAGTTGATAAAGCGTTAGCAAACCTGTTGTTCGCTCTTAGTAGATGCGTAAATGTCAACTTCTCAAACCTAGGAATCAGAACGTCCAGGGTTTGGTGATAAATCTTCATATTTTCTTCTTTAACCTTCCAGTCTCCTTTTCCTTGAGACATAACTAGGTTCGAGTCCCCAATGACGTCTAACCTTTTCGCCCCTAGTTCTAGCACGGCTTCCAAACCAGCGATACAAGCCTCGTATTTACTTCATTATTGGGTACTTTGAACTGGAGTTTGAAGGCTAAGGGTATATGAGAATTGTCAGGTGCTATGAGCAACACCCCAATCCCATAACCGTACTAATTAGGCGCTCCGTCAGAGTACATTGTCCAAATCTCTTCCTCGACTTGTAGAATACCTTCATCTTGGAACAAGTATTCTACCGCTTCATCCCTTTTCACTGGGTGATCTGCCAGGAATTTAGCTACCGATCTCCCCTTGATAGACTTGTGAGTAACATACTTCAAATCAAATTCGGAAAGGAGAAGCAACCAATGGGCTACCCTACCTGTAAGCGCTGGTTTCTCGAAGAGATATTTGATGGGATCTAATCTCGAAACCAGAATTATGGAGTGAGCTAACAAGTAGTGCCTCAACTTCCTAGTAGCCATGCCAAGGCTAGACAAGCTTTTTCCAGCAGGGTGTAACGGGTCTCATAATCCAACATTTTCTTGCTCAAATAATATATGACTTTCTCCATCCTATCATCAGATTCCTAAGCAAGCATGCATTCCATCGTTGTGTCTATTACTGACAGATACAAAATCAAGGGCTTCCTCAGCTCTAGCGGCAACAACACAGGTGGATTCTGAAGGTACTGCTTGATCTGCTCAAAAGCAAATTGACATCGATCATCCCATCGGAATTTCTTTCCTTTCTTCAAGAGACCAAATAGTGGTTCACAAATCAAGGTTAATTTTGAAACAAATCGTCTTATGAATTGCACTTTACCCAGAAAGCCTTGCACCTCCTTTTCAGTCCTTGGTGGTGGCATTTCTAGGATGGCCTTGATGTTGGAAGGATCTACCTTGATGCCCCTCTATGTGATCAAGAAACCCAGCATTTTCCTTGTTGTTACACTGAAAGTACACTTCTATAGATTCAACCTCAATCTGTATTCTCTGATCCGTTGAAAGAATTTCTTCAGGGTGGTGTAGTGGCCCTCTCTTTCTTTGGACTTGACAATCATGTCGTCTACGTACACCTCGACCTCTTTGTGGATCATATCATGCAGAATAGTGGTTGCAACCCGTTGATAGGTAGTCCCAACATTTTTTAGCCCAAACGGCATCACCCGATAGCAGTAGGTTCCCCACGGCGTAGTGAAAGTAGTTTTCTCTCTGTCCTCGAGCGCCATCAGAATCTAGTTATACCTAGAAAATCCATCCATGAAGGAGAGCAATGCATGGCCCACGGTGAAGTCCACTAATTCATTGATGTGCGGTAGAGGAAAGTCATCCTTCAGACTAGCTCTGTTAAGATCTCTAAAGTCCACACACACCTGAATTCTACCGTCTTTCTTCGGCACTGGGACAATGTTGGCTAACCAAGTTTGGTATTCAGATACTAGTAAGAACCCAACATCTATCTGCTTGGTGACCTCCTTAATCTTCAAAGCCCAATCCGAACGTATTCTCCGCAACTTTTGTTTGATGGGTCGGGCCTCGGGGTCGAGAGGGATCCGATGATGTACAATCTCAAGATCAATTCAAGGAATGTCTTCCTAGGACCACGCGAAAACATCATTGAAATCTTTTAATAAAGCGACTAAACGCTCGCGCTCCTCCGAAGACAATGTGGACCCGATCTGGACCAGACGCAGATCCTTCTCAGTACCCAGATTAAAAGCAATGATTTCATCAGTGAGGGACTTTGCAAACCTCTCATCCTCCCGATTAATCAAAATTTTCAAAACTAGAGGAATTCATTCCTCATCGTTTTCATCAAAATTTTGAAAATCATGATCAATGTAATAAACAAGAGGCACCGAGAAATGCTCAGAATATGCAGTGGCATTCCCATTTAAAAGGTCCAGCTCATCCAGCTCCTCGGTTACAACCGACTCAAAAGAAAAAGAAAAGGACGACCTAGAGAAAACCTTGGCATCCGGGTTATCAACCCCAGGAATACCAAACCCAGACTCAGAAGCACCAGAATCTGATTCCGACTCCATAGACTCTGTGGAATCAGATTCTGGCTCACTACTTGACTCAGAACTGCTAGATAAGTAGCCCTCCTCTAGCTGCGAAATGAGGGATGGTGCGTTAGATGCATCCAAGATGCTACTAGAAGGGTTCACACCCAGTTGGCCCCCGATCATGGAAACGGTCAGGTTATCCCCCAAGCTCTCTAAGTCAATCAGAGGATCCGAAAGGAGACATGCAAATGCTGCTCGTACTTGAAGCTCGTTACTATTGGAATCACTTTCTGTGCCCTTCGCAGCTTCAGCGGTGAGTTCAGTCTATTCCTCTATATCCCTGTCTTGTAGCTGTAAGTCAAAGAAAATCCCAAAGTCGGGAACCCGCTGCTTTTCAGAGTTGAACCAGGGCTCGAGGAAACCACAAAATGAGAAGTCTTCTCCCTCCCAAACAAAATAACCATTCAAGGTTCCCCGAATTGATCTATGCACAAGTTCCTAGTGCTTCCCAGTCTGCTTAACTTTGGCTCTTCCTGCCATCTCTTTCCCTTTCCTAACCCAGTCCTCTTTGGTAGGCGTACAACTAAGACCAAAGGCATGCGGGTTATGTGGCACATCGGCTAATGCAGTAACGCCCTTTCGGCCACTCCTTCCTAGCCCCATTCCTGGCATGTGCTGGAGCTTGTTCATGAAGTATATAGATTGGGCGCTGACATACAAGCCCTCATCAATATCTAAGATATTCTTCATTACCTAGGCCTTAGCCAAGGTAAACCTCGAAAGGAAAACATCCTCCTCGCCAAGCACAATCTCCAGCACAGGTGTAATGACCTCTGGTAAAGGATGTATAGATGAATTCCCGAAGACTATGGCCACCCCTTTTTCATAGCGGTACTTCAGCATTTGGTGGAGGGTGGAAGAGACAGCTTTCACTTGGTGTAGCCAGGGTTGCCCAAGTAGTATGTTGAAAGTGACCGGGACATCGAGGACATGGAATTCGATATCCTGTTGAGCTGGGCCAACCTATACTCTAACCTGCACTATTCTCACTACCTCTCTACTGGTATTTTCATATGCCCGGATCACCTGGGCTATAGGCACAAAATCTGCCAGTTTCAGGCCAATAGCATAAGCCATGCGACAAGGGCAAGCATTGATTGCTGACCCGGTATTGACCAATACCACTGGTACCCACTTTTCTCGACACTTCATTGATATGTATAGAGGCTTGTTGTGTGCAAAGCCTTCCGGTGGCAATTCCTTGTCTGAGAAGGTTAGAGTTGGCGCAGCGCCTCCCGGGAAGACTAATCCCACTAGTTATTTCGGGGTAGTGTCGATGGACAACTTAGCTTTATCCATCACCAACAGTACAACTTATCTGTGCACTCGTGAAGCCATAAGTAGACCCCAGATAGATATATCAGCTTGAATCTTCTTCAACTGTTTCAACACAGCTTCTTCTTCTAGCTGTTTTTCTTTCTACTTCTCGACTTCTTTATCCTTTCCAGATGCCTCGAGTTGGTCCAGATACGGTGTCTTAAAATATCAATCACTTCTTGTCACATGGTCGACCTCTTCCATATACCAATTGTTGTCAGAAAGATCTTCACCCCAATCCTCATCAGTATGGGCTAGGTGTAGGTCATCGTCATCCCACCAGATTCCTTCGGTAGCCGACAAACATTTGTTCGGCTCTGTTGGGATTACCTTCTTGTCACAAACCTCCCCCGCAGGGTGTTGGGCTTTTCTAGATTTCTGGTTGTCTCCGCCCATTTCTTGCTCAAAATGCTCCAGTGCGTCCCCTTGTTCAGTATGTACAGTACTAACAATGCCCCGTTCCGGAGCCAATTGTTCTACACCGATGTTTTTGGCAATTTACCCTTTCTAGCGGCTATTCCGGACATTGCAACAGTTCTCGCTTTCTGCTCTTCCAGCTTAAATTCGGTCCCCTCATCTATCTCGGGTTCATCACTTAACCATCCAGAATTGTCTGTCGACCTGTTCAGATCAAACCAATCAATATATGCGTCCCCTTGATCTTGCTCATTAGAGAACTTCAAATTGTCTATATCCTCCTCTAGGTCAACCAGATCATCTAATCCCTGACTTGGCCAATCTTCTCGAACTACACTGACCTCCTGTAGACCGCCCGGAGAACTCCCAAGGAAATCTCGTTTTGTTCTCTAGCTACTACAGTTCGGACTCAATGTCACGGTTCTGAATCTAATCTCGCAAAGTGCGATGCAAGACCGATAAATCACCAAAGAGTCCAAATCCGGCAAATCGTTTTGGAAAACTGATTTTTAAGAAAGAAGTGCCAAACATGGACTACTTTGCCAGATACAGAGTTGCCACCTAAATATTTTATTTTGGGGGAATTTAGGAAACCCTGGCTCGTGCCTAAGGCCACGTGTCCCTCATCACCAAAGTTGCCTCAGCTTGGGAACTTGGGTATGAGAGGGGAAGGTCATGCAATGAGCACCCCCGCTCACCCGATCGAAGATCGGCCTGTACTAAGCATGATATCTTGTTTTTGAAAACACATATGTTCTTCTTCCGATTAATTAACTAGAATTACTATGTGACGCACACAACACACAAGTATAGACTAGATCGCCTAATTTGGAGCAAAGCATTGCATATTTGTTGTTTGAAAAAACGGTTTGAAGTTTGCTACTCGCAAGTAGGCTAAATCAAGGATTCAATGAATTGTTCCAATTCAAGCAATCCAACCTTCACCCACAGGCATTCAGGCAGTTATATCACATAAGCAAATAGCCTCATGGCAAGCATGCTAACATGGCAACATACACATCTCATGCAATATGCTGAAGCGTTAACACTCACAGTGTACTTCGAGCCAAAATAAAGAACTAGCTAGAAATCATGCATGATCCTAGTTCATGTTAGGATGGCTAACGCAACACATGCAAAATGTAACTAGAAATAGGCTCGGCTATTCTAAGATGGCATATGAGATGCGACAATTCGATACATGTATTCAACTTGGAATTGAAATACGATGCAGTTAATATGATGCGCCAAGCCCGGTGCATGCAGTACAGATGAATGATGCAAACATGCATAGCATAAGGATGCTAAATGAAATATGCCCTTAAACTAACCATCGTAAGACGTTAAGTAAAAGGGAGAAAGACGTGGGGTTGGAAGACATGCATCACACACACGCACGCTTATTACAAAATTGTGCCCTGTCGATGGAGGGACCGAAAGAATAATACAAATCAACTAATTAATCAACTAACAAGCTAATTAATTATTACATAACTCTTAACTGATTAAACAAATTAATTAAGCTACAAAAACAGTAAAGTGGCCTCGACAAGAGAGACAAATGCATGCTCGATCGGCTTCGCTCGAAAATCCATTGCCATGCCTCATGTTGCCTCTGTTTGCACTGCTCTGTACCTCTACAAAGTGTGAAGATTCCCAACACACTTCTGATTCCCCCCATGGGCACTGTGGGAGGCCATCGGCCAAATAGTGAAGCCATCGGCCAAGAAATGAGGGCCATCGACCAAAAATATGTCTATCGGCCAGACACCTCTAGCCGATCGGCACACCAGATAGCCGATCAACCATCTTTTCTTGTAAAATGCTCTTTTGCTACAGCAGAGGACAAACAGAGCATGGCAATACATTTACAAGACAATGTTTGCAACTACACTCCTTATCATGTTTAAGGCTCAAAGGTGTGTAGTTCTTGACTCTCGGGACACCAATCACGCATTTCAATACATGATGGCCAAAGGAGCCAAGTGTACAATTCAATATCAAATGGAATGTACAAAAACACATAAGGGACCACAACCTCTATCATGCTTGATCAAGAGGCAAGGAAATGCACACACAATGCAATGCAACCTAAGCATGTAAGCAAAGCTAATGCAACATGCAACAACATGTAACAACATACCAAGCATGCAAAATGCAACCTAAGCATGCAACAACACACAAACCACATGAGCCATGGACTGATACTGAAAATGGGCAAGCCTTAGCCATGCCAAAAACAGTGGCCAAAATGCTAAAATGATGGTGCCAAAATGCAAAACAAACATGTATGCCAATTGGCCCATAAGCTAGGCAACAAGACACAACTCTCAAACATGAGTAAGGTGTGACAAACATGAGAATGTGGCAATGCAATAAGCTCTGAAAATATGTGAGGAATGATGCCAAATCAACCAAACAAAGCAAGTATAGCATGCAAGAAAGCCTAAAGCTTAAGGCTAACCAAGGGACTCAAACCACGGCTATGCAAGGCAAACCTCAAAGGGCCAAGGGCTATCAAAGCAGTCCCAAGGCGGGTCAAGACAAGACCAAAAACAAGCTTAAACTTAGCCAACACAAGCTAGAACAAAAGTCCAAAAGCATGAGGCATGCAAGGCTACAAAAGAGGTGTTATACTACACCTATCAAAACCAAACATGGCATGAATTAACCAATGAAAAACAGAGTTATGGCATGGTAAAACAAGACCAAAAACCCACTTAGATGGCATCCCAGAGACCTAAACATGGAGGCATGCACAATGATCCATTCATGAGGCATAAAACATCAACTCTTTAAGGCATTAAAGGAGTGATATGTGCAAGTGTGTAAGCATGAAACATGGACTGAAATCTCACATGGAATGATGCCAAATCATAAGAATAGTCCTAACAATGCATACTAATGACTTGGACACTCAAAGCTAACAAGCTAGAATGCCTTATGGCTATACAAAACAATGCAAGCATGACCCAAAACACTTCGAATAGAGCTTATACATGCTGATATATAAATAAAAGCTTCTTTGGGTCAAGCCAAAATCATGCTAAAAACATGGCTTAAAGTACAAAGCATGTTAAGGAAATTTCATGGAAATGCACTACAAGTGCATGAGGCATGCAAAGGCTAACCAAACCAAACCTAAACAGAGGTATGACATGGTAAGACAACACCAAATACATGCTGAAAAGGGCACAACATAGGCTAGAATGACATGCTACTTCATGAAGCATACAAGACTAGTGCGTGTGATTTACACTACAAGTGTAGAAACCATGCATGAAGTGATCAATCCAAGCAAAAATAGTGGCAAGCCTCAGCAAAATAACCACAAATACATGCTAATATACAAGCTAAAACTAGCCTAACAAACATGCTCACACATGAGGCATTCAAGGCAAGTATTGAAGACACAAGGAGAGGGGATGACCCTCTCCTTCTGGGGACCTTAAAACACCATCTCCACCATTGAAATCCCTCTGGATTGGGATTTCAATGGTGAGAAGGCCAAAACAAGGTGATCCCGAAGCTCACAAAAGTAAGGCCAAACAAGGCCTAAGGGGGGGTAAACAACCCCAAACCAAGAAGTGACCTTGAACAAAGGTCTCAAGCATGCAAAATCATAACTTTTATCAGTTTAGAGTTAAGCTTAAAACAATATGCAAATAGGTCTAAAAGCTTAAGCAAGAATGGGGTATCAAAAGGTTAGTTGCTCACCTTTGAAGAACACCTTCACGAACAGAGCTCCAGCACCTTTCTCTGATCAAAACCACTCCAAGAACTCTAAAAACAACTCCTAAGGACCTCAGCAACCAAAGGATGGTGTTCTTCTAGGTGTTTGTGTGCAATAGTAAGACAAAAAGACACTCTAGAGCACAAAACAAGGATCAACAAGGAGATATAGATACAAATGTATATCTATCTCTCAAGCCTCCTTTTTCTGAACCTCTGAGAAGGGAGGAGGGGCTCCCTTCTTATAGAAGTTCAATTCCTAAGCTTGTTGAGCAAGCTAAGCAATTGAATCAAATCCCTCCATACACGTGTATGGAGGATGTGAATTGTGCATGCCAGCTATGACAGCTGGCATAAAATATCTGCATATAGCAGATGAATAGGGCTCAGCCAGAAAATATGGCTGATCGACCAACATAAGTGCCGACTGACCAAAAAAAGTGCCGATCGGCCAACACTTTTGGCCGATGGCAAGAAAACAAGGCCGATGGCTTCATGCCTTGGCCGACGGGTTGAGGGGATGGCCAACAAGCCACCCTCTTCCCTCAGCAGCAAAAACACAAGTGATTGGTCCAAAACCAAGCATAAAAAAGACAAGTTGAGAGATCTTGAGGCAAGGCGCGCAACCGAGACCCCTGAGAACTCAAAACGAACACGAGCATGGATGATCATCGAGTGTTCAAGCGATGACATCCAAGTCTTGAGGACGGTCAAAAATGGGGTGTCTACACCTCCATTCTAGCCGGCAACCACCACTTTCAGCATAGCTTGGTTGATTGACACAATATAGCAGCACGGGTTGTACACCCCTTCAGATAAGTCCTCATAGCCTTCGAGCAACGAACTTGTACTCTCCTCGAACAAGGCTGACCTCCCTTTATCTACCACTATCACCACCACTGGTTCGGGTTAGAGTGTAGACGTGTTCATCATGCACAAGTCTATGCTCTCAAGGATGAACAACGCCAGGTTAGGTAGGTGGAAAGGGGTGATGTATATACAGGGGTCATAAGGGACAGTCAGTGTGTGGATGAGGTTTATATGCTGGGATGGAGGGCATTAGTTATGTGTTGGGAGAAGATTCGTAGTCACATTGGGTTTTTGGGAAGGTGCTATCACCTTATTGTCAATGAGATCTTGAATCTCATGACGCAGCCTATAGTATTGATCAGTGTCATGACTGTGCTGCTGGTGAAAGGCACAGTATTTGGTTGGGTTGTGTTTCGGGGAGAGAAGATCGGGTAGAGGGAGAGGCTCTAGTGGTTTAAGATGCCTCTTTTTGATTAGGACCCCTAGGGCTTTGGACAGAGGCATATAGAGCAGGGTAAAGACCCGTTGAGATCGGGCCTGGCTAGTTAAGATTTGTGGAGTTGTGTTGGATGTGTTGGTGAAAGGGTTGGCAGGTTTGGGTGTGGTGGTGACCATACTCACATCCGAAGGCCGTGCAGAGGTGCTACCACTCATGGTTGCATTGGAGTTGCATGTAAAGAGCCTCTTGGGCTGTTCCTTCTCATTGTCTATTAGCCCATGTTTCATTGCATCCTCAATTTGAACCCCAATCTCATGAAGCTCAGCAAATGTAAACAAAGGCAAGACTATCATCTTTTGTAATAATCTCCCTTACAAGTTATGGACCACCATTCTAATTTGGTCCTTTTCAGACGACTTGATAGTCATCATAGAGGCTTCAGCCCTCTATCGATTCATAAAGTTCGAGAAGCCCTCCTTTGGCTCCTGGCGGGTTGCTTCAAGATCACGGGTTGTGACCTCCATCTGAGTATTATAGGAGTACTGCGCGATGAAGGCCTCATCCATTTCTTCCCAGCTCCGTTTCACGGAGTCTTCCAACTTTGCATACCAGATGGCCGCTATACCTGATAGGGTCCCGCCAAAAAGCGACAGCTTCTAAAGTCTGGTAAGGCCCATTGGTCGCAGGATATCAGAGAATAACCGCAAATGGACCATAAAATCCCCGAAGCCGTCGAACCGGTCTATGTACGGCATCTTCAATCTATCTGGCAGAGTTACTGCGGAGTCTGTGTATCCATCCTCAATGTCAGGGATTGAATTCACACCCTTTGTGCTTGAAGAGCTTTTCTAGCTTGTTGACCTTCAATGCAATGGGGTCAACCTTGAATTCAAATGGCACCTCCGTTTGGTACACTGGTGCCTTGGAGGTCTGACGTGGGATCGGATCTACCAGAATGCTTAGATTTTCTTGGACATTGATAGTGACTTCAGGTGCTAGAATACCCAATGGAGGTGCATAGGATGCGGTGGCTATTGCCGGTTGTGGTTGCTGTTGCTGAAGCCTATTTATCACTTCTGCTTGGCGTCAGGACCTCACTGGCGGGCAAGATCTAGTCATGGTCTCAATGGTCTGGCTGAGTCGATTTAGCATATCTTATATGCTAACTGGGGGATGTTGAGCTATCAAGACTGGCGAATACTCTCTTTCTGGAGTAGAAGTAAACGATTAAGCCTGACTGGGCGCAGATGAAGTAAAAGGTGACTGCTGGACTGGTGAATTATGCCTAATCCTCCACTGTCTCGTAATCGGTGGGAGTGATGCAAACACTGGCTGTCCCCTAACAAGATCCCTAGATTTCTAAAGTCTTCTTACATAGGTCCAGAGTGCTTGGGGGGTAACAGAATCGTCCGAAGCAATGGTGAAAAACTACCTCTTGAAAAAACAAATAAAGCAAAAGAAAACAAAAATCAGAAACCGCACAGCACCTTGGCTCAGATACTAACAACACGCAATTGCCATTATAAGTTGTAGAACTATACTCAACATTGATTTTTGCCCCCAAAACTGATACCCAGACTTGTAACTAATACATACATTCCTGTACAGTTTCACTCTAAAAGCACATACCAGTTAAGTGAGAGCCAAAACACCCCTATGATGGGGTAGGGTTTCTCTGTCCTAGTTTTGTCAAGAGCTAGGGTTTCACTATGCACAACAAGTGGTTTCACACAATCCTACATTTGCGTAAGCAACCTGTGCTAGTTTGGAACAGTCTCTATGGTTTTCGATATGCAACTAGGCCGATTGGTCAAAAAAAGGGTACCTTAGCAAGACTACCTAATATACCTCTCACACCTAGTACCAAGAAGTGAAATGAGCATCAAATAGTATAGTGGTAGTCCAAATCCAAGGGTTGTGTTCCCATCGTGGCAGAGTCCGCCACCGGTCAGCCTTTTGGCAAGCTTTTCCAAGCAAGCCTCCGGCAAGCTGTTCAGGAATAGCAGATGGAAAACACTGTGACTTAGGTGCATTGATGCAAATGCAAATGCAAAGAAACACATAAGTGTAGATAAAATAACATATCATGAGTTCGAGTCAAGTTCTCTAACTCCCCAGCATAGTAGCAAGAAACTGTAGCTCAGCTTTTTTGTGCCCCCTTTCGGAAGTTTGAAAGAAAGCCCTACAGTTCGGACTCCCGCGGTTCTGAATCTAATCTCACAAGTGCAATGTGAAACTGATAAATACCAAAAAGTCCAAATCTGGCAAATCATTTTGGAAAATTGATTTTAAATCAAAAGTACCAAAATTAGACTGCTTTGCCAGATATAGTGTCACCACCTAAATGTTTTATTTTCAAGGAAATTTAGGAAACCCATGACTCGTGCCAAAGGCCACGTGTTCGTCATCACCAAAGTTGCCTCGGCTCGGGAACTTAGGTACGAGAGGGGAAGGTTATGAATTGAGCACCCATGCTTGCCCGATCAAAGACCGGCCTCTACTAATCATGATATGATTTTTATATACATTATGTGTTCTTATTTTGATTATTATGCTAGCTTTACTATGTGATGCGCATAAGCAAGTATAGACTAGTTTGCTCAACTTGGAACAATTCAATTCATGTTTGTTCGTGAAAATGGTTTGAATTTACCACCTCAAGTGGGCTTAAAGTTTGTGGATTTGCCACCAAACATAGTGGGCTTAAAAGTGATTTGCCACTCAATAAAGTGGGCTTAAAACATACATTCATTGAATTGTTCCAATTCAAGCAACAAGCCTTCATCCACAGGCATTTCAAACAGTTTATCAAATAAGCATTTAGCCTCATGGCAAGCATGCTAGACATGGAAACATTCACATTCATACAGGTATGCTAACGCATAAAAAAAACTCACCTAATACTCCAAGCTAGGAAAATAAAGTTAGAAAAACATGCATGATTCCTAACTATACAAAATGTCTAATGCAACACATGCAAAGAATGCAATTAATAGGCTCGGCTACTAATATGGCATACGTGGTAATTTTGATAACATGCGGTTAAACACGTATTCATCAAAGTATTGAAACGACAATGCAGTTTGAATGATGAATCGAGCCCCGGTGCATGGAATACAAAATGAATGGAAGCAAGCATAAAGTATGCTAATTGAAACATGTCCCTAATCTAACCATCAAAAGCAAGTAAATAAAAGGGAGAAAGACATGGGGTTGGAAGACATGCACATTATTACATTATGCTCTCACCAAAGAGAATCCGATTGAATAAACTAAGCTAACTAGCAACTAACTAGGGCTAAACTAATTATGCTAATCTAAGCAAATTAGACTAATTATTACAAGCCAAATGAATAACTAGCTAGGCTAATTAACTAATTATTACAACACTTTTAATTGAATTAACTAGTAAACTAACTAATTAAATTACAACACAAGTGTAAGCAACTAAGAAATTAAACTACACTGCCACTACTCTGCCTCGAGAAGTGGAAGATGCACATGATCGGTTTTTGCCCGAAAAGACCTCTGTTTTGCTCTCGAGAGCCTCTGTTTGCAGAGCTAAACATTTCCAAAACTTGTTTGCTCCACCTTACCAATATTCTGCTGAAGTTTACATCAGTGGCCAAACGACCATGGATGGATGCTGTTGTAGACATCCCATTTTTGACCGTCCTCAAGACTTGGACGTCAGCAATTGAACATTCGGTGATCATCCATGTTTGTGTTCGTCGTGAGTTCCCGGAGGTCTCGGCCACTTGCCTTGCCTCAGGATCTCTCGACTCGACTATTTTGTGTTTGGCTTTGCACCAAACACTTGTGTTTTGCCTTTGAGGGGCAGGGAATGGCTTGTAGGCCATCCCCACACCTCACCGACCATGGCTTGAGGCCACCGGCCAGTGTTTTGTTGCCATCGGCCATATATTTGGCCGGTCGGCACTCTTTGTGGTCGGTCAACCATGTATTTGGCCATTTTGGCATTTTTGGCTGGCCGACCACTGTGCATCTGCTTTTGCAGATATTTTCATGCCAGCTGTGCTAGCTGGCATACACTTTGCACGCCCTCCATACATGTGTATGGAGGGATTTCACTCTTGCTTAGCTTGTTTTCTAAGCTTTGCAAGAGTGATCCTCTATAAAGGGAGGGCCTCTCCTCCCTCTTCTAGGGTTACAAAAAAAGGCTGAGGGGGGCTCTGGTTCTAGGGTTAGCATAGTGTATCTATTTTATCTCTATTTCTCCCTCTCGTTTGCTCTAAGTGTGTGTTTGTCCTTAGTTTTGCACTAGGACACCTACCATTACACCTTACCTTGGTTGTTGAGGCATTAGGGGGTTGTCCTTGAAGTTCTTCAGCTGGTTTGGAGCTAAGAAAGTTGCTGGAGTGATCCTTGTGAAGAAGGTCTTCAAGGGTAAGATTCTTGCCCCTTTTTACCCCATTTTTGCATAGTCTTTTTGCCTACCTTGCTTACTGTTTCAAGCTTAGTGTATAACATATAAAAGTATTTTTTTTACTTTCTTAAAATAGTTGTTTAAGGTTTCTTTGAGCTTTGGGGTTGTTTGACCCCTCTTAGGCCTTGTTAGGCCCTATTTTTGTGTTATTTTGGTGAGCTTCGGGACCACCTTGTTTGGGCCTCCTCACCACTAAAATCTTGAGGGATTTTAGTGGTGAGGATGATGGTTTAAGGTCCTAAGAAGGAGAGGGCCACCCCCCTCTCATTGTTGTCTTCAATATGTGCAATTTTAGCCTCATGTGTGAGCACCATTTTTAAGTGCATGTTGGCCATGTCTTAAGTGTTATTTGTGCTTATTATGTCATGATATAGCACTGTTTTTACTTGGTTTAGACACACCATGCTTGCCTTGCATGCTTGTCTTGTAATGCCGTGAATTGCCTTAACATTTGCTTAGCATTTAGACTACCATGCTCACTTGTTTTGGCTTAGCTTTGTGAAGATTTTTTGCATGTTTTGATGTGCCTAAGGTCTGTTTTTGGTTGTTTTGGTCGACCATGACATGCTTTGTATAGCCACCTTGCATTTTGGCTTGTTAGCCTTAGGTGTGTGAGTGTTGAGCATGCTTTATTTGGCTTGTTTCAGTGGTTTGGCACCATTTGTAGCATTATTTCAGTCCCCATGGTATGCTTGTATGCTTGCATTTGATGCTCCTTTAATGCTTTAAAAGGTTGTAATCTTGTGCTCCATGTTTGTCCTCTTTTGTATGCTTCCATGTGTAGGCCACTTAGATGCCATCTACGTGTGTCCTTAGCATTGTTTAGGTCTGCCTTGGGACTATTCTAAGTCCTCTTAGCCTTGTGAGGCTTGGTTGGCATGGCCATGGTTTAAGCCCCTTGGCTTGCCTTGAGTTTTGGGCATTGTTGCATGCTATGTTTGTCTTGTTTGCTTGGTTTGGCACCGTTTATAACATGATTTCAGAGCTTAATATGCATGCCATTAGTCCATGATTCTCCTCTTTTAAGTGTGCTTAAAAGTTGCTCTTTAATGCCTAAGTGTTAGACCATGTGTGCATGCATGTTTGTATGTGCTTTGGCTTTCATTTCCTTGGCATTTGGCCACTGTTTTGGGCTCATTTGAGAGCTGCCCAAATTGGTATAAGTCCATTGTTTGCATGTTGTCGCATGCTCGCCTTGTGTGTTGTTGTGTGCTTAGCCCATTGCATGTGTTGCATGCTTGAAACACTTTGCATTTGGCATGCATTTCCTTTGCTAAGTTGCTTTGCATGTCTCCATGTTAGTTCCCTCACATGTTGTTGCATGTTTGCCATTAGCATTGTTATTGAACGCCTTGCATGCTTGTTTGCTTAGGTTGAGTGCCTAGTGCACATTACTTGCTTGCATGCTCACGTTGGATGCTTAGCTAACATGTTTAGGTTGCATTTGGCATGCATGTCTTGCCTCTTGATCAAGCGATAGAGGTTGGGCCTTATGTGTTTATTTGGTTTGCATTACATTTGAAATCAAAACGCATAACTTGGCATCTTTGGCCATCACGCATTGGAATGCGCGATTGGTCGTCCGAGGGCCGAGTACCAAACTCCTTTGAGTCATAAATATGATAAGGAGTGTGGCTGGTGCAAACATTGCTTGAAATGCATTGCCATGCCATGTTTTGCCCTGTGCTGCTGTCAAAACAGGTTTCTGCAGGCATACATGGTCGGCCGACCATCTCTACTGCCGACCGGCCAAATATTGATGGTCGAGAGCTCAACCAATGGTCGGTGACCATGCTTCAATGGCCGGTGATGATTCCCCTTGGCCAGTGGTGTTCCACAGTGTTAATAGAGTGTTCCTTGGGACTTGTGCAATTTCTAGAGGAGCAGAGCAGGGTAAACAGATGCAACTTGTACATGGCATTGGATTTCCGGGCAAAGCCAATCCGAGCACGCGTGCATCCCTCTTCCCGAGGCCTTTTACTGCTTTCCTTAGCTTAATTAATTTGTTAATTAATTAGGTGGTCTGTAACTTATTTAATTAGCCTGTAGGTTAATTAATTTGTATATTCTTTTGGTCCCTCCGAGCGAGGGCGAATGTGTAATAAGTGTGGGTGTGTGCGTGTATGTCTTCCAACCCCCACTTCTTTCTCCCTTTTACTTACCTGCTTTTGATGGTTAGTATTAGGGCATTTTTTTAATTTAGCATGCATTATGCTATGCATGCGTGCATTCATTCATTTGTATTGCATGCACCAGGCTCGGTGTATCACGCTAACCGCATAGTATTTCAAATCTAACTTGAATATATGTGATCTGTCGCATTTCACATGCCATCCGTAGATTAGCCGAGCCTATTCTAGTGACATTTTGTATGCGATGCATTAGCCACTTCAACATGAACTAGGGTCATGCATTTGATTACTAACTAGTTTCTGTTTTGGCTTAGAGTACTAGGTAAGCTTTTATGCTTTAGCATTTCGCATGTGTGAATGTTGCCATAATAGCATGTTTACCATGAGGCTATGTGCTTATATGATATAACTGCCTGAATGCCTGTGGGTGAAGGTTGGATTGTTTGAGTTGGAACAGTTCATTGAAATCCGTGTTTTAGCCTACTTGCGAGTAGCAAATTTCAAACCATTTTCAAACAGAACGGCTATGCGATGCTTTTTTTCCAAATTAGGTGATCTAGTCTATACTTGTGTATTGTGCGCATCACATAGTAATTCTAGGCTAATTAACCGGAATAATAACACATAACGTTTTCAAAACTAGATATCATGGTTAGTAGAGGTCGATCTTCGGATCGGGCGAGAGGGGGTGCTCATAGCTGACCTTCCCCAATCGTACCCAAGTTCCCGAACCAAGGCAACTTTGGTGATGACAGACATGTGGCCTTAGGCACGAGTCAGTGTTTCCTAAATTCCCCAAAATAAAATATTTAGGTGGCGGCTCTGTATCTGGCAAAACAGTCCATGTTTGGCACTTCTTTCAAAAAAATCTGTTTTCAAAAACGATTTGCCGGAATTGGACTCTTTGGTTCAGATTTAGAACCGTGACAATTTGAGTCCGAACTGTAGAAGGCAAGAGCCCTCGGGCGCGTCCACAGCTGCCGACCATCTGCCGACCAAAAAGGTGGTCTGCCGGCCATCTATGGTGCACTGCCGGCCACTGGTGCACTGGATCACCATGCTGCAACAGAGTACAAACAGAGCAAAAAGAGGGTTTTTCCAAGGGTTGTCTACACAATTCACCTCTCATTTTCATGGACAAATCCAAGGAGTTGTGAACTTAAACCACAAACCACCAATCTAAGCAACTTCATTGCATGATGGCTTGTGCTTCAAGGTGTGCAAGCTCAATGAATGCAAAACAAGACAATCAAGAACCATCACCCTGTCATGAATGATCAAGGGCAATAAAGACCTAAGAAGCTTCAGACATTCAATCACTTTGAGTATGAAATGTCCCAATTTTCCTTTTGTTCAATTAACGTCCGATTGAACACACCACACACAAGTTATTATCTAGCACAATTTTAGTTCCAACTTATTAATTTCTTATTTTAACTTACCAACCACTACTTAGTCAATTAAGTCCAAAAGGTGAGTTAGAGTCCTCTAATGGAAAGAAGGCTCAAAACACAAGTTGCTTTGGGTATGAAAGAAGTCTCATAGCGTTAGTAAAGAACCCCCAAAGGGATTAAACCATTAAGTATGAAACCTCAATTCCACACTTAGGCAAACAAATGACTTGAAGCAACTTTCAAAGCAAAAAGAAAAACTAAGAAAGAAGAGAGGTTGCAGAGGTGATTAGTGCAGAAATGAAGTGCAAAACAACACCAAAGCATACAATCAACTCAAACAAGAGATGCATAATGGCCTAAAACACCAAGCTTGTGAGGACTATTGCACTACAACTATGTAAAACATGACTCAACTGACCCAAACAACCCAAAACAGAGCTAAAGCAATTTAAAATAGAGGCAAAAATATGCTGGAACAAAGCTACAAAAAGCTAGAAAATCATGTTAACACATGGAGTTAAGTATGATAGCAAACAAAACACAAGGAGGGGAGGCTAACCCCTCCAATTTTGGACTTCAAAACAAGTTTTTTGCCACAAAAAATACTTTGAAAATCAGTGTTTAAAGGCCCAAAAAAAGATAGTTTAAAGATGTGAAACAAATGTGCAAAAGCCTTACAAACATGGAATAAAGAATGGTGAGACACCCCTCTAACCTCAAATGGCTTAAAACATCAATTTCAAGCCATTAAAATGGAGATTTTTACAGCTCAAAGGTAACCCATAAATAGTGGGAAAAGATGGAGAAACAAGTGCACTAAAACAGGTTAAAAAGCAAAAAAAAGTGTTATACCTCTTGAAGCCAAACACCACTTTAGGCACAAATGCAAGCCAAAACCACCTTCAAGAGCTCAATCAAGGCCTCAAAAGACCTCAGCTCAAAGGTGATAACTTTAGGTCAAGGATTGATATGCAAGAGTGTAGTGTATCTAACAACTAAGCACAAAATTTCAAGAGAGTGAGAAATGTAGAGAGAGAATTTTGAGTCTTAAATTTTCCAACCTTCAAACATGAGAGAGGGCCTCCCTATATATAGAAAATATAAATTCTATAAAAGGAGATCCAGCCCTCTACGTGTGGACAGATGCAAGCATCTGTGCAACCAGCTGGCACAAAATATCTACAGAAAACACTGGTGGTCGGCCGGCCATCAGTGATGGTCGGCAAGGCACATCAATGGCAGGTAGACCAAAAACTCTGGCCAACAGCCCTCATAGATGGGCGGCAGGCCACCAAAAACTGCAGGGGAAAAAGACCAAGACATGGTCCAAAAAGAAGACAAAATGGATGCAGGGTTTGAAAGACTCAAACCTGTGGTCTTCTGCTGAAGACTTCGAGCGCTCGGTGAGCAATCAGACTCGTCATCGGATGTACCTGTAAAAATATCCAAGTCTTGAAGGGCCATCAAAAATGGGTTGTCTACACTTAATCATGCTCTTGCACTGTATTTCTTACACTGCCTTTTATCTGTCTGTTCTCATATCACTGTATATCACTGTTCTGATCACAGGAGAACTCTCATTCCATCAAGGGCTATGGAGCCACGTCCGCGAGGGACTGGTATATGGAGCTACCTGTCGGTGTATGCTACATCATTGATGAGGCCAGCTTTGGCTTGTTCTGCACTAGGCTCTCACGCCATATTGTGAGCCGACCACTTCTTGGTGCCTTAGTGAAGCGGTGGTGGGATACCACTAACTCCTCCCACTTCTCCACTGTCGAGGAGATAACGATGACTCCCTACAAGTTCTCCGTGCTCACAAGCGTAGGAGTAGGGGGTGATCCAATCCCCTATGACATGAACATGGGCGAGTGGGAGGCTGCCTGGCTTCACCTGTTAGGAGCATGCCTACCTCTCTTTAGACCAGCCATGGTCCGCTACAGCAGGTTTGCCAAGCACTTCCACGGGAGAGAGCCAGAGACCCTAGAGGAGACTGAGCACTACGCCCAGGGCTTTTTGATGTTCCTCTTCAGTACCACCTTGTTTGCAAACAGGTGGAACACCATAGGACTGTACCTACTGAGCGCTCTGGTGGACTCACCTCAGGTCCGGCTCTATGATTGGGGAGAAGCTGGCCTCGCCACACTGTATGGCTATATGATCTCGACATCCCGCAAGAGGGGAGACAGGGTTGGAGGCTATTGGAGAGCTTGGGAGGTATGCTTTACATTTTCCATCTTTTATTTTTGTGCTTTCTGCTTTGCATATTCTGTACACCGTATACTGCATTCTTTACATCTGTACTTTCTATACACTATACTACACATTCTGCTTTCTGCATTATGTATTCTCTGCATCTATACTTTCTATACACTGTGCTACACATTCTACTTTCTGCATTCTGCATTCTCTTTTATACACTATACTACACATTTTGCATTCTCTGCATCCTCTATATCTATACATTGTATACTTACTATTGCCTTTTCCTTGCAGCTTTGGGTATATGCATATCTCCCGACCCTCACTCCGAAGCCGGAGGTAGAGATGCCCCCCGTTATGCCGTACTCTCATTAGTACGACGGCAGATGCCTGCGGAGGACCCGAGAGACCTTCTCATTCTTCCACCGATACTTCAACACAGTGGCTACGGAAGAGGTAACCCAAACTTACAGTTATTTTTGCTTTGTTAATAATGGACGACAACTAATAATCTGTATATTCCCTATTTACAGATCGCCGGACAACCTTGGGCATTGATGTCGGCTGGAGTTAGAGACCAGTATGCTGAAGCCTAGGGGGCCTCCCATTTTAGGCTTTTGCTGGAGGGCCCGGTTTGTCGAGCAAGGTTCCTTGGTGCGCGGTTCGTGCACTAGACCATGGGTTTGCTTGAGCCGGTAGTTCCCATGATGCCTCCAGCATTTATGAGGGCTACGGAGAGCCTCTTTTTCCAAGCGATGATCTCGTTCATGGAGGGCTTGGATGCCGACTACTTCCGCGGGGAGAGAGATTATTTGACATTCATCCAGACACATCTCATGCCTCCTTTGTCGGGTGCTCATACAAGCAGAGCAGCAGCTGTCCCCAAGACAGGTAGGACCCGAGCGACGAGGGCCAGGACTGGAGAGGTCCCTCCCGCTGGACAGGTCACTGGTTGGCTAAAGATCCTGACCATGCTGACATGCTAAAGGCTGGCCAGGACGTCCTACCAGATTCCGATCAAGTAGGCAGAGGCCGGGCACAGATACGTCTGAGCTCACAATGCACATCCGGTATGCACTACATTTTCTTCAGTTTTCCATTTTCTTTCTGATATTTGTTCCTTCCTGATATTAATCATTCCCAATACATTTACAAACACCCTCGGGGTATACTGAGGGACTGCTCGAGCTAGTAGCATCGTTCAAGAGCATGATACTGAGGAGGGAGGCACTGCTTAGTCTTCATGGCATTCAGGTATTCTTCCCCTATTTTCTGCCATTATTTCAGCATTTTCCGTACTGTTATGCATATCATTCTCACTGAGGCACGGATACTCATATCACGGCATGCATTTTGCCCCTTGTCACATTACACTGATATGCTACACTGACACACTATACTATAGTTATACTGTATCTGGCTCATTGCATTCCACTACTTTCATCATACTACATTTGTAACTATACATTGTATCTGATATGCTATTACTATATCTTTTCAGGTTCCAGCCATACCGAGAGCACTAGTGACGGCGACTTCACCTGCACCACCACCACCTTCTCCAGCAATAGAGGGGAGAGAGAGACAGGCCCCAGCACGCAACTGAGAGGAGCGTCGTGGTTGAGGCCGAAGGAGCCGCTCGAAGCCAGTGTTGAGTGATAACGATGTTTAGACCAGTGGCTCCGGGGAGGCAGTGAGTCTGCAGTCTGAGTCCTCCGAGAGTGGAGATGGCAGTGGCTTGAGATCTGAGAGTGGAGGTGATACTGAGTCAGGCTCTAGAGCAGAGAGCGGCGATGATTCCGGTTCTGGCTCGGCATCTGAGTCAGATAGCGGAGCCAATGGCGACAGTGTGCCAAAGTCTTCTCCTCTGAGGAAGAGGACGAAAAGGACCTCTAAAGCATGAGGCTACTGACGCTAATTTATTGTATTTTTGCTTTGTTTCTTTTGTTAGTAGCATTAGCACATGTATAACTTAGGAAGTTCTGTTTTGCTTTAAAACTTTGTACTCCACTTTTGTAAAAACTCATGATCGGAATAAAAACTTGAGGTTTTTATGAAAAAATGTGTTGTCATTTTTGCATTATGAGCACCATACATGCATGAAATGGACAGGGAATTGAAAAGGCCAAGAATGCTTGATTGAAACAAAATGCTTAAATCGAGTAATGAACCAACCAACAACCGAAACACAAAATGCAATATACAACTCGATAAACAAAACAACTCAAATACAACTCGACAAACTTGCCAAAACTAAAAGGACTCAAAACAAGACCTTAAAACACACAAAGAGTAGAACAAAACACATACTTCTAGCACTGGTCAGCCCTGAAAGGAAGGGTGCTGGCCAGAGGAGAAAGGCTACCGACCACCAAAAGTGGCCTGCCGGCCATCAATGTGGCCTGCTGGCCACCAATGTGCAAAACCTCTAGATTGTTGACAGTTGGCTTCCACTCACCGCCTTATCTTCTACAAAATATTGAGCTTCGTGTTTTCTTCATTTCAGCTGCAAATTCTTCACAAATGGAGCCATTTTTCGCCGAAAAACTCTTAGATTGGATTGCAACTTTAGATGGCAAGGAGAAGGTGAATTTTCAGGGTTTCGGCATAAATGCTCTTTTCCCTCTAAGCCGTTCTCTGCTTTGTTTTCCGTTCCTCCATGCTGCGGCTAGATACTAGAACCCGATTACACATGTCTTTAGCTTCGGGGGGGACAAGAGATATGCCCGATAATTGAAGAATTTCAGGTGCCAATGGAATCCCGGCGCGATGAGGAAATCATACCTCAGCCCCGCTTCGGCCACATCCAAGCTTTGGAACGGATGTGCGGGCTCACTCTACACGAGGCTCAATCTTTGGTCCATAATGGAGAGCTGGATATTCCCAATTTGATTCATCGATTTTCTGACGTCGGTGACCGTGGCGACCTTCTTTGGCGGAGTTTTCGGCAACATGCCCTTTGCTTATGTATGCTGGCTCATTTCCTTCTTGCCCCTAGTTTCGGAGGGTCTAGAATTTGACTGATCGAAGTGGCACAAGGCCTGAAAAAAGGCAAGAGTTGCATTGGTTTGGTGCTGGCCGAGACTTTGATGTGCTTAGACTCCTTCCATCGGCGAGAGACTGCCAAATTTGCAGGGAGTCCGCTACTTCTACAGGTATTGATTCCTGCCCTTTCTCATATGTGTTCCTCACATCGCTCGGCACTCACGCGCTATTTTTCTCTCAAGGCCCTTTTCTCACTTTTCTCTCAACATAAACCTCTCTATTCTTTAATCTCTCCTTTCTTTCATCCCTCCCCAGGTGTCGCTTATGGACAAGTTGAAGGTAGTGGACTCTTGCCCTGCATACTCAGCTCGAGCATACTTCTTTTGCCAACAACTAGTGGATTTCCCTAAAGAGGAGTGGTGGTGCCACTGGATGTGCAACAGGTCTGCTGCTGACATTGTTTGGCGTTGCCCCTGGCATAATCTGACCGAAATGAGCTACAGCATGACTCGACAACTCAGCATTCAGCTAATCGGCCTTACACCCTATATATTCTATTTCCCTTTCTAGTTCAAACGTCAGTTTGGACATGACCAGACTCGCCTAGAGGAGGGGGTAGAGTACTCAGTTTTATTCCCTATCCGAGGTTCACACTTGGCTAGGTACCTCACTGCTCGGAGGACAAGAGAGCTTTTGGCCCCTGCCCCTAGTTTCAGTTGCGCCCTTTCTGGCGAGTGCCTGGCTTGGCTCGAGAATGGGGCACAAACCGGGCCCATTTTGGCATTAGAAGCTTCCACAAGCATGAGCGGGGGAAGCTGGCACACCTGACTCATCTATACCCCTAGTTTATTACTTTGATCTTAGTTTTCAAGTTTTTTTAATGTAATAAAAGTAACTTTAATTTTTATGGAGAGTTAGAGAACTTTGTATTGAAATCAATTAAATTAAAGTTGTGAGCACTGAAAGTTTTCCTTTTGGTCCACAAATGGTCTAAGTTGTAAAAGGCAAATTCGAGCAAAAATCAACTTTTATCAAAACTTTTCAAAACCATTTTCAATAAGGATCACCACTTGACATGCATGGAATCAATCCTCGAGATGTACAACCTGTAGACACCCCATTTTTGATCGTCCTCAAGACTTGGACGTCACCGTTGGAACACTCGGTGATTATCCATGTTTGTGTTCATTTGGAGTTCCCGGAGGTTTCGGCCACGCGCCTTGCCTCAGGATCTCCGAACTCGACCGTTTTGTGTCTGGTTTTGCACCAAACACTTATGTTTTGCCTTGGAGGGGCAGGGAATGCCTTGTGAGGCATCCCCACACATCACCGGCCGTGGCTTGAGGCCACCGGCTGTTGTTTGTGTCCATCGGCCATATATTTGGCCAACCAAGACTTTTTTGGCCAACCGCCATCAATTTTGTCAAATTGACAATTTTGGCCCCCCGACTCCTGTTCACCTGCTTTTAGCAGATATTTTGTGCCAGCTGTGATAGCTGGCACCCACCCCATTCCCCTCCATACACGTGTATGGAGGGATTTCCCTCTTGAATGGCTTGTTTTGGAAGCCTTACAAGAGGGAATTGCCTGTATAGGAGAGCTTCCTCTCTTGGCATTAGGGTTAGATTTTTTAGATAGCTTTTGTAAAGCTTGAGTTCTAGGGTTAGGGTTTGATACATATTCTATCTCTATAAGTGTGTGTTTTGTCCCACTTTTGCTCACAAACACACACTAACACACCATCTCTTGGACTTGAGACCCTTGGAGGGTTGTTTTAGTGTTTTGGAGCTGGATTTAAGCCAAGGAAGACTGTTGGAGCATTGTTTGTGAAGGAGGGCTTCAAGGGTAAGAAACTTCCCTTTTATTCCCCATTTTTGCATTGCTTTTCTACCTATCTTAGAACTGTTTTTGTGCTTAGTGTATAATACAAAAAAGTTCTATTTTTTAGCCCTCTTGATTGTTTGTTAAGAGTGTTTTGTGGTTTGGGTTTGTTTGACCACCCTTAGGCCTTGAGGGGCCCCATTTTGTGCCATTTTTGGTGAGCTCCGAGACTTTGGTGCTTGGCCCTCCTCACCACTGAAATCTTGAGGGATTTTAGTGGTGAGGATGGTGCCTTGAAGTCTCAAGAAGGAGAGGGCCACCCCCTCTCCTTGTTGTCCTTGAAAAGGGCACTCTTTTGCCTCTTGAGGGAGCATCATGCTTGAGTGTTTGTTGATCATGCCTTGGCTGCATTTCATGCTTATATTGCCATAATATAACATTGTTGTGTGTTGGTTTTGGTACACCATGCATGCTTAGCATACCTACCATGTAATGCCTTGTTATTGCCTTAATATGCCTTAGGTTGTTAGCCTTCATTCTAGCATGTTTTAGGCTTAACCTTGTGAAGGTTTTGTGTTCATTTTGCCATGTATTAGGTCTGTCCATAGTTGCTTGGGTCGATCTTGGCATGCTTAGTATAGCTCCTTTGTATTTGAGCTTGTATACTTCAAGTAGGTAAATGTGTAGCATGCATTGCTTGCATTAATTTAGTGGTTTGGAACCACTTAGCACATCATTTCAGTCCCTTTGACATGCTCATATGCTTGCCTTGGATGTCTCTTTGAAGCTTTGAAAGCTTGTCTTGTATGCCCTATGTTTTGACCATTGTGCATGCCTTTGAATTCAAACCATTTAGATGTCATTTAAGTGGTCTTTTGGCCTTGTTTTAACATGCTAAAAATCTTTTTTTTTTTAGTTGTTTAATGCATGCCATGTTTGCCTTGCTAAGTGTAGTTCAATGCATCATTAGCTTGTTTTGAATTCTTGGCTATTTTGCATGCTTTGCTTGCTTTGTTAGTTGGTTTGGCACCTCCTATAGCATGATTTCAAAGCTTTATTTGCATGCCATTAGTCCATATTTGTCCCTTTTAAATGTGTTTAAAAGTTGCTTCATTATGCTTAAGTCTTGAACCATGTATCTATGTGTGTTTGCATGAGCATTCGCCTTCATGAACTTAGCATTTTGGCCACTGTTTTAGGCCTAATTAGGGCTACCTAAATCATGTTTAAGTCCATATTTTCATTAGTTTGCATTGCCTCATGCTTGCTTGTATGCTTGCATAAGTGCCTTGCCATGCCATGTTGCATCCTTAGCTTGCATGCCTAGGTTGCATTGCATCTTGCATGCATGCTTTGTCCCTTGATTAGTGATAGGGATTGGGCTTTGGTTTGTTTGTTTGTATTGCATTTCATTTGAAATGAAAGATGCACACTTGGCCTCTTGGGCCATCACGCATTCAAATGCGCGATTGGTGGTCCAAGAACCAAGGACCATGCCCCTTTGAGTTGTACACATGATAAGAGGCTTGGTTGGTGCATACATTGCTTGAATTGTATTGCCATGCTATGCCTTGCCCTCTGCTGCTGTGAGTTGCAGGTTCTGCAGGAAATTTTTGCCGACCGGCAATATTTAGTGCCGACCGGCAATGTATTGGTGGCCGATAGCCTCATTTCCAGCCGATGGCCATATCTAGCTGCCGGTGGCTATTCTACTCAGCCGGTGGTGTCCCCCAATGTCCAGAGAGGCATCTCTGAGACTTTGGCAGTCTTCAGAAGGGCAGAGCAGGGAAAACAGAGGCAATCTATGCATGGCAGTGCAATTCCGAGCAGGACCCGAGCATGCGTTGCATCAGGCTCTCCTCCCGAGGCGGTTTACTGTTTTTCCTAGTTCAGTTAGTTGTTAACTAATAATGCAATTTGTAATATTTAATTAGCTTGCGTAGTTAATTAATTTGTATTATTCTTTTGGTCCCTCCGAGCGAGGGCGAATCTGTAATAAGTGTGGGTGCGTGTGTGTGCATGTCTTCCAATCCCCACTTCTTTCTTCCCCTTTTATTTACCTGCTTATGATGGTAGATTAGGGCACATCTAAATTAGCATACCTTATGCTATGCATGCGTGCATCCATGCATTTGTCTTGCACGCACCAGGCTCGGTACATCATACAAACTGCATTGTATTTTCAATTCGAAATTGAATACGTGATAGTTGTAGCATTTCACATGCCATTTTAGGGTTAGCCGAGCCTACTCTAACTGCATCCTTGCATGTGTTGCATTAGTCACTTAACATGAACTAGGACATGCATATTTGCTAACTAGTTTATTGTTTTGGCATGGAGTACAATGTAAGTATTTATGCTTCAGCATCTCGCATGCGTGTGAATGTTAACATGACAGTATGATTACCATGTGGCTAAGTGCTTATATGAGATAAACTGCCTGATTGCCTGTGGGTGAAGGTTGGATTGTTTGAGTTGGAAAAACTCATTTAAATCCGTGTTTTAGCCTACTTGCGAGTAGCAAATTCCAAAGCATTTTCAAAACAAACGGATATGCAACGCTTGTTTCCAAATTAGGCAATCTAGTCTATACTTGTTTGCTGTGCGCATAACATAGTAAATCTAGGCTAATAACCGCAATAAGAACATATAACGTTTTCAAAACAAAATATCACGGTTAGTAGAGGCCGGTCTTCGGACCGGGCGAAAGGGGGTGCTCATAGCTGACCTTCCCCGATCGTACCCAAGCTCCCGAGCCAAGATAACTTTGGTGATGACGGACACGTGGCCTTTGGCACCGAGTCAGGGTTTCCTAAATTTCCCCATTAAAAAATATTTAGGTGGCGACTCTGTATCTGGCAAAGCAGTCCATATTTGGCACTTCTTTTCAAAATCTGTTTTTTAAAACGATTTGCCAGAGTTGGACTCTTTGGTTCAGATTAAGAACCACAACAAACAAAAAGGGAGTCCGAACCGTAGAGCGAAGCCCACGGGCGTGTCTACACAACCCCGAATCCAAAGATCACAAATTGCCCCTTGATTGAATAGCACTGCTCAACATTGTAGCTAGCTCGTCTCCTTAGAGTAAAGATCACAACTGACCTCTCAAATGAAGAACAAACAAAGATGATCTGATTAGACAAATGGACAGGATAGTTGATTTGGAGGTGTTTACGGCCGGACTTCAGGATGAAGTTGCCTACGTATCCCAAAGAAGGGAATCAGGCCTTACATAGTTCAGTTCAGGTTCACTCGAGTATTAACACTCTCCTTTTGCACTCTAACTTTTGCCTAGGTCGCCCTTCTGGGTTTTCGGCCTAGCAAGCCTCTCAGGGATAATATTTCTTTAACTTGTCCATGTTGATCGGTTAGGAGAATTCTAGGCCATCCAGGTCCATGAGAATAACCTCCACCCGACTAGATAGTTTAATGATGTAAGGACCAGTCCAATTGGGTCTGAACTTGGCCCTAGGGTCATGGATGGGAGCTCGATTGTCTTTCAGCACCAAATCCCCCTCTTTGAGATTCCTGGACTTAACCTTCTTGTTAAAAGCCCTAGCAATCCTACGTTGATAACCCTGAACATGGTACAATGCTTTCAGCCTTCTTTCATCAAACAACATCACTTCTTCAAACCTACTCTACTGCCAATCCACCTCTACTATTTAACATTCAGCCATAACTCGCAGGGACGGGACATCTATTTCGATTAGCAGAACAACTTCCATCCCATAGACAAGAGAGTAAGGAGTTGCCCCAGTAAACGCCTGGATTGAAGTTCTGTGGCCCCAGAGTGCGAATGGCAATTTGTTTGGCTATTCCCCATAGGTCTCAACTATTTTTTGTGAAATATGCTTGATGTTCTTCTTGGTGGCCTCAACAGCTTCGCTGGGTTGCGGCTGGTATGTAGATGACTTATGGAAAACCACATTGTATTTCTCCAACAAGTCTATCACTTCTTTCTTGAAATGTGAGCCATTATCTGAAATGATCTCGTATGGAACCCCATAACGGCAAATGATATTGTTTAAGATGAACTTAGCCACATGCGCTGCTTTCAACACTGCATAGGACTGAGCTTCCACCCACTTCATGAAGTAATCAATTGCCACCATAATGTATTCATACCCTTTCAACCCTTTTGGTGTGAATGCGCTGATGACGTCAATTCCCCAGACTGAGAAAGGCCATGGTGAAGTCATGTTATACAGCTTCAACAGCGGAATGTTCATGCGAATAGCATGAATTTGGCATTTGTGGCATCGGCAAACAAAACCAATACAATCCTCCTCCATAGTAGACCAGAAGTAACCTTGCTTGTGAATCTTCTAGGCCAACATTATTCCGTTCATGTGCGCTTCGTACTGTCCCCCATGGATGGCCTCCATCAGGCGCTTTGATTCCTCTGCTTCGACACACAACTTGTGCATTCCCAGATGACCTCTCTTGTACAGTTTACCTACACAGATGATAAATTGAACGGCCATCCACCGTATTGCCCTTTTGTCTTTGGTATTTGCTCCTAGTGGATATGCCTACTTTTCCAAGAAGTTCCAGATATCATAGTACCAAAGGTTTTGATCTTACGCTTCATCTATTACGACAATAATTTCATAGGCCGGCGTATATCTCTGCTTAATGATGATCGGACGCATCCGAACTCCAAGCGAGATATCTATCATAGAAGATAGAGTTGATAAGGCGTCAGTAAACCTGTTGTTCTCTCTTAGTAGATATGTGAAAGTCAGCTTTCAAAACCTAGGAATCAGAACGTCCAGGGTCTGATGATAGATCTTCATCATTTTTTCTTTGGCCTTCCAGCCTCCTTTCACTTAAGACACAACTAGATTCGAGTCCCTGATTATGTCCAACCTTTTTGCCCCTAGTTCCAGGGCGCCTTCCAAACCAGCGATACACACCTCATAGTCTGCTTCATTATTGGATACCTTGAATTGGAGTTTGAAGGATAAAGGTATATGGGAATTGTCAGGTGCTATCAGCAACACACCTATCCCATAACTGTATTGATTAGATGCTCTGTCAAAGTACATTGTCCAAATCTCTTCCTCGACTTGCAGAATGGCTTCATCTGGGAACAGGTATTATACCGCTTCATCCCCTTTCACTGGGTGATCTGCCAAGAACTCCACTACTGCTCTCCCCTTGACCGACTTGCGAGTGACATACTTCAGATCAAATTCAGAGCAAAGAAGCAGCCAACGAGCTAGCCTACCTGTAAGCGCTGGTTTCTCGAAGAGATATTTGATGAGATCTAATGTCAAAGCCAGAATTACAGAGTGAGCTAACAAGTAGTGCCTCAACTTCCTTGTAGCCTATACCAAGGCTAAGCAAGCTCTCTCTAGTGGGGTGTATTGGGTCTCATAATCCAGCATTTTCTTGCTCAAGTAGTAGATGGCTTTCTCCACCCTATCCTCAGATTGCTCACCCTATCCTTAGATTCCTGAGCAAGCATGCATCCCATCGTTGTGTCCGTTACTGACAGATACAAAATCAAAGGTTTCCCTGGCTCTGATGGCGACAACACAGGTGGATTCTGAAGGTACTGCTTGATCTCCTCGAAAGCGAATTGACACCGATCATCCCATCGGAACTTCTTTCCTTTCTTCAAGAGACCAAATAGTCATTCACAAGTCAAGGTTAATTTGGAGATAAACCGTCTTCTGAATTGCACTTTACCCAGAAAGCCTCGCACCTCCTTTTTAGTCCTTGGTGGTGGAATTTCTAGGATGGCCTTGATTTTGGAAGGATCTACCTCGATTCCCCTCTATGTGATCAAGAAACCCGGCATTTTCCCTGCTATTACGCCAAAAGTACACTTCTACGGATTCAACCTCAATCTATATTCTCTAATCCGTTGAAAGAATTTCTTCAAGGTGATGTAGTGGCCCTCTCTTTCTTTGGACTTGCAATCATATCGTCCACGTACACCTCGACCTCTTTATGGATCATATCATGCAGAATAGTTGTTGCAGCCCTTTGATAGGTAGTCCCAGCATTTTTCAACCCAAACGGCATCGCCCTATAACAGTAGGTTCCCCACGGCGTAGTGAAGGAAGTTTTCTCTCTGTCCTTGGGTGCCATCAGAATCTAGTTATACTCAGAAAATCATCCATTAAGGAGATCAATGCATGGCCCGCGATGAAATCCACTAATTCATTGATGTGCAGTAGAGGAAAGTCGTCCTTCGGACTGGCTCTGTTAAGATCTCTGAAGTCCACACACACCTGAATTCTGCCATCTTTCTTCTGCACTGGGACGATATTGGCCAACCAAGTGAGATACTCAGATACTAGCAAAAATCCTACCCCAATCTGTTTAGTAACTTTTTCCTTAATCTTCAAAGCCCAATCTGGGCGTATTGTCCGCAACTTTTGCTTGATGGGTCAGGCCTCGGGGTCAAGAGAGATCCGATGCTATACAATCTCAGGATCGATTACAGGCATGTCTTCGTAGGACCACGCGAAAACATCTTTGAAATCTTTTAATAAAACGACTATGCTCTCGCGCTCCTCCGAAGACAACGTGGACCCGATCTGGACCAGACGCAGATCCTTCTCAATATCCACATTAAAGCCAATGATTTCTTCAGCAAGGGGTTTTGCAAACCTCTCCTCCTCTCGATTAATCAAGTTTTTCAAAAGCAAAGGAATTCTTTCCTCATCGTTTTCATTAAAATTTTGAAAGTCCTCATCAATGCAACAAACAAGCAGCACAGAGAAATACTCAGAATCTATAATGGCATTCTCATTCATAAAGTCTAGCTCATCCAGCTCTTCAGTTACAACCAACTCAAAAGTAAAAGAAAAGGACGACCTGGACAAGACCTTGGCATCTGGGTTATCACCCCCAGGAATACCATAATAGACTCAGAAGAACCAGAATCTGATTCCGACTCTGCAGACTCTGTGCAATTAGATTCTGGTTCACTACCTGACTCAAAACTACAAAGGTAGCCCTCCTACAGCTGCCAAACGAGATATGGTGCTTCAGATGCATCCAAAATGCTAGTAGAAGTGTTCACACCAGGTTGGTCCCCGATCATGGAGATGGTCAGTTTATCTCCCAGGCTCTCTATGTCAGTCGAAGGATCTAAAAGGAGACATGCCAATGCTGCTCCTACTCCGAGCTCGCTGTTGTCCGAGTCATTTTCCATGCTCTTCTTAGCTTTAGCAGTCAGTTCAACCCTTTCCTCTATATCACTATCTTGCAGTTGCAAGTCGAAGAAAATTTCGAGGCCAAGAACACGCTGCTTCTTAGAATTCAACCAAGGCTCGTGAAAGCCACAAAGTGGGAAGTCTTCACCCTCCCAAACAAAATAACCATTCAAGGTTCCCCGGATCAGTCTGTGAACAAGCTTATAGCACTTTTCGATTTGCTTAGCTTTGGCTCTGTCTGCCATCTCTTTCCCTTTCCTAACCCAATCCTCTTTGGTGGATATATAGCCAAGACCAAAGGCATGTGGATTATGTGGCACATCGCCCAGTGCTGTGATGCCCCCTTCTGGCCACTTCTTCCCAACCCCATTCCTAGCACATGTAGAAGCTTGTTCATGAAATAGATTGATTGGGCACTAACATACAAGCCCTCATTTGCTGCCAAGATAGTTTGCACTGCTCGGGCCTCAGCTAGAGTGAACCCTAAAAGGAAAATATCCTCCTTGCCATGAACAATTTCCAGCACAGGTGTAGTTACCTCTAGCGGAGGATGTATGAAGGAGTTCTGGAACACAATAGCCACCATTTTCCCATGAGGGTATTTTAGCATTTGGTGGAGGATAGAAGAGACAGCTTTCACCTGGTGCAACCAAGGCCTCTCTAACAATAAATTGAAAGTGGCCGGCACATCCAGGAGATGGAATTCAATAGCTGGGCCCACTTGAACTCTGATCTGTACTGTACCCATCACCTCCCTGCTCGTATTGTCGTACGCCCAAATCACCTAGACTGTAGGCACGAAATCTGCTAGTTTCAGGCTAATGGCATACGTTGTACGCGACGAACAAACATTGATAGCTGACCCGGTGTTGACTAACACCACTGGCACCCACTTTTCTCTGCACTCCATTAATATGTACAGAGGTTTGTTGTGTGTTGAGCCTTCCGGCGGCAATGCCTTGTCTCAAAAGGTTAAGGTTGGCACGGCGCCTCCTAGAAAGACTAGCCCCACAAGTTGTTCAAGAGTCATATCAATGGACAATTTGGCCCTGTCCATCGTTGATAGTACAGCCTGTCGATGCACCCGTGAAGCCATGAGCAGCCCCCAGATTGAAATATCGGCTTGAATTTTCTTTAACTGCTTCAGCACTGCCTCTTCTTCCAACTGCTCTTCTTTTTGTTTTTCAATCTCTTTATCTTTCCCAAAGGCCTCGGCCTGGTCCAAGTGCGGGGGTTTGAAATATTGCTCACTTCTCATCATGTGGTCAATCTCTTCAGAGTACCAAGTATGATCTAGCAGGGACTCATCACAATCCTCGTCAGTGTGGGCCAGAAACAGATTCTCATCCTCCTACCGTGCACTTCCGGCAGCCAACAAATAATTTTCCGGTTCCAGTCTGATCATTCTCACATCATGAACATCCCCCGTAGGGTTATTTCAGTTTCCCATTTGTCTTGATCCCTTTCTTGCACAAACCGCTTCAACGTGGTTTCTTGTTCTGTATCCGCGATACTCACGGCGCCCAGTTCCTGAGCTAAATTCTTGATGCCGGTACTCTCCAGCAGTTTTCCCTTTTCCTCGGCCATTCAGACCACTGCAGCTATTCTTGCTTCCTTTTCTTCAGGTTTTGGTTCAGTTCCTTCCTTTCGGTTAGGTTCATCACTAAGCCACCCGGAGTTGTCTATTAACCCATTTAGATCCAACCAGTCAATCTGCAAGTCCTCCCGATCTTGCTCGTCATAGAACTACAGATTGTCTAAGTCCTCCTCCAGCTCCACTAGATCATCCAAACCTTGACTTGGGCCATCATCCCGAACCACATTGACCTCCACTATTGTTGGCAATGCCACTTCAAGCTTGGTTTGATCAACTGGCACAATGTAATAGCACGGGTCATGTATTCCCTCAGTTAAATCCTTAAAGCACTTGAGCAATAGACCCTTCTTCTATCTCTGTCACCAGCACAAGTTCAAGTTGAAATGTGGATCATGCACAAGTCTGTGCTTTCAGGAATGAACACAGCCAGTTTAGGTAGGTGGAAAGGGGTAATGTATACACTGGGGTCGTATGGGAGGGCTAGTGTATGTATTAGGTTTAGGTTCCGAGGTGGGGGAACTTGATTGTGGGCCGGGAGAGGGTTGGTGGTTACGTTTGGATTTTGGGGTGGTGCTACCACCTTGTTGTCAATGAGATCTTGAATCTCATAACGTAGCCTGAAGCATTGGTCGGTGTCGTGACCGTGCTCCTGGTGAAAAACACAGTATTTGGCTGGGTTGTGTTTAGGTGGGAGGAGAACGGGTAGTGGGCGAGGCTCCAACGACTTAAGATGCCCCTTTTTTATCAGCACCCTCAGGGCTTGGGATAAAGGCATATAGATTGGGGTGAAGACCCATTGAGATCGGGCCTGGCTGTTTGAGGATTGTGGAGTTGTGCTAGCAAATAGGTTGGCGGTCTTGGCTGCAGTGGTGACAACATTCACATCAGATGGCCGCACAGTTGTGCTTCCACTAGTGGTTGAATTGGAACTGCGTGCAAAAGGCCTCTTGGCCTGCTCCTTCTCATCGTTTATCAACCCTTGTTTCATTGCATCTTCAATCTGAACTCCTATCTCATGGAGCTCAGTGAATGTGAACAATGGTAAGACAATCATCTTCTATAGTAATTTTCCTTGCAGATTATGGACCACCATCCTAATTTGATCTTTCTCGGATGACCTGGTAGTCATCATCGAAGCCTTGGCCCTCCACCTTGTTACAAAGTTTGAGAAGCCCTCCTTTGGCTCCTGATGGGTTGCCTCAAGATCATGGGTTGTGATCTCGATCTGGGTATTGTATGAGTATTATGCGATGAAGGCCTCAACCATTTCCTCACAGCTTCGCTTCACAGAGTCCTCCAGTTTTGCATACTAGACAGTCGCTACTCTTGACAAGGTCCGGCCAAAAAACGACATCTTTTGAAGTCTAGTGAGGCCCATTGGCCGCAGGATATCGGAGAACAACTGCAAATGAACCATAGGATCTTCAGAGCCATCAAACCGATCTATGTGTGGCATTTTAAACCATTCTGGAAAAGTTACTGCGGAGTCGGTGTATCCATCTTCAATGTCGGGGATTGAGTTCACACCTTGTGCTCGTTTGAGAAGCTTCTCTAGCTTGTTGACCTTTAGTACGGTTGGGTCAACTTCATATTCAAATGGTGCCTCTGTTTGTTACACTGGTGCCTTAGAGGCTTGTGGTGGGATAAGGTCTACTGGGTTGTCCTGATTCTCACCCTAGGCATTAGCAGTAATTCCGGGTGCTGGGATACCCGCTGGAGGTGCATGAGATGCAGAAATAGCTGTCAGCTACGGTTGCTGTTGCTATAGCCTATTTATCACTTTAGCTTGGTGGGCTGTAACTTCAGCTTGGCGAGCAGCAACTTGCTGCATGGTTCCCACTATTTGTTGGAGATGATCGATCAAGTCCTCCATGCTGACCGGGGGATATTGTGCCATTGGAATTGGCGAGTAATCTCTTACTGGACTGGATGTAGAAGACTGTCCCTGACTAGATGCAGGTGATTGCTGAACTAGTGAATTATGCCTAACCCTCCTCTATCTAGTAACTGGTGGGAGCAAAGCAAACGCAGGCTATCCCCTAACAAGATCCCCGGATCTGCAAAGTCTCCTAACATGGGTCTAGAGTGCTTGTAACGCCCCGAAATAACCCAACATAGATTTGATACATTAACCAACATTCATTAAGGGACGCGATAGATCTCCAACATTTTCATCATTAATCAATAAAGTGCGTACAAAAGTTCTACATGCGAATTATACGTTCAACGGTATGAAAACACATGAATCTATAACATGCAGAGGATTACATCCCAAAAATAAATAAAATGCCCTTAAGGGCTTACATATTCCAAGGCTTGAGCCCGGTTACACGAAAATGGTTTCATGAACCTATACATTTAAGCCCGTGGGTAGCAAATAATTGCACAACAAAAATAGAGTCATATTCTCTTCACAAAATATGTCCACGCCCTCAACTCAGCGGGATCACCACATCTTTTCCTGCACCAAATCCCATAGGGGTAAGTATAAAGCCCAGTAGAGAATCCTTACAAAGTATATACAGTTATGCAAACTTCCAATGTTAAATGCAAATGCAAATGCCATGCAATGCCATTTTAAAGAAAATTTCATTACACGCTTTGCTTGAAAATCACTATGTTTCAATAACAGTTTGCAGTCTCAACAATTCTGAAACTTCCAATTTTAATCAATAGGGGCGGTAAATATGACTCAGGTAATCCCTAGGTTGGTGTCTGTAAGTAGGCTCAACAAGCACTACCAAAAACCCCACTTTACCGGTTGCTAACCGAAAGGGAAATGGTACCTCCTCCGCGCGTGTTTTCGATCTTTCACCCTGGACACTCAGGTGAACTTATCAATTTATCCACACCTCCTAACCAGACTTGCCATCGTATTTACCCCTTAAACATTTCCATGATTTCGTTCACATCATTCATTTTTAATGAAAGTTTCAATTCCCAATCTAATGTTTATGACATGCAAGATGTAAGAGAAGCCAATGCAACCATTTAATGCTAGAAATGCCAATACAATCATGCCAAAAGCTAAACACCAATTTTGTAATAATCAATTGAATGAAAATGCAATACAATAATCATCATCAGCATGTAACATTTCTCCATCATCGATCTTCCTCAACATTGACTTCTTGTAATCAAACTTTCCACTCCACTTTCAACAATATCAAGCATGATACCCACCATTTTGTTTTAATTCAACAACACTAAATACTTTTAACATTTCATGAATTTCATCATTTCTACAATGGCGAATATATATATACATATATACATATATTCTATTTCGTTCTTCCCTTATGACATATCAACAATTTTTGCCTATTTCATAGGCTCTCATCTCATCTTAATAAACTTTCGGTTTTTTGCCAAGATTAGGCATCTCTTCACTTTTTTGAAAGAACTCACACACATAAACATCCTTTCCCACATAATGGAGGTGAAAGCCTCAAGGATCAACTTACAAACATTTGAGATTTAAACCCTCTTTTAAAAAATCTCTACATTCTTGAGCCAAAATCAAACTTTCAAAATAACTTCAAGAGAACTTTAAAATCAACATCAATCTCGCAAAACATGTATATATAACTCAAGGAAGTCCCTACCTCAAGTTTTGGAGAAGATGAGAGAAGAAACCCTAGAAATCAAAAGTTGTAGAAAGTTGATCTCCACCAAACAAAGTGAGGTTCTTGCTTTGCTCTCCAAGGTTTGTGAAAGATGATAGATCAAAACCCCATGGATTTGTAAGAAATCAAGGTTCTTGGGTGTTTGGTAGAGGTTTTTAGAGAGAAGGAGGAGCAAAATGCATTTTTAGAGTGAAAAGAAAATGTTAAAAATTGATATACATTTAGCCCCAAAGAGGAAAAAAAAAAAACAGAGATTTCGGACTGCTCGCGCCCCGCACATGCGGCCTTCCCATGCCGCACCTCCTCCAGCACCTACATATATTGCAGTGTGTTGTCCCAAACATCCCCTGAATTCCGCACGTGCGGCCTCACCTCCCGCATGTGCGGCTCAAGGCCCCGCACGTGCAGCCCTGGTTCCATAACCCAGAATTTTCTCAACTCAGTTCTAGGCACTTCAGACCTGACCCCACACTCTCCGAAACAAGTGAAAATCAACACCAAACAAACAAGAATAAGAATTCATTTAGGGAACAACTTCCGGACACCACAAACATAAAGTTAAATGAAGGTAAGGTGAGGAAAAGCAAAACCGGTCATCACAGTGCTCAGGGGATGTCCGAACTGTCCGAAGCAATTGTGATAAACTACCTAGCAAAAAAAATAAAGCGAACAGGAAAGCAAAAATCAGAAACTGCACAGCACCTCAGCTCGGATGTAAACAACACACAGTTGTAATCAAAAGTTGTAAAACCGTACTCAACACTGACTTCTGCCCCCAAATCTGATACCCAAACTTGCAGCTGATACACACGTTCCTGTAGAGTTTCATTCTAAAAGTATATACCAGTTAAGTGAGAACCAGAACATCCCTATGACAGGGTGGGGTTACCCTGTCCTAGTTTTGTCAGGAACTAGGGTTCACTATTCAAACAATGCGGTTTTACGCAATCCTGCATTCAGGTAAGCATCATGTCCTAGTTTGGAACAGTCTCTATGGCTTTCAATCTGCAACTATGCCAAATGGTCAAAAAGGGTACTTTAGCAAGACTACCTAATATACCTTTCACACCTAACACCGAGAAGTGAAAGGAGGATCAAACGGTACAGCGGTAGTACAGATCCAAGGGTTCAGTTCCCATTGTGGTAGAGCCCGCGACCGGTCAACCTTTTGGCAAGCTTTTTAGGCAAGCCTCCAGCAAACCGTCCAAGAATAGTATGTGGCAAACACAGTGACTTAAGCGCACCAATGCAAATGCAATGCAAAGAAACATATAAATGTAGATAAAATTTCATATCATTAATTCGAGTCAAGTTCTATAAATCCCCAACAGAGTCATTAGAAATTGTAGCTCAGCTTTTTCACGCCCCCTTTTGGAAGTTTGAAAGAAGCCCTACAATTCGGACTCCCGTGGTTCTTAATCTGATTTCAGAAGTGCAATGTGAAATTGATAAACACCAAAGAGTCCAAATCCGGCAAATCGTTTGGAAAATTGATTTTGGATCAAAAAATGCCAAAATTGGACTACTTTGCCAGATACAGAGTCGCCACCTAAATATTTTATTTTGGAGAAATTTAGGAAACCCATGACTCGTGCCAAAGGCCACGTGTCCGTCATTACCAAAGTTGCCTTGGCTCGGGAACTTAGGTATGAGAGGGGAAGGTCATGAATTGAGCACCCCCGCTTGCCCGATCAAAGATCGGCCTCTACTAATCATGATATGATTTTTATCAACATTATATGCTCTTGTTCCGGTTTATTAGGCTAGCTTTTACTATGTGATGCGCACACACAAGGTATAGACTAGTTTGCCCAAATTGGAACAATTCAATTTCATGTTTGTTTTTCGTAAAGGGTTTGAATTTGCCACTTAACAAAGTGGGCTTAAAGTTGGTGAATTTGCCACTTGACAAAGTGGGCTTAAACATACTTTTTTCGCGCCCCGCCTTTCAGAAAGGTTTGAAAAGAAGGCCTCACAATTCGGACTCCCACGGTTCTGAATCTAGTCTTACATGTACAATGTGAGACTGATAAACACCAAAGAGTCCAAATTCGGCAAACCTTTTTGGAAAATTGATTTTAATCAAATAATGCCAAAATTGGACTACTTTGCCAGATACAGAGTCGCCACCTAAATATTTTTTATTTTGGGGAAACTTAGGAAACCCTGACTCGTGCCGAAGGCCACGTGTTTGTCATCACCAAAGTTGCCTCAGCTTGGGAACATAGATACGAAGGGGGAAGGTCATGAATTGAGCACCCCCGCTTGCCCGATCAAAGATCGGTCTCTACTAATCATGATACGACGTTTTATAAACATTATGTGCTCCTGTTTCGGTTATTAGACTAACTTTATTATGTGACGCACACAAGCAGGTATAGACTAGCCGCAAGACTTGGAACAATTCAACTCGCGTTTGTTTTCAAAAATGGTTTGAATTTGCCACCTCAAGTGGGCTTAAAAATGCGGATTTGCCACCAAACATAATGGGCTTAAAACAGGATTTTGCCGCAACAAAGTGGGCTTAAAACACACATTTGTTGAATCGTTCCAATTCAAACAACAAGCCTTCATCCACAGGCATTCATGTAGTTTAGCATTTAAGAACATAGCCTCATTGCAAGCATGCGAATCATGGCAATATGGCAATCACACTCATGCAAGTATGCTAAAGCATAAAGACTCACTGAATACTCTAAGCCAAAACAAAAACTAGTTAGAAAGATGCATGATCCTAACAATACAAAATGTCTAATGCAACACATGCAATGATGTAACTAAGTAGGCTCGGCTACTAATATGGCATATGATTGATTTGAACAACATGCGATTTAAACACGTATTCAAAGAAGATATCAAAATAGCAATGCAGTTTGAATGATGCGCCAAGCCTCGGTGCATGCAAGACAAATGAATGGATGCAAACATGCAACCATAAGGTATGCTAATTGAAATATGATCCCTAATCTAACCATCAAAAGCGATTAAATAAAAGGGAGAAAGACTTGGGGTTGGAAGACATACACATACGCACGCACACTTATTACAACATTACGCCCTCATGATGGAGGGTCCGAATGAATAAGCTAACTGTGGACGTGCCCCGCGTGAGGGCCTTCGTGCCACAGTTTGGACTCGATTGTCACGGTTCTTAATCTGAACCAAAGAGTCCAAATTCGGCAAATCGTTTTGAGAAAACAAATATTTGTAAAGAAGTGCCAAACATGGACTGCTTTGCCAGATACAAAGTCGCCACCTAAATTTTTTAATAGGGGAATTTAGGAAACCCTAACTCGTTTACCAAAGGCCACGTATCCGTCATCACCAAAGTTGCCTCGGCTCGGGAACTTGGGTACGATTGGGGAAGGTCAGCTATGAGCACCCCCTCTCGCCCGATCCGAAGAACGGCCTCTACTAACCATGATATCTTGTTTTAAAAACGTTATGTGTTCTTATTCCGATTAATTAGCTAGTCTTACTATGTGATGCACACAACACAAAAGTATAGACTAGATCGCCTAATTTGGAACGAAGCATTGCATATCCTTTTGTTTGGAAAATGATTTGAGATTTGCTACTCGCAAGTAGGCTAAAACACGGATTTCAATGAATTGTCCCAACTTAAACAATCCAACCTTCACCCACAAGCATTCAAGCAGTTTATATCACATAAGCATCTAGCCACATGGTAAGCATGCTGTCATGGCAAAATACTCACACGCATGCAAGGATGCTAAAGCATAAAAGCTTACCTAGTACTCCAAGCCAAAACAAAGAACATGTTAGCAATCATGCATGATCCAAGCCCATGTTAAGTGGCTAATGCAACGCATACAGAATGTCACTAGAATAGGCTCGGCTAATCCTAGGATGGCATGTGGGATGTAACAAATAGCATGTATTCGAGTTAGATTTGGAATACTATGTTGTTAGCATGATGCGCTGAGCCCAGTGCATGCAATACTGATGAATGATGCACGCATGCATAGCATAAGGATGCTAAATTAAGCATGTCCTAATACTAACCATCAAAAGCAGGTAAATAAAAGGGAGAAAGAAGTGGGGGTTGGAAGACATGCACACACGCACCCACACTTATTACAAATTTGCCCTCGCTCGGAGGGACCAAAAGAATAATACAAATTTAACTAACCTAAAGGCTAATTAAATATTACAGAGCAATTAAGCTAGTTAAGCAAATTAACTAATCTAATAAAACAGTAAACAGCCTCGGGAAGAGGGCCCAATGCAATGCGTGCTCGGCTCCGCTCGGAAGTCCACTGCTATGCACAGGTTGCCTCTGACCACACTGTTTTCCTTCTCTGATCATTGCAAAACTTCCAAGGTACACTCTATGAACCCTGTGGGATACCACTGGCCAAGGGAGATGGTCACCGGCCAAAGGAAATGATCACCGGCCACTGTTTAATCAACCGGCCACCAATTGTTGGTCGGCCGGCGCTAAATATGGCCGGCCGGCCAAACCTTCCCGCAGAATCCTATTTTGACAGCAGCAAAGGGCAAAACAAGGCATAGCAATACATTCCAAGCAAATGTGTGCACCAACACATCCCTTATCATGTTTGTGACTCAAAGGGACATGGTTCTCAGTTCTCGGACCACCAATCGCGCATTTCGATGCGTGATGGCCCAAGAAACCAAGTTATGCACTTTGATGTCAAATGAAATGCACATAAACAAACAAGGAGCTCAACCTCTATCATGCTCAATTCAAGAGGCTAAGCATGCATGCCAAATGCAACCTAAACATATGAACTAAGTATGCAACATGGCAATGCAAACAAGCAAGCAATCAACAAGTATGCAACCTAGTGGACATGCAAGGCATGATGCAATCAAAGCATGCAAAGTGCAAGACATGTAGCAGCATGTAAAGAGTGGACTTAAACTAATTTGGGCGGCTCTATACTAAGCCCAAAACAGTGGCCAACATGCTCAAGAATGAAGGTAAAATGACATGCAAACATGCATGCACACAAGGACCAACACTTAGGCATGTAGAAACAACTCTCAAGTACACTTAAGAAGATGCAAACATGGACAAATGGCATACATAGGAAGCTCTGAAAATCATGTTATAAAGGTGCCAAACCAAGTAAACAAGACAAGCTAAACATGCAACAATGGTCCAAGATTCAAGGAAAGCCTAAGGGGCTTAAACCATGGCTAAGTCAAACAAGCCTCACAAAGCTAAAAAGACTTAAAACAGGTCTAAGGCAGACCTAAACAAAGCTAAGGACACCCCTAGATGGCATCTAAGTGGTCTAAACATGCAAGCATACAAAAGAGGCCACACCTGGAGCATAAGATGACAACCTTGTAAAGCATTAAAGGGACATCAAATGCAAGCATACAAGCATACCATGAGGACTGAAATGATGCTATAAGTAGTGCCAAACCACTGAAATGATGCAAAGATGGCATGCTAGAAGGGTCAATGCTCAAGGCATACAAGAGAGTTTGCATGGTAGCTATACAAAGCAAAGCATGGATAACCCAAATGACCAAAAACAGACCTCTAACACATCAAAACAAGCATAAAAGCTTCACAAAGCTTGGCCAAAAATGTCACGCCCCAATACCCGCCCCTAAAAGTTTCGGGCATGACCTATTCAAAACAGACTTGAAACCTGATATACACAACATATGGGGCCTGAACGGAAGCACGAAATATGAAAATAATTAAACAAATAAACTTCATTGAGCCACTTTTACATGCCAGGATCTCATTCATCACATGCATTATGGTAGATAGATAACGTTCCAAACTATATCCCGGAGCATATACATGGACATTTACAGTTCCATCCCTATGATTGGGCGTATACAACAAAATAAACATGAAAGTCAAATACATCAACCTTAAATGGACACCCCTAAACAAGCCAACATCTTATACAGTGCCTGGACATATGAAGGTTGACAAAAGAAAGCAGGCGTCTTGGCTAGGACTAACCACCTGATTGGTGACCTACAGAAACAGACATAACAGAGAGTGAGCCGGGCTCAGTGAATAGTAATACGTAAATAAAATGATGCTTAACTTGAAACATAATACATATCAACGCATAAAAAAAATGCAGAGTTCACATAGTTAGTCTGATTCTGTGCTAAGTACATGACGGCCTCAGGCCCAATCCTGCAATGTAAACATAATGGCTATAAACCTTTAATCTTGCAACATAAACATCATAACAAACCTTTAATCTTGCAACATAAACATTATAATCATAATGGCCATAAACCTTAAATCATGTACTATAAACATATTAGCTTGAACTTCTCAAAACATATAGCGTGAACATCTTCAACATAACAACTTGAACATCTTGAACATATTAGCTTGAACATCTTAAACATATTAACTTGAACATAACATTCTGGCTTAAAGCTCTTGAGAGATGGCACAAAGCCCTTGGAAGTTGGCATAAAGCCCTTGCATACTTGAAAGTTGGCATCAAGCCCTTGAAAACGGCATAAAGCCCTTGTAACTTGTAATGGCGTAAAGCCCTTGAAATGGCATAAAGCCCTTGTAATGGCATAAAGCCCTTGTAACTTGTAATGGCATAAAGCCCTTGAAAATGGCACGAGGCCCTTGTAACTTGTAATGGCATAAAGCCCTTGTAATGGCATAAAGCCCTTGAAAATTGTAATGGCATAAAGCCCTTGAAAATGGCACGAGGCCCTTGTAACTTGTAATGGCATAAAGCCCTTGAAAATGGCACGAGGCCCTTGTAACTTGTAATGGCATAAAGCCCTTGTAATGGCATAAAGCCCTTGAAAATTGTAATGGCATAAAGCCCTTGAAAATGGCACGAGGCCCTTGTAACTTGTAATGGCATAAAGCCCTTGAAAATTGTAATGGCATAAAGCCCTTGAAAATGGCACGAGGCCCTTGTAACTTGTAATGGCATAAAGCCCTTGAAAATGTTATTTAACCTTGAAACATATTTAAACTTGTGACATATACTTGAAGCATACCTGAAACATTCTTGAACTTGTAACATGCTTGAACATACCTGAAACATACTTGAAACATACGTGAAACATATTTGAAACATACTTGAAATATACATGGACTGATAAGCTATTTGAACTTGTAACATACATGAACTTATGACATACTTGAACTTGTTCTTGAGCTTGTAACATTCTTGACTTATAACATACATAACTTGTAAGAGACTTAAACGTGAATCATACGTAACTTTTAACATACTTAAACTTGTTTATGCTTGAACTTGCCACTCATAGTGAACTTGTAACATACTTGTATTTGAAACATACATGGACTTGTAACATCGTAAACTTATAAACTTGTAACATACTTGACTTATCTACTTGGACTTATAACATTTATCTTCCTCGATACATTTACTTAAACATATAACATTTATTTTCTTCATTATCATTTACATACATGTATCATTTATCTTTTTGAATCATCCACATACATATAACATTTACCTTCTTTGAATCATTTACATACATAAATCAATTAACCGAATACTGATTCATGAAGTAGACTAGTTTCAGAAGCCTACAAAGTTCCATAGTCATATAATCGTATCGTCATTCTTTTCATCATCACATTCATTTATAATTGCCATATTACTAGCATAGATGTTTAATTAACACGTAATAAGAATGCTATTCATCATCTAGTAGAGAGTACTACTACTCACAATGATTAGATGCTTGGTCCGCCTCTGCAACTGACCCTACACAATTCATAATACACATAGAAATCGGGTCATAGATAATTATTCCATTCTTAACATGTTTAATTCTCTTTATCCCATTTACACATCACTTTGCAATTCAAAGATAAATCAAATTAAATCCTTGAATCTCATTTCAACATTCCACACCCGAGTTCATGTCATCCATATCCTTATTAAATTATTTCCTTAATTTTTCCTTTACATTATAGCATGAATTCCAACATTTATAACAAAGTTCATTCGCAAATTTTAAACATAATTTCCAAACATTTCCAAATTCCAATTAAACTTGAACACATCTAAATCAATATCTCAATTTCATTACTTTACTTCCAATTTGGGCCAATTTATTGGTTATCATCAATAATCACCCTAGGGTTTCAAGGAAAAAGAGGATTTTTAACAAAAATCAAACTTCTTAAATCATCACTCCTAATTCCAATTTTCCAAATGATTTTACATCTAGGGTTCTCAATCCATCACTTAAACCCATCAATTTAACTCCCAACATCACAAACCTTAAAACCCCCAATGTTCAAACCCAAAATTCCCAAAATCTCATAATTTCTTCTATTTACATAACATGAATGAAAATTGTACCATTATACAATGAAAATACCTCAAATCTATCTATGGATGTAAATATTGAAGAGTATTAAACTCTTACCTCAATAATCAAGCAAAAGGGTGAGCTTGAGAAGGAGCCTTGACAAATCCAAGTTCTAATCGGGTAAAAACATTGATCCTCCCTTATTCTCCCTCCTTGATGCCAAAAACCATGGTGGATCATGATCAAAGTAAAGGAATTCAAGGGTTTGGGGCTAGGGTTTCGGACTAGGAAGAAGAGGAAAGAAGAGGGGAAAAGAAAATATCAAGAAATGACCCAAAATCACGATTTTAAAGCTGCTGTCCCGAAAACCCCGCTCGAAGGACCTATTCCCGCTCGAGCGGACCTACTACAGCAGATTCCAAAACTTCAAACAGGTGTAACTCTCCCATCCGGACTCCGTTTTAGGTCGTTCTTGTGTCCAAATTGAAGCCCCGGAAATAAGCTTTCCAATGGTTCTAACCTCATATCCAGATTCAAAGTGTGGAAAAAGGAAAGGGTAAAAGAGTGACGGCTGATCGTAAAATAACTATCCAAATTAAATTCTTTGGTCCAATTATACTTTACTATCATATTATCATCTCAATCAATACCCCAAAATAATGTAAGAACATTCCAAACACACTAAGAAAAACATCAAAAATGAGTCCACATGCCTCAGAATCAAACTTAACCAGGCGGCCCGCTCGAGCGCCAAACCTTGCGCTCGAGCGTGAAGACCAACAAAGCCGTCCGCTCGAGCGACCACTTCTACGCTCGAGCGGAACATCACCACTCCTGCATTTCATGCACTGCAAAATTATCGAAACCCTAAAAAGCACGCCGGCGCCAACTACTCCGCTCGAGCGTAGGGACAATTTTCAGATCGTTTGGTGAAGATCACCAATCCCAGTTTCAATGGCATAACCCAACGGATAGTTCTCCAATTCCAATAACAAACACATTAACCCATGATTAAATAAGGATAACTTTCTATATGCACTTTGGGGTCGTTACATTCTCCCCACCTTAAGAAGTTTGGTCCTCCAAACTTGATTTACCTTGTTATAGGTTTAGTCCCGTCTGGGACATATAACATTTCTTAATCATTCATCAACTGACAGACATAATCCAAACTTACAAATAACCCCCATTATCATAATTCCTCAAAGGTTAAGGAAACATTTACGACATAATCGCGTTTCAAAGGTATACTTCGTACAATAATTATACCCATCGTAGCAATTAAGTTCTATATCAATGACTCCAAATGCCATCTTAAATTTCATATCAAGAAGTTACATGTTCAGAGTAGAGGATTCATAAAATCAAATACAGATCAAACCTTAATGGTCATACTTCCTACATTACAATAAAATAGTACTCATTTAAAATCCCTGCTGGCTTAAAAGATTTCAAAGTCAACCTCATGACATCAAGCACATAATACATTTACCATGAAATTCTTATATTCTTGTTCCATAGGTAGTAAAATGTCTCTAACATGGACAAAAACATTTTCCAAAAATATGTACTACATAAAGTTCTTCAAACCCTTCATACGTACATACAATACGTTGTTCAGGGACACTACTCAGAGATTTATCAGGCCTTTCAAAGATATCAGATGATGGAATAATTTTCAATAACATTAAACTTATTTAAACTTTGACAGAACAACCTCCGATTCAACTTACAACAGATAGGGCAGAATAGCTTAAAGCTCAACATAGAGCTTCCATCAAGTATGCAACAATAAATTATCAAATGAAGAACTCATTCATGCATAGCAAAATATTTCTTTAAGAAATCTTGTCATATCTTGAACATTCGGAACGTCGTAGCGTATCTAGTCATTTGGAAAATTATCCAGAAGCGTATCATGTCATAAACTTGTCAGAAGTTCGTAGCATTTTTATCATGTCAGAAAATACTTATCATATTAAACATTTCGTAACCCAAAATATGGATTTCATGAAACATTGTATAGCATCATCATTTTCAACATTATTTACATAAAAGTATCTTTAGGTCCATAGTCAACTTATACAAGGTCATACTTATCAAAAATACCGGATATAATTGATGGTATGACATTTCTAAATAACACGGATCACGTAAGTTTCATTCCACTGATCACTCATTTGTAGATCACAATTAAGGAACAGGTCTTGAATTAATTCTCATACAAATATCTCATCCTTAACAATACGTTAGGTTCAGAATGGAAATGCATTAGAACAAAATCATGTCCTTCAAACAAATGACAGTCCATAAAAGAAACACAATTTCCCTATATTACTAAACGTCCATAACATTCTTCCAAACATTATGTGTTCATATATCATAAGACTTGTATTTATTACCATTACAGGTAACAGTTTCGACATTCTAACTCTTAATCACTAGTTCCATGCTCGTTATCAATCATCAACTGTTTCAATCGTAATAATTCCTTCATGTTACAGAACTCAACATGTTTATACTTTCCATTAGTCAAGTCCACACCCTACAATTTCATATACCTTAGCCTTTGTTTATTTATACATATCATGTAGAGAAATATTGATTACAAATTACAATTTACACATAGCAAAAATAGATTACAATGGTAGGTGAAATTTCAAATTTCAAAGTTTAAATTTTAGCTTACAGGTTTCCATAAACAAATTACACTCGCTAAGAGAGGTCATTATAGGCATAACTTCTTCTTACATCCAATCATACCCAACACAATTTCAGTTAGCACACAACCACGTCTTATCTAAAGACTCATATGCAGTAGGTGCACGAAATTACAGATCTAAACATTGTTGTGACAAGGGAGACTATATCATTTTCTTTAGTCTTAGGAAAGTCCATACTTAGGGTTTAATCACTTCGTCTAAACAGATGATAAGCAACTTCCAATACATAAATAACAACCGTCAACATACATCGTATTTAATTATTGACATATAGCTTGTCTTACCGGTCAGCTCGAACCCTTACCACGCCTCATTGCAATTAATTGTTGATTTAAACCCATCTGCATGTCTTGCCATATTCTGTATAACAACCACTCACAATATGCACAAAGAATATACAATGGACATGGGTTATAATCGTTAGCGTTAACAGATTGTCCTTTTATGTTGCTATCACTTCTTTTCATATGCACTAAGAATTTAATGCAGGATGCCTAAGTCTTTTCTAGACATCCTAAAGCTCAATGGATCGTGTGTGAGATAGCAACTCGTGCTCTGATACCACCTGTCACGCCCCAATACCCGCCCCTAAAAGTTTCGGGCATGACCTATTCAAAACAGACTTGAAACCTGATATACACAACATATGGGGCCTGAACGGAAGCACGAAATATGAAAATAATTAAACAAATAAACTCCATTGAGCCACTTTTACATGCCAGGATCTCATTCATCACATGCATTATGGTAGATAGATAACGTTCCAAACTATATCCCGGAGCATATACATGGACATTTACAGTTCCATCCCTATGATTGGGCGTATACAACAAAATAAACATGAAAGTCAAATACATCAACCTTAAATGGACACCCCTAAACAAGCCAACATCTTATACAGTGCCTGGACATATGAAGGTTGACAAAAGAAAGCAGGCGTCATGGCTAGGACTAACCACCTGATTGGTGACCTACAGAAACAGACATAACAGAGAGTGAGCCGGGCTCATTGAATAGTAATACGTAAATAAAATGATGCTTAACTTGAAACATAATACATATCAACGCATAAAAAAAATGCAGAGTTCACATAGTTAGTCTGATTCTGTGCTAAGTACATGACGGCCTCAGGCCCAATCCTGCAATGTAAACATAATGGCTATAAACCTTTAATCTTGCAACATAAACATCATAATAAACCTTTAATCTTGCAACATAAACATTATAATCATAATGGCCATAAACCTTAAATCATGTACTATAAACATATTAGCTTGAACTTCTTAAAACATATAGCGTGAACATCTTCAACATAACAACTTGAACATCTTGAACATATTAGCTTGAACATCTTAAACATATTAACTTGAACATAACATTCTGGCTTAAAGCTCTTGAGAGATGGCACAAAGCCCTTGGAAGTTGGCCTGAAGCCCTTGCATACTTGAAAGTTGGCATCAAGCCCTTGAAAACGGCATAAAGCCCTTGTAACTTGTAATGGCGTAAAGCCCTTGAAATGGCATAAAGCCCTTGTAATGGCATAAAGCCCTTGTAACTTGTAATGGCATAAAGCCCTTGAAAATGGCACGAGGCCCTTGTAACTTGTAATGGCATAAAGCCCTTGTAATGGCATAAAACACTTGAAAATGGCACGAGGCCCTTGTAACTTGTAATGGCATAAAGCCCTTGAAAATTGTAATGGCATAAAGCCCTTGAAAATGGCACGAGGCCCTTGTAACTTGTAATGGCATAAAGCCCTTGAAAATGTTATTTAACCTTGAAACATATTTAAACTTGTGACATATACTTGAAGCATACCTGAAACATTCTTGAACTTGTAACATGCTTGAACATACCTGAAACATACTTGAAACATACGTGAAACATATTTGAAACATACTTGAAATATACATGGACTGATAAGCTATTTGAACTTGTAACATACATGAACTTATGACATACTTGAACTTGTTCTTGAGCTTGTAACATTCTTGACTTATAACATACATAACTTGTAAGAGACTTAAACGTGAATCATACGTAACTTTTAACATACTTAAACTTGTTTATGCTTGAACTTGCCACTCATAGTGAACTTGTAACATACTTGTATTTGAAACATACATGGACTTGTAACATACGTAAACTTATAAACTTGTAACATACTTGACTTATCTACTTGGACTTATAACATTTATCTTCCTCGATACATTTACTTAAACATATAACATTTATTTTCTTCGTATCATTTACATACATGTATCATTTATCTTTTTTGAATCATCCACATACATATAACATTTACCTTCTTTGAATCATTTACATACATAAGTAACTGAATTAACCGAATACTGATTCATGAAGTAGACTAGTTTCAGAAGCCTACAAAGTTCCATAGTCATATGATCGTATCGTCATTCTTTTCATCATCTCATTCATTTATAATTGCCATATTACTAGCATAGATGTTTAATTAACACGTAATAACAGAATGCTATTCATTATCTGTAGTAGAGAGTACTACTACTCACAATGATTAGATGCTTGGTCCGCCTCTGCAACTGACCCTACACAATTCATAATACACATAGAAATCGGGTCATATATAATTATTCCATTCTTAACTTGTTTAATTCTCTTTATCCCATTTACACATCACTTTGCAATTCAACATAAATCAAATTAAATCCTTGAATCTCATTTCAACATTCCACACCCAAGTTCATGTCATCCATATCCTTATTTAATTATTTCCTTAATTTTTCCTTTACATTTTAGCGTGAATTCCAACATTTATAACAAAGTTCATTCGCAAATTTTAAACATAATTTCCAAACATTTCCAAATTCCAATTAAACTTGAACACATCTAAATCAATATCTCAATTTCATTACTTTACTTCCAATTTGGGCCAATTCATTGGTTATCATCAATAATCACCCTAGGGTTTCAAGGAAAAAGAGGATTTTTAACAAAAATCAAACTTCTTAAATCATCACTCCTAATTCCAATTTTCCCAATGATTTTACATCTAGGGTTCTCAATCCATCAGTTAAACCCATCAATTTAACTCCCAACATCACAAACCTTAAAACCCCCAATGTTCAAACCCAAAATTCCCAAAATCTCATAATTTCTTCTATTTACATAACATGAATGAAAATTGTACCATTATACAATGAAAATACCTCAAATCTATCTATGGATGTAAATATTGGAGAGTATTAAACTCTTACCTCAATAATCAAGCAAAAGGGTGAGCTTGAGAAGGAGCCTTGACAAATCCAAGTTCTAATCGCGTAAAAACATTGATCCTCCCTTATTCTCCCTCCTTGATGCCAAAAACCATGGTGGATCATGATCAAAGTAAAGGAATTCAAGGGTTTGGGGCTAGGGTTTCGGACTAGGAAGAAGAGGAAAGAAGAGGGGAAAAGAAAATATCAAGAAATGACCCAAAATCACGATTTTAAAACTGCTGTCCCGAAAACCCCGCTCGAGCGGACCTATTCCCGCTCGAGCGGACCTACTTACAGCACAGATTCCAAAACTTCAAACAGGTGTAACTCTCCCATCCGGACTCCGTTTTAGGTCGTTCTTGTGTCCAAATTGAAGCCCCGGAAATAAGCTTTCCAATGGTTCTAACCTCATATCCAGATTCAAAGTGTGGAAAAAGGAAAGGGTAAAAGAGTGACGGCTGATCGTAAAATAACTATCCAAATTAAATTCTTTGGTCCAATTATACTTTACTATCATATTATCATCTCAATCAATACCCCAAAATAATGTAAGAACATTCCAAACACACTAAGAAAAACATCAAAAATGAGTCCACATGCCTCAGAATCAAACTTAACCAGGCGGCCCGCTCGAGCGCCAAACCTTGCGCTCGAGCGTGAAGACCAACAAAGCCGTCCGCTCGAGCGGCCACTTCTACGCTCGAGCGGAACATCACCACTCCCAGAATTTCAGTCTGCCTGCAAAATTACTGGAAACCCCGAAAGTACGCTCGAGCGCCAACTACTCCGCTCGAGCGTAGGGACAATTTTCAGATTGTTTGGTGAAGATCACCAATCCCAGTTTCAATGGCATAACCCAACGGATAGTTCTCCAATTCCAATAACAAACACATTAACCCATGATTAAATAAGGATAACTTTCTATATGCACTTTGGGGTCGTTACAAAAAACATGCTAGAACAAGGCTCAAAGCACAAAGCATGTTAAGGCAATTCATGGCATTACAAGACACATATGCTAAGAAAGCATGGTGTACCTAAGCCAAGTAAAAACAGAGCTATATTATGACATCATAAGCACAAATAACAACTAAGGCATGGCCATCATACACTTAAACAAGGTGCTCACCAATGAGGCTTAAAAATGTCCTTTTCAAGGACAACAAGGAGAGGGGGTGACCCTCTCCTTCTTAGGACATTAAGGCATCATCCTTACCACTGAAATCCCTCCAGATTTCAGTGGTGAGGAGGTCCAAACAAAGTGGTCCCAGAGCTTACCAAAATAGCACAAAAATAGGGCCTAACAAGGCCTATGAGGGGTCAAACAACCCCAAAGCTCAAAACACCCTTGAACAACTATGTTAAGCACTCAAAATCAAGACTTTTATTAGTTATATACAAAGTCTAAAAATAGTTGCAAGATTGGTTAAAAAGCTATGTAAAAATGGGGAATAAAGGGTGAAGTTCTTACCCTTGATGATCCTCTTCACAAACAATGTTCCAACTGGTTCTTCAAGCTTGAATCCACTCAAGAACACCAAGAACAGCTCCTCAGCACCTTAGTAGCCAAGAGAAGGTGTAACACTAGGTGTTTGTGTGCAATAGTAAGACTAAAACACACTTAGAGCAAAAGAGAGGGAGAAATAGAGATAGAATAGCTACAACTATGTAAACCCTAATTCAGAGCTTCCTCTGTATTTTTTGTCTAACCCTAATGGAGGGAGAAGAGGCTCCCTCTTATAGACAATCCCTCTTGCAAAGCTTATCAAGTAAGCTAGTCAAGAGGGAAATCCCTCCATACACGTGTATAGAGGGGAGCAAAGGTGTATGCCAGCTAGCACAACTGGCATAAAAATATCTGCAAAAGCAGATGCACAGCGGTCGGCCGGCCAAAAATGCAATTTGACCAAAATATATAGCCAATCGACTACAAAGAGTGCCGGTTGGCCAAACATTTGGCCGGTGGCAACAAACCAGTGGTCGGTGGCCTCAAGCCATGGCCAGTGATGTGTGGGGATGGCCAACAAGCCATTCCCTGCCCCTCAAAGGAAAAACACAGGTGTTTGGTGCAAAACCAGACACAAAACAGTCGAGTCAAGACAAACACAAACATGGATGATCACCGAGTGTCCAAACGGTGACGTCCAAGTCTTGAGGACAGTCAAAAATGGGGTGTCTACACTAACCAACTAGCTACGCTAATTAAGCTAACTAGTTATTACAAACCGAATTAATTAACTACTCTAGTTAACTAATTACACATCAAATTAATTAGCCAAATACTAAGCTAATTAGATACAAAGCAATTAAAATAATTAATTAGCTACCACTAATTAATTAAATAAAGCAACTAAAAGGCCTCAAGAAGCGAGGGATGCATGCATGCTCAGTTGGTTTCCACCTGAAAATGCCACCGCCTTGCCATTGAACACCTCTGTTTGCACACATTTGAACACCAAAGAAGCTAGCAACTTCCAGAACACCTCTACTCCCCTTTTCCATCACATGGAGAAAAAAATTTCATTGGTGGCCGGTTGGCTACTACTAGTGGCCGTCGGCCACCCCTGGCCTGAACTTCCTTTTGCTGCAACAGAGAGCAACAGAGGCAAAGCATTGTATTCTCAAAGAGTGTTTGTACTGTTACACTTCTTATCATCACACAAGTTCAAAGGAGCGTAACTCTCGGCCCTCAAACCATCAACCAAGCATTTTCCATGCACAATGGCTAAGGAACCAAGCTTGTACAAGCTTAATGAGTGCAAAACAAGACTCAAAAAGGCCACCACCCTATCATCCATGATCAAGGGTGATGGTGACCAAGGAAAGTGGCACATTTCTTTACTTTTGAGTATGAAATGTCCCATTTTCATTGTGTTCAAATTAACGTCCAATTTGAACACCTGCAATGCAACACGAAAGATGCTTTATCTTGCCTCTTTTACTTGTTCATTTTGTTTACTCATTTTACATTACCGATTCATTCTTTAATCGATTAAATCCATTGGTGAGAGTCTTCTAAAGAGAAAGAAGTGTCAACCAAGGGGTAGTTCAAGGCATGAGAGAAGCTTCATGCAATTGGTAGTGAACCCTCAAAAGAGAATTAAACCATTAAGCATGAGCCTCAACCGCAAGCTTAAACAACCCTAACGTTGAAACAACCCTCAAACAAATGAAAAAGTGAAGCAAAGAGAGAGGAATTAGGTATGAAAAAGCAATAAAACATGTAACCAAGGCATACATATGATGCTCAAAGCCTAGAAGCACTAAGCTAGTGAAGGAAATTGCACCACAACTATACAAAACAAAGCTCAAATGACCCAAACAGCCCAAAACAGAGCTAAAGTAGGTCAAAATAGAGGCCAAAACATGCTAGACTAAAGCTAAGTTAGGCTAGAAAAACATGCTAACATGTAAGGCTAACTAGGCATCCAAGCAAGACACAAGGAGATGAGGCTAACCCCTCTAATTTTGGACTTCAAAAGAAGGTTTCTATCGCTGAAAAACCTCTGAATTTCAGTAGTCAAAAAGCCCAAAAAGTTTGATTTGAATGTGATGAAAAATGGTGCAAAAGTCTAAACAATTAAGCCACAAGAAGGGTGGATTACCCCTTTAACACAAAATAGCCTCAAACCATCATTTTAAGCCTCAAAAATAGAGTTTTTTTATAGTTGAAAACCAGCCCAAAAACAATACAAATGGATGGCAAAACAAGTATTCAAAGCAAGCAAACTAAGCAAGTAAACTACCTCTTGAAGCTCAAGCACAAATTAAGCAACAATCCAAGCTTAAACCTTCTTTTAGAGCACAAACAAGACTCCAAGAGACCTCAGCTCCAAGGTGGCCAAGTTTGATCATGGGTTGATGTGCAAAAGTGTAGAGAAACTAGACTTTAAGGCACAAAATAACAAGAGAGAGACAGAGATAGAGAATTCTAAAGAGAGAGAGAGATTTTTGGTCTAAAATGTCTAACCCTCCAAAATGGCAGAGGAACCCCCCTATATATAGAAACTCAAGTCTTGATCTTGAATACATCATACCATACACGTGTATGAAGATGCAGCTCAGTGGGCAACAGCTGGCACAACTGGCAAACAAATATTTCAAAAAAGGGACCAATGGCCTTCGGCCACCACTGGTAGCCGACAGGCACAATCCATGGCCGACAGATACCAAGGCTGGCCGACAGGTCACCCTCTCTTCCAGGCAAGAGGCAACAGGCTCTTGGTCCAAAACCAAGCACAAAACAGATAAGGTTTAGAGGCTCAAAAACAAGGCGTTCTGCCGAGGACTTCGGGCGCTCAAAACGAACACAAACAAGCACAATCATTGAGTGCACAAACAATGACATCCAAGTCTTGAGGACGGTCAAAAATGGGGTGTCTACACATACGTTCATTGAACCGTTCCAATTCAAACAACAAGCCTTCATCCACAGGCATTCAAACATTTAACAAGTAAGCACTTAGCCTCATGGCAAGCATGCTAATCATAGAAATAACTCACACTCATGTAAGTATGCTAAAGCGCTAAAAACTCACCTAGTACTCCAAGCCAAGAAAAGAAACTAATTAGAAAAATGCATGTTCCTAACTATGCGAGATGACTAATGCAACATATACAATATGCAACTAATAGGCTTGGCTACTAATATGGCATATGGATAAATTTTAAATAGCATGTGGTCTAAGCACGTATTCAAAGAAGTATTGAACTAACAATGCAATTAGAATGATGAACTGAGCCTTGGTGTATGCAATACAAGATGAATGGATGCAAACATGAAGTATGCTAAACGAAACGTGATGCCCCTAATCTAACCATCAAAAGAGGATAAATAAAATGGAGAAAGACGTGGGATTGGAAAACATACACATCATTACATTACGCTCTCATGAAGGAGAGTCCGAATGAATAAACTAGCTAAGCTAAACTACTTAACTAATTATTACAAACCGAATGAAATAAATTAACTAACTATTCTAAGCTAATTAATTAAGAATTTAACTAGACTAAGCTAATTAAATATTACAACACAAACTAATTTAATTAATCAAAACTAATTAAATAAGCACAAAAGCAAACTAATTAGCTACAACTAATTAAGTACAACAAATAAATGACTAATTTAAACTAATTAACTAGTCCAGGAATCAAAGTAGGCCCATGCATGTTTGGTTTCCACTGGAAGAACATCCACTATTTTGCTACTGTATGCCTCTAACACTTACACTTTTTCCTTCTCCAGGTCAAGTCTGCCATGCTTCACAAGCACACTACTCAAAAATCATTGGTGGCAGGCAAGCCAGAAGTGGTGGCCGGTTGGCCACCATTGAGGGGTTGTCGTCTAACACTGATGGCCTGCCGGGCAGTAACAGTGGCCGGCCGGCCACTGGTGATGCACAATTCCATGCTACAACAAAGAGCAAACAGGGCAAAGAGAGGGTATTCTCACAGACTGTTTGTATTGTGTATCCCTCATTATCATAAAAACATCTCACATGAGTGATACACTTGGTCCTCAAACCATCAATCAAGCAATTTCATTCCCTGATGGCTAAGGAACCAATGTGTACAAGTTCAATAAATGCACAAACAAGACCAAAACCATCACCCTATCGTGCATGATCAAGGGCAATGGAGACCTAGGAAACTTGGCACATTTCATCACTTTGAGCATGAAATGCCCCAATTTTCCTTGTGTTCAATTAACATCCGATTGAACACACCAAAAAACAATCAAATTCTTATCTTGCACAACTTTAGTTTCCAATTTTGTTTACTCATTTTAGCTTACCAACCATTCCTTAATCCAATTCAGTCCAATGGTGAGTTAAAGTCCTCTAATGGAAAGAGGGCTCAAAAACACAAGTTGCTTTGGGTATGAAAGAAGCATCATACCGTTGGTAATGAAACCCTTAGGGGATTAAACCATTAAGTATCAAACCTCAGTTTCATGCTTAGGCAAACAAGTGACTTGAAATCACTTTCAAAGTAAAATAAAAAGCTAAGAAAGGAGGGATATTATAGAGATGATTAATGTTGAAATGAGTATGAATAGCCCAAAATAAGTGCTAACAACTCAAATAAGTGATGTCTAAAGCCTAAAACATCAAGCTTATGAGGACTATTACACTAGAAGCATGTAAAATAAGACTCAAATGCAACAACCAACCCAAAATAGAGTAAAAACAGTCTAAAATAGAGCCTAAAACATGCTTGAATTAAGCTACAACAAGCTAGAAAAATAAGTTAATACATAGAGCTAACTAGGCTAGCAAACAAGACACAAGGAGGGAAAGCTAACCCCTCCAAATTTGAACTTCAAAACATGATTTTTACCATTAAAACTACTCTGAAATTCAGTGTTCAAAAGCCAAAAAAAAAAGAAGATGGTTTGAAGGTGGGAAACAAAGGTGGAAAAGCCTTACAAGCAAGGAATAAAGAAGGGTGAACCACCCTCCTAACATTAAATGGCCTAAACCACCAATTTCAGCCCACAAAAATAGAGGTTTTTATAGCTCAAAATAGCCCCCAAAAAAGTGGGAAAATATATGAAAGCAAGTATACAAAACAAGTTTAAAAGACAAATATTATACCTCTTGAAGCAAAGATCAATTCTAGGCAACAATTCAAGCTAAGACCACCTTCAAGAGGTCCAAGAAGGCTTCAAGGAACCTTAGCTCAAAGATGATCAACTTTGGTTAAGGAGGTGTAGGCAAAAGTGTGATTTATGTAAGCTAATGTGCACAAATTTACAAGAGAGAGAGAGAGAGAGATATTTTTGTTCCACATTTTCTAACCCTAAAAAATGGGGGAGGAGACCCCCTATATATAGAAAAACAAGCATTTGGCTGAGATAAATCCCTCCATACACATGTAGGGAAATAAAGCCAATTGTGCCAACAGCTGGAACAGTTGTCAACAAAATATCTGAAAAAAGACACTGGTGGCCGACAGGCCACAAATATGGCCGACAAGCCATTTGGATGGCCAGCAACCTCAATTGGTAGCCGGCAGCCACTAGGGGTTGCAGGCTTGAACGTTTTAGTCCAAAACAAGGCATAGAATGAGCAGGGTGTGAAGGCTTAAAGACCGGGCATTCCGCCGAGGACTTCGGACACTAAAACGAGCACATATAGTCATAATCATCGAATGCACAAGTGATGATGTCCAAGTCTTAAGGATGGTCAAAAATGGGGTGTCTACACTTGCCTCTCGTGTAGATCCGCCACTAATTTCACTAGAGAAGCTATAATTCTAATAGAATGGACAAAGAAAATAAAAATCATGGTTTATTCTAATACAATTTCTTTTAGGAACATAGAAATCGAACGCAAAAAGAAATCGCAAAAACTCAAATGATAATACATTTAATATTTAAGTTTATGGGTTAACTTAATAACCACTACACTTATTTTGAAGACACATTCACCCTAACTTAGATTAACACAAACATAGAAACTGCCTACATATGTAGATGTAGAGTCTTTTGTTGAAATAAACATAGTAAATGATCGGGTAGTGGCATAAGCAAACAACATCATATCAATATTGTGACGGGGGCGAAATCCGAAACATAATTAGGGCAATGATAGTCTGTATGATAGTGAAAATGAGGAGAAAAGCAGCTGCAATAGTGGCAACAGTGACCCATATATTTGTGAAGTAATCACACTTCATTGAAACTACTACTTTGTTCCACTATCTCTTACAATGAGTGTTCACTTTAATGCACTGTTCAGCGAAGTAGAACCACTTTGAAATTGTGATGATCGAGTACGTAAGTCATCCCATTCTTCTTTGTTTTGTAATGGAATTACCCTTGTTAGAGTGTCGAGTTTGACTTAAGGCCTTGCCAACTGTTTAGGTTTGTCGTTTTTGAAAACTTTCCTCACAATTCTCATTCTTAATTTATTACTGTGTTTAATTTCACATGTTTCTGGGGGGGCATGAGGTTGGATCCGGGAATTTCAATTCTGTAGGCAGAATTTTTTGTGTGGGAGCCAAGGCTGCATGTCGGGAGCTTAGGTCGTACGTGCGGAATAGGGGCCACATGTGCAGAAAACAAGGGATCTGGGTGCAATACTGAAATAAAAGCACGTGAAGTAGCAGGTGCGGGGAGAGGAGGGTCACACGTGCGGGGGTGGAGGTCGCACATGCGAGGAAGGCATGCCGCACATGTGGGGAAAAGGGCGCACATGTCGGATGACACTAAGTCCAAAATCTTCTTTTTTCTTTCTTCTTGGGTTGAGTGTATATCACTTTTACTCACCTCTCTCTTACTCTAAAAACTATCATTCACTCCTCCCTCTCTCTAAAAACCCCCACCAAACACCATAAACTCATGATTCCTTCCAATCCATTGGAGTTTTGACCCAACATGTTCATTAATTTTGGAGAGCTAACCGAGAGCTTCGTTTTGTGCGGTGGAGATATGATTTCAACAGCGTCAAATTTGGGGGTTTCTCATCTTTTCTTCTCCAAAACTTGAGGTAGGGATTTTCTCAGAGTTATGTATACATTTTTATAAGATTGTGTTGATTTGGAACTTCTTGGGAGGTATGGGAACTTTGAGTTTGGCTCATGTGTTATGAATGATTTTAAAAGTGGGTTTCTTAAATGTTTTTCCAAAACGTCTTGAGATTTTGGGTCATTTTGTTGTAGAAGAGTAATAGTTTGAACTAATTTCTTTTGAAATGAAGAGAAAAACTTAGTTTATGGAAACCCTAGAAATTTGGGAAATTTTAGAAAATGTGATAATGTTGTGAAATTGATGTTTGACTAATATTATGACAAATGTTGACATGAGGAAATTTAAGGTATATGAGTATTGGTGGTTTTGAAAGTTGTTGTTTAACAATGTTGATATAATCATGAAAGGATTAAATTGTTGAGAATACATGAAATGTGGAAATACACTACTCTTTTGATAAATGTAAACGATTATATGTTTATTTTGTGGAATTGCTTTGGAAATAAGAATGGGAATTATGATCAAAATGGATGGATTGTGTGGAAGAATTGAAAATGGAAGGATTTTGCATTACATCAATAATTGTTGCATTGGCATTCAATACTTTTGACTATTAAGAAATTTGAATTGAGTTATGAAACTTTTGCATTGGGAAAGTTATGTTGCGGAACAAGTTTTCAGTGAATTGCCTTGGGGTAAATACGTTGGTAAGTCTGGATAGGGGGTGTAAATTAAATTGATTAAGTTGGCCTGAGTGTCCTAGGTGAAAGACCGGGTGAAAGACCGAAAACACGTGCGGAGGAGGTACCACGTGCCTTCCAGTTAGCTACTGGTGAAGTGGAGGTTTTGGTAATGCTAGTTATGCCTACTTACAGACACCAACCTAGGGATTACCTGAGTCGTATTTACCGCCCCTTGAACTAAATTGATAAGTATAAAATTGTTAAGTTCTTAATACGTCATTGGGCATAATTGTTTTGAAAAAGAAGATGTGATTTTCTTTCAAAAGCAAGGCATGGCATGTGCATTTCATCTCATGGGGACTTGTATAAAATGTATATACTTTGTTAAGAATTTCATTCTAGGCTTTATTCTCACCCTATGGGATTTTGTGCAGGAAAAGATGTAGTAGTTCCACCTAGGTAAGGGCATGGATATATGTGTTAAGGGCACAAGGCTCTTGTTTTGTTGTGATTATATTTTTGTAAGCCAAGGGCTAAATTTTTATAGGTTTGAACAACCATTTTGTGTAACCGAGCTTAAGCCTTGGACTTTGTAGCCCTTGAGGGCATTTATTTATTTTGATTAAGTGTTTTACATGCTATAGATTCATGTACCGAGGTCATTGAATTCATATCTGCATATGGAATTATTTTGTAAACACTTTGTGATCATGTATTTAAGCGTTGGGAAATTACTCTTGTTATCATACAGAGTGGTGGCTGATGCACTTCTATTATGTATTTTCCTTGAGTCATTACAACTTGGTATCAAAGCTACCAAGTTTGAATACTTGGGGCACGTGGGAAGTGGTTGTTTTGCCATAATGGGTTCATTTCGCTTGATCAGGGGATGTTGTATATTTTGTGGCTATGTGATGACACGCTTATATGACTAGATGGGTATGGGATTGGACTTTTGGGATGTGGTTCACACCTATTAAATTCTTCGAGATCTTATTAGAAGGGTACTTGATCAATACTCGTTCTACTAAGAATTTTTGGTGTTTTGTGGGATGAATTTCGTCGTAAAGGAATAATCCGTATATGTTTATGTGATTAAGTGTTTATGTGGAGTGAAACTAAATCGTTTATATTGTAGAGAAATATATAGAATTGTTGTGGTCGAATGTGTGAGGCAAGTTGCGAGGACATATGGGTTCGTGGGCTAAATTGTTTCTCTTGTCCCTTTATTAGGATGTCAGGAAGGGGTCAAGCCCGTGGAGTTAGAGGTGGGAGGCGTGGTAGGCCTCACTGGGGTGTACATGAGGTACCAGTCCATGAGGTTCCGGTGCAAGGGTAAGGGTTCGGCCAAGCGAATGCAGCCAAGCAAGTGGGTCACGCTAATGTGGCCGACCAAGTAGGGCAAACAAAAATTCTGGGGCAAGCCGGTCAAGCCGCAATAGGGGCCCTAGCCCGAGAAGTGGCGGGGGCTTTGAGGGAAGCAATGAACTTGTTGAGAGTAGAGAACCAAGCCCGAGAGAACGCCGTAGAGACAAGGGTGAGTTTCCTTACTAGAGAATTTTTGCGGGCCAAACCGGATGAGTTCCATGGTGGCCCCGAGCCCAAGAAAGTAGATGAGTGTCTCAAGCAAATGGTGAAGACATTCAAGATGCTTCACATTGAAGATAGTGAGCTACGGGTGACTCTAGCGAGTTACTATCTCAAGGAGGACGAGGGCCAATGGTGGCAATACGCCAAGGGTAGAGTGGAGCCAACATGGGAAGCCTTTGTGGTTGCTTTCCAAGACAAGTATCTACCTCTCACTACCAAGGAAAGATTGAGGCAAGAGTTCCAAGACCTCAAGCAACTTAACCTATCTGTGGTCGAGTTTGAGGCAGCCTTCACTAGTTTGTCCCGGTTTGCACCGGAGTTGGTGGCAACGGAAGAACGCCATTGCATAGAATTTGAGAAGAGGTTGAGGACAAAAATTTTGTTCAAAGTTGCCAGAAATATGAATCAGAACTATTACCGTCTTGTGGAGGCAACGGCACATGTAAAGATTATTGCGCAGGCCGAGGAGGAGAGACATCGGTGTTCAAGGCCTAGGGCCAAGAGTCTCAGGGAGATTTTAGACCTAGTAAGAAGAACAAGGGCACCTTTTCATCCCAATCCCAACCACAACAGTCTAGATCCACCTTTCCCTTACCTAGTGCGGGCCTGGGAAAGAATGCACCAGGTAGTTTTTCATGTTTCAAGTGTGGCCAACTGGATCACAAGACCTTTTCATGCCCACAGAATGGAGGAGAACAGTAGATGTTACCACCACCACCACCACCTAACCAATCTCAGAATCAGTCTCAGAATAGAGGGTAGGGACTTACTTGTTTTCAATGTGGCCAGTCGGGCATATGAGGAGAGCTTGCCTGCGGTTGGGAGGTGCATCTGGCGCATCAGGATCGAGGCAGACTCAAAGCCACCAGCAGGCTCATTCAATTCAGACTTCACGAGCTAATCAGGGAGCCGCATCGGCTCAGTCAGTACAGCAGGCCTATGCTCCGAGAGATGAGCAGGTTGATTAAAGGCCGTAGGGGCGTGTGTATGTTGTTACCGCGCCAGAGCAGTTACCAAGATCCTCAGTTGTGAGAGGTATTTTTGTTGTGTGTAATTCATTGGCTCATGTGTTAATAGATAGGGGTGCATTTCATTCATTTATATCTACTGTATTTGCTTATGCACTAGGGTTAGTGGTGGCACGGTTAGGGTCTCCGCTCAGGATAGAGTCACTAGTTGGTAGTACAGTTGACTTAGACCGAGGATGTCGCGGTTGCGAGACAGAGGTTGCCGGTCGCCGAATTTCGTTTGCTTTTGCGTTACTAGACATGTCGGGTTTTGATGTCATCTTAGGTATGGATTGGTTATCTTCGTATCCAGCTGTGATTGACTTTTATCATAAGAGAGTTACAGTGTGCACCTCTAGTGGTGACTATTTCTATTTTCTAGGGGACCGGGTTAATAAGGGCTTGTCTCCAGTTTTTGGCCCTCGTGGTAAGGGCGAGCTTAGTGGTCTTCTTGCGACTCTCTGGGATAATGAGAGTGGCGAGGCTCGTGTTGAATTGCCAAGGGTAGTTTGTGACTACTCAGATGTCTTTCCTAAGGATCTTACTAGTTTGCCACCCCAACGAGAGATCGAGTTATCCATTGAGCTAGTGCCTGGCATAGCACCAATTTCCATGGCACCTTATAGATTTGCACCGGCCGAATTGCATGAGTTGAAGATTCAACTACAAGAGCTTTTAGATAAGAGCTTCATTCACCCTAGTGCATCACCTTGGGGAGCATTGGCTCTTTTTACGAAGAAGAATGATAGGTCATTGCAGTTGTGTATCGATTACCACAAGTTGAATCTGGTTACCATTAAGAACAAGTATCCTCTACCCAGAATAGATGATTTATTTGACCAACTTAGAGGATCTTGCTGATTCTCAAAGATAGATTTGAGGTCGGGGTACCACCAGTTGAGAGTCCGGGAGGAGGACATCTAGAAAACGGTCTTTCGTACGCACTATGGCCACTATGAATTCCTCGTAATGCCTTTTGGTTTGACCAATGCACCAAATTCCTTTATGGACTTGATGAACCAAATTTTTTGGGAATTCTTAGACCACTTCGTGGTCTTCTTTGTGGATGACATCTTGATCTATTCCGCCTCTGAGGAGGAACATGAGAACCACTTGCGGGTAGTGCTCGGTTTGCTTAGGGAACACCAATTGTATGCCAAATTTGAGAAATGCAAGTTTTGGTTAACCGAGGTATCGAAAGAAGGAGTAACCATAGACTCTTCTAAGATAGACGTCGTGCAAGATTAGGAACAACCTAAAAACGTCTTTGAGATCCAGAGTTTCTTGGGATTAGTTGGGTATTATCGTCGTTTTGTAAGGGACTTCTCTAGACTAGCCGCACCTTTGACTAGGTTGACAAGGAAAGGTGTTAAATTTGTGTGGAGTGAAGCTTGTGAAAAGTTATTCCAAGAACTTAAGACTAGATTGACCACTGCCCCAGTTCTGATAATACCAGAAAGAGATTTGGATTACACCGTTTATTGTGATGCGTCCCAGGATAGGCTTAGTTGTGTCTTGATGCAATAGAAAAAGGTTGTAGCCTATGGTTCACGGCAATTGAAAACTCATGAGAAAAACTACCCCACCTATGATTTAGAGTTAGCGGCGATAATCTTCACCTTAAAGATTTGGAGACATTATTTGTATAGTGAGAAGTTTGATATTTTCTTTGACCATAAGAGCCTAAAGTATTTGTTTTCCCCAAAACACTTGAACTTACACCAACGGAGGTGGATGGAATTTATGGAGGATTATGACTTTAAGTTACAATATCATCCGGGGAAGGCCAATGTGGTAGCCGATGCCTTGAGTCGGAAATTTGTGAGTAGTTTGGCAAGTGTGGCCATTTGGGAGTGGGTTATGCTAGATGATATCGGTTTGCATTTGGGTGAGTTCGGCGAGGGTGCTACCTTGTTTACTTTGATTTCTTAACCTACCTTGATTAGTAAGGTCATAGAGGCGCAATAAGGCAACCGTGAGGTGGAGTCAATCCGTGAGAGGAACTCCAATGGAAAGGAAGAAAAGGGTTTGAACATCCACTCAGATCTGAGTGTACATTATCTAGACCATTTGTTTGTATCGGAATCTTGTAGAGAGGAGGTACTTACAGGGTCCTACCACTCAACCTTTACAGTACATCCGGGAGGCACCAAAATGTATCATGATCTTAGTCGCCAGTTTTGGTGGAGGGGTATGAAGCGCGATGTTGCTTTTTTTGTATCGAAATGCCTTACTTGTCAGAAAGTGAAGGCCGAACACCATAAGCTAGCGGGTTTGCTACAACCCTTACCGATAGCCGAATGGAGATTGGGGCATGTTGCCATGGATTTTGTAGTTGGACTTCCTAGAACACAGCGACACAATGATGCCATTTGGGTGATTGTTGATAGGTTGACTAAGTCTACACACTTCATTCTGATGCGCACCAGTGACACAGTTGAGCAATTGGCAGAGTTGTACACTAGAGAGATAGTTCGACTTCATGGGATCCTTGTGACCATTGTATCGGATAGAGATCCTCGTTTCACTGCCCGTTTGTGGCAAAGCCTTCAAGAGGCGTTGGAAACTAAGTTGGCCTTTAGCACCACCTATCACCCACAAACTGATGGGTAGTCGGAGCGTACCATCCAGATTTTGGAAGACATGCTTAGAGCTTGCGTTCTTGACTTCAAAGGGTCTTGGGAGAGACACTTACCATTGATCGAGTTTTCCTATAACAATAGTTACCAAGCTAGAATTGAAATGGCACTATTTGAGGCCTTATATCGCTGACCTTGTAGATGACTGATTTGTTGGGCCGAAGTGGGTGATGCACCGTTGTTGGGTCCGAAAATTGTTAGAGAGACAACCGAGAAAGTCACTCTCATTCGGAAGAGGTTAGCCACGGCTCAAAGCCGACAGAAGAGTTATGCCGATAGAAGGAGACGACCCTTATCTTTCGAGGTTAGCGATCATTTGTTCCTTAAAATCTCACCAAGGCGGGGTTTGATGCGATTTGGTAAGAGTGGTAAATTGTCGCCAAGGTTCATTGGGCCTTTCAAAATATTGGAACGAATTAGGGAAGTGGCATATCGGTTAGCCTTGCCGCCACAACTTTCGGGGGTTCACAACCTGTTTCATGTATCCATGCTTAGGAAATATGAACTCGACCCTTCTCATGTGCTTGATTGGGTTGATTTGGAGGTAGATGAGGATGCCTTGTACGAAGAGTGATCGGTTCAAATCTTAGACACCCGAAAACAAGTGTTAAAGGGAAAGACTATACCGTTAGTAAAGGTGTTGTGGAGACACCATGGGGTCGAGGAAGCGACTTGGGAATGAGAGGTAGAGGTCCACTCCAAGTATCCGGATTTGTTTGAAAATGCTTATTTCTTTTAACTTGTAATATTTCCTTGTGTTTGAGGGAAATGTATTAAGATTTTTAATCTCGTGTTGTTATGCGTATTATTATTTTGAACATGATTATTATGAATTGCCATTATGGTTGCTGGAAAGTTTCATGCTTATGTGGCATCACGAAACGTTGTAGTTAACATTATGACTAAGGCACTTGGAACTATGATGATAATGGTGAACTTTGGTTGAGAACTGATATTGTATCATGAAATTGTATTTAGCGTAGTTTTGATCTCTTGTTGTCCTTATTTTGTTTGAGAGGTTGGTTCAATTTCGGGTACGAAATTTCCCTAGGTGCGAAGGTTATGATGATTGAGTACGTAAGTCGTCCCATTCTTCTTTGTTTTATATTGGAATCACCCTTGTTAGAGTGTCGAGTTTGACTTGGGGCCTTGCCAACCGTTTGGGTTTGTCATTTTTGAAAACTTTCCTCACAATTCTCATTCTTAATTTATTCAAGTGTCGAATTTCACATGTTTCTGGGGGGCATGAGGTTGGATCCAGGAATTTCAGTTCTACTAGCAGAATTTTCTGTCTGGGAACTAGGGCCACACGTGCAGGAGTTTGGACTGCACGTGAGGAATAGGGGCCGCACGTGTAGAAGGTTAGGCTACACGTGCGGAAAATAGGGGAGGTCTACGTGCTATACTAAAATAAAAGCACATAAAGCAGCAGGTGCGGGGAGAGGAGGGCCGCACGTGCGAGGGTAGAGGTCGCACATGCAGGGAAAGCATGTCACACGTGCAAGGAAAGGGGCGCACGTGCAGGACGACACTGAGTCCGAAATATGCCTTTTTCTTTCTTATTGGGCTGAGTGTATATCACTTTTACTCACCTCCTCTCACTCTAAAAACTATCTTTTGCTCCTCCTTCTCTCTAAAAACCCCCAGCAAACACCATAAACACTTGATTCCTTCCAATCCATTGGAGTTTTGACCCAACATCCTTCATTAATTTTGGAGAGCTAACCGAGAGCTTCGTTTTGTGCGGTGGAGATATGATTTCAACACCGTCAAATTTGGGGGTTTCTCATCTTTTCTTCTCCAAAACTTGAGGTAGGGATTTTCTCAGAGTTATGTATACATTTTTATAAGATTGTGTTAATTTGGAACTTCTTGGGAGGTATGGGAACTTTGAGTTTGGCTCATGTGTTATGAATGATTTTAAAATTGGGTTTCTTAAATGTTTTTCCAAAAAGTCTTGAGATTTTGGGTCATTTTGTTGTAGAAGAGTAATAGTTTGAACTAATTTCTTTTGAAATGAAGAGAAAAACTTAGTTTATGGAAACCCTAGAAATCTGGGAAATTTGAGAAAATGTGATGATGTTGTGAAATTGATGTTTGACTAATATTATGACAAATGTTAACATGAGGAAATTTAAGGTATATGAGTATTGGTGGTTTTGAAAGTTGTTGTTTAACAATGTTGATATAATTATGAAAGGATTAAATTGTTGAGAATACATGAAATGTGGAAATACACTACTCTTTTGATAAATGTAAACGATTATATGCTTATTTTGTGGAATTGCATTGGAAAGAGGAATGGGAATTTTGATCAAAATAGATGGATTGTGTGGAAGAATTGAAAATGGAAGGATGTTGCATTACATCAATAATTGTTGCATTGGCATTCAATACTTTTGAGTATTACAAAATTTGAATTGAGTTATGAAACTTTTGCATTGGGAAAGTTATGTTGCGGAACAAGTTTTCAGTGAATTGCCTTGGGGTAAATACGTTGGTAAGTCCGGATAGGGGGTGTAGATGAAATTGATTAAGTTCGCCTGAGTGTCTAGGGTGAAAGACCAAAAACACGCGTGGAGGAGGTACCACTTGCCTTCCAGTTAGCTACTGGTAAAATGGAGGTTTTGATAATGCTAGTTATGCCTACTTCCAGACACCAACCTAGGGATTACCTGAGTCATATTTAACGCCCCTTGAACTAAATTGATAAGTACAAAATTGTTAAGTTTTTAATACGTCATTGGGCATAATTGTTTTCAAAAAGAAGAAGATGTGATTTTCTTTCAAAAGCATGGCATGGTATGTGCATTTCATCTCATGGTACTTGTATAAAATGTATATACTTTGTTAAGAATTTCATACTAGGCTTTATTCTCAACCTATGGGATTTTGTGCAAGAAAAGATGTAATGGTTCCGCCTAGCTAAGGGCGTGGATATATGTGTTGATGGCACAAGGCTCTTGTTTTGTTGTGATTTTATTTTTGTAAGCCAAGGGCTAAATTTGTTTAGGTTCGAACAACCATTTTGTGTAACCGGGCTTAAGCCTTGGACTTTGTAGCCCTTGAGGGCGTTTATTTATTTTGATTAAGTGCTTTACATGCTATAGATTCATGTACCGGGGTCATTGAATGTATATATGCATGTGGAATTATTTTGTAAACACTTTATGATCATGTATTTAAGCGCTAAGAAATTACTCATGTTATCATACAAAGTGGTGGCTGATGCACTTCTATTGTGTATTTTCCTTGGGTCGTTACAAAAACTATTCTTCCTTTACCCAGGTTGTTGAACAAAAGTGATACCTCTTCGTCATCACCAAACCAGTTGTCAAGACCTTCATGGCGACGAAGTTGGCTCACGTCTTCTTTGGTGTTGATAAGTTGATCCATTCTTGATAAGTTGATCCATTCTTTCTCTAGTGTGAGAAACATTAGCACTCTGTGTTGGGTCAATCTGTGATACTCCATTGAGTAGTTCTCATTTACAGTGTTAGCAGTAAAATGACTTGCGAAATGAAAATCCATAGGACTATTTTGGTTTGGAGATTTAAGAAAAGGTTTGGAAAGAGAAGGGGAAAAAATAAGTGAAATGTGAATAAAATATACCTATATTTCATCTAATTTCACACACATTTTTCTTTTTCTTTCCTAAATCTTTCTCCAAATCCCCTAATTAAACACAGTCTAAGTCAAATTTTTTGAAAACGTGTAATATCATGAATCTACGGGTTCAGCTACTCTACACATTTGCCATGTTGATCTTTTTTTTAGGGATTTCAGCCAAACATTGCGAAATGAACCCAAGGTACAGCTATCATGACCCGAACCCGCCCCCACGGGTTAAGGACATAACCGGCCAATAATCGAGGGATTACCTACGGCCTCAAACTAAGTCAGACATAACTCATCAGAGTAGAGGGGCCAAACGGAAGCAAAATTTAAAACTTTGTCCACAAAGCTGTGCTCACATGGCACATCATAACAGACTATACATGTACATATTAATAACTCACATCAAGATACAGTGGCATAAAGTTCTGTACAAACAGGATCATTCAAGTCCAAGTCAACCTATCAAAACTATATACAAACGGTTCCAAAGTCTTCACCAACATAACAAAATACAATAAGATAACAAAAGGGTGAAGACGAGTCTCATGAGTGAGACGTAAGGCTGACTCTTCAAACCCTTGGTTGTCCCATACAAACTTCACTGAGGCTGGGTTTGGACCTCTCTTAGCTCACCTACAAACACATGAATGAGCGTGAGCGAAAGCCTAGTGAATAATATTAAATAAAGAAGATGCATAAAGAAGATTCATATTTCTATTTAATACATATATATACATAGGTCAAACAGTTGCGGTTCCAAACACGTCGGACGGCCTCGGGCCCAATCCATTCGTGTCAGACTGGCCTTTGGCCCAACCATTCTTTCATCCATGTCAGACTGGCCTTTGGCCCAACCAAACTTTTATTCAGGTCAAACTGGCCTTTGGCCCATTCATTCTTTCATCTATGTCAGACTGGCCTTTGGCCCAACTAATCTTTTATTTAGGTCAAACTGGCCTTTGGCCCATTCATTCATTCCTTATTGTCAAACTGGCCTTCGGCCCATTCATTCATTCATGTCCAACTGGCCTTTGGCCGATTCATTCTTTCATGTCAAACTGGCCTTTGGCCCATTCACTTATAGCAAACGGCCTTAGGCCCAACCATTTGGCATAGCAAACATTTGTCCACAATTCGAAGTGACAAACTTATAAAACTTATAGAGAGATAAGTAATTGGACAAATGACATATTTCAAAATATCTTTATGAAGATATTACTCATAGTGATCGGCTGGATGATTTGCCCTGGAGCTCGACCCTACACATTCCATGAACACAATGGGTCACAAACAATTCAATCCATTCTAATTCACATATTCCTCTTTAGGCTTCATTCTTATCCTTTTAACTCATTTACAATGCTCAATGCATGCCTAAGAGTACTTAGAAGTGAAAGAGAACGGAAAACGAAACACAAAATGCATTTTCAAAATTTCAGAGACAGGGGTCCCCGCTCGAGCGTGGACTTCCTCGCTCGAGCGGACCCATTAGGTCCGCAAAAGTACTGGTTATATCATTTTTACGCTCGATCGTGAATTCTGGCTCGAGCAGAAGGCCTCATTACATGGCTCCCCATTCGAGCGTGAACTTCCCCGCTCGAGCAGACATCATGTCTGCAGAAAATACTAGGAGCCCGAATTTTACGCTCGAGCGGACATCAAATTTTCTGGATTTTCTAGAACATGTTTTTGAGCTTCAACTTGATATTCAAAGGCTCTAAGTGCATGATTTTGGCTCAAACTCCACATATACATATACCATCATGGTATAAACACCAAATTACAACATTATGAAGCTCAATTCCAAGAATTACTTACATGCATGACTCAAATTAACCCAAACTCATCACCAACATATTAAATTCAAACATTCAACACTCACACCTCCATGATTTCCACATGCATGTGGGAGATACCCATTATTCTCAGCTTAGTCGGTGAAGAGATGATTAAATACATGGTCTTTAATCAAAATTCAACATGAGTCATGTAATTCAAGCGCAAATATGCAAACTCAAAGCAATTTCTTACATGCATGCACATATTGGCTTCCAATTCAACAAAACCAAACTAACTCATGTTCTTTATCATCATTCAACTTGAAATCTACAAATTACAAACTAAAATCCATGAGTCAACGGTTAATTACTCACCTAGGAGCCTCAAACACCCAAGCTCTAGCCAATTCTTGAGCTTAATCTTCAAGATTTTCAAGCTTCAAGATCAAACTTCCAATCTCCTACACTCTCCCTCTCTAGCCGAACCTCCCTCTCTTTTGTTAGAGTTAAATCAGCCAAGTTGAAGCTAAAGAGGAGAATTGAGTGCATAGTGCCCCATTTATATAATTTCCCTCAAATACATTTCTTTAATATAAAATAATTGGGCATAATTTCATTAATTTAATCTATTTAATCTGATCCGAATCAATTTCCAATTAAATTTCACCGTAGACTCTAAAAATTATGCCAATCGCAATGGCGTAATCAATTTCGGTTTTGTGGCCGATAAGGCCTTCAATGTAAATTCCAAAGCAGATAATCAAACAGATATTCCTACGGTGAATAGATAGAAATTCAAAACCACATATTTTGCACATAAATAACACACCAAATCATATCAAACACATAATCACATTCATAATAAGGACCAATTAGCATAATATGGAACAGGGTTATCACAACAACAACACTAAAAAAGATTTGTTGTTGTTTTTTCAAGAACCAAACTACATTTTTAGCTCAAAAACTTGGGAATTAGTTGTCAAGTTGCTAGTCATGTACATGAATTAGCAGATCTGTTTGTTTGGAAAGTCATTTTTTTAGTGATTTTTAAAATATGAGGTTAAAAAAATTGAAGTGTTTGATAATGATTTTTTTTTTTTTTTTTTAAAAAAGAACATGCAAAAGGTAAAGAGAATGAGACTAAATATTTTATTTTTTTTAGAGGAAATTTCATTTTGTCCTCCAAATTATCTCGATGATCATTTTAACCCATGTTATTTTTATAATTTTAATTTTACATCTAAACTATTCAATTTTAGATCAATTTTACCCCTGCTGTCAACTGTCATCTAGAATTAGATGACACTTGTTGTCGTCTTCATTTGAAATTTCATTTTACCTCTCAAACTATTCTCAAAATATCAATTAAATCCCTAAACAATGTGAAGTTTGGGGGTCTATTTGATATTTTGAAATAGTTTGGGGGGTAAAATAAAATTTCAAATACAATTTCGGTGCCATGTTATCAACTTCTGTTTGATTATAAATGGTAGCTAATAGCACGGGTAAAATTGATCTAAAATCAAATAGTTTACGTGTAAAATTAAAATTATAAAAAAGATAGGGGTTACATTAATTATCAAAGTATAATTTTTGGGGTAATAATTCTAATATGGAACAGACGTAGAAAGTAAAATCATAGTTCATTCTAATAGAAATCTTAGGCACATATAAATTGAACGTAGAAGAAATCTCAAACACTTGCATGATAACACATCGAATATTTAAGTTCATGAGTTAATACAGTACACTTATTCTGAAAACACATTCACTCTCACTCAGATTAATACAAACATAGAAACTATCTCTCATATGCAGATGCATAATAGTTTGTTGAAACAAAATAGTGGATGACAGGGTGGTGGCCTAAGCAAACAACATCAAATCAATGTCGGGAAGGGGGTGAAATAATAATCGTAATTAGGGTAATGCCAGTCTATGTGAGAGTGAGGAGGAGAAAAAAAGCAGCTGCCATAGTGGCAACAGTAACCCATATATTTTTGAAGTAATCACGCTTCAATGAAGCTACTCTTCTGTTCCACCATCTCTTGCAATAAGCGTCCACTTCGCTGCACATTTCAGCATAGTAGAACTGATCCAAAATGATTCTTCCTTTACCCAAGTTGTTGAACATAAATGCCACCTCTACGTCATCACCAAGCCAGTTGTCAATAACATCATGGCGATGAAGTTGTTTCACATCTTCTTTGGAGTTGATAAGTAGATCCATGAAGTGTGCATAATCGGTGAAATATTGTGGTTCATCATCTGAGGAATGTTGCTCATAGGCAATGATGTTACAGAAGAATGTTTTTGTCTAATCATCGACATCAAACTTTGTTATTTTAAAATGACCATGTTCGAAGCGGATATCGAACATGCTGAGGTTGAGCTTATCATCATCATCCTCCACAGCCTCGAACTTGATACCAACGTCCTGAAGCTCTATCACAGATGGTATCTTAAAGAAACTTCTTTGATTCGTGTTTTGGCATTCATTTGACTTTTCTCTGGAGGAGGAGGGGTGATAAACATTATGCAACAAGTCAAGAAAATGCTTGCTTTCAGAGGCAAATGTATCTTCAAAATTGATTCTGGAAAAGTCTGACTTTTTTGGTATGATCCAAGATGAAGGATACGTAGCCAGTAAAGCAAGCATCATATAGCATCATCTTCACTGTTATGAGAATAGTAGAAAGAGAGAAAATAATATATTGTATATATTCAATTCATCAATTACAATAGGAGAAACCTGTATATATAGGCCAAGAAACCTAGGTGTATAGGAAACCTAGGTGTGCAAGAATACAAGAGTCCTAAGTATAATATGAATAGATAACAAGAGTCCTAAGTATAATATGAATAGATAACAACTAAACCCCTCCCCCCCCCCCTCAAGCTCAAGGTGGTAAGGCAGATAGTAACTTGAGCTTGGCAAGGAGATCAGAAAAGCGTCCTAGAAGATGAGCTTTGGCAAAGAGGTCGGTTGTCTGATCAGCAGAGGTAACAAAGAGAAGGCAAACAATGCCCCTAGTAACATGTTGGCGTATGAAGTAGCAGTCTATCTCAATATGCTTGGTGCGATCATGGAAGACATCATTATGTGCAATCTGAATAGCACTCTGGTTGTCACAATAAAGATTGGTGGTAGAAGAATGAGAAACTCTCATATCAGAAAGAAGCCAACAAAGCCACACAAGCTCCTGAGTAGTGTCAGCAAGAGCACAATACTCAGCCTCGGTACTAGAACGAGTAACAAGAGTTTGCTTCTTACTATGCCAGGCAATAAGAGAGTTACCCAAGAAGAAGCAGAACCTTGTAGTGGAACGATGGTCAGTAGGATCCCCCGTCCAATCTGCATCAGAAAAGGCATGAAGCTGTAGAGAAGGCTATGCGGAGTAGTGAAGACCATGAAACAGAATGCCTTTGTGATAGCGCAAAATGCAAATCAGAGCATCATAGTATGGAGAACTGGGGGCCGCCATGACTTGATTGACAATGTGAACAACATAAGCAATATCTAGATAAGTAACTGTGAGATGGACAAGACTACCAACTAGCTGACGATATTTGGTGGCATCAGACAATATGGAACCTTCAAGAGGTGTAAGACGAGTCTGAGGGTTGACAAGAGTAGTAGCAGTCTTGCAATCGGTAAGGCCAACACAAGCCAAGAGATCAGAAGTATACTTGGCCTGGGTAATAAAGTAACCAGTTTAATCTTGAGAAATTTCCAAGTCAAAGAAGTAGCTAAGCAAACCCAAATCTTTCATCTCAAACTGGCGACAGAGAAACTGTTGGAGACTAACAATCTCTGCGTGCCTAGTTTGCCAAGTTCAGCTCTACCAATTGTGACTTTGGCTTTTCCTATAGTGCCAATGATTCTGCCTTGTTTATACGTATGACAGAGCGTGGTACTATTCTCCTTCTCCTCTATGTGGATGATATGATTATCACTAGAAATACCCGCAGGGTCATCTCCAGTGATAATCATATCATCCACATAGAGAAAAAGGAGAATAGTACCATGCTCCGTCTTACGTATAAACAAGGCATAATCATGGGCACTGGAGGAAAAGCCAAACTAACAAATGGTAGAGCTGAACTTGGCAAACCAGGCACGCGAAGCTTGTTTCAAACCATACCAAACACGACGAAGTTTGTAGACTTTGTTTGATGGAACAGAAGAACCAGGAGGAGGTTGCATATAAACTTCCGCAGTGAGATCACCATTGAGAAATGCATTCTTGACATCCATCTGATAAAGACTCCAGTGGCGAGCAGCAACCACTGCAAGTAAGCTGCGAACGGAAGTAAAACGAGTAACAGGAGAAAACGTTTCTTCATAGTCAATGCCATACTCTTGAGTAAACCCTCGAGTGACAAGGCGAGCTTTGTAACACTCAATGGAACCGTCATAATGAGTTTTGAGCTTGTAAAACCATTTGCAACTAACAGTACTCTTGCCAGGAGGAAGATCAACCACATCCTAGGTATGAGTTTTATCGAAAGCCTGTAGTTCATCAGTTGTAGCTTGTTGCCAAAAAGGGTTAGAACAAGCTTCTTGATAGGAAGTAGGTTAATGAGAGGAAAAGGCAGTGAAACCAACAATATAATCGCAGAGAAGAACAGAATGTTGCCTTACCCGTGTGGAATGACACTATGGTGGAAGAGGAACCTCAACAGGAGAAGGTGTAGGGCCTTCAGCAGACACAGGATCCTCAGGATGGACAATAGCCGTAGGCGGCTGTGAAAGCATGGAGTTAGAAACCGTATCAAAGTCATTAGAAAAATAGGTCGATCGAGAGATCAGTAAAGAACGGTGAGTGGGTGGACTGTGGTACGTGAAACTTGGAAAGATTTGAGAACATTTTGTGTTCTTACAAGACCACATGACGGGAAATATGAAGTCGCTTGGAGATAGGATCCCAACAACAATACCCTTTATGTTCTATACCATACCCCAGAAAACAGCAAAGACGAGAGCGAGGTTCTAGTTTAGTGTGTTCATGAGACTGAAGTAGAACAAAACAAGCATAACCAAAAACTTTAAGAGCGGTGTAGTCAGGAGGAGCCATACAAGCACTCATAAAGGGAAGTATTAGCTATGATAGGTATAAGTACACCATTTATGGTGTGGATGGCAGTGAGGGTGGCTTCCCCCCAAAACTATTCAGGACAAGAAGATGAGATGAGAAGAGCCCAGGTAGTGTCTAGAATATAACGGTGCTTCCTTTCAACTCGTCCATTTTGTTGGGACGTGCTTGCGCAAGAGTGAGGAGATAATGTACCATTAGCCCGAAGAAAAGACAAAAAATCATAATCCAAGTACTCTTTAGCATTATTAGAATGAAATATTTTAATAATACGAGAAAACTGAGTGCGAACCATGGTAGAGAAATCATAATAAATCTATTTAAGTTCAGATCCATTTTTAAGAAGAAAAAACCAAGTATAACGAAAAAAATCATCAACAAAAATCCCAAAATATCTTGACCCCCCTATGGTCGGTGTGGGAGAAGGTCCCCAAATATCTGAATGCACAAGATCAAAAGGAGCAATAGGCATAAAAGTACTATTATTAAAAGATAAAGTAGGTTATTTAACAATTTGACAAGATAAACAATTGACATCTTCAAGACGGACACAACGTAAATGACCACTATAAACTAAAGTTTTCAAGTGACTAAAAGAGACATGTCCTAAGTGACAATGCCAAAGCTGTAAAGAAGACAATGCAGAAGTAGATGCAGCAGAGGAAGCAATGCGAGCAGCAGTAGATGATTTGTGAGGAATGTGAAGATGGGTAAGCTCGAACAGACATCCATGCTTACAGCCTATCCTAAGGATATGTCTCGTCTGAGGGTCCTGCACCAAACAACCATTGGTAAAAAAGGTAACGGTTAGACCAAGTTCACATAACTAACCAACAAAGATAAGGTTCAAGTGAAGAGCAGGAATGTGATAAGCATTAGAAAGAGACACAGTAGAAGTAGAAATGTGACCAGTGTGACAGACAGTCATATGAGAACCATCAGCAGTGTGTATGATTGGGACAGAAGACGATGATGCTATAGAAGAAAACATAGTGGAGTCAAAAGTCATATGATTACAGCATGCGGAATCAAAATACTAGGGAGAATTACTTGAAGTCATAGAAAGAGCAATAGATGGAGGAGCACCGGATTTGGCAAGCACCTGTTGGATGATGGACTCAACATCATCCATAGAGAATGAAGGAGTAGCGGAATTAGTGGAGTGGTGAGTAAAAGAACCCTCAGAGGCAACAGCATCAGAGCGAGAACCTTGGCCAGATTTGGACTGATACCTAGAACGAGAAGACCCTTTCTTAGAAGGGGCTCGAGGACAATGGCGTTAGAGATGACCGGGAGTAGTCTTATGGCAAGTAAAGCATTCACGAACCTAGCACTGAACAAAAGAATGAATGGCTGGCAGGCCACGGTTGAGACAATAATGGCATGAACTAGTGGGCTGTGAAGATAAGGAACTCTGTGATGATGGCGTAGCAAGAACAGAACCCATATTCTGAGTTTTGAGAGTCCCAAAACGAGTCTCCTTTGATAATAGTTCAATAATGGCTTTCTCTAAAGTGGGCAAGGGCAAATGTTGGAGCAATAAAGCACGTACAGGCTCAAAAGTGCTATGAAGAGCCATAAGGAACTGTAATAGTCACTGATGATTCTGATAAGTAATAAACAGTTGTGCATCCTCAGAATATGCCCATGGAGGCTTAGAAAGAGCTAGCTGGTCCCAAACAAATGACATCTGGGATAAGACGTCATTGATAGATTGACCGCGTGCCTAGTGCATGTGATGAAGAGTCTGCAATAGTTGATATTGATAAGCATGGCTAGTGGTTTGATAACGATCCCTCAAGAAATCCCAAATTGCTTTGGTTGGGGAAGTAATTTGAGCATCATCCTAGAACAAGCCAAACTGGAGATGAATGGAGGGAAATGAGATAGCCCGGAACCAGGTGATAATTTGATAATTCTTACCTTCCCATTCATTAAGACGGTCATCGAATGCAGAGTCAGTCTCATCCTGCTTATGGTTGGGTTTAGGAAGAGCACCAGTACTGATCTGCCAAAGGCGTTTACCTTTATGAAACTAGAGAGAGATTGAGCTCAACTAACATAATTTGACCCATCAAGGATGACAGAAACAGAGTGGATGTGCTCAGTATGATCCACAATGCTCAAATAGGGCAAAAATAAAAAAGGAAGATAGTGCCTTTGTAGAGGCTGATTTTGCCAAAACATAACCCACCAACGGATTTAGGAGGCCGAAAACAGGTGGGACATAGTTTGAACAGGTCAAAAACGCACCCAGAATGCCAAGTAAACGGCTGGTCAAAGTGGGTTGACCAGTCTGGTGAACTTAGGGCTGATGTCACAGCAAGAGGGTGATGTCAGCGTGCGCAACGCATGTTAATAGAAAGGCACGCGGCACACGATAGCAGCAACAGCAATGACACGCAAGGAACCAAGCCTGACGTCAGCTAATGTCAGAAACACGTGACTCACATTAGCAGACGAGGCCGAGGCCCTTGATAGCGTGAGACAAGTGTAGAAGGCACGTAAGGTGCGTTGGAAAACAACACAGCGCATTTCCAAGCTTCAGGAGGCACGTGGCGGCGCGTGGAGCTTCGGATGACGATAAGTCTAGTGGCATTGGCTTCGTCTTAAAGAAACGAAGAAGATGGTATAGTCCAATCATTAAAGCCTAGCCTGCCCAGACAGTGCATGCGTGTTTATTTTTAGGTCTAATGGATCTAGCCCAATTTGCCTATAACCTCTCCCTTCTACAAACTTGGGGTGCCCCTTGGGGCACTCCCCAAGTTATAATCCCATGCCTTATAAACCCACTCAAAACTTGTCCACCAAATCAATGTGGGACAAGCCTTAAACCAAACCTTTAGGAAATTTCACCAAAAACACCATTTCCATGGAGCTCTCTTTGGCTTCAATTTCCTATTCACCCGGTAATAGTTTTCAGCAACCAAATATACCACGTGAATCACAACGCGGCATAGAACGCGTTACCACTTAGACCCGCGAAATTCGACACATGGGTCCCACCTAGAAATTAGACCAAAGTTGAGGAAAAATTCTATTTTTCGAAAACTTTCAAAATCATTTCCAACGCTCTTTCTATCTATATCTTGCACAATGTGCTTCATCTTTAAGGTTTTACAAAAGTAGAAGAAAAAAAAATTTAAGGATTGTGTAGCTCAGCTTTTCGCGCTCCCTTTCGGAAGAATGAAATAGCCCTTATAGTTCGGACTCCACTTGTGTGTTGGTTCTGATTCTGATTTCACAAGTGCAATGTGAAACAGTGGAAACACAAAAAGAGTCCAAATTTGGCAAATTTTTTTTTGGAAAATCGATGTTTGAATCAAATGCCAAAAATGGACTGCTTTACCAGATTTCAGAGTCGCCACCTAAATATTTATTTTGGGAAATTTAGGAAACCCATGACTCGTGCCAAAGGCCATTAGTCCGTCGTTACCAAAGTGTCTTGGTTCGAGAACTTAGGTATGAGAGGGGAAGGTCAATAATTGAACACCCCACTCATCCGATCAAAGATCGGCCTCTACTACTCATGATGTGGTTTTTATGTACAGTATATGTTCTTGTTCTGATTATTTAATAAATCCTAAAATTTATTATGTGAAGCATACAAGGTATAGACTAGTTTGCTCAAATTGGAACAATTCAATTTCATGTTTGTTTCTCGAAAAGGGTTTGAATTTGCCACCTCAGGTGGGCTTAATTTGCCACTTAACAAAGTGGGCTTAAAAACATATATTCATTGAATCATTCCAATTTAAGCAACAAGCCTTCATCCACAGGCATTCAAACAATTTATCATTTAAGTAATTAGCCTCATGGTAGGATGCTAAACATAATAAGAAAATTATGTACAGGCGGGATGCTAAAACATAACAACTCACATATTTTCCGACGTTCCACGAACAAGCTACAAAACAAAGGTAGAAAATATGCATGATTCCTAACTATACAATGTGACAATGCAACACATGTGATATGCAATATACTAGGCTCGGCTACTAATATGGCATATGAGATGATTTGATCGCATGTGGTCTAAGCATGTATTCAAAGAAGTATTTAAACGACAATGCGAATTAGAATGATGCGCCGAGCCTTGGTGTATGCAATACAAGTGGATGCAAACATGAGCATGCTAAATTAAACATGATGTCCCTAATCTAACCATCATAAGCTGATAAATAAAAGGGAGAAAGACGTGGGGTTGGAAGACATACACATTATTACAAATTTGTTTGCCCTCGCGCAGGAGGGTCCGAATGTCCAAGTGTCCGAACAAATAATTATTACAAAGCCGAATGAATAATAAATGAAAGGGGCTGTCTAATTTATTACAATAATTGATGTAAGGCAAGCCTTGACACAATAAATTCGGTATAACGTCCGACCGAATTCAATTAATCATATTGGTTCTTTATGTCGGTTGTAATCCAATTTTAACCAATTTTATTAGCCTTTTTCATTACCTGTCCATTTCTTTATCTTTTCTCCTGTTTGTGCAAAAGTGATATTTACATCCACTAAGTCCAAAATGCAATAAAGAGAAACAAGTATCAACTTAACCCGAGAAAATTTTCTTCGGGGGAAATTACAAAGAAAGAGTCAAACTTATTTACAAGCGATAAAAGGATTCCAAGTCAAACTCAAGATGTGCAACAAGGACTAGTCAAACTCAAAAGAGTGATAATGACTTAGAAAAATCCAAACTTGAGTGATAATGACTTGAAATCCAAACTTGATAATAAGTGATAATGACACTTTCCTTGGTGATTTTCAAGGGTCAATTAGTCCCTTAAAAGTAAACACACTGATGATTAAAGAGAAATGAAAAATAAAAGATTGTGCTTTAGTATAAGAACATGTATACATTTGGGGTAGTGAACCTCCAAAGAATTTAAACCGTTAAGTATAGAACGTTTTATGCTTTTGGTAGTAAATCCCCTAAGAGATTAAATCAGTAAGCATAGAACGTTGTATACTTTTGGTAATGAATCTCTTAAGTATAAAACGTTTTATGCCTTTGATAATGAATCTCCAAAGAGATTAAACCATTAAGCATAGAGCGTTTTATACCGTTGGTAATGAACCTTCTAAGTATAAAACGTTTTATGCTTTTGGTAGTGAATCTCCAAAGAGATTAAACTATTAAGCATAGAGCGTTTTATACTTTTGGTAATGAACCTCTGAAGAGATTAAGTCATTAAGCATGGAATAGTTACTTTCTTATACTTGAACCACAATCTTAATTTTTCACAACTTTTTAATCGAAATAAACAAAGAATGGAGGGAGAGAGGTTGCAAAAATGATTATGTGAAATTGATTAATTGGTTAGTACAAACAAACTTGATATTTAAAACATAAATCATTGAAATAAATTAAACAGCCCCTAAATAGCATACAATAGTGTTGAAATTAAGCTATAGAAAAATGAGCAAAATTAAATAACCGAAGGTACTATTCACCGCCGGAGGTTACTATTCATCCGATGGGGTAGATTATTTAAAGTAATAAATTACAACAGTTTATATACAATATTTAAATTACAGCAGATATGTGGGTGGTGCAGCCATCCCATTAAAGCCATAAAAAAAATAAGTTATAAAAAGAAGTAAATGAAGTATTTAAACAAATTATATCACATTTTTAAATTAAATGAAAATTTGCGAAAACTCACTTTTTGGGGAAATGATGAATTTTCTGAGTCACAAACTTTCTTTTGATTACTCTCAAGTCTGTGGAATGTGTTCTCAATTCTTAGTCCAAATTTTGAAATTACAACTTTAGTTGTTGTTTTTTTGAATGGTGTATTGATGAAATGGAAATAAAAATATCAAAAAAAATATTTTATTTTCCCTCCTCTCTTTTTTTTTTCCTCTTCAAACTCTTTCTCTCCCCCTCTTTTTTTTCTCCCCTGCTGGCCTTTCTTCCCTCCCCCCCCCCCCTTCTGCTGGCTATTGCCTTATATAGGCATATAATAATATAATAATAATATAAATAATATATATATATGCGTTCAGTTGATGTCGGCATGCCGACATCAACTTTTTTGTTTATTATTATATATATATTTTTATAATATATATAATAGAATATATATATATATATATAATATAATATATAAAATATCTAAAATATATAATTTATACCAAAATACATAACATATAATATACTAATATAATTTTATATAAAATACTAAGCATATAATATAATAATATTAAACACATAATATAATTTGTTTTATTATTTTCTTTTATATATATAAAAAATACACCAAAAATACGAACAAACACATAAAATTATAAAAAATTACAAAAATACTAAACTAATAAAATATTCAGTATTGTAAAATAATTTGGCCATAATGGTGAAGGTTGGGATTAAAGTTTAAATTCCATCTCTTTTACTGAGGATTCTGTGAGAAACACATTCTAATTGTCATCATTGGGTAATCAAAAGAAAGTACCCAAGTCTTAAGGCCGGTCAACATGAGGTGTCTACAGATTGGGTTTTGTTCTTGCAAATACTTTTACAGATTTTGACTTTTCTTTTTTGAAGGAGGTCTTGGTAATTTGGAGAGAAGAGAAGGCCATAATTGTCCATTAGGCGCTCAAATATGGCAAGAACAAAGCCTGTAAGAGCATCTCCAATGGTAGTTGCTATTTTGCTATTGCTATTGCTATAATTTGGCAATGAATAGTGTTATTTTGCCAAATTATAGCAATGGTGCTCCAATGGTCATTTGCTATCTTTGGCAAATCTCAACCAACTTTCCCTCTAAGGTTGTAGGTGTTGTTTGGATATAAGTTTTTTGTGATTTTATTTTTGTTTATTTTTTGTCTTTTGTGACATTTTTTTACCTGTTTGTTAAAAAATTATATATTTATATTTTTCCCAACGAGACAAATATAAAAAATATAAAAAATTGAAAAAATTGAAAAAAATTATATATTTATATTATAATGTATTTTTATTATAATAAAATTATTTTCATTTAATATCAGCTAAAGTATTTTATCTTTTTATTGCCATCATTTGAAAAAATATATTTATTTTTTTGCATTATACTTTATTGAAAATATTAAATTATAATACAAATTAGTGGACATTATACATTGAAAAAATAATATTACATTGTGAAGTACAAAAAAAAAAAAAAAAAAAAAAAAAAAAAAAAAAAAACTTGAAATTTCATTACAAAATAAAAATTACATTGCAAATAAAGACTAAAAATTACATCAAAAAATAAATGATATTGCAAAAAATAAAGACTAACATTTATCCTATAATTATTCATCAGGAGGTAGGGGGAAATAAAAATTTGGGCTGCTCACATTTGAGGACCGCTTGGCGAAAATCTCATTTTTTCGCATTGTGTAATACGCTTTCATATGAGGGTCCAAATGAGAAATATCCGTAGTCATTATCATATGTTCTTCCTTTTTCATCTCATGTTCTTGTTTTTTGATCTCAAACTCATGTTTTTTCATCTCAAGTTCTTTCATCTCCTGCAGTGCTTGAATCCTTTTTTCTTCTCTTTCATCTTTTTTTTTTCCTTCTCAGCAAGGTATTGGTTAAATGTGTCCAATTGTGTGCCCATTTTTTGAACTTCAGCTTGAGCGACTTGATTTTTCCAAAATAATTCTTTTGCAGATTTCCTACCCATCGGCCTTTTACCCCTTGTAGAGACACTGCCCTCACCGACAGTTGGATTGTTACCAACACTTGGACTGGTGTCATCTTCAAGAGAAATGCAGTTATCCATAGGGGAATCAGGGGTTGAATTAGGGGAAAACGGTGTATGTATTCTTGACTTCACCGTGTTCATAGGAGTTACATCTTGCCACCTGATATTGTTTTGCAAGATTGGCCAACAATGTTCAAAAAGAAAATGTTTGTTTTCATCTTGATGGTATAACAATTTTGCTTGAAGCATCTATATCAATAAAATATTAAATTAATTAATAAGTTAATTTTTATGTAAGACAAATAAAAAAACTAGCATAATAAATGGAAATGAAATCTTACTATATCAACTTGTGACGCTCCACTTGGATGTAGATTTTCAACTTGCGCTAGACACCCACGAAATTTGTTACAACATTTCATGATTACACCCCATCGAGATGAGATAGACACTTGTGTTCTTGAGTGATCATTCTGCAATGAACAATAATTTTCAAAAATTCTTCCCCAAAAATGAGCATGAGATTGTGAATTCCCAACAATTGGGTCTTCAGTAATGTGACACCAAGCTCTACAAATTGCCACATCTTCTTGAGTGGTAAATGATTTTCCTCTCTTTATTTTTGATGAACCTTCCATAGTGATTGTGTGAAAAAACAAAGAAGAAAAATAAAATTCAGATGACCGTTTGGTGTGAAATAAAATTGAGATACAAAATTCAGATAAAAAGAAGAGAAGAGAAGAGAAAAATGAAGTTTGGTGTGAAATAAAATTGAGATTAAAAGTTTTTATTTATACAAAAAAAAAATGACCGTTTATAAAAAAATGCCCGTTAATTTATAGCTGTTGTTTGAAAGAGAAAGAAAAAGAGCTGTTGCTCAAACCATGTGCATTCCTTTCACAAAATAGGACCGTTGGATTATATAATCCAACGGCATCCAACGGCTCATCCATCTATCAATCTAGAACAATCTGTATCTATCTATTTATGACCCAAGCTCTCTCTCTCTCTCTTCATTGCCCTCACCCACCGATCATCATCTCTCTCTCCTCTTCTCATCTCCTCTCCTCAAATCTTCCAAATCAAACCCTAACCAAGCCGATCTCTCCACTGATCTTGGTCTCCATCAATGAAGTCGATCTCTCTTCCTTGATCTCGATCTCTCTCCACTGATCTCGATCTCCATCGATGAAGCCGATCTCTCTCCACTGATCTCGGTCTCCACTTCTCTCTCCATTGATGAAGCCGATCTGTCTACAATCATATACACATATATACGTATACGTATCTATATCTATATACGTATGTATCGTATATCTCTGTTTCTCCTTTAATCATACAGTTGAGCTGCGATTGCAGCTTTTTGCTTACTGGTAATACCACTCACTTATCTTTCTCTTCATTGTTCAAATTCATCAAATGCTTTCTGTAGACACCCCATTTTTGACCGTCCTCAAGACTTGGACGTCACCGTTGGGACACTCAGTGATTATCCATGTTTGTGTTTGTTTGGAGTTCCTAAAGTTCTCGGCTACGCGCCTTGCCTCAGGACCTCCGAACTTGACTGTTTTGTGTTTGGTTTTACACCAAACACTTGTGTTTTGCCTTTGAAGGGCAGGGAATACCTTCTGAGGCATCCCCACATACCACTGGCTGTGGCTAGAGGCCACCGGCTGGCTGGTGTTGCCACCGGCACTATATTGTGCCGGTCGACACTCTTTTGTGCCGGTAGGCACTCATTTTGGAAAAATTACCATTTTGCCCTGCCGACCACTTTACAGCTGCTTTCTGAGATATTTTCAGACAGCTGTATGCCTTTTGTTTCCATGGAGGGATGAGCCCTTGGATGACTTAGTTTGTAAGTCTTTGGTGCCTATACAAGAGGAGGCACTTCTCTTGGCTTAAGGGTTAGCAAAATTTAGAGAGTTAAAGAGAAAAAGAGAGAGAGAAGCTCTTATTTTTTCTAGGGTTTGAGTTGCATACACCTTCTATCTCTATCCTTCTCTTGTGTGTCTAGGTGTTTTGTGCCTTACTATTGCACACAAACACCTAGTGTTTCACCTTCTCCTTGCAACTGAGGTTCTAAGGGCTGGTTTTTGAAGTTCTTGAATGATTTTGAGCCTAAGGAAGCATCAACTACATCTTTGTCAAAGAGGTCAACAAGGGTGAGACACTAACTCTCTTTTTACCCCATTTTTGTACCTTATTTTTACCTAGTTTAGAACTATTTTTGTGCTTAGTATATAACACATAAAAGTTCTATTTTTTAAGCCTCTTTATTGTTCATTAAGAGTGTTTTGTGGTTTGAGCAAGTTTGACCACCCTTAGGCCTTGAAAAGGCCACTTTTTGTGCTATTTTGTGAAGGATCCGAGACTTTGGTGTTAGGATCTCTTCACCACTGAAATCTTGAGGGATTTCAGTGGTGAAGATGATGCCTTAAAGTCTCCAAAAGGAGAGGGCCACCCCCTCTCCTTGATGTCCTTGAAAAGGGCAAGTTTTGCTCCCTTATGGAGCTTCATGCTTGAGTGTGTGTTAAGCATGTTAGACTTGTTTTCCATGCCTATATTGCCATGTTATAACATGACTTCAAGTTGGTTTAGGTCCCTTATGCATGCTTAGCATAGTTGCCTTGTAATCCCTCTTATTGCCTTAATATGCCTAGGTTGTGTGCCTTCATTTCTAGCATGTTTTAGGCCTAGATCCATGAAGCTTGTATGCTCATTTTGCCATGATCTAGCTCTGTCCATAGCCATTTGGGTCGATCTCATCATGCATTACATAGCTCCTTTGCATTTGGCTTGTTGGCCTTGAGAGCATGTGAGTGTAGCATGACTTGCTTGCTTCATTTTCAATGATTTGAAACCATCTAACATGCCATTTCAGACCTTATGATGTGCTTGTTTGATTGCCTTGCATGCCTCTTTAATGCTTTAAGAGTATGTGCTAAATGCTCCATGTTTTGGCTTTAATGCATGCTTTTGGAATCATGTCATCTAGATGCCATCTAGGTGGTTACTTAGGCTCAGTTTTATGTGTTAAAACTCTGTTCTTAAGTGTTTAAGTATTGCCACATGTGGTTGTGTTAAGTGTGGTTCAATGCCTCATTGACTTGCTTTGAACCTTAGACCATTTGTATGTCTTGTTTGGCTTGCTTTGTTAGTGGATTTGGCCTCATGTTTTGCATGGATTTCAGAGCTTTTCATGTATGCTAATAGTCCATGTTTGTGCCTCTTAGATGTGTTTAAGAGTTGCTTGATTATGCTTAAGTGTTGGTGCCTTAACTTGTGCATGTGTGCATGTGTGTTTGGCCCTCTTGACTTAGCATTTGGCTATTGATTTTGGGCCTTTTATAGTTACCTAATTCATGTATAAGTCCATCCCCCATTGGTTTGCATGCTTGCTTGTATGCCTTGCACAAGTGCATCACATAGTCCATGTTGCATGCCTAGTTGACATGTTTAGGGTTGCATTTGTATTGTGCATGCTAAGCCTCTTCAAGTGAAGTATGATGGAGGTTGAGCACCCTTGTTTGCTTGTTTCCATTGCGTGCATTTGAAATCAAAGTTGCATGCTTGGTTCTCTGGGCCATCACGTATGGAAATGCGTGATTGGTGGTCCGGGAATCGAGGCACATGCCCCCTTGAGTCAATAACATGATAAGGGGTGTGTATAGTGCATAAATACCTTGAATCACATTGCCATGCATGTTGTTGTCCTCTTCTTTGTGAGTTGCGAGTTACGTAGAGTGTTAAGTGCCGCCGGCACTATTTAGTGCGACCGTGATCAATTGACAGCCGATGAATCAATTCAGTGCCGGTGGCCTCCTTCTTCAGCCGGTGGTGTTCTACCCCAGCCGGTGGCACTCCCCAGTGCTCTGAGAGGCACCCCTGAAGCTTTGGCAATTTTCTGAGGAGGAGAGCAGAAGAAACAGAGGCAAATCATGCATGACAGTGCGATTCCGAGCCAGTCCCGAGCGCGCGCTGCATTTGGCCCTCATCCCGAGGCGATTTACTGTTTAATTAGATTAATTATTTTATTTAATTAATTTAGTTGATTTGTGATAATTAATTAGCTTGCGTAGTTAATTAGTTACTCAGTTCTGTATTATTATTTAATCCCTCCGAGTGAGGGCAAAACTGTAATAAGTGTGTGTGAGTGGGTGTATGTCCTCCAATCCCCATTTCTTTCTCCCTTTTATTTACCCGCTTTCGATGGTAGATTAGGGCACATCTAAAATTACCATACCTTATGCAATGCATGCGTGCATTCGTGCATTTGTTTACATGCATCGGGCTCGGCACATCATGCAAACTGCATCGTACTTTCAATTCCGAATTGAATACGTGGTAGTTGCTGCATTTCATGTGCCATGTTTAGGGTAGCCGAGCCTATTCTAGATTGCATCTATGTCTGTGTTGCATTAGCCACTTAACATGAACTAGGTCATGCATGTTTGCTAACCGGTTTATTGTTTTGGCGCGGAGTACGATGTAAGTTTTACGCTTTAGCATACCACATGCGTATGAATGTTGCCATGACAGTAGGCTTACCATGCGGCTAAATGCTTATGTGTTATAAACTGCTTTGATGCCTGTGGGTGGAGGTTGGATTGCGTGAGTTGGAACAACTCATTGAAATCCGTATTTTAGCCTACTTGCGAGTAGCAAAAACCAACACGTTTTTCAAAACAAACGGATATGCAATGCTTGTTTCCAAATTAGGCGATCTAGTCTATACTTGTTTGCTGTGCGCATGACATAGTAATTCTAGGTTAATAACCGGAATAAGAGCATGTAATGTTTTCAAAGTTGGATATCACGGTTAGTAGAGGCCGGCGAATCGAAAGGTGCTCATAGTCGACCTTCCCGATCGTACCCAAGCTCCCGAGCCAAGACCACTTTTGGTGATGACGGACACGTGGCCTTCGGCACCGAGTCAGGGTTTCCTAAATTTCCCATTAAAAAATATTTAGGTGGCGACTCTGTAATCTGGCAAAGCAGTCCATGTTTGGCACTACTTTTCAAAAAATCTGTTTTTTCTCAAAACGATTTGCCGGATTTGGACTCTTTGGTTCAGATTTAGAACCGACACAAAAGGGAGTCCGAATCAGAAGCGAGGTCCCCGGACGTGCATCTGAGATTCTGGCGACTCATGGGAGTTTTGAGAGTTTGACTCAAACTCGTGATATCCTGTTTTGAGTACACTTATGTGTTTCTTTGCATTGCATGTGCATTGGTGCGCCTAGGACACCGTGTTGGCCATATGCTATTCCTGAGCGGTTTGCTGGAGGCTTGTCTTGTCAAGGCATGACCATAAAATTGACGGTTGCTATGCTCTCCGAGTATGGAACACAAACCCCGGTCTTACTGGGGCACCCTTTTCGACCATTCGACCTAGTGCATAGTCGGAATCCGTAGTGACCATTCCAAACTAGGACAGGTTGCTCACCCGATATTAGGTTGTTTGAAACCGCTGCGTGCGTAGTGAAACCCTAGCTCCTGACAAAATAGGACAGGGAAACCCTACCCCAACATAGGGGTGTATTGACTCTCATTTACCTGCTATGTGCTTTTAGAGTGTATCTCTACAAGGAATGCATATATCAGTTCGCAAATTTGGGCATCAGGCCTGTGGGCATCAGTATTTGAGGAATCAGTTTTACCTGAGGGTAAAGTTTTGGGACAGATATTTGAGGAACAGTGATCAGTATTGAGCACAATCATTCCGCTATGCTCATATCCGTTCCAGTAAAATTGGGCTGAGATGCTGCATGTTTTCTCTTTTGCTAGGGTAGTCCTGGAACTATAACTTCAGAAGGCTCCGATATCCCCCGGGTACATTGGACTAGCGCTAATAGACTTTGTTAAGTCAGAAATTCAATTCAAGGGCAACCAGTGTTCTTTCGCTGAGGCAAGGCAAAGAAAGGCCAGTTAGGGCTCACCGGTTCATCTGATCCGACAGTCACCAGTCACATCATCAGCAGACCCATGATGGCACGGGGTTCAGAAGAATTTGTGGCCGTGATAGCAGCGTTCATCAGGAAGCGCCATGCAGCCGAGACCCGATGTTGAAACGCAGCGCCCATCTGGGGCATCTGCCTCACATCCAGCTTCGGGAACCCAGCCGAACTTTGATCCACTTCCGCCAGTTGAAGATTCACAGGGTTTGAATCCCCAAGAAGGGTTAGCTCAAGCTCGAGTTGTCAGGCCCCCGGTGCAGCCTATTGAGAGGTTTCAACCCTTTCATGTTGATGAGTTCAATCCGACTGCAGCAAAAATTGCGAGCCTTGAGAAGCAATTGAAAAAGGCACAAAGCCTTAACTCCATTCCCGACATTGAGGATGGGTACACTGAGTCTGCCATGCGGCTCCCAGACAGATTCAAAATGCCATATATTGACCGTTTCGATGGGTCTGGAGATCCAATGGTACATATCCGACTTTTCTTAGATATCCTGAAGCCGATGGGTCTGACTAAGCCACAGAAACTCTCTCTGTATGGAAGAACCCTGTCGGGTGTAGCAGTCACTTGGTATGCTAAGTTGGAAGATAAAGTGAAGCAAAACTGGGAAGAACTGGCTGAGGCCTTTGTCGATCAGTATTCGTACAACACCCAAGTTAAAATGACCATCCAAGAGCTTGAAGCAACCCGCCAGAACCCAAAAGAGCCTTTTGTGGAATTTGTTGCCAGGTGGAGAGCAAAGGCAGCACAGATGACGGATCGTCGCCCTTCAAAGAAGGATCAAGTACAGATGATGGTGCGAAACCTCGAGCATGATATGTTGCAAAAGTTGATAGTCGCTCCGCTATTCACTTTCAAGAGCTTGCATGAACTGGGAGTTCAGGTCGAGAACGCGTTCAACAGTGGCATCATTCCCAGAACAAGTGAACCGACAAGGAGGGTGATTTCAGGGAATACCAATACTCGTAGTAGCGTTATTCCCAAACCCGCCGAAATCAATACAGTTGCCACAACCGACCCTTTTGCCAAACCAAGCCTACAAACAGCCGGCCCAGCCCGAGCTCAGGGCAGAACTTTCACCCCTCTCTATATGAGCCTGACTAGCGCACTAAAAGTCTTGATGGAAAGAGGGCATCTTAAACCCCTCGATCCTCAACCTCTTCCTGATCCAAGTACTGTGTGTACCATCAGCAGCGCGGTCATGGCACCGACCGTTGCTACCGCCTTCGTCATGAGATCCAAAATCTCATTGACAACCAAACGATAGCTCCACCTTCAGACCCCAATGACCAAATACCTCATCCACATCTCAATCTAATCCACACATTGGCCGTCCCTTACGACCCCAGCATATACATCACCCCAGCCCATCTGCCCAAGCCTGCGGTGTTCATTCCAGAGAGCCTGGACTTATGTATGATGGGTGCATCTGAACCCCAATCATCCCAAACCCATGAACCCACTACTTCTGAGCTGATGAGAATGATCGAAGATCTTCAAAGAACTGTGGCAGATCTGGCCTTCGGAGTTTTGGCCCCATCATCGACCACATCACGTACCAGGGAGTTCATGTCTAAAGGCTCCCCAACCTTGGAATAGGCTGCATTGGAAGAAGGCCAAGCCCTGGCAAAATAGAGGCAGGTGGTAAGGACAAGGTAGGGGCAAGCATTAGTCCCCATGAACACCTTCGGTGGGATGTTGAGGCCTTGAAAGCTGAAGGATTGAACAAAGAGCAAGTCCTTGCGGTTGTTGCAGAGGCTGTGGATGACACTTTCGCCAATCAAGTTGGGGGCAGTTTGAATCAAGGGGCAAGCCGGGAGAAGCGCCTTTGTACCAGGAATGTTCCTTTCAACTCTAGTCCCGTTCTCGGAAGAGATCAACAAACCAGGCCAGCACCTGCCAATCCCTTTACTGGTGCGTCCAGCAAAAATCCACAAACCTCAAAATACCCACCTCGGGGCCAGAGGATGTTTACCCCACTGTACATGTCACTATCAACGGCCTTGAGGGTCCTAATAAAAAAAGGGCACTTGAAACCCCTGGAGCCGCGATCACTGCCAGATAAACTTCCTCCCTCCCATGATCCGGCCAAGTATTGTGCCTTTCATCAGCAGGTCGGCCATGTCACTGATAAGTGTTTCCGTCTTCGCCACGAAATACAAGATCTGATTGACAATAAGGTCATCGTCGCACCAACTCAGCAAAGTCTATCGGCCGATCAATGAACTTGTGGGGATAATGTGATGTGATCGAGATGAACCACTGGCATGCGTTGATTTACCGGATGTGGTGGATGGCATGTGCTGTTTTGAGCAATGTACAAATGCTGTTAATTTTGCTTTCTGACTTGGGTATTGGGTCAGTTTTGTTGTGTTGCTTTGAGTCTGTCTCCTTATTTTGAGTCAGTCTTTTTATTTCAGGTCTGTCGTGTTGTATCGAGTCAGTCCTGTTTTGTTGAAGTCAGGTGATTCCAGGAATGTTACCTCGGACATCACTATCTTGTTTTGTGTTTGTCTTTTTTGCTTTCTTTTGAGTCTGTTTCTGTCAGGGAGCCAGTTGTGCCAACAGATCTTGAATGAAACAGCAATGATTTTCACACTCTCGTGTTTGCTTCTGCCGTGTGCCAGTTGTACCAGAAATTCCAAGTGAGATGGCAGTATTTGACTAAAAGCTATGTCTTTTCTGTGCCTTGATTTCATTGCATCGACCTAAGTTTTGCAAGACTTTTTGAACACTGTGGTAAAAAAACAAAGAGGGAGGAATTCCTCGGGTTTTGCAAAAATTGATCAACTTGAGAGAAAGAAAGGCGTGCTAAGCCTTTAATGAATGGAATCATGCTTGTCGGCGTGAGTACTGAGAAGGATCCTGGTTCGATCCAGACTAGTTCCACACTATCTTCTGCGCGAGCGATTTGTCGCTTTCTTAAAAACTTTCAAAAAAAAAATGTTTTGCGCGGTCCTGCGAAGACATGTGTGGAATCGCTCTTGAGATTGTGCATCTTAGGATCGCTCTCAGCCTCGAGACTCAACCCCTTTGTTTTCAAACCTTGAACTTGGATTCAGAACGTTCAAAGGACAATCACAATGTAAGGCCTGTGTGGCCAGATTTGAAGCAACCCTCGAACAAGAGGCACCAAAGTCAGATCAAGAAGGTTAGACCTCATCAGAAGAAGCTTGCAAAGCTAGATCAGAAGCACCCCTCGAACTAGGGGCAAAAATATCCGATGTGCTCGAAGAGCCAAAGGCGGATCTTTCTACAAATCAATGACACCCATTCTCCTGGATTCAGATGACTTCAGGATCTCAAAACCATTTGGCATGGACTTGTTACACTTTTACCCTTTGAGAGGCTCGCTGGGCCGAAAACCCGGAAGGGCGACCCAGGCAAAAGTTAGAGCAAAGAAAAAATACAAAATACAAAAAAGAAATACAAAAATACAAAAAAGCAAAAAGGCAAAAAAGAAAAAAGAATGAAAAGACAAGAAGAGAACAGAAAAAAAAGAAAAACAAAGCTCGCAAGGTTGAAAACCTGCAACAGGCGCCTTGGCAAAAGTTAGAGCATAAAAAGGAGAGGTTAAATACCTGAGTGTACCTTAACCCCGAACTACGTAAGGCTTGATTCCCATCTTTGGGATACGTAGGCAACTTCATTCTGAAGTCCAGCCGTAAAACACTTCAATTCGACTGTGTCCATGTAATGGTTTTGATCATCTTTGCTTTCTCAGAATCCGAGAATTTGGTTGTGTTCGTCACTCTGAGGACTGACTACAATGCGCCGCGGTGCTATCCAAACAAGGGGCAACTTTCCGTTGCCATTCAACGCGCTGCGGTGCCATGCAAACAAGGGGCAACTTTCCGTTGCCATTCAATGCGCCGCGGTGCCGTTCAAACAAGGGGCAACTTTCCGTTGCCATACAGCTCTCTCTTCAAGCACGGGGCAGTTTTCCTTTGGATCCGAGGTTGTGCATCTCAGGAGTAGGTTTCATGCTCGTTGAGCAATGGCCGTTTGCAAAAATAGTTTTTGAGGATTTTTACTGAGGTTGACTAATTCTCTCAAAAATTATTTCATTTTTTCCAAAACTGAACCATTTCTTGGACCCAAAAAAGGAAAATTTTCAGTGCTCATAGCCTGACTTGCATGATTTCAAATCAAAAATTGAACAAGCATGTTAATCAAACTCTTATGCTGATCAAAATTGTTTTAGTAGAAAACCAAAGCAAAAAACGGTCAACATGATGAATTAGTGCCACAGTTGAGTCAGGTGTTCTGTCTTTTCCCCTTTGTCCAAAATACTTGCCAGGAAGGGCACCATATTTGCCAGAAAGGGCACTCTACCTGCCGGAAAAGGGCACAACTGAGGTTAACAACAAAAGGGCTGAAAGCTCTCAACATCCTCCAAGCAGCGAGGTATCAAGTCAAGTGTGAAACACGAACTGCAATGGATCAAGATATTCCACTCCATCATCTGGCTAGATCAGATCATGTCCAAACTCCCCAGCAGAGCATCGTCGACCGATGTCAATTGCAGATTTGCTGCACACCCAGTTGTAGCATAACCCCTCTGTGGGGGAAGTTCACTGTTGTGAGCAGAAGAAAGAGAATCTAGCAGAATGCTAGGGGCAAAAGCCCGCAACTTCTTGTCTACCCATCAACCACCCAGGGGAGGGATAAAAAATGAGAGATTGAAGAATAGAGAGATGTGCGTTGAGAGAAAAAGTAAGAAAAGGGCTTTTTCAGAAAACTAGAGATTGAGTGCCAAGTGATGTGAGAATCACAAATAAGAAAGGGTGGGAATAATACCCGGTGAAACAGGCTCCCTGTGCGCATTTGAGTCTTTCGTTGTGTTTTGTTTGTCTCGAGTCTTGTTTTGAGTCGTTTCAAGTGTCAATAGATGTGTTTAGGTTGTTTACCTTTATTTTCCATTGTTGGGTCGTTTTTGCTGTGTTCAGTTGTAGGCTCAATATCCGGTCGAGAACTCATTTTCTCAATTTCAAAAATGATTTGTTGTGTGCTCAGAGTGCTGTGCCATTCTCCACATTTGCGCAAAAAGGAATTTGTTCTTTCAAAAACTGCAGGGTTCAACCCAGGTCGTGTGAGAACAGTAAAACCAAGACCTATCTGAAGCTATAATGGTTCCGGGCTGCCAAGCAAAAGAAAAGAGGGAAAATTGAAGCATCTGAGTGTGTTTCACCTTCAGCAAATCCCGTGATTGTACTCCGGATGTACCTCTTCAGGCCTTGTCAATGCTACCAAAGTATGAGTGCACCTCTACCTCAAGTGTAAGCCTGCTTCAAGTCAGAACGGCAATTAAAGCAGCAGTAGATGTTATCTCTTGCCGATATGAACAGGGTGCACCCTTTTCGAACTGAGTGTGTTGCAAAACCCTCTGAGAGGTAAATCAGAGACACCAAAGTACACATTTGATGCTCCTCTATTGAATAGAATATGAACTTTCATATACACTGTTGTTGCATGTGTGCCGCGCATCGTTATGATTCATGCATAAAATATGCTTGTTTTCAATATTGCATGGAAAATGCCCCCATACTTGCATAGAAGATGCATTTCATCGCACTATCTTGTGCACTTACACTTTGTATCTCACTTGCACTGTCATGTGCATCTTGTGGTTCTACCTCACTCGCGCTGTTTGGCGTATCGCACTGTTTAGTGCATTTCAAATCACTCGCGTTGTTTAGCATATCGCACTATCTTGTGCATTTCAAATCACTCGCGCTGTTTAGCGTATCGCACTGTCTTGTGCATTTCAAATCACTTGCGCTGTTTAGCGTATCGCACTGTCTAGTGCATTTCACATCATTCGCATTTGTTTGATCGCACTGTTTTGTGCATCACATCATCGCGCTATCTTGCGCACCTCCATCGCGCTGTCTTGTGCACTCGCGTTGTCTAACGCATCGCGCTATTTTGCGCACCTCAATCGCACTGTTTTGTGCATTACATTTCATTCGCGCTATTTTGCGCATCGCACTATTTTGTGCACCTTACTTGTATTTTGCATTCATTCAATCGCGCTATTTTGCGCACCTCAATCGCACTGTTTTGTGCATTACATTTCATTCGTGCTATTTTGCGCATCGCACTATTTTGTGCACCTTACTTGCATTTTGCATTCATTCAATCGTGCTATTTTGCGCACCTCAATCGCACTGTTTTGTGCATTACATTTCATTCGCGCTATTTTGCGCATCGCACTATTTTGTGCACCTTACTTGCATTTTGCATTCATTCAATCGCGCTATTTTGCGCACCTCAATCGCACTGTTTTGTTCATTACATTTCATTCGCGCTATTTTGCGCATCGCACTATTTTGTGCACCTTACTTGCATTTTGCATTCATTCAATCGCGCTATTTTGTGAATCGCACCGTCTTGTGCACTCAATCGCACTGTTTTGTGCATCGCATCATCACGCTATCTTGCGCGCCTTCATCGCACTGTCTTGTGCACTCGCGCTTTCTTGCGCATCGCACTATCTTGTGCACTTACATGCTATATCTCACTCGCACTCTCTTGTGCATTCCATTACACTCGCGCTGTTTAGCGTATCGCACTATTCTGTGTAATTTACTTTCGCGCTTTCTTGCGCATCGCACTGATTTGTGCATTACATTGTTTCACTCGCGCTATTTTGCACATCGCACTATTTTGTGCATTTTTACTTGCATTGCACGTGCATTTTATTGCGCTATCTTGCGCACCTTACCTGCACTTGTTAGTGCATGACATTTCATTCGCGCTATTTTGCACATCACACCGCTTTGTGCATCTATGCCACATCGCACTCTTTTGTGCATCTTGTTAGCACTGTCTTGTGCATTCCAACCTGTTCCGCACTGTTTTGTGCATCTCCTTAGCATTGTTTTGTGCACTCACTCTGCATCACATTGTCTTGTTGAATTTTCAAACCAGCTTCGCATAGCGTATAAGTCCAATTATCAAAGTTTTCCAGTATATCCTTTGCATCCTGCCCCCGAACTACGCTGGTTTGATTCCTTGCAAAGGGATACGTAGGCAGCCTGCGGGCACAACCATTTGTTTATCTGAATTTTGTTTGTTTGTGCAAGTCTTCGGCCTTATCAAAAATGGGTCGTCTCTGGACTTTGACATTCACTCCCGTCATTGTTATGACTTCCGAGTTCTGTCAAAGAGGGGCAACTGTAGACACCCCATTTTTGACCGTCCTCAAGACTTGGACGTCACCGTTGGGACACTCGGTGATTATCCATGTTTGTGTTTGTTTGGAGTTCCCGGAGTTCTCGGCTACGCGCCTTGCCTCAGGACCTCCGAACTTGACTGTTTTGTGTTTGGTTTTACACCAAACACTTGTGTTTTGCCTTTGAAGCGCAAGGAATACCTTCTGAGGCATCCCCACATACCACCGGCTGTGGCTAGAGGCCACCGGCTGGCTGGTGTTGCCACCGGCACTATATTGTGCCGGTCGACACTCTTTTGTGCCGGTCGGCACTCATTTTGGAAAAATTACCATTTTGCCCTGCCGACCACTTCTGTTGCTACGAGATATTTTCGACAATTTGTATGCCTTTTGTTTCCCCTCCATACACGTGTATGGAGGGATGAGCCCTTGGATGACTTAGTTTGTAAGTCTATGGTGCCTATACAAGAGGAGGCTCTTCTCTTGGCTTAAGGGTTAGCAAAATTTAGAGAGTTAAAGAGAAAAAGAGAGAGAGAAGCTCTGGTTTTTTCTAGGGTTTGAGTTGCATACACCTTCTATCTCTATTCTTCTCTTGTGTGTCTAGGTGTTTTGTGCCTTACTATTGCACACAAACACCTAGTGTTTCACCTTCTCCTTGCAACTGAGGTTCTAAGGGCTGGTTTTTGAAGTTCTTGACAGATTTTGAGCCTAAGGAAGCATCAACTACATCTTTGTCAAAGAGGTCAACAAGGGTGAGACACTAACTCTCTTTTTACCCCATTTTTGTACCTTATTTTTACCTAGTTTAGAACTGTTTTTGTGCTTAGTATATAACACATAAAAGTTCTGTTTTTTAAGCCTCTTTATTGTTCATTAAGAGTGTTTTGTGGTTTGAGCAAGTTTGACCACCCTTAGGCCTTGAAAAGGCCACTTTTTGTGCTATTTTGTGAAGGATCCGAGACTTTGGTGTTAGGATCTCTTCACCATTGAAATCTTGAGGGATTTCAGTGGTGAAGATGATGCCTTAAAGTCTCCAAAAGGAGAGGGCCACCCCCTCTCCTTGATGTCCTTGAAAAGGGCAAGTTTTGCTCCCTTATGGAGCTTCATGCTTGAGTGTGTGTTAAGCATGTTTGACTTGTTTTCCATGCTTATATTGCCATATTATAACATGATTTGAAGTTGGTTTAGGTCCCTTATGCATGCTTAGCATAGTTGCCTTGTAATCCCTCTTATTGCCTTAATATGCCTAGGTTGTGTGCCTTCATTTCTAGCATGTTTTAGGCCTAGATCCATGAAGCTTGTATGCTCATTTTGCCATGATCTAGCTCTGTCCATAGCCATTTGGGTCGATCTCATCATGCATTACATAGCTCCTTTGCATTTGGCTTGTTGGCCTTGAGAGCATGTGAGTGTAGCATGACTTGCTTGCTTCATTTTCAATGATTTGAAACCATCTAACATGCCATTTCAGACCTTATGATGTGCTTGTTTGATTGCCTTGCATGCCTCTTTAATGCTTTAAGAGTATGTGCTAAATGCTCCATGTTTTGGCTTTAATGCATGCTTTTGGAATCATGTCATCTAGATGCCATCTAGGTGGTTATTTAGGCTCTTTTATGTGTTAAAACTCTGTTCTTAAGTGTTTAAGTATTGCCACATGTGGTTGTTAAGTGTGGTTCAATGCCTCATTGACTTGCTTTGAACCTTAGACCATTTGTATGTCTTGTTTGGCTTGCTTTGTTAGTGGATTTGGCCTCATGTTTTGCATGGATTTCAGAGCTTTTCATGTATGCTAGTAGTCCATGTTTGTGCCTCTTAGATGTGTTTAAGAGTTGCTTGATTATGCTTAAGTGTTGGTGCCTTAACTTGTGCATGTGTGCATGTGTGTTTGGCCCTCTTGACTTAGCATTTGGCTACTGATTTTGGGCCTTTTAGAGTTGCCTAATTCATGTATAAGTCCATCCCCCATTGGTTTGCATGCTTGCTTGTATTCCTTGCACAAGTGCATCACATAGTCCATGTTGCATGCCTAGTTGACATGTTTAGGGTTGCATTTGTATTGTGCATGCTAAGCCTCTTGAAGTGAAGTATGATGGAGGTTGAGCACCCTTGTTTGCTTGTTTGCATTGCATGCATTTGAAATCAAAGTTGCATGCTTGGTTCTCTGGGCCATCACGTATGGAAATGCGCGATTGGTGGTCCAGGAATCGAGGCACATGCCCCCTTGAGTCAATAACATGATAAGGGGTGTGTATAGTGCATAAATACCTTGAATCACATTGCCATGCATGTTGTTGTCCTCTCACTTTGTGAGTTGCGTGTTCTGCAGTGTTAAGTCTTGCCGGCACTATTTAGTGCCGACCGGATCAATTGACGGCCGATGAATCAATTGATGCGGTGGCCTCCTTCTTCACGGTGGTGTTCTACGGCCGTGGCACTCCCAGATGCTCGAGAGGCACCCCTGAAGCTTTGGCTATTTTTCGAGGAGGAGAACGAAAACAGAGGCAAATCATGCATGAAAGGCGATCCGAGCCGTATTTGCATTTGGCCCTCATCCCGAGGCGATTTACTGTTTAATTAGATTAATTATTTTATTTAATTAATTTATTTGATTTGTGATAATTAATTAGCTTGCGTAGTTAATTAGTTACTCAGTTCTGTATTATTATTTAATCCCTCCGAGTGAGGGCAAAATTGTAATAAGTGTGTGTGAGTGGGTGTATGTCCTCCAATCCCCATTTCTTTCTCCCTTTTATTTACCCGCTTTCGATGGTAGATTAGGGCACATCTAAAATTACCATACCTTATGCAATGCATGCGTGCATTCGTGCATTTGTTTACATGCATCGGGCTCGGCACATCATGCAAACTGCATCGTACTTTCAATTTCGAATTGAATATGTGGTAGTTGCTGCATTTCATGTGCCATGTTTAGGGTAGCCGAGCCTATTCTAGATTGCATCTATGTCTGTGTTGCATTAGCCACTTAACATGAACTAGGTCATGCATGTTCGCTAACCGGTTTATTGTTTTGTCGCGGAGTACGATGTAAGTTTTACGCTTTAGCATACCACATGCGTGTGAATGTTGCCATGACAGTAGGCTTACCATGCGGCTAAATGCTTATGTGTTATAAACTGCTTTGATGCCTGTGGGTGGAGGTTGGATTGCGTGAGTTGGAACAACTCATTGAAATCCGTATTTTAGCCTACTTGCGAGTAGCAAAAACCAACACGTTTTTCAAAACAAACGGATATGCAATGCTTGTTTCCAAATTAGGCGATCTAGTCTATACTTGTTTGCTGTGCGCATAACATAGTAATTCTAGGTTAATAACCGGAATAAGAGCATGTAATGTTTTCAAAGTTGGATATCACGGTTAGTAGAGGCCGGTCTTCGGACCGGGCGAAAGGGGGTGCTCATAGCTGACCTTCCCCGATCGTACCCAAGCTCCCGAGCCAAGACCACTTTTGGTGATGACGGACACGTTATTGACACAAGTCGAGTCAGGGTTTCCTAAATTTCCCATTAAAAAATATTTAGGTGGCGACTCTGTAATCTGGCAAAGCAGTCCATGTTTGGCACTACTTTTCAAAAAATCTGTTTTTTCTCAAAACGATTTGCCGGATTTGGACTCTTTGGTTCAGATTTAGAACCGACACAAAAGGGAGTCCGAACTGTAGCCGAGGTCCCCCGCGGACGTGCTACACTTTCATGTTTATACACGCACATAGATACATGTATTTGTGCTTATCTGCAATGTTTGATTCTATTTGCAAATTTTATTTTTTTGATGCTGGTTTATTTGCTAAATCACTTGGCCAATCGATTTCTATCTAATTGGATGAATCAGTAAATTAATCATTGGATGAATCGCACATAGATTTCTATCTAATTGGATGAATCGCATTACAGATTTCTATCTAATTGAATTAATCATTTTTTTTAATTTTTTTTTTCTGTGAATCTATTTGATTCTATTTAATTGAAATCTGTAAATCTGTACATAGATTTCAATGAATCTGTGATTCTATTTTTTTTAATTTATTTTTTCTGTGAATCAGATTTCTATCTAATTGGAAGAAACAGATTATAATTTTTTTTCTTTTAATCTGTGAATCTGTTTGATGAATTGGCTGAGTTGGCATGAAGGGAGGGAGAGAAGGAGGAGGAGGAGGAGGAAACCGTTGGTTTTGGTAGTGCATGAATGGCAGCTGCCAAAGCTTGTGTCAAATTTGACACAAGCTTTGGCATTTCTCAAATTTGGCAGCTGCTATATTTTGCCATTGGAGCATCAAAATTCAATGGCAGCTGCTATATATAGCAATGGCAGCTCCAATGGCAAACCATTGGAGATGCTCTAAGTTCTTTCTTGCCGCGTGTGTCACACATACTATTAAGTTGGATGAAATTATTAATCATTGCAGTTTGGTAGATAATACAAGGGGTTCACTGTAACAAAATAAACATTAGGGGGTTGTGTGTTTTTTAGGTTTACCTTGAGGAGGTAAAGTGCAATTAATCCTAAATTACATCAATGATTATAAGCATACCACATCATATGACTCAGTTGTGAAGATGAAGAATGGCAACAGAGCAAACACCAAGAGTCCCTGATTGTATTTTGCTCCCTCAAAAATTTCTATATATGATTCAAGGAAAATGATTGAATAGTCCCAAAAGTAACCATGTAGTACATCATGCTCCCGGTTAACAAAAAACCGCAACATACAGTAACGCCATGTTTGATTAACGGGACTAGTAATGTGGAGATTAGTAATCCATATAATTAGTGTAGGATTGGTTATCCTGAATTAGTGAGATAAATAATTTTCTCTTATAAACGTTTGTTTTGCATTGAATATGGAAATTATATGTTTACTTTGGACTATTAGTTGTAAGATTAAAAAAATCGCTAATTTTGCTAGATCATAGAATGTCTATCGGAATCCGTATAACAAAAACGGTGGTGCTACATGCACCAATTAGTGTACTAACTAGTGTACCAACACTAGTTATGGCATTATTATTAATCCCGCTTATTATATAAATTACAAATATCAAAAACATCTTAAATTATGCCACATCATCAATTGGTACACTAATTAGTACACTAATTGGTGTATATAGCATTATTCTAACAAAAATTGCAATGTGAGTCCCATAAATTAATAATTACAATTTTATTTCTATGTTATAATCTTCTCAACCAAACAGGCACCTAAGTGAGTTATTACTTAATTCCTAACAAGCTAATAAGGTAGGTCCGCAAAAATTTTCACTGCACCACCAATTGGTTGAAGCACTATGTAGACAATGTAATATTATAGGTTACTATCCGACTACCCAACAATTACTAGTAATTCAGATAGTTTATAATTGTTTGTTCAAAATCAGAACATACAATGCAGAAATAAATCTTAAAAATTCCAAACCGTAAGATTAATCTTCCTCTTGACTCTAACTTTGTCTTCAGATTACAGCAGATCATACAGGAAATGTTGGGGCAACCGGAGAGAGAGAGAGAGAGTTGATACCGTCACCGGTCACCGTGAAGCTAGGGCTAGAAATCAAGGGTTCAGATGAGAGCTGCATTCTCTCCCTTTGTCGTTCAGCGTTCATCAATCGCCATTTCTCCTCCGTCAATTGTCGTTCGTCGTCGACAGGTCTGCGTTGCTCGTCAATCCCTTGTTTTGTGTTATGTTGTGTTGCGTACTGTTTTGTATTGCACACTGATTTATTTATTTTTTCATCATTAGTTGATACAATAATATAAGAGCACAGTTTTGTGTAAGACTCTCATATTATAGTATTGTTCACTCTCATTTATTGAAGTTTTAAAAAGTGAAATTTAGTCAAACCCTCCTAGGCCGAACATGTTAGTGTATGAAGACAATTCAAAGAATAATGTTAGAAATCATAATGTTGTGTTTCGTAGAGTTTTGTAAATATAATTTGAGAGTATGAGTTGTATTTTGAGTGTGTGAGTTGTGGAATTATAATTTGGGGTAAATTATACAAATAGTCCCTATAGTTTGAGGCTTGTGTCACTTTTGCTCTTGATTTTTCAATTATGATACATTTAACCCTGAATTTTGAATCTTGTTCCAAATAAGGATAATTGAAGATATCATTAGATTTTTCAAGGGTAAAATTGTCAATTTGATAAAATATAAATTAATTTGACAAAAATAAATGTCAAACAAATACTTTTGAATTTTTAAAAATTATTTCTACCCACTAAAAATAAAATTATGTAAAATTGATAAATCTTTTAGACATTTATTTATTTTTTTACCAAATTAATTTTTATTATGTGTTTGGATGATGATCATGTAAAATTAATTTTAAAAAATTAATCATGTAATTTTTATTAATTTTACATAATTTTATCATTGGTGGATAAAAATAATTTTTAAAAAACTAAAAATATTTTTTTGACATTTATTTTTGTCAAATTAATTTATATTTTATCAAATTGACGATTTTACCCTTGAAAAATCTAATGATATTTCCAATTGTCCTTATTTGGAATAAGATTTTAAAATTCATGGTCAAATGTGTCACAATTGAAAAGTCAGGAACCAAAATGACACAAGTCCCAAACTATAGGGACTATTAGTATAATTAACCCTATAATTTGAGTGTAGAAAATTTGTTTGGTTATGGTTTTTGAATAGAGTGTTGAATTGAGTTTTGAATTGTGTGTGGAATTGAGTTTTAAAGTTTGATTTGACGTGTGAAATAAGAAAATTTGTTTGGTTATGAGTTTTGGAAAGAATTTTCAAAACTTAATTCAAATTATTATAACTCATAACAAAACACACTACTTTCACACTATTGAAAATTCTGATCAGCACTCATAACCAAACTCTTTTTAGAATTTAATTAAAAAAAATTATTATTAACAGAAAATAACATTAATCAATTTTTTAATTGAAAATACTACAAAGGAAATAATTTTTTTTTTCAAAATAAATATTCAAAAAATTTAAATCATAAATATTTAAATAATTTAAATAATGTAAAAAATTTAATAAGTAAAAAATTAAAATAAATATTCAAAAAATTTAAATCGTAAAAATTTAAATAATTTAAATATTCAAAAAATTTAAATAATTTAAAATGTTAATATTTTAAATTTAAAAACAACTCTACACTCATATCGTAACCAAACACATAAAACAAAACTCAATTAAGAAATTATTTTTAAAACTCATAACCAAACACATAATTCGAAACCCCACACTACTTTCACAATTCTACACTCAAATCGTAACCAAATACATAATAAAAAAATTAAAATATTTGAAAATATTTTTATAAAATAGAGTTTGAATTTATTTTTATAAAATATTTTAAAATTTAAAAAATTAAAATCGTAATATTTTGAAATTAAAATATTTAAAAATATTCAAAAAAAATTAAAAAATTAAAAAAATCGTAACATATTTAAATATTAAAATATTTAAAATCTTAACAAAATTAAAATATTTTTAAAATATTTAAAAAATTAAAATATTGATTTCAATTGAGTTTTGAAAAGGGTTTTGAATTATGTGTTTGGTTATGAGTTTTGAAAAGTAATGATTATGTTTTGAATTGAGTTTTGAGAAATAGGTGTAGAATTATGATTTGAAAGTTCCAAACAAACAACACACTCAAATCAATGGGTAGAATAATATTTTGAGAGGCTTACCAAACGGAGCCATAATTTTTTTTTTTATGAATAAGGGTCTCAAGTAATGACGTCAGCATGACGAGGGGATGACACGGACTGACACGAGGTGATGTCAGCGGATGAAATATTCCTTTCGGTTAATAGAATATTCCCTAGAGTTTTTGGAAATTACAGAATGGCCCAAAATGTTTAAAGTTTGGTAAATTGCAATTTGGTCCCTAAAGTTTTCAAAAATTACAATTTGGTCTCTAAATTTTTGGAAATTTTCATTTTGGCCCTTGTAGTTTGTAAAATTCCAGTTTGGCCCTTGTTGTTTGGGAAATTTGCAATTTTGCCCTAGGTTTTTGGAAAAGTTTTCAGTGAGGTCCCCAGAAGTGCAGCGAAGGTTGGTTTTAGCTAAATGGATCATTCCGAACACAACCGTGAGGTCAGAATAGTGAAATTCTAAACGGTTTTTGAAGATTGTCAAAACATGGGAGTTTGTCATCTTCAATAGTCGAAGGAAGGTTGCTAGATATTGTGGAACGCTACGGATTCACTGAAGAGGTTAGAATGGGCAGATTCTGACCAGATTGGACAACCAGATACAGATCGAAATAGATTATTGGAGACCAATGGAGATCAGGCTTGATCAAATGGCAAATCGAGGGAGATCATGATTGGTCAAGGGGCGATCAGAGGATTACAGAAATGATTATCTCCGAAGTTCATCAGAAGATCTGGTTTAATCAGAATTGAAGACCATTCATCGACAGACAGATGATTTGGCAACAAGTATAGGCTCAAGGAAATGTTGTGGCTATTAGAGTTACTATATACGAATAGGTACTGGTAGTATGTGGACGTGTAGAACAATAGTTACAGATGAGCATACTAAGCGCAGAAGCATAAATGCAGACGTGCAGTAGTGCAAGGGTACGCTAGAGTGTCGTACAGAGGCGCGAGAAGAGTATGCTGCAACGGGTTGTTGAAAGTTCACAAGAACTTCCAGAGAGAAATTGAAACGGGTAAAACGCAAGAGTGCGCGCCAAGGAGTGGCAAGTCTCTTTTCTCTATGATGGTTTGTTTAGTTCCATGGCAGCGAAGGATAGAGTTGATGTAGATCTCTCAAGCAAGCTCAACGCAAGGAGACCAGAAGCCATGGGTGCGAGTACTATACAAAATTGCATAGCCGACGATGCTTTAACAGATGGAGCTACTGTCAACCATCAATCTGCTGGACAATAAATTAGGGATTGCAAAGGCACAGAGGACGAGCGTATGAGAATGCTAAGAGGTTGTTTAGAATTTCTCTATGATGGTTTCTTTAGTTCCATGGCAGCGAGGGATAGAGTTAATGCACATCTCTCAAGCGAGCTCGACGTAGGGAGACCAGAAGCCATGGGTGCAAGCACTATGCAAAATTGCGTAGTTGGCGATGCTTTGACAGATGGAGCTACTGTCAACCATCAATCTACTGAACAACCAATCAGGGATTGCAAAGGCACAGACAACGAGCGTATGTGGAAACGCTAGGAGATTGTTCAGAAGTGCAGAAAGCAAAGGCTGATAGTTCAGAGGAAAAGCTTCGAGCAAAGAAAATCGAGGCCGTTGATGGAACAAACGATGATTTTTTCTATTGCTTCAATGATTTGTTGTGGGAGGTAATGCATGACAATCAAGGACATCTCAGGCAGGGGGTGCAGGATATCTTGGTTACACAAGTTCAAGCATAGCAAGTGAAGACATCCGAGACAAAAAGCGTGGAAGAGATTTGTGGGAGATAGGAACAGAGGCTCTCTCCAAATCAGAGAGTGGTGTGAGTTGAGTAGAGGATGTAGGATTCCCTCCTCCTCTTGTATCTCTGGTGTGCTATCTCTAGCTTCAGGGGATGCAAACGTCTCAGTGAGGAGATGCAAACTATGTTGAAATTTGGGCGTGACAAGATTAACAATAGTGTGTGCAGTGGATCACCTCACATGGGTTGAGGGGGTGATTTGTAGGATATCAACCCATTACCAGCACCAACCCATCTTGAAGGTGGTTCTCCCACTCCACCTACCCCACTAGCTAGTGGATGGAGCTAGTGGAAGGGGTAGATGGTGACCAATGAGACACTCCCTCAATTGTGTATAAATTGAGGTGAGGAGGAGGGGTTGAGAGAGAGCAAACCAAAGAGAGTGAGAGATGTAAGGCGGAGAGACCGTCTCTCTCGGTGTGAGCGAGGGAGATGGGAGAGTGGCTGAGTGAGGATAGTATGAGCTCTTCCTCTATTGTAATTTTTCTGTAATCTCTCCATTGTTATAGTGATAACCGGTTACTCTCCCATGGACGTAGGCATTGAGGCCGAACCACGTTAAATATGGTGTCTCCTTGAATGTGGGTGTGTTTTACTACTTGGTATATTTTCTGTAAGGTCTTGGGCGGGATCCCCGATCCCAATAGTTAAACCTCAACTTGGAATGCAAAGATTTTCTGTTTCGTTGTTTCTCCCAGGAACTCATTTTCCTTGAAGTTTTATTGCCTCGATATCTCTGGCATTGACAATATGTTCCATCTGTTTTCATGTACCTTGTTTCTTGATCTGGTTGTCTAAAAGTTGTCTTCTCAAAATGATTTTTTATTTTATTTTATAATTTATTTATTTTATAATGCAGATGAGTAATAAAGTATAACCCAACAAAAGAACCTAATAAGGCCAAAGAAAAAACAAAAGAAAAATGTTGGCAAGAAACCAACTAAGAACAACATCAAAACCTCAAAACAAAACAAACATCACAATAAGTCAATGACTTACTTTAAAATTAATAACAATTCAAAATTTTGATTTACTTTCTATATACTACAAAAATATCACAAATTGCAATGTAACAAAACAAAGAGTTGTGACAAAACACAGAGTTGCAACAAGAAGGGAACTCAACCATCAATGGAATTAACCAGAATATTTTTTGCCAAATAAAAACATTAGTTGTAGCAATCTTATCTTCAATAGTCTTGAATAAAGAAGCTTGGAATTCAATGTTTGGATGACAGGAATAATCTGGAAGAGAAGTAGAAATGCGATTCCAAGTCTCAATGATTCTAATATTTTGAATAAATTGGAATAGAAAAATAATTTTTTTGTTATTTATTTTAACTGGAATTACATACTATGAACAGAAGGCCAGACACTTATAGCATCGCTACCCAGCTGGTGATTGTCAAAAACATCATACCAAATGCAAGCAAACATAAACAAATTCTCAAACATCCATATCTTTGCCCACTTGTCATAGTTTGTTAATTTATTTCTACATCTTTATTTTAGACAAACCAGAAGGGAATGGTCTACAAGTTTGTATTTGTTGTCATCCAACAAAGAGGCTCAACAAAGATGGATGGATGAGCACTCAATCTCGTCACACTTGTTGAAAGGGTTGCCACTTTTCCTCTTATGCCACCCAAAGGATGTTTGTGATTCTCTTGCAGTGCAACAACTCTCTGGCATTTCTTGAAACGATATGCAGGACTAGAAACTATTCCTCTATTCCCAGAAGTTCCTACCTCATAGGAGACCTCATAGAAGTGAAGCTTCAAGTGCCCTAGTACGATGCATATTATTTTGGATGAGAAGGGTTGGGTAAAGCCGATGCCCTTGGCTAGGTACTGTGTCGTGGAAAATTCTGTAATACACACTCCCAATAAAGAGGTGTATCATTTGCTAGTTACAATTTTTGTTATCATTAGTTATGACCAGTTGTGATATTTGTTATAACTTGATTATAACTCACAATCGAGGTTTTGGATATGCCTGAAATGACCCATTTTGGTATTGGTTATGACCCAATTTGATTATTATCAAGAATATCTTTGATTATATTTAAAGAGGGGTTTGATTATGACTGATTGTGTATTTCTTTTTAGTTATGATTAAAAATAATTTAGTTATAATATTTGTGATATAAACACCACAAACTGTCAGAACTTACGTATATGATACGCAACTTAAAAAAGGGTTTTTGGAAGTGTTTATGTGCCACCTACTTGCCATTGTTTTGTCTAAATATGTGAGTTAAATTTTCTGTGAGAAAGGAGAGGTTGATTTAGATGCACAAATTGTTTTATTCCCACCTACCTAACGATGTCATTGTTGATCAACTGTTTTTTTTTTTTTTTTTTTGGGTGTGTGTGTGTGTAGAGTCTCGCTATAGAGTCACAAAATGAGTTTAAATAAACAATTAAAACCAATTAATTAAGCAATTTTGCAACATGGAATGAAAGGCAAACGCAACACGAAAAGGAGTTGAAGAGCAGCACTAACGTTGTGTTTGATTGTGGGATTTGAGAAGAGATTTGGAAAAAGAAATGGAAAAGATAGTGAAATGTGAATAACACTGTATTTGGTTGGGGATTTGGGGAGAGATTTGAAAAGGGAAAGAGAAAAGGAAAGAAAATGTGAAACTAAGTAAAATTTCACCTATGTTTTGCATTTTCCTTTTCAAATCCCTCCTTAAATCTCCAACCAAATACAATATAAAATATATATATATATATATTTCACATAGTTTCATACGCTTTTCCCTTTTCATTTTCTAAATCCCCAACCAAACACGACGTAAGCGACAGAGAAAGAGAAAAACAGACATGTCGAAGGCGAACGGCGATTGATGGATGACAGACGACGAAGGGAGAATTACACAAGGAAAATGGTCAACGGTGAAGGGTGGACTGTAACCGGCGATGGTATGAACTCTTTCTCTCTCTCTCTCTCTCTACGATTGCCCCAACATTCCCTGTATGTTCTGGCTATAATTTGAAACTGAGTTAAGAATAGTAGAATATAGCCCTTTTCACTTTGAAGGCCCTTTTGTTTGGGTGAAGGGATTTATTAGTACAATGAAATTGAATGGATTTTTTTTTCGATGTACCAAAAAAAAGAAAGATATTGAGTGAAGGAATTATTAATATGATAGCATTCAGTTTATGATGTGAGATAAATTGTGTTTATTTGTATAATATATAGTGATATTAGTTAGTTGGAATTAAATCAATGGAATTACATCAAAACTCTTATTATATAGAAGATGATTTTATTATTTTTGTAAAAAAAAATGATTTTTCCCCCGATTTTTGCCCCTCCGAACAGCCCGAAACAGATAGAAGAGAAAGAGAGAAAGAGAAGAGGGAATGGAGAGAGAGAGAGAGGGCCCCTCTGTCGCCTCCGTCGCCGCCGATCGGCCAATCGTCGCAGCCTCGCCTCCGACCGCCGTCGCCTCTGGCTCTGCCTCCGCCTCCAATCTCTCTGTCTCTCTCTCTCTACTACTCCTTCTTCTTCTTCCTTCTTCTTCTCTTCTTCTTCCTTCTTCTTCTTCATTTTTCTTCGTCTTTTCTGACTGAAAAAAAAAAAAAAAATTTCAAAATGACAAAACGACATCATTTTTGGATTCGGGGGGATTCGGGGGCCTCTCTTTCGAGCTACGTGGCACAATTGTTTGTAAAATAAGGGACAAAATAATTTTTTCCACTTCAATGTTGTGAGGTTAGATTTAAATACCACTTTGGGATTGGAAGCATATAATATTTCTACTATATTATCTTTTTCATTATGTGACAAATGCTAAAACACATACTCTTTTTATTAAAAAAAACACTTATACAACATAATGTGATAATAATATTTTCATATTAATTATTAGTGACAAAAATAGAATTTTTTTTAAAACTTTTAATTAATAAATATAAATGTATGCATGTATTAAATTTTGGAGGAGAATTCCCTCCAATCACTATTTTGGATTGGACTGGACGGGTTGTTTCAGCTCATGAGACCCACTATGGGTTCCGTTTTGATAATTGAAATCGTTCATTTGTCGAGTATTTCATGTATTTCATTCATACAAAAAATTAAGTCGATTCTACAACTGTAACTAGTATAATTTATTGCATTTTTCACCAAAAAAAAAAAAAAGATAACAAAAAAAAAAAAACCTTACATTTTTTTGGGACAAATTACAGAAATGGTCCGTATAATTTACCCGTGTTTTCATTTTGGTCAATGTACTTCTAATTGCATCAATTTTGCTCTTGCAATTTGGTTTTTGGCTCGAAATGGTCCAATAGTTAACGATGGTTAGACATTTGGATGGAAATGCGGGCCAATTTTGACTTTCTTGAGTATTTCTGGATCAATTCAATTTCTTCTCTAATATCATAACTCAAATTTAACTCATTTAATAGATGTTTTATTTAATTTCATTATTTAATTATTATTATTTTTTAAAATAATTTATTTAAAATTTTAATTAAAAAAATAACATATATTTTTATTGATATTTTATTTATTTAATTTTTTAAAATAAATTTATTTAATTTTGTAAAAAATAAAATAAAACAAATTTTTATTTAATCTAGCTAAAAATAATTAAAATATTAAAGATATGTTTAATATTGCTATTACTTAGTAAACAATGGAAAAATGGTAAAATAGTCTTTTGCACATTTATCCTTATCCAGTTTGTTCAACCAAACATTAGATTCACTAAAAATAGACATTTCACACATTAATCCCATGGGATACCAATCCCATGGAAATAATCTCACCCCCCCCCCCCCACCCCCTAGGATTGTTTAGTCTCTCATATAAGGGATATAAATTCCCTCATATAAATTATAAATTATAAATTATAAATTATAATTATAATTTTAATTTACAAAGCTATAATTTTTAATTTATTATTTTTAATTAAATTTATAATTTATAATTTCTATTTTTTATTTTTAATTAAATTAAATTTATAATTTATATTTATAATTTAATTTAATTTATATATTAATAAAAATATATTTTTTAAAATTAAATTTAATTTTAAATTAAATTATATTACATTAAATTAAAAATATAATTTAAATTTAAAAAATACATTATATTAAATTAAATAAAATTTAAATTAAAAATATAATTTAAATTAAATTAAAAAAATAAATTATATTAAATTAAATAAATTTTAAATTAAAAATATATTTTAAATTTAATTTAATTTAATTTAATTTTAAAAAATATATTATTATTTAATTATAATTAAATTAAATTTTAAATTAAATTAAATTAAATTAAATCTAAAAATATAATTAAATTAAATTAAATTATATTAAAATTAAAATTTATAATTTATAATTTATATGAGGGACTCCATATCCCTCATATGAGCGACTAAACAATCCTAGGGGGGGATTATTTCCATGAGATTGGCCATGGGATTAATGTGTGAGATGTTTATTTTTAGTGAATTTAATGTTTGGTTGGATGAACTAGATAAGGATAAATGTGCAAAAGACTATTTTACCATTTTTTCAATTATTTACTAAGTAATAGCAATATTAAACTTATCTTTAATATTTTAATTATTTTTAGCTAGAATAAATAAAATTTTATGTTATTTTATTTTTTACACAATTAAATAAATTTATTTTTAAAAATTAAATAAATAAAATATCAATAAAAATATATGTTATTTTTTTAATTAAAATTTTAAATAAATTTATTTTAAAAAATAATAATAATTAAATAATAAATTTAAATAAAACATATATTAAATGAGTTAAATTTGAGTGATGATATTAGAGAACAAATTGAATTGATCTAAAAACACTCAAGAAAGTTAAAATTGGCCTGCTTTTTCGTCCAAATGTCTAACCACCGTTAACTATTGGACCATTTCAAGCCAAAAACCAAACTGCAGGAGAAAAATTGATGCAATTAAAAGTACAGTGACCAAAATGAAAACACGGATAAACTATAGGGACCATTTCTGTAATTTGCCCTTTTTTATGATAAATAAGATAAATTGAACTAGTTACAGTTAGCAGATCGACCAAAAAAATTTTTTTTTATGGATAAAATACACGAAATACCCGACAAAATAAATATTTTAAATTATCAAAACAGGAATTGTAATGATCTTCACAAGCCGAAATAGCCCTGTCCAGTCCAAAACAGTGACCGGAAAGGATCCTCCAAATTTTTTGTATACATTTGTATCACGTACGGAAAATCACTATAGTGAAACAAAATGTTTGCTTCTACCTATGCATAAAAAAGAAATGTTTTAGGTCAGTGATTTCACGTTTTCCTTCAAATGTAATAGATAATAATATGGAACAACATCCCATCGACATTGAAGAAAGAGAAGCTTTGGCTGATGAAGCAGCTTATATCTTTTGGGTGCATGAAGGACTGCATCATGCAAATGAAAAGGCATACACACCTAAGCTAGTTTTAATAGGGCCGTATCACCATGGCCAACCCAAACTACTTGCTATGCAAAAACGTAAACAACGTTATTTAGAATCGCTCCTTCAACGTAACAACAATCAGAGTAAGGATGATTATTTAGATTCCATGAACAAGTTAGAAGAAAGAGCTTGCAAGTATTATGCAGACTCAGTTTACCACCTCGACAGTCATCAATTTGTGAAAACGATGCTATATGATGCTTGCTTTGTTATTGAGTTTCTTCTTGGTATGTTTGAGTTTCATGTTGTTGAGGATAAACATCAACAATCACATGTGGGTGCAGGGCCGCCTTGGGCTAAGGCTAGTGAGGCCTGTGCCTACGGCCTCAAAAATTAGGTTAAAAAAAAAGCCTCTAAATTTATTAGTCTTGTACTTTATTAAAAACTCAAAATGGCCCAATTTTGTTTAATTAATTTAGACCATTTTAAAGGGCCTCAAAAAATCTATTTGGCCTAATTGATAAAAGGCCGAATTAAAAAACATTTACAAGTGTTAGTTGTTAGCCCAATTAAAAAAATAAAATATAAATTTAGGCCTAATTTTGTGTGGCTTATTTTTTTCTCTCTCTCTGTCTCTTTATGTCCCAATTATGTGTTTTTTAGTATTTTTTTAAATATTTTACACAATTTTTATTTATTTATTTTGTAAATACATCTAATTTAGATATGCTTAAAAATTATAATATTTTTATTTGTGTTTTTATTTTAAATTTTTTTTAAGTTACCAAATACAAAAAATATAAAAAAATACGAATTGCAAATTCGACAATTATTTTTGAAAACTCTAAACCAAAAATAGTGATTTTTATTTTTATTTTTTTATGAATATCTAAAAGAGCCGAAAAATTATTTCGCCTTAAACCCCGGAAACTCAGGGCTGGCCCTGTATGGGTGATGAAGTCAAAGTATCATGGAAGAGAATACAGATTTGCAATGACTTGATGTTACTAGAAAACCAACTTCCATTCTTTGTTATATCTGAATTTTATGACATGAGCTACGGCATGACAGTGACCCAAAATCCAAACCAGATGCATCATGATCCTACCTCCACTCCCACCCTCACGAAGCTGGCTATGTTACCTATCCTTGAGAAGCTACCAGGAGGGATTGACTTTTCCAAAATCGATTTTAAAAATACGTCCCTCTCTGAAAGCAAGCATTTCCTTGACTTGGTGCATAATGTTTGTCTTCCCTCCTCCTCTAGAGATGAGTTAAATGACTACCAAACCAAGAATCAGAGAACTTGCTTTAATATGCCGTGTGTGATAGAGCTTAAGGACGCTGGTGTCAAGTTCGAGACTAGAGAAGAGCGCAACCAAAGCATGTTTGAAATACGCTTCGAACATGGTCATTTTAAAATACCAAAATTTAAAGTCTCTAATTCAACAGAAACATTCTTCTGTAACATTTTTGCCTATGAACAACATTCCTCATATGACAAACCCAAATATTTCACCAATTATACGTCTTTCATGGATCAACTTATCAACTCCAAAGAAGACGTGAGCCAACTTCGTCGCCATGACGTTCTTGACCACTGGCTCGATGATGACGAAAAGGCAGCACTTATGTTCAACAGCCTGGGTACAGGAGTGTTCGTTTTGGAGTAGTTGTGCTATGCTGAACAGCGCAGAAAAGTGAATGCTCATTGCAAGAGATGGTGGAATAGATTAGTAGCTTTATTGAAGTGTGATACTTCACAAATATATGGGTCACTGTTGCCACTTTTGCAGCTGGTTTTCTCCTCTTCCTCACTCTCATACAGACTGTCGTTGCTCTTATTATGATTATTACTTCGCCCCCATCCCGACACTGATCTGATGTTGTTCACTTAGGCCTCCACCCTATCATCCACTATTTCATTTCAACAAAATATTCTACATCTGCATATGTCGACAGTTTCTATGTTTATATTAATCTGCGTGAGAATGAATGTGTTTTCAGAATAAGTATAGCGGTGATTAAGTAAACTCATAAACTTGAATATTAAATGTGTTATCATGTAAGTGTTTGTGATTTCTACTATGAAAATCCTAAGTGATTCGTGATTAGATCAGGATTTAAAATATTCCAATTCCCAAATATTTAAAACACTCAATCTAAATCAACAAGCACTTACGAATGTGATTTAGATTGTTGTTTTAAGAATAAACAATAAATCGACACAAACGATTTTTACGTGGAAAAACCACAATTGAAGAACCTTCAATTGTAATAAAAAACCACGGGCGAAACGCCACTAATCAATCCACTACTGAAGAAAGAAAGATTACAAAGATAATACACAAATTACCCAAATCAGTCAATTTACCTTCGAATCTTCTGTAACTCTGTCACCAAGCCTTCGTCTCGGAACTGATCCACTTGAAGTTGAATCCACAGCTTCACTTGTCGAATTAACGACTACGTACAGAATCAAACGCCTTTGAAACTCTACGTTTGAATCTTCGGAATCCACCGAAGAATAACACTCTTGTATGTATTCGATCAACCTCCTTGATGTATGCTTCTCAATTCATGAGTTTAATACTCAATCAATGTTATCAAGGAAAAACTCACAAAAATTTTCCAGAAGAAAACCTTAGGAAACCTCAAAGTAGATCTGAAAGAGTAATCCTAATTTTTGAAGAAAACCAAGTACTTATAGAAATCTGGATTTTGAAGCTCGCTCGAGCGAAGGTTCTCTCACTCGAGCGAGGAGCTTATCTCACGTGATTTCCATAAGTGCCTTCACTCGAGCCACGAAACCTTCGCTCGAGCGAGAAATAAACTCTTTCAGGTTTTTATGTGCATGCAGTCCTTCGCTCGAGCCACGTAGTCCTTCGCTCGAGCGCTCATTCAACTCTCTCAGGTTTTTGCTAGACGCAGTCCTTCGCTCGAGCGAGGAAGACACAAACAGCAAGGAAATTTTACAACTCATTACAACTTAATTAACAAAGTTGTTCGCGGGATTGACAAGAACAAGGGACCTAACAATCTCCCCCTTTGTCAATACCCAGACAAAACTTTCTAAACAAAATTTCCTAACCAAACTAAACAAACCAACTAAAACCAGAAAGAAACAACTCAACCACAAAACCAGAAAATGTACGACTAGCCAACCAAACTTGATGAACAACCAATTTGCACAACATAAATTTGGAGAAGATGTGTTATACATCATAAAAACCACCAAGACATTATCATATAGACTATGGGTTTGGTTATGGTGTGCAACTTACACCTTACACCTTACACTTACACCTTACACTTACACCTTTTGTGAAAAATTAAACCTTACACTTACACCTTTTTTGAGGTTGCACACCATATGCAACCCACTTATACCTTACACCTTACACTTACACCTTATACTTATACTTACACCTTACACTTACACTTTTTGTGTAAGTGGCACATGGTGTGCAATTGCACACTTAAGAAAAGTCCATAGACTATAAACAAAAACTAATCCACGGCACAAAACATATATCCCCAAAAAAATACACAATCCTGCCTGCAAACTAAAATAGTATTAGTATCCAAAAATCATACTCCCCTTTTTTGTCCGGGAGTGACAAAGCAAAAAACAGTCATATACACTTGCAAAGAAAAACTGTCCAAGAGAAGAAACCAAAAACTGTGCAAGAAAATACAACTATCCAACAGTAAACACCAAAATTGTCCAAGAGAATCAGATGAAAAAAACTAAGAATGAGACGAAGATGGTGGCTGCAACTGAAGAATGGAAAGGATCTGGGCCAGCATGGTACTCTGCTCATCAAGTCTGCTATCAAGAGCATCAAGGCACGCATCCAAAAGATCAAGGTGTCGAGTGACGGATTGCTCAAAGTGCTGGAGCTAGCCACGAAAGGATCGAGGACGCAGCTCAGGAAGATCATGGGCACCGGCTGGACCTGCATGAGCAGCATCAACCTCCTCCTCCTCGGCGAGGGGATCATCAACTGCACCACCTGTACCAGAACCTCTAACCCCTGACACACTCCCCCTCACATGAGCCTGACTTTGGGAAACAGTGAGCTTGGTAATGGGTTTGACAGGATGGGCAAACTCATCATCATCAGAGACAGGAATATCAAGAGAAGTGAGAAAACGGGTAAGCAAACACCCATAAGGAAGACCCAAAGATTTACGACCCTCATAAACAGCAATCATTTTCGAAACGAGCATGGCCAGAAGATCTATGGGTAGCCTATGGTCGATACAATACAACACATACCCCTGTTCCTAGGTAATGTGTGAAGAATGGGAGGTGACATGAATATTCGCACATACAATCAGATTTAGAATTCACGAACTAGACTCAGATTTTGAGGCCCGGAAAAAACCAACACTTGATCACCTCCTAAAGAGTCAAACAAGGAGCGAATAGGAAGTAACTCAAATGCACTAGACAAAACATTTCTCTCAAGATGGACTTTTCTAGAAACATAAAACTCTCGAAACTGTTTGGATTTTTCTTTGGACTCAAATTTTTCGGTAGTGAAACTTGGGTGAGATGTGGTAGACTTACGACGTTTGGAAGGAACTGAAGATTCAGCCAGGACTAGAACCACACATAACGGAAGAAGCCAACAACCCAAACCCAAAACCAAAAAAAATGAACACAACCCAGTAACCCATCGACAAGACAAACAAAGAACACCCAATAATATTAACAGAAAACCCCAAATCAGAAAATAGAAGAAGCCAACAAAAAATAGATTAGTCCATTAGTCCAACAAGGTAGCAAAGCAAGCAGAAACATGAGCAGAATAGACTAAGATTACAAATTAAAACATTAAAATGTTAAAATAGGAAGTAAACAAAAAAATGAAACACATTAAACCCCCCACAAAGAGTTAGAAGAATATAACCCCCAAATCCAAACAACAGATCAGAGCCACAACAGTAGTAAACCAGCAAGCATATCTTCAATAAACAAAGTATGAAAGCCAGAATGAATGAAAACACCAATGTATGGGAACTATGTATGAAAACCAGGGACAGGATGGTAAGAGGGTCAATCAGTAATATAAGCTCATAGGGCAATATGAAGAAAAAAATTCCCAATGTAAAACCAGAAAAAAAACACGAATTAAACCCTAGCAAACAAAAACTAACACAATGCTCCAACAGACTAACCCTAGAGACAAAAGAGAGACAGAAAAACAGGAAGAAAGAACCAAAAACAAACAAGAATGAAACCTAGATTAAAACAGAGCATTTTGCATTCACAAGACAAACGAAAAAGAAAAAAAATAAATAAAAACTTACCAATTGGAGAAGGCACAAGGATGAACGGAAAGACCCCAAAACCAAGAGAGAAATCTCAGTCGAAGGCCACAGTGAAGACCCCAAAAACCCTAGGGGAGAGAGAGAAGAAACTCAAAGAGGTGGGAAAAAAATGAACTCAAGGGACACGGTTTTAGAATTTGAACCCTGATAGGTCGCTCGAGCGAAGAAGTTCTAGCTCGAGCGAGGGTAATAATGCGCAAGGGTTCGCTCGAGCCAAGAAATGGTCGCTCGAGCCAAAAATACACGCTCTTAGGTCTGATGCAGCAGCAGACGCACGCTCGAGCGAGGACACCTTCGCTCGAGCCAAGAAAAAAAAATGCTCATTACCATGAAGTGAGACCTGGAACACAAGTAGAAGATCACATTGGGCCAAAAATGACACTAAGATGAAATAATCTGCATATCATGAATTCTGTATAACTTGTAATTTAAAAAATAATGACACTTGAAATCATGTGCAAGGCCGATAAAATATAATCAGTGATCATATGCTACATGAGAATGTACAACTCAAAATTCAACATGAGATCTCACAAAATAAAGTGTGTGTGTGCAATCCATGAGAGTCCACTGAGCTAGAGTTAATCCTCGTAGTGATCGGATGGCTGGACCTCCACCAAGAGTAACTTAACAATCCAGAGAAAAGTCAAACCACTAGGAATCACGGGGTATTTGTTGAGTAAATGCGTAGGCTCCCCCTCAATCAATTTGTCCCCCCTTTTTTATTTATATTTTTTTCAGACTTTTTCTTTATTGTGGGCACTCACTGGAGGCATTCACGCTCAAGAGGATGGAAACCGAACCAAAGAAGAATGAAATTTATAAGGATGGCCTGGTTGGTGCCTTTGAGGTAGCACTTTCCTAATGCCCGGACTTCAAGGAACTGGGGGAGAAACCGTGGAAGTGAAAATAGATGGTAGATGGTTAAGAGACTGAACATCACCCATGATATGCTAGTATCGGTCAATTCTACTGTAAAAGTACAAGAAACACTGTTAGTGGTCCATAGAGAACTTTGATCACTTGTGCGGAAACCCCTGCAACAATTTATCTCAAGGATGTGTACAGAATGAGATCATGAGGTTTAATGAGCATGGGCATTCAAAATGAGCTATGAACAATGACCAATGAGATCTTGTAAGCAGCATGAGTAGTGTTCATAAAAAGTTGGATGCAACAAAAATAGATATCAATGACAATGAGATTATAGCATCCAGGCACACATAAAGCCAAACACTCACACCCACTCAAGGAACAAGTAACACTCTAATGATCGAGCATGACACCCAAGGTCTTTCTATGGAACTCAAACCGAAGAAGATCAAGGGGTTTTGTAAAAATATCAGCTTTTTGATGCTCAGTGGGTATATGTTCAAGAACAACAAGGCCCTTTTCCACTAACTCTCGAATGATGAATGTCAATGTGTTTGCTGCGAGAGTGTTGGACAGGATTTTTTGAAATGTTTATGGCACTTGTGTTATCACAGAAAAGAGTGAGAGTGTTATGTTCTATCCTATAATCATGAAGCATTTGCTTCATCCACAGTATTTGTGCACAACAACTCCCTGCAGCAATATACTCAGCCTCAGCAGTCGAAAGGGAGATGGTATTTTGCTTTTTACTATGCCAGGAAACCAGATTATTCCCAAGGTAAAAACACCCCCCGGATGTACTTTTCCTATCATCAGCACACCCTGCCTAGTCGGCTTCAGAAAAACCAGTAATTTCTGCAGTAGTATCAGTAGAAAACCAAACCCCATACCCCAATGTCCCATTAACATATTTGATGATGCGTTTGACCGCAAGAAGGTGAGACTCTTTAGGACTGGCTTGGTAACAGGCACAAACACTGACACTGAAAGAAATATCAGGACGACTGGCTGTGAGATACAGAAGACTCCCTATCATACTCCTATATTCGAAGGAGTCTTTGGAGAGGTGAAGACTGGTGCTCATGGGAGTACGTGCATGTTTGGCAGACTCAAGACCAAACTTGGACACAAGATTTTTGGCATACTTAGACTGAGAAACAAACATACCTGAAGGAGATTGTTTAATTTGAAGACCCAAAAAATAAGACAACTCTCCCATCATGCTCATCTCAAACTCATGTGTCATGCAATCCAAAAAATATTTCACAAGATGTTTAGTAGTGGATCCAAACACAATAGCATCAACATAAATCTGAGCAACAAGAATATGAGACTTAGTATGTTTCACAAATAAGGTCTTACCCACACTACCCCTTTGAAAATCATTATCAACAAGAAAGGTAGTAAGTCTATCATACCAAGCCCGAGGGGCTTGTTTCAACCCATACAAAGCCTTGTCTAACTTGTAGACATGATTTGGACATTTAGGGTCCTTAAACCCTTTTGGTTGCTCAACATATGCCTCTTCATTCAAGTACCCATTCAGGAAGGCACTTTTCACATCCATTTGAAACAATTTAAAGCCAAGAAAACAAGCAACACCAAGCAAAATACTAATAGATTCGAGACGTGCAACTGGGGCAAACGTCTCATCATAGTCAACACCCTCTACTTGTGTGTAGCCTTGAGCAACCAACCTGGCTTTATTCCTAACAACAGTACCATTCTCATCAGATTTATTTTTAAAGATCCACTTGGTACCTATCACATTCATGTCTCTAGGTCTGGGAACTAGAGTCCAAACATTGTTACGTTCAAATTGACCTAATTCTTCATGCATAGCATTGACCCAACTATCATCTAGCAAGGCCTCTTTAAAATTCTTATGTTCAATTAATGAAACATAACACATATGTGATACCTCATCCCGAATCTGTCTTCTGGTTTTCATTCGATCCGATACACTTCCAATCACCTGTTGTGCTGGATGATTCAGTTTCACCCTTGCTGGTGGTTTGAACTCAGGACTTGTGGTGACAGAAGCAACAGGAGTGATGTCCCTTTGAGCACTCTTTGGACTTGAACTTACCTGTGAGGATGGTGCTGTAACAATTTCTTGTGATTGGACCTCAGCTTCTCTTTGACTTTGTGGTTCAGTATCTAAGATTGGAGACTCACCATTGTCATCCTCATTTGTTGCTGTAGTAGGTGAACCTGTGTCATCTATAACCACATTGATAGATTCCATTAAAGAAGAAGTTCGTAGGTTATACACTCGAAAAGCTCTACTGGTGGTTGAGTACCCTAGAAAAATACCTTCATTACTTCGGGAGTCAAATTTGCCCAAAGGCTCTCTATTTTTGAAGATATAACACTCACTCCCAAAGGTTTTGAAGTATTTTACATTAGGTTTCAATCCCTTCCACAATTCATATGGAGTTTGTAAAGTGCCGGGCCTTAAATACACGCGATTTATGACATAAACAACAGTATTTAGGGCTTTAACCCAAAACTTTGGAGGAAGACTCTTACTAAGGAACATGACCCTCGCCATTTCTTGAACAACTCTGTTCTTCCTCTCAACCACTCCATTTTGTTGTGGAGTAATGGGTGCAGAAAATTCATGCTTAATTCCATGCATATCACAACAATCGGAAAACAAACTATTTTCAAATTCACGACCATGATTAGTTCGGATTCTTATGATACGCCTAATGGAAACACACTGTTCATTTTGGATTTTAAGGACTAAAGCCTGGAAAGCATCAAACGTATCAGATTTTTCCCTTAAAAAATTTACTCATGAAAATCGAGTAAAATTATCAACAGTTAAAAAATATATATCTTTTACCTCCAGTGTGACAAGTGAGATCATTAGTAGTAACAATCCCATAGCAGTTATCAGATGTGTGAACCCCATGTAAGACAGTATTTCCCTTTTTATCCAAAATTTCACATTTATTTTTTGAAAACAATTCTTCATGATGGGAATCATACATTTGACTAATGCTCAAAAGATTTGCTTTAAGACCATCAACAAGTAGAGCATTATCTAGCTTGGGAAGACCAGCAACACTTATAGAGCCCTTACCAATGACTCTAGAAGTGCCGCCATCTCCAAAGGTAACAATTCCTCCATATTTTTCAAGGGAGGTGAAGTGGGATTTGTTATCGGACATATGACGAGAGCATCCACTATCAAGATACCACACGTGTGAGTCACGTGCTTTTAGAGCAGTGTGAACAACTAAACAAGTCAAAACATCTTTTCTCACCCAAATCTTTTTAGTCTTGGTAAATGTCTTGGCGTTGTGAACACCCTCATGAATCTTGGTATTCCGCCTAGACATGTAAGGTTATCTCCTTACCAAACAATTCAAAGCAATAAGGACGAATGTGGCCATATCTACCATAGTGATGACAAATAAAAACAGGTTTTACCTCCCTTTTATTGATCTTACCCACTTTCGGTAGATGAAGAGAGGAATCATCCTGGTCTACCTTCAACTTTCCCTTTGCTTGAGTCTTCAGGTTATGTGAGGTACAGGCCTGTCCCTTGTGAGCTGTCACACCATAGCCTAGCCCACTTTTGTCACAACCCATTTGTTGAGACCCGAGGATGTCTTCTAGGGATCTGGAACCTTTGTTCCACATGGCAATTGTTGCTCCAGCAATACGGAGTTCTTCATCTTTCTAACAGACTATCTCTTCCAATGCAGCTTGTGATAGCTCAAAGCTTTCAAGCTTTTCTTCATATGTGGAATACACTTTCAGAAGTTCATTCCTTTCAGTTTCATAGGATAGAAGTTTTCCACATAAGTCTTGCCTGTCACTTGAGATCTTGATGACATTCTATTTTGCTGCTACAAGTTCTCCTTTTAGCCTGACATTCTCACCCTCACATGTTTTGAGCTTGAGAGAGAGTTTGTCGTTGATTTTGGACAAATTCAGAGATTCCTCGTACAGCTTTTCGTAAGCTTGTTGTAGTTCATCGCCATTGATCTCATCATTGTCTTTAGATGTTTCATCATCCTCTTTTTGCTCTTCATTCTCCTTGACCTCATCCAATCTAGCAAGTAAGGCAGGGAAGTTGCTGGATGGTGGGGAAGGTGAATCTTCTCTCTCATGGAATTGGCTCAGAATTTCCCATGCATCTTTAGCCTTTGTGCAGTGAACAACTCGTTGCTGTTCTTCATCAGAAATTGCTCCACGAATAGTAATCAGGGCTCTCTGATTGCCCGGATTGTCTGCACTTTCTATATCTTCTTTAATGGCTTGCCAACCTTCTGGGTCAAAAGCTCTCAGGAAAGCTGTCATTCTGATCTTCCAATACAGGTAGTTACTCCCATCAAAGGTGGGAGCATGATGCAGGTTCTGACCACGAGCTGATTCCGATGGCTTTGGAAGAGGTTGAGCGAAAGAGGACCAAAATGCCATGAAAGCACTATCCCCGTCTTCACCTAATTCAGGTTCTTCGGGTTCTTGCTCCGACCCGCTTTTATCATCCTAAGTCATAGTGTAGACTTTCTTTCGGTTCTTTTTTGAAGGGCATTCAAGAGCAATATGACCAAACCCTTGACATTCATAGCACTTGACCCCTTGCCCCTTTACAATCTTCTTTTCAGTTTTTGGAGCAAATTTTGGTGGAAAAGTTTTGGGTTTTTCATTACTTTTGTCTTTTGAACTAGGGTCTCTAAAATTAGGCTTATTTTTCTTCAAAATTTTTTTACACTGTTTAGTAAGCGTAGCCGTCATCTCAGACTCTAAATCAAATTCAGTCTCCGGAGTTTTTGCAGTCTCATGAGCACTAGTGAAAGCCACACTATCTTTTTGATTTTTCTTTGAAATCTGGTGGGCTTCATAAGTCTGCAAGTTTCCAACCAATTGATCAAGCTTGAGGGTATCAACATTCTGAGCCTCCTCAATGGCTGTCACTTTTGATTGGAACCTCTCGGGTAAGGACCTCAAAATTTTTCCAACAACTTTAGCTTCCGGGATTTTTTCCCCGAGTGTGAAATAAGAATTCACGATATCACTAAGTTTTGCATAGAAATCATCAAACGTCTCATCATCGCGCATAAAAAGGGTTTCAAAGGCGGAGGTGAGACGTTGAAGTTTTGACCTTTTGACAAAAGTAGTACCTTTGTGAATCGTTTCAAGAATGTCCCAAGCCTCTTTTGCTACCTCACACGTGCAGATACGACGAAACTCTTCAGGTGTGACAGAGCAAAACAGGGAATTGAGAGCTTTACTGTTCCAACTCGAGTTTTGGTAATCAGTTGTGTCCCATTTATCAAGGGGTTTAGGAATATCAACACCATCAATGGTGACAATAGGTTCACTCCACCCATAGATCACGCAGTGCCAAACTTTCTCATCGATGGATTTTTAAAATGCTCTCATACGAGCTTTCCAATAAGAATAGTTTGTACCATCGAGTAAAGGAGGTCTATGGGTTAAGTTACCTTCATGAATAGAATCCATATCACTAGTCACACAAAATCACACTCCTATAGTTTTGATAAAAAAACAAAGAGTGACCCGTTCTGATACCAATTGAAAATCCTAAGTAATTCGTGATTAGATCAGGATTTAAAATATTCCAACTCCCAAATATTTAAAACACTCAATCTAAATCAACAAGCACTTACGAACGTGATTTAGATTGTTGTTTTAAGAATAAACAATAAATCGACACAAACGATTTTTACGTGAAAAAACCACAATTGAAGAACCTTCAATTGTAATCAAAAACCACGGGTGAAACGCCACTAATCAATCCACTACTGAAGAAAGAAAGATTACAAAGATAATACACAAATTACCCAAATCAGTCAATTTACCTTCGAATCTTCTGTAACTCTTTCACCAAGCCTTCGTCTCAGAACTGATCCACTTGAAGTTGAATCCACAGCTTCACTTGTCGAATTAACGACTACGTACAGAATCAAACACCTTTGAAACTCTACGTTTGAATCTTCGGAATCCACCGAAGAATAACACTCTTGTATGTATTCGATCAACCTCCTTGATGTATGCTTCTCAATTCATGAGTTTAATACTCAATCAATGTTATCAAGGAAAAACTCACAAAAATTTTCCAGAAGAAAACCTTAGGAAACCTCAAAGTAGATCTGAAAGAGTAATCCTAATTTTTGAAGAAAACCAAGTACTTATAGAAATCTGGATTTTGAAGCTCGCTCGAGCGAAGGTTCTCTCGCTCGAGCGAGGAGCTTATCTCACGTGATTTCCATAAATGCCTTCGCTCGAGCGAGAAATAAACTCTTTCAGGTTTTTATGTGGACGCAGTCCTTCGCTCGAGCCACGCAGTCCTTCGCTCGAGCGCACATTCAACTCTCTAAGGTTTTTGCCAGACACAGTCCTTCGCTCGAGCGAGGAAGACACAAACAGTAAGGAAATTTTACAACTCATTACAACTTAATTAACAAAGTTGTTCGCGGGATTGACAAGAACAAGGGACCTAACAGTTTTTATGTGTTTAAATATTATATGTTCTTAAGATTTCAATTAGAATGAACTATGATTTTACTTTCTATGTCTATTCTATTAAAATTATAGCTTCTGCAGCGATCAGTGGCAGATCTACGCTAGACCTAAAGGGCAAATGCCCCCCCTCGAAATTTAAAAAAAATTATGTTTTGACCCATAAAAATTTAGAAAAAAATTTCAAATAGCCACCTCTTCTTTCTTTTTTTCAACTAAACCCCTTCATTTCCCCCTTGTATATATTTAGGCTAGGTTTGGCATAACCTATATAATCCATCTTTTTATCTTTTTTCTATCACATCACCTCTCTACTTTTCTGCACATCTTTTCATAAAAAGACAAAAAGTACACTTTTTTAGGACACCCCAAACCAACCCTTACTTGAAGAGGAGGCTATTGAAGATGTTGAAAATTTAAAATGTTATTCTGGAAACTAAGAGAGAAACTCTCAAACCCTTGTTAGATATAAAAATCCAAATCTACACTATAAAGGTGTTTTTAAAACTCATCGGAGGGGCATTGAAAATTGCTAGAGAGAAGCTCTCCGGTGCCCCCCTTGTATATGGAAGTTTACTGGCATATCCATAGATTTAGTATGGTAGTATAGATTTAGGTTTGTTGGACTCATCAAGAGTTCTATTTACTGGATATCCATAGATTCAGTATAGTAGTATAGATTCAGGTTTGTGGGACCCATCAAGAGTTTTATTTTAATTATTTGAATAATTTATTTTAAAAAAACTCTTGTATATATCATTCAAACAAATAATTTAATTATAACTTATTCAATTTATCAAATTTATCATAAATCATAGTACTAATAATATGAGAGAACGAATTGTGATTACTAATAATATGAGAGTCCACGATTCAAAAAAAATAAAAATAAAAATAATATGAGAGTACTTGATCAAAAAATTAATAATATGAGAGTCTCACAAAACTATACTCTCAAATTATTGCCTTAATTAATGATGCAATAAAATAAATAAATAAATCAGTGTGCAATACAAAACAAAACGCAACATAGAAAAAGCTTATTCAGCCAAAAACACAGAAAAAGCTTACAACCGTCTCGTTTTTATGCCTGGTAATTTGATGCAAGCTACCGTTCCTAGTTACACCTAGCCAAATTGGTTACTTTATTAATTTGGTCCTGTTAATTTTGGGGTTTTTTTTTTAAGGTCCCTCGTATTAAGATTTTATAGCATAAAGGACATCTCATATTTTCATAATGTCTAAGGTCCCTCAAGTTGATCCAGAGAAAATTAGTCAAGAGAAAATTCACGTCACACAGAAAATTGGTCCAGAGAAATTTTTGAAAATTTCTCGAAGCAACGTAGCAACCCTTTCTTCAAGCAACCTTTGCTCTTGCTGGAAATCCAGAGAAAGTTGGAAAAGAAGAGGTTGCACTCGTTGGGGGAAGAGACGGTGGAGGAGTGGTTGATGGAGGACAGAAAGTGCATACAACATTGAGTTGATTACCAAAAAAAAAAAAGAAAAGAAGAAGCAATAACATCATTGGGATTTGCAGACTAAGAAGCACAACCATTGAAGAAATGAAATTAAACATACACACATGGGTACAGGTATATGTGAGTGTGAAATCTATGAAAATATACATAATATATATAAAATCATTGCGTGTGTATATATAATTTGCAGGAAACTAATCAAGCACTCACTATGCATTGTAAAATTGGGGAAAAAAAAAAAGAAAAAAAAAAGGGGGAATGGGTAACATGAATAAGAAGGATAAGATGGCTAAAGAAATGGGTCGGCCAATAACTTCCCAGATTATTTAAAACTCATCCAACTTCGTAATCAAACCCAACAATCAGAGAGAGAGAAAGAGAGAGTATGTATAAGCAGTTCAATTTTGACAGTTGGAAGCAAAGCAAACCATCATCAGTAAAAGTTAACAGTTAGAGAGTTTAGGAATTTGTAAGAGACGTAGAAACCTCGTTCGTTTTCTTGATAGAGTCAATCCGAGTCTTCGATATGCTTTCGATTCTGAAGACGAGCCTATCCAACTCTACAGCCTCGGCTCCTCGTGCTGCTTTGCCCATCTCTTCTCTCTAGGGTTTCAGAGAGAGAGAGAGAGAGAGGAAGTGCTGCTCTGCAGTAGAGGAGAAGAGACAGAGTAAAATTTCTCTGATATATGTTTACGGACCTTAGACATCAAAAATTAATTTTGTGGATCTCTTCCATTACGAAAAGTGAGAGAGGGACCTTAGACTAATTTTTCCTTTAATTTTAATTAGTTTAATTTTTATTTTAAATATATTATTTTATCTTAATTTACGTAATTGATTATAATTTTTTAATTTTTTTAATGAAAATTTCACACATAAATCACATGTAACCATGTTTTAATAGAAAAAATTATAAGTTCTTAAACTTAGTAAGTTATCCTCAACTAATTTGATGACTATTTTCTTTCAAAAATTCTAATTAATATTATTAATATTAATTAGATCAAATTGACACAACATCTAAGATTAATGGTCAAAATTGAGCTAATTTAAATGATAAAGACCAAAATGACATAAAGGACAAAATACAAAGGCTACCAATATAATTTATTCAAAAATAAATAAAGGGGAAAAAGAAAAAACAGAGCCAAAAAAATATTACCATTAAAAAACACTAAATTTAATATGGTTTGACTAATTCAGACTATATCCACGAATCTTCCCTTTTTAGTTGAGGGTAGATAGAGTGATAGTTAAGGGAGTGCAAGCACTTAGGTACTTTGTCAAGGGTAGAGAGATTTTCTCCTATAGGTACTAATCTAACAACTAACAACTAACATTTGCCGATCAAGAAAAAAAAAAAAAAAAGGGACTAAACCCCTACAGTTGAAAGGATATTTTCATTATTAAAGTCTAAATTAAAAAAAAAAAAAGTATATAAAATGAGTTAGTGTATTAATTTTTAATTCAAAAGAATAAATTAATATAAAATAATAATTAAGGAGATAAAATATAGTTTACCATGTAAATACTGACAAAACCATATAAATGAGACACCCCTTTCTAATAGAACATAAATCACTCCGACATTCACGCCATGAATTCATTCATGATATGAAATTGGGTAAATTAAATAGGTAGTCCATCTATTTTACTCTTTGTGTTACTTTAAGTCCTGTAATTTTAATTAGTTTGATTTTAATTTTTAATTTTAAAATTTTTTGTCAATTTAATTCAATTGATAATGTCGATTTGGATTTTTGAAGAAAAATAATCACTGAATTGGTTGAGATTAACTCACTCAGTTAAACAATTTTATAATTTTGCCTATACAAGTATAACACATGCAGCTTATGTGCGCATTTTCTATATTAAAAAAACAACAATGATTCATCCCCCCTTTTTAGGACCCCCTTTGGACCCCCTCTCTCTCTTATTGGTCACCTTTTCTTTTTCTTTTTCTTTTTTTTCCTGCTCTTCCAATCACCTCTTGCCACGTGGCAAAGGGGGTAAAGGGGGTGACCCCCAAAGGGGGTCCCAACCTTTATTCTTAAAAAAAATACTAACAATTATAATTAATTAGACTAAATTAAGGCAAAATCATAAATTTAAAATCAAAATCAAACTAATTAAAATTATAATAACTAAAATAACACAAAAACAAAAATATAGGAATTACTATGTGCTATAAAATAAAACAACCAATTCTTATCCATTATCGACTACTTTCATTTCAATGCACCATTCATTACAGCATGCAAAGTCTATACTTCCAAATAAAGGTAATATTTTTCAACATTTCACACTTAAATATTAAATGTATTATCACGTGAGTGTTTTTGATTTTTCTACTTTTAATTTATATGTTCCTAACATTTTTGTTACAATAAACCATGATTTTACTTTCTCTGTCTATTTTATATTCGAATTATAGCTTCTCTACTAGTGATTAGTGGCAAATCTACACTTGACCTAGAAGAGGCAGATGCTCCTCAATTTTTTTTTTAAAAAAAAAAAAAACTTATTTTTATCCATAAAAATTTAGAAAAGAAATTCAAATTGCCATTTTATTCTTTTGGGAATATTGTCCAATAGATCATATGATAATTAAAACGTCACTAATTGTTAATTTTTCGAGACAATTTGAAAATTGTCACAAAAAATGTCACTAATTATAAGTTTTAGCGACCGTTTAAAAAAATCGTCAGAAAAAAGCCATTAATTTTTAACTTTCAATTACATTTTGAAAAATTTGTCATAGAAAAACGTTATTAATTGTAAATTTTAACGACAATTTATAAAAATCGTGACCAAAAAAGTCACTAATTGTTAATTTTTTGCGACATATGTAAAAAATCGATACAAATAATTATTTTTAACGACGATTGTACTAGGATTTATTTTCAATAGGACTCTTGATGAAATTTAAGTCCAGCTATTAGAATCTATTCGTAATTGTCACGACCCCAAACCGCCCCTAGTAGAATGGCGCCGTGATGGCCAGTAACCCGTGATTACCGAAGGCCAACTTTCAAAGATTTAACACAATCAGAGTATAATATATGGGGCTCACCAATGCGGAAGAAATAAATCAAAATACAAGTGGTCCATAAGAGCTGTGCATAGATCAAGTGTAATGACGTACATGACATAGTTTCACATTCGGTTGATAATAAACAAAATACATATTAGAATCTTGATCAAAAGGCTCCTAAAGCCGACATGTGCAAATACAATGATTTCAAGCCAAAGAAGCATAATCTTCAAGATTCGCCGACGTAAATACAAATTTTCCGACATGAAACAAGTCAAGCCGACATGTCAAGAATCCAAAACAAGCTTTGCAAAGCACATCTAGGCGTTCCCGCCATCCTGCTCATCACCTACATATATATAGAGAGGGTGAGCTTGGATACTCAGTGAATGGTACTAGTAATAAAGGTTTTTGCATGAATATAGCCGAAGTCTTTTCAAAACAAAACATGCCAAAACCACACGAATATTAGCCGAGTTCCCTTTCAGAACAAAACACATCAGAACTTTATCAAATCAAGAGATGAACCGTATTCCTCTATCAAGTCTTACAAGTCTCAAGGGATGCTTACTGGCATCAGCAAAACACAAATCAAGCTTTCCGAACAAACAAATCCACGCGGTAAACCGTCAGTGGCAACACAAAGACTGCACGATCCGTAATCGATTAGTCAAAGGCACTGCGAAAGTTTATAGTCCTCCAGTACAAGAGACTTGTGTTATTTAAGCCCGTAGCTCTCTTTAACACGGTGGTCTAGTGTTACTTAGGCCCGTAGCCCGCTTTAACACGATAGTCTTTCCAAGAAAGGACCGTATCCTTTTATACTTAGTGCTGTGAAAGTTTTAGAGTCCTCCAGCACAAGGGACTTTTATACTTGGTACTGTGAAAGTTTAGAGTCCTCCAGCACGAGGGACTTTTCAAAGATGACATCCAAACAAAGCTTATACTTGATACATCGAAATAGAGCTAATCATTCATGCTTAACAAATACTTCATCAAAACAAAGCAAAGCAAGATTTATCAAAACAGTATAATATAGCTTTATTAAAAAACCACTCACATAGGTCTTCTCGGGTGTAGGCTCAAAGCAAAGATCAAGGACCTACAATCACATGGCAAATACATTCTCAAAACGAGCTTTACATGCATGCAAATGATCTCGGCATTTGCACCAAAACTATGCCAAAACAAAGCAGAACTTGCTGGGAGTTAAAACACTGTTTTCCATCTCATGAAAACACACTGGGTACCAACCAGGTCTTTGCCAAGGTCCCACACCTCCTTGTCGAGGTGTGGTCCCGATGGCCACATTCAAAAGCAAAGTCGGGAAAAACCTGGGTTTTCCTTTGAAGGCCATGAAGAACATGATGAACATGATCATGAAGAAGATGAATGCAAAGATCATAACTTGATACAAAATTTGAGATTTCATGCCATGAGTTCAAAAACATGGACCTGGGTACCGATGTAAGAAGATCATGCAAGAACAAACACAAAACATGATTCTTGTTCCAAACTTTCGGATCAAAACGAGACTTTTCTTCAAGAATACATGAATACTATTTTTCCCTTCCAAAACCAACTTCAAATCGATGCATGACATGCAAAACAGGTTCGATCATGCAATGCAGCTAGATGATCAATAAGAACAACAAGAGTAGGTTAAGATTCTAACCTCAAGACACGAATCTAACGGCTCAACCTCTAAAGATCAAGCTTGGAAGATCTATTCTCACTCAAGAGTTCCTCCTTCGTCCTCTAGGGCTTCTCTCTCTAAAGGCAAAGATTTGAGACAAAATGATTTGTTTCTAGGTCTGCCGGCTGTCTTAACATTCAGTCCGGACACGTGGCATTACCGGGTTGGTTCAACTCAAAAGGGTGACTGACTGATAAGACAAGTCTCTGACAAAGCGTATTCAACAAGCTAGATGGGAAGACACATCGGCAAATAATTATATCGGCTAAAGTCAAATCTTCGGCAACAGGGTAACAAAGACATCGGCTAGGGAGGACGACACTTGACTAAGCTGTGCCACACCTTGGCCTGGGTGTGCCACACCTTGGTCTAGGCCATACCTGCCCAAGGACAAGATCACTAAGTGCAAAACATTTCGGCCTAGATGATACACTCCTCGGCCTTGGTTCCGAACACCTCGGCCCAGATAGTGACATCTCGGCAAACATGCCCGGGGTGAAGATGGAGGTCAACCAAGTGGTTCCAAAATAGTTCTAAGTACAAAGGTTCAGCGGTGAACTAAGCTCAAGATGACCTCGGTTACACACCAGGCAAGGAACAAAATTATGCAAGCAACACTTTAAACAAAGCAAGGCAAAACAAGATAAACAAGATTTGCAACATCACAAGATAAGATCGTACAGGAATGTATGCAACAATGGCTAAGTCAAAAATGAGGGTTGTTACATCCTACCCCCCTTAAAGAAGTTTGGTCCCCAAACTTAAGGTACCTTGTTCCAAGAATAATTCTGGATGGCGAATTCTCATTTCCCCTTCCATCTCCTAGGTGGCGTCCTTGCCGTAATGCTCTTTCCATTCAATCTTTACCATTGGTATCGACTTGTTTCTCAACTGCCTAACTTGTGTGTCAATAATAGACATCGGCTTCTCTTCATAGCCCAAATTCTCATTAACTTCAATCCCAGAATGGTCAATCACATGCAGGGGATCCCGAATATATTTTCTCAACATTGAAACATGAAACACATTATGGACTTGGCTTAATTCGGGTGGCAAAGCAAGTCTGTAGGCAACGGAGTTAACCTTGTCAAGAATTTCAAATGGCCCAATATAACGAGGTGCTAACTTACCTTTCTTCCCAAATCTGGAAACTCCTTTCATTGGTGAAACTTTTAGGAACGCATGATCCCCAACTTCGAATTCCAACTCATTCCTTCTCTGGTCGGCGTAGCTCTTTTGCCGGCTCTGGGCAGTTTTAATCCTCTGTTGAATAAGTTTAATCTTCTCTGTTGTTACTTGAATCAATTCGGGACCAAGCAGAGCTCTGTCTCCAACTTCGGTCCAACACACCGGCGACCTACACTTCCTTCCGTACAAAGCCTCATACGGCGCCATGCCAATGCTAGCTTGATAACTGTTGTTGTAAGCGAATTCTACTAAGGGAAAATACATTTCCCAACTTCCTTGGAAGCCCAAAACACATAGTCTAAGCATATCTTCAAGTGTCTGAATTGTCCTCTCTGTTTGCCCATCAGTCTGGGGATGAAAAGTTGTGTTGAACCTCAACTCGGCTCCAAAAGCTCTTTGTAGACTTTGCCAAAATCTTGAAACAAACTTCGGATCTCGGTCGGACACGATGGACATTGGCACTCCATGGAGTCTAATAATTTCATTCATATATAACAAAGCAAGTTGATCGGCGCTGAAGGTGGTCTTAACAGGTAAAAAGTGTGCTGACTTAGTTAATCTGTCAATAACAACCCAAATCGAATCCATGCCTTTCTGAGTCTTCGGCAAACCAATCACAAAATCCATGGAGATGTGTTCCCATTTCCACTCAGGGATCGGCAAAGGTTGAAGAAATCCTACTGGTCTCTGATGTTCTGCTTTCACTTGTTGACAATACAAGCACTGGGACACGAACTCGGCTATCTCTCTTTTCATATTCGGCCACTAGAAAGTCCGTTTCACATCTTGATACATCTTGGTATTTCCTGGATGAACAGCAAACTTGGAAGCATGGGCTTCCTGCAAAATTTTCCTTTTCAACTCTGGAACGTCGGCCACACATAACATTCCTTCAAACTTGAGCACTTGGTTCTCAATAGTGTACCCTGATCTCAGCTTTGTAACAATCTCAGTGGCTACCTTTCTGAAGAATTCATCCTCCATTTGTCTTGTTTTTACTTCCTCGACAATAGTTGGTTCTACGGAGATCATAGTTAGACATGCCAAATTTCCATCTGACTTCCTGCTCAAAGCGTCGGCTACGCTATTAGCTTTACCTGGGTGATATTGAATTTGCATATCATAGTCTTTCAACAACTCAAGCCATCTTCTCTGCCTCAAATTCAATTCTTTCCGAGTGAACAAGTATTTTAAACTCTTATGATCTGTAAAAACCTGACAAGAAGCTCCATACAAGTAGTGTCGCCAGATCTTTAAAGCAAATACAACGGCTGCTAGTTCCAAATCATGGGCAGGATAGTTCTTTTAATGTGGCTTCAACTGACGGGAGGCATATGCTATGACTTTACCCCCTTGCATTAATACACAACCCAAACCCTTATGCGATGCATCACTATAGATATGAAACTCTTCATTACCTGATGGGAGTACAAGTACTGGTGCTGTGACTAACCTCGCCTTCAGTTCCTGGAAAGCTGACTCCCGATCTTCAGTCCATTCATACGGTGCTCCCTTCTTAGTCAATTGCGTCAATGGAATTGCAATCCTGGAGAAATCCTTCACAAACTTCCTGTAATAACCTGCCAAACCCAGAAAACTACGAACCTCAGACACATTAGTCGGCTTCGGCCAATTCACTACGGCTTCAATTTTACTAGGATCAACCGAGATGCCCTCTTCATTGATCACATGACCCAAGAAGGAGATAGTAGAAAGCCAAAACTCACACTTGTTAAACTTAGCATACAGTTTCCGGTCTCTCAAAATCCGTAAGGCAAGTCTCAAATGATTTTCATGCTCAGCTTTATCCTTGGAATAGATCAATATATCATCACTGAAGACGACTACAAACTCATCTAAATACGGCTTGAAGACTCTGTTCATCAAGTCCATAAATGCAGCAGGGGCATTGGTCACCCCAAAAGGCATTACTCAAAATTCGTAGTGGCCGTATCTTGTCCGGAAGGCTGTCTTCTCAACATCCTCGGCTTTAACTTTAAGCTGATGGTAACCCGACCTAAGGTCAATCTTAGAAAAGACTCGCGCCCCTTGTAGTTGATCAAGCAAATCATCAATCCTAGGTAATGGGTACTTGTTCTTAATGGTGACCTTATTAAGTTCTCTGTAATCAATGCAAAGGCGGAGTGTGCCATTCTTTTTCTTAACAAATAATACGGGTGCTCCCCATGGTGAAGTGCTCGGCCTAATAAATCCCTTATCCAACAATTCTTGTAATTGCAGTTTCAATTCCCTAAGTTCAATTTGGGGCCATTCTCAGAGGGTGTTTTGGAGATCGGTTGTGTTCACGACATGATATCAACAAGAACTCCATCTCTCTATCGGCTAAGTGGCGAGCAATTCGTTTGGGAAGACGTCAGAATTCATTAACAAGCGGGATGTCGGCTAAATTAACATTTCCATTACGATTCGATACTACACAAGTAGCCTCGACACCCTTTCTGAATTAACTTATAGGCCTTAATGGACGAAATTAAGTAAGGTGGGGACACTACCCCTTTACCCTGGAAAATAACCTCAGCTAGGTTTGGGGGTTTCAGTGTGACACTCTTCGAAACACAATTAATAAATGCATGATTTGCGACTAACCAATCCATTCCCAGTATAACATCAAAATGAGTTATGTCCAAAGGCATTAAATCTACTAACAATTCAACATTCTCAATCACAACAACACATGCTCTATAAATGGATGCAACAATCATGGATCTCCCAGATGGAGTAGACATAGATAATACATAGTCAAGGGGTTCTAGTTCTCTATTAATCTTCTTGGCAAACTTAGCAGACACAAACGAATGCGTAGAACCCGAATCAATCAACACATAAGCATCTTGGGAGCAAATTAGGAGTATACCTGACACCACTGTCTCAGCAGTCTGAGTGTCTCCTGGTACTAGTGCAAACACTCTGCCCTGCCTCATCTGCCCTTTTCCAACATTACCCTTCTGAACAGAACCTGAGATATTCTCACCTTTCTTGTTGTTATCAGCCTTTGCCTTAGGACAATCTTTCACATAATGACCCATTTCGCCACATTCATAACAAGCTCCAAACGTCCGACGACAGACCCCGAAATGTTGCTTCCCACAATCCGAACACGTCAGTTTAGCATTACCTTCCTGCCTTAGGTTACCAGCACTGCCCATGTTCGTCTTCTTCTTGGTGCCCACCTGTGCTTGGCGATTGTCATAGTTCTGTCTCTTTCGCTGGTTCTCTCCCAAACTCTGGTATTGATTCAAGTTAGCTTCGGCCAGAATGGCTTTGTCCAACACTTCGGCGTAAGTCGGCATATTGTGCAAGTTAACCCGGTCTTGAATCGGTCCGCGAAGCCCACTCTCGAACTTCCTAGCCTTCATGTATTCATCGTTGGCCATGTGAGGTGCAAACCTCGCCAATTCAGTAAAAGCATAGTCGTATTCCGCCACCGTTCGGTTGCCTTGCGTGAAAGTCTGAAATTCGGTAGCCTTGCGGTTTCGAACACTTAGGGAAAAGTGTTTGTTGTAGAACAACTCCAAGAATCGGGTCCAGGTCATGTCTGGATTGTTTTCTCGAACCATCATCCACCATCTGCGAGCGTCATCATCTAACGTGAATGCTGCCAATGTCACCTTCTGAGCGTCGGTGCTAGGAAAGATCTCGAACAACTTTTCCATTTCCAAAACCCACGCCTCGGCCTTCATCGGTTCTATACCCCTGGAGAATCTCGGTGGTTTCATTTTCTTGAACTCCCTGATCAAAGCTATCGTGCCATCCCCATATAAGGCTGGCTGCGGAGGAACTTGCGGCACTGGAGGAGGTGGAGGCGGAACTACATTTCAGCCGTTGGTCTGCTCGGCCTGAGTCGACGTAGCACTAGCGTACTGTTGTCTTTTTTGCCTCAACTCGCGGGCCAAACCTTTAACTAATCTTTCCAGTCTGTCTAATCTGTCTTCAGATCGATCTCGGCCAATTGGAGGTCTACCTCTCCTCATGATGCTATGAGTATGCAAAGTGTGACTTTAAAACAAAATAAGCAAATAACCACATAGGCAAGTAACAAATAGGCATGTCAAGACAATGTACACCTTGTTCAAATAGCAAGCACTATGATGCAGTCCTAACATCTTTCTAAGGGAAAATCCTATGCTCTTCAGGTCTCAAAGTGTGTGAATAACGTATACTAAGGAACTTGTGCTCTGATACCATTCTGTCACGACCCCAAACCGCCCCTAGTAGAATGGCGCCGTGATGGCCAGTAACCCGTGATTACCGAAGGCCAACTTTCAAAGATTTAACACAATTAGAGTATAATATATGGGGCTCACCAATGCGGAAGAAATAAATCAAAATACAAGTGGTCCATAAGAGCTGTGCATAGATCAAGTGTAATGACGTACATGACATAGTTTCACATTCGGTTGATAATAAACAAAATACATATTAGAATCTTGATCAAAAGGCTTCTAAAGCCGACATGTGCAAATACAATGATTTCAAGCCAAAGAAGCATAATCTTCAAGATTCGCCGACGTAAATACAAATTTTCCGACATGAAACAAGTCAAGCCGACATGTCAAGAATCCAAAACAAGCTTTGCAAAGCACATCTAGGCGTCGCCGCCATCCTGCTCATCACTTACATATATATAGAGAGGGTGAGCATGGATACTCAGTGAATGGTACTAGTAATAAAGGTTTTTGCATGAATATAGCCGAAGTCTTTTCAAAACAAAACATGCCAAAACCACACGAATATTAGCCGAGTTCCCTTTCAGAACAAAACACATCAGAACTTTATCAAATCAAGAGATGAACCGTATTCCTCTATCAAGTCTTACAAGTCTCAAGGGATGCTTACTGGCATCGGCAAAACACAAATCAAGCTTTCCGAACAAACAAATCCACGCGGTAAACCGTCAGTGGCAACACAAAGACTGCACGATCCGTAATCGATTAGTCAAAGGCACTGCGAAAGTTTATAGTCCTCCAGTACAAGGGACTTGTGTTACTTAAGCCCGTAGCTCTCTTTAACACGGTGGTCTAGTGTTACTTAGGCCCGTAGCCCGCTTTAACATGATAGTCTTTCCAAGAAAGGACCGTATCCTTTTATACTTAGTGCTGCGAAAGTTTTAGAGTCCTCCAGCACAAGGGACTTTTATACTTGGTACTGCGAAAGTTTAGAGTCCTCCAGCACAAGGGACTTTTCAAAGATGACATCCAAACAAAGCTTATACTTGATACATCGAAATAGAGTTAATCATTCATGCTTAACAAATACTTTCATCAAAACAAAGCAAAGCAAGATTTATCAAAACAGTATAATATAGCTTTATTAAAAATACCACTCACATAGGTCTTCTCGGGTGTAGGCTCAAAGCAAAGATCAAGGACCTACAATCACATGGCAAATACATTCTCAAAATGAGCTTTACATGCATGCAAATGATCTCAGCATTCGCACCAAAACTATGCCAAAACAAAGCAGAACTTGCTGGGAGTTAAAACACTATTTTCAATCTCATGAAAACACACTGGGTACCAACCAGGTCTTTGCCGAGGTCCCACACCTCCTTGCCGAGGTGTGGTCCCGATGGCCACATTCAAAAGCAAAGTCGGGAAAAACTTGGGTTTTCCTTTGAAGGCCACGAAGAACATGATGAACATGATCATGAAGAAGATGAATGCAAAGATCATAACTTGATAGAAATCTGAGATTTCATGCCATGAGTTCAAAAACATGGACCTGGGTACCGATGCAAGAAGATCATGCAAGAACAAACACAAAACATGATTCTTGTTCCAAACTTTCGGATCGAAACGAGACTTTTCTTCAAGAATACATGAATACTATTTTTCCCTTCCAAAACCAACTTCAAATCGATGCATGACATGCAAAACAGGTTCGATCATGAAATGCAGCTAGATGATCAATAAGAACAACAAGAGTAGGTTAAGATTCTAACCTCAAGACACGAATCTAACGACTCAACCTCTAAAGATCAAGCTTGGAAGATCTATTCTCACTCAAGAGTTCCTCCTTCTTCCTCTAGAGCTTCTCTCTCTAAAGGCAAAGATTTGAGACAAAATGATTTGTTTCTAGGTCCGCATTGCCTTAACATTCACCCGCACACGTAGCATTACGGGTTGGTTCAACTCAAAAGGTGGGATTGATAAGACAAGTCTCGACAAAGCGTATTCAACAAGCTAGATGGCAAGACACATCGGCAAATAATGATATCGGCTAAAGTCAAATCTTGACAGTGGTAACAAAGACATCGGCTAGGGAGGACGACACTTGACTAAGCTGCCACACCTTGGCAGGTGTGCCACACCTCGGTCTAGGCCATACCTGCCGAAGGACAAGATCACTAAGTGCAAAACATTTCGGCCTAGATGATACACTCCTCGGCCTTGGTTCCGAACACCTCGGCCCAGATAGTGACATCTCGGCAAACATGCCCGGGGTGAAGATGGAGGTCAACCAAGTGGTTCCAAAATAGTTCTAAGTACAAAGGTTCAGCCGTGAACTAAGCTCAAGATGACCTCGGTTACACACCAGGCAAGGAACAAAATTATGCAAGCAACACTTTAAACAAAGCAAGGCAAAACAAGATAAACAAGATTTGCAACATCACAAGATAAGATCGTACAGGAATGTATGCAACAATGGCTAAGTTAAAAATGAGGGTTGTTACAGTAATTTACTCCATTTTTTACCAATTAAACCCCTTCTTTTCTTCCTTAAATATTTATATTGCTCTGAAGTGGGAACTATGGTAGATGTTGAAAATCTAAAACTCTAGACATGAAACTGAAGGAGAAAACTCTCAAACCCTTATTTATAGTCATAAAAATTCAGATCTACATTATGGAAGTATTTTTAAAACTCATTGAAAACTGCTAGAGAGAGAAGCTCTCCACCAACCCCCGAATCGACTAGTATAGATTTAGTATGTTAGTATAGATTTGGGTTTGTTGGACTCATAATGGGTTCTATTTTGATAATTTAAACTATTTATTTTGTAAAAACTTTTGTATATAACATTTTTAAAACATATATATATATATATATTAATTCGATTATCTAATTATAATTTATTCAATTTATCACGTTTATCACAAATTATGGTACCAATAATAACACAAATTGTGGCACAAATAAAATGAGTCCTACAAAACTGTGCTCTCTCATATTATTGCCTCAATTAATGATGCAATAAAATAAACAAATAAATAAGTGGGCAATGCTGTTAGTAATGAAATTTGGAGATGTTCTGTCGACAGGTCTTTGACGTGGCAAGTTGGTGACGTGGCAGGAGTTGCTGACGTGGCATATTGAGAATGATGTATTAAGGGACTTTTTAAAAGGGATAAGGAAGATGTGTAGATAATCAAGGAAGAGATTAGAGTTTCAGTCAAAGAAACTGCTCCTAGAATGATGGGATAAATATGTAGAAAGAACAGAAAATCAAGAAAGATCAAAGCTGAAAGTCAGAAGCCAAGTATAAAAGGGAGTTGGGTGCAGAGAGGAAAGCATCATCAACAACCACTCACAAATTGTGAAGAATTATTTAGGAGTAGTTTAAGTTAGTCATTTTAGGAGTAGATTAAGTGATAATTTTTCAACCCCTATTTCTCTTCTGTCGATTGCTGTATTTTTTCATTTCTTTATTCTTATTTAAGTTCTTATAACTCGTAACAAGTGATAATTTAATTGAATAAATACATATTCTATTTTCTTCCATTTCTTCTTTACTTAATTACCTCTAAGGAAGTTCTTAATCTGTTTAAGGCATAGAACTCAACCACAAAGCCTGATTTTTATTTGTGTTTATTTAATTTTTGTTGAAGTTTGTCGATCAATCACTGTGGATTGGGCCTAAACCAAATTTTTACCAACATAAATTGGCACGCCCGATGGGACCATTCTAACTTGGAGTGATGATGATGAAGAAGTAGACTTATCCTTATGGAATCATGTCTTCAACAAGTATGTTTACATATTATGAACCCATGGATGCAAACTGCTAATGGAGTGACAGTGTTCCCATGGATACAAATTATCAATGGAATGTCTCATATTTTAAAAATTGTCAGTGTTATGGTGGTGGTTCTACCGCTTATTGTCAACATAATGGCATGACAAATGATGTGAAAAGAATGATTTGGCGTTATGAGAATGCAATTTATTGGTACGAGAGTGAAATTTTAGCCCTAAAAGAAGAAGTTAATTCCCTTTATAGGCAAAGATTTCAAATAATTTCATCATCTCTGTATTATTTTGATGTAAAGAGATTTAAATTATGGTGATGAAAAAAATTCATCGACTTAAATGCCAAATTTTTCTAATTGATGAAGAAATTCTATATGGGAAGGAAAAATTAGAAGGCATAATGGCCAATGAAAAATTAAGATATGAAAATAATGTGGTTCATACGATTAATACATGTTTTTGAAGAGTTCATTCATGAAGAGCCAATGTATGTGGCTCGAAGGGTTAGCACACTAAGTAATGAAAATAATATGACTTTGGAGAATTTTCATTTGTCACTAATGGCTAAATTAAAAAACAACCCCTTCTCTCAAAAAATATTGAGAATTCTGATGATAAAGGTTCACTTGGGGGGCATAATGTTTTGCTAAATGTGGCAAAAGGTGACAAGCCATTAATGGCTAAAAAAAGAAGAACCCTTTTCTCAAAAAATGTTAAAAAATATCACAAAATAATGGTGAAAATTCACTTGGGGGGCATGATTTTAAGCCAAAGATGGCTGAAAATTATGAACCCACGTTTGTTGAATGTGAATTTTTTGACATTGTTCAAAGTGTCAAAATTTATGAATTTTTCATAACATTCAATCATGTAAGTTTTGGGATCTAACATCTACTTAAGATTTGTGGATCACACTAAAAATTAATTTTCATGGCATGGTTTGAAAAACAACAATGGTTGAAAAATTACTGAATGTAATGAATTCTCTTTAATTAGCCAAAATGTGGCTAATAGAGGATTGTTTTATTTTAAAAATAAGGGATGTGACTCTTTGTTATATCACTCGATAGAGCAAAAGATGGAGTGCTCGCCAATCGATAATGATAGATTAAAAATTCGGTGGTGCTATATATACCAATTGATGTACCAATTAGTGTACCAATATATGTTATGACATTATTACTGACCTCACCTATTTACCAAATTATAAATACCCAAAACCTTTAAAATTATGTCAAATCATCTGTTAGTACACTAATTCATATATTAATTGATACATATAGCATTATTCTTAAAAAAAACTATGGGTGTTATATAACTCTTTGAATTATTTGCACCATAAAATATTTTCTGTCGATTGTGGTAAATCGCCTTATAAATCATTTAATTGGATTTCATTTTTCAATCCATTTAAATGAGGGAGACATTGTTTGCACCACATTTATTTTTCTGTCGATTGTGGCCTATTAATTATGGCCAAGTTCGATTATGGTCTATTGATAGAAATCATAAACTATTTTCAAAGAATAACCTTGACCACATTTGTTTTTATTATTATTGTTTCTATTGACAGGCATGCTAACGTGACATGATAGATGTGTTAAGGATGTGACATAAAACCATGCTAAATAAAGGGCTATAAAGTTAGCAATTGCAGCAATTTGAAAATTAGTTGTTAAGATCAATGAGTCAAGATCAAATCAAGTGTCAAATTTGCAAAATGGTTCCTATCAAACATGGGATATGGATAATGTTGAAGAAATCATGGGCTTGTTGACAAAATTGCGGGCTTAGGTTATCTTTTTCTCTCATGTGGTTGAGCCTATAAGTAGGCTAAGAGAGATGCAAAGTGGCATCGATCAATCATCAACAACCACTCACAAATTGTGAAGAATTATTTAGGAGTAGTTTAAGTTAGCCATTTTAGGAGTAGATTAAGTGATAATTTTTGAACCCCCATTTCTTTTGTGTCGATTGTTGTATTTTTTTCATTTATTGGTTCTTGTTTAAGTTCTCGTAAGTCGCAACAAGTAACAATTTAACTGAATAAATATATATCCTGTTCTGTTCCATTTCTTCTTTACTTAATTACATCCAAAAAAATCTTTAATCTATTTAAGGTATAGAACTCAATCACAAAACCTGATTTTTATTTGTATTTATTTAAAATTTATTTAAATCTGTTGATCAATCATTGTCGATTGGACCTAAACCAAATTTTTACCGATGGCTATAAATAGGGAAGTAATTTCATAGTATAAAAAGTACTGAAATTTTTCTTTTTTCTTTTTCTTTTTAATTCTCATTCACTACAAGAAAATATAGTTTTGGCGACCACTTTTGCTGACTAAAAATATTTTGGTTGCCAAAAGTTGTGGAATTGGCGACCAAAAATTATGTTAGTCGATAAAAATACAATATTTAGCTACTAATTTTTTTTTAGTCGGGGTATATTGGTTATTAGCGACTAAAAAAAAATTAGTTGCTAAAAATCTCACAATTGGCGACTAAAAAAAATTTAGTCGCTAAATTTGCCACAATTGGCGACTAAAAAAATATTTTAGTCACTGTATAGATGGTTTTGGGAACTAAAATAATTTAGTCGCTGAATAAAAAATAAAAATTTACTTTTTATCTTTGGCGACCAAAATTTTGGTTGGCAAAACTTTAATTTCAGCGACTAAAAAATATTTTAGCCGCTGTATAGATAGTTTTGGCAACTAAAATAATTTAGTTGCTGAATGAAAAAAAAAATTTTCTTTTTTATCTTTGGCGACCAAATTTTTGATGGGGAAAAATTTAATTCAGTGACTAAAAAATCTTTTAGTCACTGTATAGATAGTTTTCGCAACTAAAATAATTTAGTCGTTGAATGAAAAATAAAAATTTACTTTTTATCTTTGGCGACCAAAATTTTGGTCGGCAAAACTTTAATTTTAGGGACTAAAAAATCTTTTAGTCGATGTATAGATAGTTTTGGCAACTAAAATAATTTAGTTGTTGAATGAAAAATAAAAATTTACTTTTTATCTTTGGCGACCAAAATTTTGGTCGGCAAAACTTTAATTTTAGGGAGTAAAAAATCTTTTAGTCGATGTATAGATAGTTTTGGCAACTAAAATAATTTACTCACTCAATGAAAAATGAAAATTTTAATTCAGCGACTAAAAAATCTTTTAGTCGCTGTATAGCTAGTTTTGGCAACTAAAATAATTTAGTCGCTGAATAAAAAATAAAAATTTACTTTTTATCTTTGGCGACCAAAATTTTGGTCGGCAAAACTTTAATTTCAGCAACTAAAAAATTTTTTAGTCGCTGTATAGATAGTTTTGGCAACTAAAATAATTTAGTCACTGAATGAAAAATAAAAATTTACATTTTATCTTTGGCGACCAAAAGTTTGGTCGGCAAAACTTTAATTTCAGCGACTAAAAAATCTTTTAGTCGATGTATAGATAGTTTTGGCAACTGAAATAATTTACTCGCTGAATGAAAAATAAAAATCTACTTTTTATCTTTGGCGACCAAAATTTTGGTCGACAAAACTTTAATTTCAGCGACTAAAAAATATTTTAGTCACTGTATAGATAGTTTTGGCAACTAAAATAATTTAATCGCTGAATGAAAAAAAAATTTACTTTTTATCTTTGGCGACCAAAATTTTGGTCGGCAAAACTTTAATTTCAGCGACTAAAAAATCTTTTAGTCACTGTATAGATAGTTTTGGCAACTAAAATAATTTAGTCGCTGAATGAAAAGGAAAAATGTACTTTTTATCTTTGGCGACCAAATTTTTGGTTGCAAAAATTTAATTTCAACGACCAAAAAATATTTTAGTCGCTGTATAGATAGTTTTGGCAACTAAAATAATTTAGTCGCTGAATGAAAAAGAAAAATTTACTTTTTATCTTTGGTGACCAAAAGTTTGGTCGGCAAAACTTTAATTGCAACGACTATAAAATATTTTAGTCGCTGTATAGATAGTTTTGGCCACTAAAATAATTTAGTCGCTGAATGAAAAATGAAAACTTACTTTTTATCTTTGTTGACCAAAAGTTTGGTCGCAAAATATTTATTTTTAGCAACTAAAACATAATGTATAAAAATTTAATTTGCTTATCTTAAGGAGCTCTCTCTTCCCCATTTGTGGGTCATCGATCTCAATCCCTCAAGTCGCTCTGTATGTCTTTGCCACCATCACCGACACCACCGGCGGTCTTGGCCTAACAGCTAGTCTAGTAAGAAGAAAAGAGGCATTTATCTATCACTTGAGAATCGATTAAGGCATGAAGATCTTCCTCCACTGATAAAATTCGTATCGATCTTGATTGAGAAATCAACCTTGGAGTTGAAAGGGTTGGTGTGGCCAGAAGTGAGAACTCCTTCAAGCCATTTATCCATCACCCTGCATTGTCGAAGCCATCCTTCTATATCTCCTACAGACCCAACCCATTGAAGAAAATAGGGCTACTTACATGTAGATCCTAATAGGTGGACTTATTGTCTAATAAGTCTTATGGGAAAATTTTGTCATAAAAAAGTCACTAATTGTAAGTTTTAGCGACAATTTATAAAAATCATGACCAAAAAAAGTCACTAATTGTCTATTTTTAGCGACATATATTAAAAATTGTCACGAAAAAAATTATTTTTAGCGACAATTTTACCAAGACTTATTTTCAATAGGACTTGGTGGGAATTAAGTCCAACTATTAGGACCTATTGGTAGTTTACCCAAGAAAATATTCATACCTAGATCTCGATTAGCACATATGACTGTAAGCCTTGTGGTGGTGATACCATAGTGCAACTCATCAATAGCTATAGGCTAGGGCTCCACATCGATTGAGCTGCCATCAGTTTGACTAATTTGATGGTGGGTCCACTGTCGTTCTATGGAAACAAGCCGACCACGCTTGATCTTATTCTTAGGTTGGGGATTAGAGCTGGTGGAGCCTCCATTGCTGGCTTTTCGGCTCTGTTTACTTCCATTGGAGATGGGCTTCATGTTGCGGTGGCCAGTGGCGGAGCCAGGAAATTAAGTTAGAGGGGGCCGTTATTAATTATAATTTGTTATTTTTAAAAAAGTCATGATCAATATTAAGATAAGAATAATTTTATGAGCTAAATTTAAGCATAACAAATTAAAAATCATTATTAATAGGAACAAATCAAAATTCTATAATAGTGTGTAATACATCGGTGCAGGATGGTAATATAAGTTTGTAATTTTGGCACAAAAATTTACTACGTTTCAAAATTCCTAATTTTAGAAAATAAAAACACATCATTTATAGCACAAAATATTATAAAATCTATTTAATTTTTATTTGACAAAAAATATTAAACAGATCTTATTGGTTATAAATGATGTGTTTTGAACGTAAATTATTACATAGTCTTCGAGTACCATATGGTGTTGCCTATGTAATGCTCAAAATATGAGAAATCACAAATTACACTAAATAGTTTGTCAGCTACTTCAAAATAATGACTTAATTATATTCAATCCATAAGATTTCGTACTACACTATTGGTTTAAACTACTACGTAAATACATTTTGTATATGCCCACACAACAAAAAAAAAAAAAAAAAAAAATTCAAAATTGGAAACATCTGAAAAAAGAAATGAGTTGATAATATTGGAAACATCTTTAAAATTTTTAGCGACCAAAAATTTGGTCGCAGATCTTAAAACGACCCCGTTTTGAATGTTATTTAAGTAAATGTTGATTCAATACCAACCAAACAGTTTTGTAGGGAAAAAATTGCCCTATCAGCCGAGTGAATTTTTCAAACTCTTTATACTGTCACTCTTGTGCACCACTCCTCATACGCATGTCATTGTCGATTCTCTTGCTCGATTGTGTTCAACAAAGCTGCTCCTCCTCCGTCATCGCAGTCGCCTGTGTCGATTTTTCGGCCAAGCATCAGTGGTGCTTCGAGAAGTACTTGGGCCTCCATTGTTAGGTATGTATTTTTATCTCTGTTTCTCTTTCTCTCTCTCTCTCTCAATCTTTGTAGTTGTGTTCCATTACTCCTCTTACTCACATGGTTGCTCTCTCTTTTCGCACCTAACAGCACCACCATCACCATTTTTCTGCTACAACCAGTTCGCCTATCTTCAAACAACCCCGACATCAGGTATGGGTCCTCTCTCTCTCTGTCGCTCAATTTCACTATTTTCCTTTGTTTCCTCTAATTGTCAAAACCAATTCTTTTGAAAATCCCTAATTTTAAAACCCTATTGACTGAATGTTTGAAGGGATAGACTAAAATCATACTCTTCAGATAATGCAAAAAATGAAAACTGATATATATATATATATATGTATATATATGTATATTCTTGTTTGTTTTGTAAAAAATAGTTGCCATTGTGTCTAGGGTTCAAGTAATTTGTGGATTTTGTTGTTATTGTGTTTTTTTGGCTCTAACTGGGAATGCTTTGTTGAAGTGTTGATCACCATTCTTTTAAAGTTTCATTCAACAGTGTAACATGACTTGTATGTGCAAGTTCTAGAACTCAATTCTTCCTGTGAGGTTTCACCCATCTCTTAAAGACTTCTCAAAAACAAAGTTTCCCTTATGTGTTCTTGATTGGTATTCAAAGGGTCGATCTATCTCAGCAATTTGATAAACATGGCTAGACCCCTCGCTTTTGAAGTGACTAGTGTCATTGCAACACCATCTTGTGATCTTATAGGTGAGAGATAAGAATGGCAAAAGCTCCTTACTTCCCCCTTTTCAGTTCATAAGCACCACGAAAGTATCAGGGGGACTCCGGTTTCAGCTTGAATCGCCAGAGTTTCTAGCAAACCAACCAAAATAAACACGTTATTCATGGTGGGATGCATGAGCATATTACTGCGTAAGCAGCTCTGTTCATGGCTTAACACTGAGCCAGCTTCAAGAGCCAAAAACAACTTGGTGAAATACTTAATCAATGGCATAATACAAAGATTAACTCAGGTTTATAGGTACGAACATATCTACAGCCAAAAGTACTTCTACACAACTCAGAGCAATTTCAGGCTTGCTCAAAACCATGTTCAGTCATTAAAATGAAGAGGAATAGTTCTCAATTATGTAAGAGTGGAAAGATCAACAACATAAATGATACAGCAGCACAAACATTTAATGTTATGTTGTTCAGTGCACACAGATGACCAAAGCTGTAGATATTTTTTGTAGTAGGTTCTTAGGTGCTACACTACTCACTGGCCTTGTAGGCCAAATGGTATTTGGTTGGTCTCTCAACTTTGATGTGAGGGGCTTAATTCTTGTTGTCATGCCTAGTCAACAAAAGAAAAAATTCCTATATATTACCTTACTTTTGTGACCTAATTATACATCTGAAAATAAGAGGAATTATTTAAATCTAACTAGGTCATGAAATAATCAACAGTTTGCAATGAGGCTATATGGCATAGGTGGTCATTTGGTTTGAAATGTTCAGTTCTTCCAGAGAAAACCTTTCGAATCATAGTGGTCATTTGGTTTGAATGTTTTGTTGAAGTGTTGATCACCATTTCAAATCATAGTGATCAACCTTTTGAATTATTATGTCTTTAACATGTGTCATTTTCTTCAGATCAAGCAGCACAGACCAAAGCATTCAATGAAATGAAGCAGACAGTCCCCTGAAATGAGTTCCCAAAAACTTGAATTATCACTATTTCTAGTACCAGAAAACTTGACTTATCAACTCTTGTTTTAATTGCAAGTTAATCCAAACATATGTCCACATAGGCCGAAAAGAAAATTTTTCATACTTAAATGCACGCATGCGTATGTTGTTCACTTATTCTTCTTACTTATGTATTGATGTTTATGAATGAAGTTTCTTGTGGGTGTTATTTTTGTAGTCATAAGGTGCATTGATGTTTATGAATGAAGTTTCTTCATTTCTTTAGAACCATACACATTCACAGGTCACTAAAATCATAGATTTCACCTAAACTACTTTATGAATTATGTTACTAGTGTTGACAAAAACCATCAATTATGAAAGTCAATACTTTATTATTGCTATTGTTGCTGGCCATTTGCTTGGACTTTTCTAGGGCCATATTAGCAGGCTATAAAACCACCAAATGAGCCCAATTTTTTTTTTTTTTTTTCACATAGAAAATAAACGTTTAGCATGTTTAGGGTAGTTTATTACACTTTCTCTAATATTTTCAAACCCTAATTAATGTAATGGTTGTCTTTAACCTTTCAGATGGCCCAAATAGACGAGGGTTGGATGACAATAAAAAATAGATTAAGTAGTAGGGAGTATCAAAAAGGGGTGAATTCATTTATTGAATTTGCGAAGATAAATGTAGGCTTCAAGGATAAGATTCGGTGTCCATGTATCGATTGCTTGAACGACAAAATACATACAAGCCACGTGGTAAAGATTCATTTGATTAGAAGAGGGATATCTCTTTCTTACAAGACTTGGGTGCACCATGGGGAACTTGTTCCCGTGGCTCAACCTCTCATACCGAATGAAGGTCACCATGTCATATATAGTGAAATTGTAGGGGAAGATCAAGATGTCAGGGATGATTTTCCTACAATGTTGGAAGAGGTTTGCAGGGGTTTTGCAATGGATGAGGAAAGGGACGAATTACCTGCTTGTTTTGAGAATGTGGAGGAGTGCAACTTTGATAAATTATTTGAAGATGCTCAACGTAAACTATACCCGGACTACACAAGTTTCACTATGTTGTCATTTGTTATTAAGATGCTTCACATTAAGGTGTACAACAAGTGGAGCAATAACTCATTTGATATGGTTATGAAAGTTTTCAAGGCTACTCTACCTGAGTGTGATGAGACTGTTCCATGGACCATATATGCCGCCAAAAAATTCTTACGTGACTTGGGTTTGGGCTACATTCCCATTCATGCGTGTAGGTATGACTGTGCATTATTTTGGAAGGAGAATGCAAATCTTCATAATTGCCCCAAATATAAAGAGCCTAGATACAAGTTGGACAACGAAAAGGGTAAGAAGATCCCTCATAAGATATTGAGGTACTTTCTGTTGACACCAAGATTGAAGAGATTGTATATGTCCAAGAAAACCGCTACAGATATGAGATGGCATAAGGAGAAACGTCTGGATGATGGAATATTGAGGCATCCGGCTGATGCTGAGGCATGGAAAGAGTTTGATCGGCAACATCCTATGTTCGCCATGGATCCACGAAATGTAAGGCTAGGGCTCGCCACCGATGGTTTCAATCCATTTGGAAATATGAGCACATCATACAGTATGTGGCCCATTATCCTAATGCCTTACAACCTTCCGCCATGGAAGTGTATGAAAGAGCCTTTCTCCATGATGTCATTGCTTATTCTTGGATGATCGGCACCTGTAAGAGATATTGATACTTACTTACAGCCATTAGTTGATGAGTTGAAGGAGTTATGGGGGAATGGGGTGCAAACTTATGATGCCAAAAATGAACAATTATTTACAATGCATGCTGCAGTGATGTGGACCATCAATGACTTCCCTGCATATGGTAACATGTCCAGGTGGACTACCAAAGGTTATTTGGCTTGTCCCACTTGTAACAAGGATGCATCATCACAAAGGTTAACAAGTAAGATAGGGTACATGGGTGCTCGTCGTTACTTGCCCGAGAACCACAGATGGCGAAGGAACAAGTTGTTTAACGGACAAAGTGAGGTCAGGTGCAGACCTGTGGAGTTATCAGGGGAGCAAATATTAGAGCAGATTGAGACTGGGACATACAAGCCATTTGGAAAACATCCAAATAATAGGAAAAGACAAAGGGATGAAAATCCAGTGTTCAATTGGACAAACAGAAGCATTATGTTTGAGTTGCCTTACTGGAAGACGCTTAAGCTTCGACACAACCTTGATGTCATGCACATAGAGAAGAACATTTGTGACAATTTGATGGGGGCACTATTAAATGTTGATGAGAAGAACAAGGACACAGAAAAAGCACGGATTTTAAAAATTAGGAAGGAGTTACATCTACAGAGGCGTGGAGATGGGTCATTTGTGAAGCCGCCAGCTGTGTACACATTATCCACGAAAGAAAGACAAGGCTTTTGTGCTTTTTGAAATCAATCAAGTATCCTGACGGTTATGCAGCAAACATCTCCAATTGCGTGAATGCTGGCAATGGCAAAATCTCAAGCCTCAAAAGTCATGATTGTCATGTGCTTGTACAACGACTACTTCCGGTTGGGATGCGTGGGTATCTTAACAATGCAATTGGTACGACTCTTTTTGAGTTGCGAAATTTCTTTCAACAATTGTGTTCAAAGACGTTGAAGGTGACAGATTTAGAGAAACTACAGGATCAAAGCGTACTTGTACTTTGCAAGCTTGAGAAGATTTTCCCTCCAGCTTTCTTTGATGTCATGGTTCACTTGGTTGTTCATTTGTCGCATGAGGCTATACTTGGAGGGCCAGTGCAATATCGATGGATGTACCTAATTGAACGGTAATTATTTATGCTCTTACCATATCACGCTCATCAACTGTTAATGGTAGTCCATATTGTTGTTTAGTATGGACATAATAAAATTTTTCCCTCTTGTAGGCTACTTGGAACTCTAAAAGGATTTGTTGGCAATAAAGCTCATCCTGAAGGTTCAATTGCGGAGGCATACTGTAACACGTCCGCGGGGGACCTCGCTACAGTTCGGACTCCATTTTGTGTCACGGTTCTAAATCTGAACCAAAGAGTCCAAATCCGGCAAATCGTTTTGAAGAAAAATAGATTTTTGAAAAGAAGTGCCAAACATGGACTGCTTTGCCAGATTACAGAGTCGCCACCTAAATATTTTAAAATGGGAAATTTAGGAAACCCTGACTCAGTGCCGAAGGCCACGTGTCCGTCATCACCAAAGTGGTCTTGGCTCGGGAGCTTGGGTACGATCGGGAAGGTCATTTATGAGCACCCCTTTCACCCGCAAGACCGCCTCTACTAACCGTGATATCCGTTTTGAAAACATTACATGCTCTTATTCCAATTATTAGCCTAGAATTACTATGTTATGCGACAAAGAAACAAGTGTAGACTAGATCGCCTAATTTGGAAATAAACATTGCATATCCGCTTTTGTCTCGAAAAACGTGTTAGATTTTGCTACTGCAAGTAGGCTAAAATACGGATTTCAACGAGTTTTCCAACTCAGGCAATCCAACCTTCACCCACAGGCATTCAAACAGTAATATCACATAGCATTTAGCCGCATGGCAATCATACTGTCATGGCAAGACATTCACACGCATGTGATATGCTAAAGCAATAAAAACTTACATCGTACTTCGTGCCAAAACAGTAAACTAGTTAGCAAACATGCATGACCTAGTTCATGTTAAGTGGCTAATGCAACACATGCAAGGATGTAATCTAGAGTAGGCTTGGCTAACCCTAAACATGATATGTGAAATGCACGAGTAGCATGTATTCAATTTGGAATTGAAATACAATGCAGTTTGCATGATGTGCCGAGCCTGATGCATGTAAGCAAATGCATGAATGCATGCATGCATTGCATAAGGTATGCTGAAATAGACGTGCCCTAATCTACCATTGTAAGCAGGTAAATAAAAGGGAGAAAGAAATGGGGGTTGGAAGACATACACCCACTCACACACACTTATTACAAATTTGCCCTCGCTCGGAGGGACCAAAAGAATAATACAAATTAATTAACTACGCAAGCTAATTAAATATTACAAATTTACTAAATTAATTAACAAATTAACTAAGTTAATTAAAGCAGTAAATGCCTCGGGAAGAGTGCAAGATGCATCACACGCTCGGGACTCGCTCGGAATCGCACTGCCATGCATCATTGCTCGCTTTTTCCTCGCTTTCCTCTCAAGACCGCCAAAGTCTCGTAAACACTTTGGCACCGAAATAATCACCGTCAGTAGAACACCACCGCCAAAGGATGGGCCACCGCATCAATGAAGCTATCGGTGCCAATTTATCACGGTCGGCACTAAACAAAGGCTTCGGCACAAAATTCTGCAAAACACGCAACTCACAAAGAAGAAGGCAACAACTTGCATGGCAATGTAATTCAAAGCATGTATGCACCAAACACACTCCTTATCATGTTGGTGACTCAAAGGAAGGTGTGCCTTGGTTCTCGGACCACCAATCACGCATTTCCATGCATGATGGCCCTAAGAACCAAGAGTGCAAATTTGATTTCAAATGCATGCAAATCACATAGGCACAAAAGGGTGCCAAACCTCTATCAAACTCACTTCAAGAGACTTGGCATGCATGTCAATGTGATGAAGCCCTAAGCATGTTAACTAGGCATGCAACATGGACTATGCAATGCATTTATGCAAGCATACAAACAAGCATATAAGGCAAGCATGCAAACCAATGAAATGATAGACTTAGACATGAATTAGGCAACTCAAAAAGGCCTAAAATCAGTAGCCAAAATGCCTACAATTGGGGACTAAACACACACACACACATGCACATGTTAAGGTACCAAACCCAAGGCATAAACAAGCAACATTCAAGCACACTCAAAGAGGCCAAACATGGACTAACAGCATGCATTAAAAGCTCTGAAATTCATGCAAAAACATGATGCTAAATCATGCAATGAAGCATGCCAAACAAAGCATGCAAATGGTCTTAGGCTTAATGCAAGCCAATGGGGCATTGAACCACACCTATGCAAGGCAATTATGGCATGCACTTAACAACTCAAAACAGATTTTTAGCATGTCAAAATAGGCCCAAAGGACCACTTAGATGGCATCTAAGAAGCTTGAATCCAAAGGCATGCGATAAGGCCTAAACATGGAGCATTTAGCACATACTCTTAAAGTATTAAAGAGGCATGCAAGGCAATCAAACAAGCACATCATAAGGTTTGAAATGGCATGTTAGATGGTTTCAAATCATTGAAAATGAAGCAAGCAAGTCATGCTACACTCACATGCTCTCAAGGCCAACAAGCCAAATGCAAAGGAGCTATGTAATGCATGATGAGGCCGACCCAAATGGCTATGGACAGAGCTAGATCATGGAAAAATGAGCATACAAGCTTCATGGATCTAGGCCTAAAACATGCTAGAAATGAAAGCACACAACCTAGGCATATTAAGGCAATAAGAGGCATTACAAGGCAACTATGCTAAGCATGCATAAGGGACTGTAGACACCCCATTTTTGACCGACCTTAAGACTCAGACGTCATCAATTGAGCGCTTGGTGATGTTGCATATTGTGCTCGTTCTGAGGTTGCGGAGTCCCGGCTACGAGCCTTGCCTCCGGACTTCCGGACTCTTTTATGCTTTGTCTCGGTTTACGAACCAGGCTCGGTTTTCTCTGTTTTCTCTTCCTGAAGGGAGGGAGAGGTCTCGTAGATCATCTCTCAATGGCCGTAGGCTACATTTCATGGCCATAGGCCATTTTGCCCATTTCGGAGCCCAGTTCCCGATTTTCGGAGCCGTCAGGCCGTGTGCCTCGGTTCGGGACTGCCTAACCATCTCCGATTGCCCCGGTTTTTGGTATGCATCTTATTTACTCCCTTTCGAGGGACACTGTGGTCCAAGAGACCAACTTCGTGGTCGGACACTACTTCCGGTGCCTAACAGCCCACTTTCGGGGCCCCGAACTGCGTGTTTCGGCTCCCGAACCCTCATCTTACATTTTTGGGCCCCGACCCAAACTTGAGATAGTTATATTTTGAGGTCCTTTTCATGTTTGATTAAGGACCTTTTGCTGTTTGACATCTCCATCTGTCACTTGTCTCTTTACCTCTTTTTAGGCCTGTTTTGCACGGTATTTTAGGCATACTTTTGGGCTGTTTTGGGCTTGGTCGTAAACTACAAAGTGTCTTATTTTGAGCCCCTGTTCAAATTTGTTGAAGGTCTCTCGGCCATATGAGACCCGAAGCTATCATTTACCCCTTTAACCACCTTTTGGCCCTTTTTGGTGTACCCTTTGCTCAAGGCTTCTTGAGGAACCCTTGACCCCTTGTCTTGGCTTCCTAAAGAAGCCTACCAGCTGTATTAGCTTCTCCAAGAAGCCTAGACTCTTTTGCACCCCCCTTGAACCTTTCTCTTTGCTTAGCCCTTAAGATAAGTGCTTTACTTGGCCTATATAAGCACTTCTCTTCTCCCTTTATCAAGGTTGGAGACTTTGGAACAAAAAACCAGAGAAATATATGTATATCTGATATATACATATACATCCTTCCATCTCTCTCTATATCTATCCCATCCAAGCCTCCAAACACCCTTGTTCTTGGGCCATTTCTTCATCGACTCATAGCACAAAGCATCCTTACTCCATTGAAGTGACTTGGGGCTGTTCTTCAGAGCTTAGGAGCACCCAAACTTGGTCCAAGAGGTGCTGGTTTTCTGGTCTTCAAGGGTAAGCCATCTTCTTCCCTTTTCTAGCATTTTCTTGCTTCACATCTAAGCCTTGCTTGCAAGCACTTTTGGGCTCCGACCCAAACTGCAAATCATCATCTTTTGGAGTCCTCTTCATGTTTGATTGAGGACCTCTTGCTGTTTGAGGACAGTAGCTAGCACTTCCTTCATTAGCCCTCTTTATGCCATAATCTTGCATAGTATGTTTGGCTTGTGTATAATCTGTTTTTGAGCATGTAATAAACTGTAAAGAGGCTTTTTTTGAGCCCTTATTCAACATTGAAGAAGGGCTCAACCTTGTTTGGGACCCCCATGTATGACTTGCTTCATTACCCCTATTTGGTTCCCTTTTTTGCATGTCTTTTTAGCCTACCATGCTTCTGTTTTTGGGCCTTCAACAGGGCTGAAAGGTGTCTTATTTTGCCCCCCTCTACATGTCTCATGAAGGGTCTTTGGCTGTTTGGTGCACCCTTTTGGTACTTCATGTTATACCCCTTTGTAGGCCTTAATCTTGCATTGCATTTTGAGCATGTTTGTATATTGATTTGGGGCTTGTCATCTACTGCGGGTAGTCATATTTTTGGTCCCTCACCAGTATTGTAGAAGGGTATTTTTCAGTTTGGTGCATGCTTAGCATACCTACCATGTGATGCCTTGTGATTGCCTTAATATGCCTTAGGTTGTTAGCCTTTGTTCGAGCATGTTTTAGGCTTAGATTTGTGAAGCTTTTGTGCTTATTTTTCCATGCTTTAGGTCTGTCTTAAGTTGTTTGGGGTCGATCCTAGCATGTATCATATAGCCTCTTTGCATTTTGTGGCTTGTATGCTTCAAGTATGTGAATGTGTGAGCATTGTTGTATGCTTTGCTGATTTATTTAGTTGGTTTGGAACCTCCTATAACATGATTTCAGAGCTTATGTTGCATGCTATATGTCCATACTTAGCCTCTTTAAGTGTGCTTAAGAGTTGCCTTGTTTATGCTTAAGGTGTTGGACCATGATTACATGCATGTGTGTGTGCATTTTGTGCCTTCATTTCCATGATTATGGCCACTGATCTTAGGCCAATTAGGAGTAGTCTAATTCATGTTTTAGTCCACTCCATTGCTTGGTTTACATGCTTCTTTGCTTAGGTTGTATGCCTAACATGTTTAGCTTGCTTGCATTGTTCATGTTGCATGTTAGATAACATGCTTAGAGTTACATTGCATGAGCATGCATGCTTGGCCTCTTGAGATGAAAATGATAGAGGTTTGGCACCCTTTCATGTTTATTTGGTTTGCATGCATTTGAAAGTGAAGTTGCATCCTCGGTTCCTTGGGCCATCATGCATGGAAATGCGTGATTGGTGGTCCGAGAACCGAGGCACATGCCCCTTTGAGTCACTAACATGATAAGGGATGTGTCTGGTGCATAAATGGCTTGAATTATATTGCCATGCATGTTGTTGTCCTCTGCTGCTGTGAGTTGCAGGTTTTGCAGGCATTTTGTGCCGACCGGCACTGTTTAGTGCCGACCGGCAGTCAATTGGCAGCCGATGGATGAGTCTAGTGCCGGTGGCCTCCTCCTCCAGCCGGTGGTGTCCTACCCCAGCCGGTGGTGATCCCCAGTGTCCTAAGAGGCACTCCTGGGACTTTGGCAATTTTCAGAGGAGGATAGCAGGGGAAACAGATGCAATCTGTGCATGGCAGTGCGATTCCGAGCCAATTCCGAGCGCCACACATTTGCCCTCTTCCCGAGGCGTTTACTGCTTTAATTAACTTAGTTAATTTGTTAATTAATTTAGTTAATTTGTAATAATTAATTAGCTTGCGTAGTTAATTAATTTGTATTATTCTTTTGGTCCCTCCGAGCGAGGGCAAATTTGTAATAAGTGTGTGTGAGTGGGTGCATGTCTTCCAACCCCCATTTCTTTCTACCCTTTTATTTACCTGCTTATGATGGTAGATTAGGGCACATCTAAATTAGCATACCTTATGCAATGCATGCGTGCATTCATGCATTTGTTTACATACATCGGGCTCGGTACATCATACAAACTGCATCGTACTTTCAATTCCAAATTGAATACGTGATAGTTGTTGCATTTCATGTGCCATGCTTAGGATAGCTGAGCCTGTCTAGATTACATTCCGTATGCGATGCATTAGTCACTTAACATAAACTAGGTCATGCATGTTTTGCTAACTGGTTTCTTGTTTTGGCACGGAGTACGATGTAAGTTTTACGCTTTAGCATACCACATGCGTGTGAATGTCTTGCCATGACAGTATGCTCACCATGCGGCTAAATGCTTATGTGTTATAAACTGTTTGAATGCCTGTGGGTGGAGGTTGGATTGCTTGAGTTGGAATAACTCGTTGAAATCCGTATTTTAGCCTACTTGCGAGTAGCAATTTCAAACTATTTTCAAAACGAACGGATATGCAATGTTTATTTCCAAATTAGGCAATCTAGTCTATACTTGTTTGCTGCGCGCATAACACAGTAATTCTAGGTTAATAATTGGAATAAGAACGCATAAAGTTTTCAAAATAGGATATCACGGTTAGTAGAGGCCGGTCTTCGGACCGGGCGAGAGGGGGTGCTCATAGCTGACCTTCCCCAATCGTACCCAAGTTCCCGAGCCGAGGCAACTTTGGTGATGACGGACACGTGGCCTTTGGCACCGAGTCAGGGTTTCCTAAATTTCCCAAAAATAAAATATTTAGGTGGTGACTCTGTAATCTGGCAAAGCAGTCCATGTTTGGCACTACTTTTCAAAATCTGTTTTTTTCTTCAAAACGATTTGCCGGATTTGGACTCTTTGGTTCAGATTTAGAACCGCGACACAAAGGGAGTCCGAACTGTAGCCGAGGTCCCCCGCGGACGTGCTACAGGGACCTAAACCATCTTGAAATCATGTTATAACATGGCAATATAAGCATGGAAAACAAGTCAAACATGCTCAACACACACTCAAGCATGAAGCTCCATAAGAGAGCAAAATTTGCCCTTTTCAAGGACACCAAGGAGAGGGGGTGACCCTCCCCTTCTTGAGACTTCAAGGCATGCTCTTCACCACTGAAATCCCTCAAGATTTCAGTGGTGAAGAGATCCTATCACCAAAATCTCGGATCTCTCACAAAATAGCACAAAAGGTGGCCTTTTCAAGGCCTAAGGGTAGTCAAACTTGCTCAAACCACTAAACACTCTTAATATACAACAAAGAGGGTTAAAAATCAGAACTTTTTTGTGCCAAACACTAAGCTCAAAAACTGTTTTAAAGCAAGCAAAAATAGATTGCAAGAATGGGGTAAAAAGAGGGTATAGTGTCTTACCCTTGAAGCCTCTTCAACAAAGATGATGTGTTGGCTTCCTTGAGTACCAAACCAGCTCCAAAGCTTCAAAACAAACCTCTGGACCCTCAAGAACCAAAGGAAGGTGAAACACTAGGTGCTTGTGTGCAAAAGTGTGAACTAAAGCACCTAGTGTACTAAAATAATCAAGAAAGGAGAGAGATAAGATAGATATATGATCTAACCTAAAACCAGAGCTTGGTCTCTCTCTAAAATGGCTGAAACCTCTCAAGAATTCCAACCTTGAGCCAAGAGAAGAGCCTTCTCTCTTATAGAACTTGTAAGACTTACAAGCTAAGCAACTAAGGGCTCATCCCTCCATACACGTGTATGGAGGGGAAACAAGAGCCAAACAGCTGTCTAAAAATATCTCATAAAGCAGCTGTAAAGTGGTCGGCAGGGCAAAATGGTAATTTTGCCAAAAGGAGTGCCGACCGGCACAAAATAGTGCCGACCGGCACAATATAGTGCCGATGGAAACACCAGCCAGCCGGTGGCCTCTAGCCACAGCCGGTGGTATGTGGGGATGCCTCAGAAGGTATTCCCCGCCTCAAAGGTAAACACGTGTTTGGTGTAAAACCAAACACAAAATATCAAGTTCGGAGGTCCCGAGGCAAGGCGCGAGCCGAGAACTCGAACTCGAACAAACACAAACATGGATAATCACCGAGTGTTCGGCGGTGACGTCCAAGTCTTGAGGACGGTCAAAAATGGGGTGTCTACGGTGCCTCTTTGACAGAACTCGAAAGTCATAACAATGACGGGAGTGAATGTCAAAGTCCAGAGACGACCCATTTTTGACAAGGCCGAAGACTTGGACAAACATACAAAGCGCAAATGGTTGAACTCGCAAGCTGCCTACGTATCCCCTAAGGAATCAAACCAGCGTAGTTCATGCAGGAGGCACACATGCCAAGGATAAGATATGCGCCCGTAGGCAGGGGCAAAATGCAACTGAAAATGCAAGAAGCCGAGCATAACTTATGATCATGCAAAGAAAGCTGTAATGAAGCACACATGCAACAGTTATAAGCTAACATGCAACAGTCTACACTACAATGCAGAAAGGCTGTAAGAGAATTATGAAATTCTCAAAACGTCTCACTCGGGAGATACAATACCTGTGCGGCTCGCCTGGTTCCACCAGCGGTAAATGAACCGTACATACAATATCATGCCTGAAAAGAAAGCAAACTTAACAGGTACAATATGATTAGCAACATGCATGACATATGCAATGCGAATGATGGATGCTATGCAATATATACAAAACTATGTATGAATAATGCAAATGAAAATGTAATGTAATTAAAACTAATGCGAACTACATGCAGGGCAATTGAATCATGATTCAATCATGAGCGGTTTGAAACCACACAAATGTCAGATAGATTGATGGAAGTAACAAGTCCGTCTACCATAGAAAAGGTGTCGAAGCCCTCAAGGCGCGAGCATTACGTAACTATGAGTAATGTAGACAGACACAAGAACAAGTATTGGGTGGAATGACATAAGTGGGGAAACGACCCGCTGGGGAGAGAATAATGATCCTAATGCCGGATGCAACAATTATACTGCAATGTAATAGAAATGGATATGGCACGCGGGCCAAACCGTATCTCGCTTAGGAAAGGCATGCACACATACAAGCCATGTCTAACACAGAAAAGGGTGCCGCAACCTCAAACCAACATACCAATGTGGAGTAGGCGCGATACACGAGCAGAACTATGCTTTAACATGAGAAGTATAGGCACATACCAGACCAAGCTCAACAAGGAAAGGCGCGAACCATGGATGGAGGATGATGCAGTGAAATGCATGCAATGGAATAGATACAATGGATATGGCACGCGGGCCAAACCCAGTCTTGCCTAGGAAAGGCATGCACGCATACAAGCCATGTCTAGCACGGAAAAGGGTGCCGCAACCTCAAACCAACATACCAACGTGGAGTAGGCGCGATACACGAGCAGAACTATGCTTTAACATGAGAAGTACATGCACATACCAGACCAAGCTCAACAAGGAAAGGCGCGAACCATGGATGGAGGATGATGCAGTGGATGCATGCAACTACAATGCAATATGTACAATATGCAATGGAATGGATATTTATAAAGGATGCATGGCATATGCACTATACTACAATGACGATGCATGACATATGCATTTTTTGGATTTTTTTTGAAATGCATGACACATGCAATATTCACAATGATGCATGATATGCAGTATGATGCAATGGCTGCGATTGCAATTTTCCTTATTCTCCCAACGGGGCGGTACACTAGGTTGGTTCAGTATCCAGAATTGAGGCGTAAACACGCCGCCTCAACCTATGGGGCTTCCATACAAATGTCAAGCCGAGGGTACACCCCCTGGGTATTTAAACCAGACTTTAGTCTCGGAAATCTCGAACCTTTGCGTTCTAGGCATAAGCCATTCAAACTCTAGTTTTCACCGTCCCCCTTTGGTCTCCTAGGAACTCACCGCAAACAGACGACAGTGGCTTTACCAGACCAATCGAAGTCGTCGGCACGACAAACACCGAAGGAATTGCATCTTCAGAGGATTTAAGGTCTCCTAGACCGGGATGCAAATGTAGTGAGGGTTTAAGGGCTCCTAGACCGTGCGGGATTTAAGGTCTCCTAGACCGTACGTGTTTAAGGTCTCGCCAGACCAGGGGGCAACTGTTTACACAACACTTTTAAGCGCATGCGATGCAAACGAGACACACACGGGGATGCAAATGGGGCGAATGAGACGTGCATGTCTCACAAGATGGAAAATGGAGTGCAATGAGCGTGCGCTAAACGGCGCGATGAAATGCATGCCAAATGCAATGAGGGGCAACTTAACACACCGAAGGTCTCGCACCTCCCGAAGATTTAAGGTCTCCTGGACCCCGGGGCGTGGTTTCAAAATGCGCGGCAATGCGCGGCTGTTGAAATGATGATACCTGACAATGCATGCGCCAAAGGTTTTGCACTTTCGAAGGATTTAAGGTCTCCTAGACCGTACGTGTTTAAGGTCTCGCCAGACCAGACGGGGCAACGATACAAAGCATAATTGCATGATGGTGCTTGTAATAAAGCACGTGACAATGCAGTCAAGCGGGTTTAAGGTCTCGCCAGACCGCGCGTGTTTTTGGTCCCGTCGGACCTTGCGTGTTTTTGGTCCCGCCGGACCTTGCGTGTTTTTGGTCCCGCCGGACCTTATTTGTAAAATGAAATGCTCATGAGGCACGCATACCTCATTTGATGGAAAATGAAGTGCAAAACGAGGCATACGTGCCTCGAAATGTAATGAAAATGCGAAATGAGGCGAGCATACCTCATTGAATGGAAAATGAAATGCAAAACGAGGCACACGTACCACATCAGACGAAGGTTTTGCACCCTCCGAGGATTTAAGGTCTCCTAGACCGGGTGTGTTTAAGGTCCCGCCGGACCGGCGAATCGAAATGCACGCACAATGCAGACAGGCGGGGGCGCAAAATAGCGCGAACAATGCAAATGAGGCAAATGAGGTGCACACACCTCATAGGATTTGAAATACAATGCAAATGAGGCCTGAATGCCTTATAGCATCTACAGGGATGTAAATGATACAAATGAGGTGGCACACCTCATAGGATTTGAAATACAATGCAAATGAGGCCTGAATACCTCATAGCATCTACAGGGATGCGAATGATACAAATGAGGTGGCACACCTCATAGGATTTGAAATACAATGCAAATGAGGCCTGAATACCTCATAGCATCTACAGGGATGCGAATGAAACACGTGAGGTGGCACACCTCGCGCGAATTGAAATGCATGCAAATGAAACGTGTGAGGTGGCACACCTCATGCGAATTGAGATGAAATGAAACACGTGAGATGGCACACCTCGAGCGAATATGAAATGAAAATGAAGCAGGTGAGGTGGCACACCTCACGCGAATATGAAATGAAAATGAAGTACGTGAGGTGGCACACCTCACGCGAATATGAAATGAAAATGAAGCACGTGAGGTGGCACACCTCACGCGAATATGAAATGAATGCTAAGTGCGACATGCATGCAACACAAAGTACAAAATGATGCAAGTGTGACACGCATGCCGCACAAAATACAAAAAAGATGCAAGTCGCAGAGGACGTGCAAAACGACGCGCCGTGCCGCACTAGACAAAGTGATGGATGCAACAACGCACACAGGGCAACTTTTGAATCTTTATAAAAGACAAAAGGATACAAAAGGATACAATCTTCGCTTGAATTCGAGTGTCACTCTCAGTAGACACAGTCTGAAGTCGAAACGGAGGCCGGTTGAACATCGGGGGTGCATTTTCTTGCACTTTATTGAGCTACGAAGACCCAAAAACTCCTCATTTTGCCTAAACAAGGCCTTGGGAACACCACCGGCTGGGTGGAAAGGCTACCGGCTGCCACCGGCTGGCTAAACTTCTCCACCGGCACAATAATGTGCCGACCGGCACAAAATAATGCCGACCGGCCAAAAGTTGCTGATCGGGGGCAGTTTTGACTTTTCGCCGCGGGTGTTTTAAAATAGGGCTTGAAACCCTATTTCTTTCACTTTGCCACCGCCGAAATCACTCTCTCTATCTCCCTAGGGCTTTGTTCTCTCATCTTTCGTTCATTTCTTTGAGTTTTCGCGCCATTTTCGTCGTCCGATTCGCGATTTTCTTCGTGTTTCGGACATTTCCATCCGATTGAAATCTCATTTCGATCTCTTTGTCGCTTTTCACCTTTTCGACTTGTTCCTTGATTTTCTTCATTTCCGTGCCTTTTCACCTTCCGGCTTTCTCGGCCATTTCCTACCCTCCTGGTTGACTTTTTCGTTGACCTTTCATATTCGACCGGTTTTCCTTTTTCCGCTATTTTCGCCATTACTACCATGGCCGACGACGTTCTCATGTCGGGACTCCGGATCATGAGATGGATCCCGGTGGAGCTCCTCCCGAAGCGGCGACCATTTGACGGCGACCTACCGCCTACCATTCACGCAGCTTCCGCCAGACGGACTCCGCCACTTCGCGGTTTTGACAGGCTCGAACAGAGCTTTCGTGAGCCGACCTCGCACCTCTCATTCGGGCGCTTCGAGGTAACCCTTTTCTACTTTACTTTCGCAATGTAGAATTGTAAATCAATCGCCATAGCCGACATAACGCTAATTGCTTAGCTTTAATACACTGTACTGTAGTTGATCGTAGACAACTTCACAACTGATATCTGCTTAGGACAGAGATACATGCACACACACTGCACTAGCCTCAATCACCCTAAACACGGCACACCGCATTTCACTACAAGCTCACCGATACTCGGTATTTATTTGAATCTGAAAACCTGCACACATGCTAGATTTATACTGAATCGAACCACTCAAACACGCTGACGTATTACATGTTGTAGTTCACTGTAGGCTTACTGTGACCCATTATCTACTTGAATCTGAAAAATGTACACACATGTACCATATCTGTATGCTGACCCTCACAAACACACTGACACATCACAGGCCGTAGTCCACCGCAATTACATCGAAACCCGACATTTGCTTGCATTCCGAAACGCATACACGGCACCATGTTTACACTGCATCGCCAAAAACACACCGACGCATCACGATTAGAAGTTTATCAGAAGCACACCGCACCCGATTGCTTGAATCTGAAAAACGTGCATGCATGCTAGATTTGTATCGACTTTAACATGTTTCCTCAGAACTGTATATTTCATATCGCTTTGCAACCATCTGTTTGTAAACAGGGAGATTCCCATACCATCCGCGGGTATGGGAACGTTTTGGCTCGAGATTGGTACCTGGAGCTTCCGGAGGCAGTCTGACACATCGTAGATGAGGCGGGCTTCGGTTCTTTCTCCAGGGTTCGACTCGCCATCGCCGCAGCCTCTCCTCGCGGCCTTGGCGGAGAGGTAGTGGGACACCACCGATTCATTCCACCTATCGGCGACTGGGGACATGACGATGACCCCTTATGACTTCTCGGTGCTCACTGGCATCGGGGTTGGGGGTGATCTGATCCCCTTCGACACTGATATGGACGAGTGGACTGCCGCTCAGATCCACTTACTTGGCGCGGCTCCGCCTTTGGTACGTCCAGGCTTTGTCCGCTATTCTTGGTTCGAGGTGCAGTTCAGGGTGCCGCCTCTTCTCATCGACGCGGCTCCAATGACCGAGGTGGCCGTGGAGCAGTATGCACGCGGCTTCCTGATGTTTTTGCTGGGGACCACCCTATTCGCCGACCGGGCGAACACCGCGGTTTCTTCGCTTACTTCAACAGACCGGTGGATGTCCGGGACATCTTACGCTACGACTGGGGTGGGGCAAGTCTGGCCACTCTCTACGGCTACATGAGCTCGTTCCGTGGTAGCGGCATTGTTGGGGCTACCGGGCGAGCTTGGGAGGTATGTCTTCTTCTCGCCATTTCGTTTCAGACTTTCAGATTGCAGACATCGCACACACCGTTGTTCGCTTACACTTATCAGATAATCGTATACACGCACACACATACTGCTTATTAATCGACCGCATAATCGCTCACATCAGACACTCGCTCAATACACCGCACAACACACACGGCCCGCTTATTTCGCTTTATTCTCAGATTCTCGCTCGATAAATGTTCGACATCCGCCTTGCGCTTGTGGGTCTATGCCTACTTTCCCGTGCTAGAGCCAAGACGAGACGGAGACTCCTCTAGTCGCCCCTTTTCACGCCGCCACGACGGAGGTGTACCCGAGGTCATGGAGACTTTCACTTCTTCGCCGCTACTTTGACACCATCACTTCACGAGGTATGTTTTAGTTACAGTTCATTTAAGCTTTCGCTCAGATATTTGCAATATCGAGGCGTGAACCCAGATTTCAATTTCAGATCACCTGGCAGCCATGGGCTCCTCTGCCAGCGATAGTTCGGGATCGGTTTGCCGGCGCGATCGAGGCCTCGTGTTACCGGATTTTGCTGGAGGGCCCGATCTGTCGGGCTTGGTACCTGGGTGAGCGCTTCTTGCGTCAGACCTTAGGGTTACCTGAGCAGATAGTCCCGGAGCATCCTCCTGAGCATATGAGGGACATCGAGCGTTTCACCGCTGAGCAGATGGCAGACTACACCATCGGCTGGGAGGCAGCCGGCTTCAGGGGCGAGGGCGATTACTCAGAGTACGTCCGGGCCTTCATCATGCGGCCGCTGAGTGGTGGTCGCCGAGCTGAGCCAGAGAGACCCACGGCGCCGGCGGCTAGGGCAGAGGTGGGAGCAGGAGCGGGATCGTCACAGAGAGCTCGAGCTCGTGGCAGGAGGGGAGTGCAGAGGGGACGAGGGACGGGCTGGCCCGCTCTGTCTACTTTACTATCTTTCCGAGGGTCGGATGGGGCGACCTATCAGATCCCCTTTGCTCCTCCCTACGGGTCATGAGTTTGTTGGTATCCCGACTTACCTCCCAGATGTATTATCGATTGCAGACATCATTTTATTTCAGCCTTCATTTGACATTCCACAGAATATTGATGCATCTAATACTTTTGCAGGCTTCCTTTGAGTACACCCGGCAACTATTGAGCCGAATGCCTCCATGGCGGGATCTTTGCCGCAAATGACCTTCGAAGTTCCTAGCCTTCTATGGCCTTCCGGTATGTTTTCTCCGACATAGTTCCAAACTATATACAACCGCTGCATAACTGATGCATAACACAACATCCGATAAACTGCTCACGATTTGGCACATCAGATTTATCCACCGCATTCAGACCGATAAACCGCCACGGCATTCACACATGCATCATCCATCGCATTCTCGTGACCGATGAATCGCCACAGATTCACACACCGCACTCATACACCGTGCATTACGATCCGATAAACCGCCATGGCATTCACACACTGCACTCATACATTGCATTCTCGATCCGATAAACTACTCACCAGATTCACACACCGTACTCTCTCAGATTGATAAATTGCTTTATGTATACCGATGCATTTGCTTTTGTACTTTTCACCTCCCTTCCCGAGTCCTTCAGAGGTGGCGGCGCCCATCCGACCTCCCATTTCTACTCGGGATGGCAGATATTCCCCGCACGCAGGGGGGCGGCCATGTGGGGAGCAGCTCACTGCTCCAATTGAGGATGGCGAAGTCGAGGCGGATGCCTCGAGGAGGAGGCCGGCTTCGGGCCCGACAAATGACACTTCGACGATGCTCTGCTTACGCCCAGAAGAGGGCGGGGACGGATCCCCCGGCGCGAGGCCATTGATGATGATGACGACCCAGACTTTTGCTGTTTTTCTTTCATTTTCTTTTCTTGTACTTTTCTCTTTTTTGGTAGATAGAGTACTATGTACTGCCGTAGGCAGGTTTTTGCTTTTCTCAAACGCTATATTTGGAAAAGATGGTATGAAATGAAACGAACTTTTGTTTGAAAAGAATGTTACATTTGTCTATCTCTGCATATTTCATACTTCGCACTGCATTACATCATATTACACCTCAAATGTAAATGATATTGATCTGTTGTCTGACAATTGAACACTTGCACTGTAATAATCGGATAACCAACCAACTAAACAAAGAAAACAAAATTTCATACAAACCACTGCTCCAAAACTGGGTTCACAACCCATACTCTGCTAGGGACTAATCTGCTGGGGATTGATTTGCATACAGCCCATAACACAGCATTTGGTTCATTCTGCACACAGCAAACCCTGAACAAATAGCCCCAATCTGACAAGACGGATCACAAAGCTGACATGGTTACAGTTGAAACACACTCGGATGTCCCAAATTTTCCCTTTCCTTCTCTTGCTTTGCCCGGATGTAGAGAATGGCACAGCATTCTGAGCACAAGCGATTACCTTTTGGAAGAGGATGGGTTTTCAACCGGGGTATCGAGCCTAACACAGAACACGGCGAGACAGACTCAAACAAAGAAACAAAAGGCACACGACCTAACACAACGAGACACACTTGGAAAAGACTCGAAGCCAAAATTGAGACCGACAAATCAAAAGACACGACACACGGACATGTTTACACAAGGACCTCAAATTTCGAGGGGCCGCCTCCGTATACCTCCCACCCTTTCGATTTGTGATACTCGCGATCGCTTCCCTCGTGCTCGGTTTTCTCTCAAAAACCCTTTTCTCACTTTTCTCTCAACTTACTCCGCTCTATTCTTTATTCTCTCATTTTGCATCCCTTCCTAGGGTGAATGACAGATGAACAGGAAGTCACGGGTTCACACCCAACGCTGTTAGCTCACGTCTATTCCTTCTGGCGGATAGAGCGCCCTGTTGGAAAGCATATTAACGGGGGGAAGACAGAGGACCCGACTCAATCGTGCCCTTAGTTCGTCATTTCGACCATTTTTTGGTTTTTTTCCTAAAACAGTTTTGACCAAAATGAGAGCTGGATTAACACACTTATTCGATTTTTGATTTGAAAATCATGCGAATCAGGCTGTGAGCACTGAAAATTCTCCTTTTTGGGTCCAAACATGGTCCAATTTTGAAAACGAAACAGTTTTCGAGAAAGTAAGTCAACCTCAGTAAAAATTTTCAAAAACTATTTTTGCAGACAATCAATGCTCAAGAGCGCGGAACTTACCCTAGAGATATGCAACCTCGGATCGGAGGCAATGGAAAATTGCCCCTGGCTTAAGGGGGGGTAAGGCAACGGAAAGTTGCCCCTGGTTTGGACAGTAGCTCAGGGCGACTTATGGCGATGCATGGCAACGGAAAGTTGCCCCTTGTTTGGATGATGCCGCGGCATGTTGTAAGCCAGTCCTTGTTGATGACAATCAGACCCTCGGACACGGAGGAGTCGAAGACGGTTTGAATCAATATGTGGACACAGTCACCTGGAAGGTGTTGGTGGTTTGGCTTTCAAGAGGAAGTTAATCACGTAGTTCCAGGTTGCTGCAATTGGGACATTGGATTCGGAGAGGGCAAAAGTGATCAAAACCATGACATGGACTGAGACGCTATGGAAGCGTTGGGGGCTGGACTTCAAGATGAAGTTGCCTACGTATCCCAAACATGGGAATCAAGCCTTACGTAGTTCCGGTTAAGGTACACTCGGGTATTTTAACCTTCACTGTTTAGGCTCTAATTTTTGCCAAGGTGCCTGTTGCAGGTCTTCGACCTTGCGAGCCATGTTTTTCTTCTTCTTTTTTTTTTTCTTCCTTTTTTTTTTGCATTTTCTTTTCTCTTTTGTATTTTTTCTATTTTTCTTTTTCTTTTGCTTTCTCTTGTATTTTGCTCTAACTTTTGCCTGGGCCGCCCTTCCGGGTTTTCGGCCCAGCGAGCCTCTCGAAGGGTAAAAGTGTAGCAAGTCCATGCCAAATGGTTTTGAAATTGAAGCCTCTCCGTATCCAAGAGAGCGACTGTTGTATTGATTTTCAGGAAAAGTCCATCACGGTTGCTTCTCGAGCTTTGCTTGGTGGGGATCTGATCTTCTTGATCTGATGTCGATGCCTCTTGCTCGAGGGCTGCCTCAAAAATGGGCCACACAGGCGTTTCATGGCACTGATCATTTCGAACGGATCCGGTTTACAACAGATGAATTGAAACTTGAGACTGGAAGCGACCCTGGGCTGCACAATCTCAAAAGCAGTTCCACACAGGTCTTCGCGAGACTTGCGCAAAATGTTTTGTTTTTGAAAGTTTTTAAGGAAGCGACAAATCGCTCGTGTTGAAGATAGTGTGGAACCAGTCTGGATCAAGCCAGGATCCTTCTCAGTACTCACGCCGGCAAGCATGATTTCATTCATTAAAAGCTTAACATGCCTTTCTTTCTCTCAGATTGATCAAAATTTTGCAAAACCCGAGGAATTACTTCCCCTGTGCTTTTATCACCGCAGTGTTCAAAAAGGTTTTGAAAAACTTAGGTCAAAACAATAATTTTTAAGGCACAAAATAGTAGGTGGAATGCGCTGTCACCCCATTCAAGTTCTCTGGCACAACTAACCCAACACAAATAGTACGGGAACACGATAGCCGCGGCTGTTTCATTCTGGTTCCCCAGATGTAAACTGGCTCCACGGCAGAGGCAGACCCAAAAAAAAAGCAAAAAAGAAGTAATTACAAAAAACAAAATGGTGCTCGAGGCAACAACCCCGAAGTCACCTAGTATTCTGTACAAAAGAGGGACTGACTCAAGACAGAGACAGACTTAAAACAAAACAAAAGACTGACTCGGCACCCAAGCCAGGATTTACAAGATTAGCATTCGCAGATGCTCAAAAATGCGCGCCAAACGCCATATCCCAAAAAAATGTACCAGACACTGCCCGCAGGCGGTTGAATCCCAATTACATACTTGCAGTATCGGTGTCCTCAAAATCCAACAACTGAGTGGTGACGGACTTTGCTGAGGTGGGGGGGAGGATAACTTCGTTATCGATCAGATCTTGTACTTCATGCCGAAGGCGAAAACAATTGTCAGTGGCATGGCTACCTGGCGATGGTACGCCAAGATCGTGTAGCGTTATGGCCTGCCGGGAGATTCTTTGGTAGAGGTCGCTCGAGGCGAAGATGCCCTTCTTGGCCAAAATGAGAAGCGCCCTAGACAGTGGCATGTAGAGAGCATGAAAGGCCCTATGCCCCCGGGGCTGGTACTTGGAATTCTAAGTGTTCTTGCTTGACGATCGGATCGGCGGAAAGCGCGGCTTGATTTCGATCCTTTCTGGTGCAGATTGGGAATGGGAGGAGCTACCTGGCATGACGGGCCTGTCCGATTTTTCGATCGACTTGGACTACCCTCGGTAGAGTGGGGAAAACATCATCCACAATTTTGGTTACAATCGCGATACTGTTGTTTACTCATTCCCCGCTTTCAAAGCCTCGACCGCCTAGTAGTCGTTTCCACGGTCGGATCCGCCTTCACTTTGTCTTTGCCTCGCCTCACCGATGAGAGGTTTGGGTTGGTACTGTACATCATCATGGGTGGAGGTCATCTCCGACTGATTGAACTCGATCACAATCCGCCCCAGTAGCGGGGGCTCTTGGGGTTCGAAACTTCCGGCATACGGTGCAACCGGTGACGAAGTTGACATTCCGTAAGCGAGATCCGCCACGGACCTCTGGAGATCACCTATCATCCCCATTAACTCGAATGTAGTGGGCTCGCGAGCTGATAGAACTGGGGGTCCAGATTGGTGTGCAAGCGACTGGAGGATGCGCATATCAACGGTAGCTTCATCTTGTGGGGTGGTTCTTGACTCATTGCGTCATTATGACCACAATTTCTTCTCGAAGTTCTCGTCATGTTCGGTCTCGCCAAGAAGGAGAAGGCACTAGCTATTCGACTCAACTTTCAATCTCGAATCAAACGGAAGACAAGCGATTTCATTTCAAACAGATCAAACACGGTGTAGTCGAACAATCGCACTCTACTATCAACACTGTTCCTCAAGTCACTGCCCCAGATCAATCACCGCACATGCAGATATAACTGATTCACAACAACACCTGATACTGGTGCCCTCAGGCCTGACACCCAAATTTTGCAAACTGATATGCGCATTCCCTGTAGAGATACACTCTAAAAGCACATAGCATGTAAAAGAGAGCCAATACACCCCTGTGTTGGGGTAGGGTTTCCCTGTCCTATTTTGTCAGGAGCTAGGGTTTCACTACGCACGCAGCGGTTTGAAACAACCTAAAATCGGGTAAGCAACCTGTCCTAGTTTGGAATGGTCACTATGGATTCCGAATATGCACTAGGTCGAATGGTCGAAGAGGGTGCCCCGGTAAAAACCGGGTTTGTGTTCTACATCGGCAGAGCTCGAACCGTCACCTTATGGACATGTCTTGACAAGACAAGCCCAAGAAACCGCCAGAATAGCAGATGGCCAACACGGTGTCCTAGGCGCACCAATGCACATGCAATGCAAAGAAACACATAAGTGTAGTCAAAACAGATATCACGAAGTTCGAGTCAAGCTCTAAACTCCCCAAGAGTCGCCAGAACTCAGAACACGTCATGGGACCTCGCCATGCTCGGACTCGATTTTGTGTCACGGTTCTAAATCAACCAAAGAGTCCAAATCCGCAAATCGCTTTGAAGAAAACAGATTTTTGAAAAGAAGTGCCAAACATGGACCTGCTTTGCCGGACATGAGTCGCCACCTAAATATTTTAAAATGGGAAATTTAGGAAACTCGACTCGGTCAAGACCACGTGTTCGCTATCACCAAAGTGGTCTTGGCTCGAGAGCTTGGGTACGACGGGAAGGTCACTATGAGCACCCTTTTCGCCTCGTCCAAGACCGCCTCTACTAACCGTGATATCCGTTTTTGAAAACATTACATGCTCTTATTCCAATTATTAGCCTAGAATTACTATGTTATGCGCACAGCAAACAAGTATAGACTAGATCGCCTAATTTGGAAATAAACATTGCATATCCGTTTTGTCTCGAAAAACGTGTTAGATTTTGCTACTCGCAAGTAGGCTAAAATACGGATTTCAACGAGTTTTCCAACTCAGGCAATCCAACCTTCACCCACAGGCATTCAAACAGTAATATCACATAGCATTTAGCCGCATGGCAATCATACTGTCATGGCAAGACATTCACACGCATGTGATATGCTAAAGCAATAAAAACTTACATCGTACTCCGTGCCAAAACAGTAAACTAGTTAGCAAACATGCATGACCTAGTTCATGTTAAGTGGCTAATGCAACACATGCAAGGATGTAATCTAGAGTAGGCTTGGCTAACCCTAAACATGATATGTGAAATGCACGAGTAGCATGTATTCAATTTGGAATTGAAATACAATGCAGTTTGCATGATGTGCCGAGCCTGATGCATGTAAGCAAATGCATGAATGCACGCATGCATTGCATAAGGTATGCTGAAATAGACGTGCCCTAATCTACCATTGTAAGCAGGTAAATAAAAGGGAGAAAGAAATGGGGGTTGGAAGACATACACCCACTCACACACACTTATTACAAATTTTCCCTCGCTCGGAGGGACCAAAAGAATAATACAAATTAATTAACTACGCAAGCTAATTAAATATTACAAATTTACTAAATTAATTAACAAATTAACTAAGTTAATTAAAGCAGTAAATGCCTCGGGAAGAGGGCAAGATGCATCACACGCTCGGGACTCGCTCGGAATCGCACTGCCATGCATGATTGCCTCTGTTTTCCCTGCTTTCCTCCTCTGAAGACTGCCAAAGTCTCAGAAACACTTCCTTGGGCACTGGAAATAATCACCGGCTGGGGTAGAACACCACCGGCCAAAGGATGTGGCCACCGGCACTGAATGAAGCTATCGGCTGCCAATTTATCACGCCGGCACTAAACAAAGGCTTGGTCGGCACAAAATTCCTGCAAAACCTGCAACTCACAGCAGCAGAAGGCAACAACTTGCATGGCAATGTAATTCAAAGCATGTATGCACCAAACACACTCCTTATCATGTTGGTGACTCAAAGGAAGGTGTGCCTTGGTTCTCGGACCACCAATCACGCATTTCCATGCATGATGGCCCTAAGAACCAAGAGTGCAAATTTGATTTCAAATGCATGCAAATCACATAGGCACAAAAGGGTGCCAAACCTCTATCAAACTCACTTCAAGAGACTTGGCATGCATGTCAATGTGATGAAGCCCTAAGCATGTTAACTAGGCATGCAACATGGACTATGCAATGCATTTATGCAAGCATACAAACAAGCATATAAGGCAAGCATGCAAACCAATGAAATGATAGACTTAGACATGAATTAGGCAACTCAAAAAGGCCTAAAATCAGTAGCCAAAATGCCTACAATTGGGGACTAAACACACACACACACATGCACATGTTAAGGTACCAAACCCAAGGCATAAACAAGCAACATTCAAGCACACTTAAAGAGGCCAAACATGGACTAATAGCATGCATTAAAAGCTCTGAAATTCATGCAAAAACATGATGCTAAATCATGCAATGAAGCATGCCAAACAAAGCATGCAAATGGTCTTAGGCTTAATGCAAGCCAATGGGGCATTGAACCACACCTATGCAAGGCAATTATGGCATGCACTTAACAACTCAAAACAAATTTTTAGCATGTCAAAATAGGCCCAAAGGACCACTTAGATGGCATCTAAGAAGCTTGAATCCAAAGGCATGCGATAAGGCCTAAACATGGAGCATTTAGCACATACTCTTAAAGTATTAAAGAGGCATGCAAGGCAATCAAACAAGCACATCATAAGGTCTGAAATGGCATGTTAGATGGTTTCAAATCATTGAAAATGAAGCAAGCAAGTCATGCTACACTCACATGCTCTCAAGGCCAACAAGCCAAATGCAAAGGAGCTATGTAATGCATGATGAGGCCGACCCAAATGGCTATGGACAGAGCTAGATCATGGCAAAATGAGCATACAAGCTTCATGGATCTAGGCCTAAAACATGCTAGAAATGAAGGCACACAACCTAGGCATATTAAGGCAATAAGAGGCATTACAAGGCAACTATGCTAAGCATGCATAAGGGACCTAAACCAACTTGAAATCATGTTATAACATGGCAATATAAGCATGGAAAACAGGTCAAACATGCTCAACACACACTCAAGCATGAAGCTCCATAAAAGAGCAAAATTTGCCCTTTTCAAGGACACCAAGGAGAGGGGTGACCTCCCTTCTTGAGACTTCAAGGCATGCTCTTCACCACTGAAATCCCTCAAGATTTCAGTGGTGAAGAGATCCTATCACCAAAATCTCGGATCTCTCACAAAATAGCACAAAAGGTGGCCTTTTCAAGGCATAAGGGTAGTCAAACTTGCTCAAACCACTAAACACTCTTAATATACAACAAAGAGGGTTAAAAATCAGAACTTTTTTGTGCCAAACACTAAGCTCAAAAACTGTTTTAAAGCAAGCAAAAATAGATTGCAAGAATGGGGTAAAAAGAGGGTATAGTGTCTTACCCTTGAAGCCTCTTCAAAAAAGATGACGTGTTGGCTTCCTTGAGTACCAAACCAGCTCCAAAGCTTCAAAACAAACCTCTGGACCCTCAAGAACCAAAGGAAGGTGAAACACTAGGTGCTTGTGTGCAAAAGTGTGAACTAAAGCACCTAGTGTACTAAAATAATCAAGAAAGGAGAGAGATAAGATAGATATATGATCTAACCTAAAACCAGAGCTTGGTCTCTCTAAAATGGTCAAACCTCTCAAGAATTCCAACCTTGAGCCAAGAGAAGAGCCTTCTCTCTTATAGAACTTGTAAGAATTACAAGCTAAGCAACTAAGGGCTCATCCCTCCATACACGTGTATGGAGGGGAAACAAGAGCCAAACAGCTGTCTAAAAATATCTCATAAAGCAAATAAAGTGGTGGTGAGGCAAAATGGTAATTTTGCCAAAGGAGTGCCGACCGCACAATATAGTGCCGATGGAAACACCGACCGGTGGCCTCTAGCCACACGGTGGTATGTGGGGATTCCTCGGAAGGTATTCCCCGCCTCAAAGGCAACACGTGTTTGGTGTAAAACCAAACACAAAACAGTCAAGTTCGGAGGTCCTGAGGCAAGGCGCGCGAGCCGAGAACTCCGGGAACTCCGAACAAACACAAACATGGATAATCACCGAGTGTTCGAGCGGTGATGTCCAAGTCTTGAGGACGGTCAAAAATGGGGTGTCTACACATACATTTCCAAAGAGTGTACAACTTTCTGCTCGATGTATCTTGATGGAATTGAAACAGTGTTTAATCGAGAAGAAAGGAATGATGACGGTGGTGACCACAGCTCAGGGTTAGCCATCTTCTCTCAAAACGATAGTCCATTTGGTCTAATCAGTAGGGCACCAGATGTGTCTGTCAACGAACGAGAGATTGCTCACTGGTTTGTCTTATACAATAGCTTTGAAGTGGAACAGTACGTAGAGTAAGTTTTCACAGTAGAAAGAATTTGTAGAGCAAATTTAAGTTTGTCCAAATATTCGTAATTATCTCTCTTACTTATTGTAGACGCGCCCAAGGGCTCTTGCCTTCTACAGTTCGGACTCAAATTGTCACTGTTCTAAATCTGAACCAAAGAGTCCAACTCCGGCAAATCGTTTTTGAAAACAGATTTTTGAAAGAAGTGCCAAACATGGACTGCTTTTCCAGATACAGAGTTGCCACCTAAATATTTTATTTTGGGGAATTTAGGAAACCCTGACTAGTGCCTAAGGCCACGTGTCCATCATCACCAAAGTTGCCTCGGCTCGGGAACTTGGGTACGATTGGGGAAGGTCAGCTATGAGCACCCCCTCTCGCCTGATCCGAAGATCGGCCTCTACTAACCATGATATCTAGTTTCGAAGACGTTATGTGTTCTTATTCCGGTTATTAGCCTAGATTTACTATGTGATGTGCACAGCATACAAGTATAGACTAGGTCGCCTGAATTGAAACAAAGCATCGCATAACTGTTTTGTTTGAAAATGGTTTGAAATTTGCTACTCGCAAGTAGGCTAAAACACGGATTTCAATGAGCTATTCCAACTCAAACAATCCAACCTCCACCCATAGGCATTCAGGCAGTTATATCATATAAGCACATAGCCTCATGGTAAATATGCTATCATGGCAACATTCACACACATGTGAAATGCAAAAGCATAAGAGCTTACCTAGTACTCCGAGCCAAAACAGAAACTAGTTAGTAATCAAATGCATGATCCTAGTTCATGTTGAAGTGGCTAATGCATCGCATACAAAATGTCACTAGAATAGGCTCGGCTAATCTACGGATGGCATGTGAAATACGACAACTAACAAGTATTCAACTCGGAATTGAAATACAATGCAGTTAGTATGATGCACCGAGCCCGGTGCATGCAATACAAATGAATGTATGCACGCATGCATAGCATAAGGTATGCTAAGTTAAAAAAATGCCCTAATACTAACCATCAAAAGCAGGTAAGTAAAAGGGAGAAAGAAGTGGGGGTTGGAAGACATGCACGCACGCACCCACACTTATTACACATTCGCCCTCGCTCGGAGGGACCGAAAGAATATACAAATTAATTAACCTACAAGCTAATTAAATAAGTTACAGACCACCTAATTAATTAACAAATCAATTAAGCTAAGGAAAGCAGTAAAAGGCCTCGGGAAGAGGGATGCATGTGTGCTTGGATTGGCTTCGCCCGGAAATCCAATGCCATGCACAAGTTGCCTCTGTTTACCCTGTTTTGCTCCTTTGAAAATGGCACAATTCCCAAAGAACACCCTCTAAACACTGTGGAACACCACCGGCCGAGGGGGAACACCACCGGCCAAAGGTAAGTGGCCATCGACCTCAAATGAAGCCATTGGCTATAAATGGATGGCCGGTCGGCACTGAATGAGGTCGGTCGACCATCTATGCTTGCAGAATCCTGCTTTGACAGCAACAGAGGACAAGCAAGGTATGGCAATGTATTTCAAGCAATGTTTGGACCAACCACTCTCCTTATCCTGTTTATGACTCAAAAGAGTTTGGGACTCGACCCTCGGGCCACCAATCGCGCATTTCAATGCGTGATGGCCAAAGAGGCCAAGTGCGCATTTTGATTTCAAATGAAATGCAAGCCAATTAAACACATAAGGCCCAACCTCTATCACTTGATCAAGAGGCAAGACATGCATGCCAAATGCAACCTAAACATGTTAGCTAAGATGTGCAACACGAGCATGCAAGTAAGCAATGTGCACTAGGCACTCAACCTAAGCAAACAAGCATGCAAGGCATGGACCACTATGCTAATGACCAATCATGCAAGATGTAATCTAAACAAGCAAACATGTAAGGCATGCAACATGTTAAGCAACTTAATCAAGGGAGATTGTATGCCAAATGCAACATGATTCAAGCACGCAACACGTGCGATAGTCCAAGTATGCAACAACACACAAGGTGAGCATGCAACAATATGCAAAGGAGGGACTTAAACTAATTTGGATAGCTCCTAAACAAGCCCAAAACAGTGGCCAACATGCTCAAAAATGAAGGCTAATGTGTATACAAACATGCATGCATACAAGGTCCAATACTAAGGCACCAAAGAGTAACTTTTAAGCACACTTAAAAGAGGACCATCATGGACTAATGGCATGCATATTAAGCTCTAAAAATCTTGTTATAAGAGGTTCCAAACCAACTAAGCAAAGCAAGCATATCATGCAACCAAGCCTAAAGCCTAAGGCTCACCAAAGAGGCATTGAACTACACTTAGCAAGACCAAAATGGCATGAGTTAAACAACTAAAATCAGAGTTTTAGCATGTTAAAATGAACCTCAAAACCCACTTAGATGGCATCTAAATGACTTACACATGGAAGCATGCATAAATGTCCAAACATGGAGCATGGGACAACACCCTTTTAAAGCATTAAAGGAGCATCAACTGCAAGCATACGAGCATGCTAAATGGACTGAAATGATGCTATAAGTGGTGCCAAACCACTGAAACAAGCCAAACAATGCATGTTCAACACTCACACACCCGAGACTAGCAAGCCAAAATGCAAGGTGGCTATACAAAGCATGTCAAGCATGGCCAAAGAAAATAAAAACAGAGCTACGGCACACTAAAACGTACACAAAAGCTTCACAAAGCTTGGTCAAAATCATGCTAGAACAAGGGTCAAAGCCTAAAGCATGTTAAGGCAAAATATGGCATTACAAGACAAGTATGCAAGGCATGCATGGTGTGTTTAAACCAAGTAAAAACAGTGCTATATCATGGAAAAATAAGCACAAATAACACTTAAGACATGGCCAACATGATCTTAAAAATGATGCTCACACATGAGGCAAAAATGGCCAACATTGAAGACAACAAGTAGAGGGGACGGCCCTCTCCTTCTTAGGACCTCAAACCACCATCCTCACCACTGAAATCCCTCAAGATTTCAGTGGTGAGGAGGCCTAAACAAGGTGGTCCCGGAGCTCACCAAAATAGCACAAAATGAGGGCCAAACAAGGCCTAAGAGGGGTCAAACAACCCCAAATGACAAAGAAACCTTAAACAACTATTTTAAACAAGTAAAAATAATACTTTTATATGTTACACACTAAGCTCAAAAATAGATGCAAGGTAGGCAAAAAGACTATGCAAAAATGGGGTATTTAAAGGTAAAGTTCTTATCCTTGAAGACCTTCTTCAAAAATGGTGCTCTAGCAGCCTCCTTAGCTCAAAACCAAGCCCAAAACTCTGAAAATGACTCTTTAGTACCTCAGTAGCTAAAGGAAAGTGTAATGGTAGGTGTTTATGTGCAAAACTATGAACAAACACACACTTAAACACAAAAGGAGAGGGAGATAGAGATAGATAGATACACAAGACCTAACCTTAGTTCAGAGCTCTCTCTAGAATTTTTGTAACCCTTGAGGAGGGAGGAGAGGCCCTCCCTTTATACAGGATCACTCTTGCAAAGCTTACAATACAAGCTAAGCAAGAGTGAAATCCCTCCATACACGTGTATGGAGGGGGTGCAAAGTGGGTGCCAGCTAGCACAGCTGGCACAAAATATCTGCCAAAAGTAGATGAACAGTGGTCGACCAGCTAAAAATGCCAAATGACCAAAACAATGGTCGGCCGGCCACATGGATTGCCGGCCGGCCATCACCAATGGCTGGTAGTAACAAAACATGGCTGGTGGCCTCAAGCCATGGCCGGTGAGGTGTGGGGATGGCCAACAAGCCATTCCCTGCCCTCCAAAGCAAAAACACAAGTGTTTGGTGCAAAACCAAACACAAAACAGTAGAGTCGAGAGATCCTGAGGCAGGGCGCGTGGCCGAGACCTCCGGGAACTCAAGACGAACACAAACATGGGTGATCACCGAGTGTCCAAATGGTGACGTCCAAGTCTTGAGGACGGTCAAAAATGGGGTGTCTACACTTATCTACTCTTCTTATTAACTAGGGAACACAAGAACATTTTGCAAAATGGAAGTACATGTGACACCACAAAGAGGCAATGAGATGAATTTTCTAAGTAGTTCAAAGAATGTGTAAGACATCTATTTATCAAACATTTGAGCACATTATGCTATAATCACCTTCAAGAAAGTAACATAACAAGTATTGGTTAGGTAGATAAATCAGTTGCGGAATCAAGGGTCGCCGGAAGCAACCGATGAATTGTGGTCGTTGGCGAACGGTCCTAGTGCAATAGTCAACACATATTCGGGATGTGTTTCTAATGGTGTTCGATTTCATACCATTGACCGTGACAACCGTCGTAAAACTCAAAATAGTGGGTTGGTTGTAGAAGGGGAGCATGAGGGTCGTTCAATGCATTTGTACGGTTACTTGAGCAAAGTGTGGGAAATGATATATTTGTTTAGACATCGAGTTGTTTTGTATAAATGTGAATGGTATAACACCGGTAGCAAGAAGACTTGTCTCATGGATACACATGTCACAAGTGTTGATGTAAAAAGACGATGGTATGAACATGACCCCTTTATATTCCCAACTCAAGTAGAACGAGTATTCTACGTTAATGATACCAACTTAGGTGGGAATTGGAAAGTTGTAGAACGATTCCACCATCGAGGAATCTAGAATGTGCCAGAGATGGATGGTGTACCTGATGATGTTCTCAATAGTGTGTTCCAACAAGACGAAACCACCGAGGTTGTAACAATTATGGACGACAATGGTATGCAATTTGAAGGCGGTGGCGATGAAGGGGTTTTATGTAGAGATGATATTGAATGTGAAATTATTCCAAATACAATGGTTTTCCAATCTCGTAGTCAAACACAAGTCGAGGGTGTTGATGATGCTTTCATTTGTGATAGCGACGCAGATGACTTCATTGAGGATGATGATGATGATGATGAAGAAGACGAATTTGACATTGTTTAACTATGTAAAGCATGACGTAGAACCTTCATGTATTTATTTAGTACACACTGATTGCGGAGATACTACCATAGTTTTTGTTATCTATGTCGTCAATATCACTGGCAAATTTACATAGATAGATTAATATATATATGAAATTAAGATGCTTCATGGATGTTCATTTCTTACGTAAATGTTTGTTAATTATCAATCTTGATGTATATGTTTAGACGCATTTTAAAATTTGTGCTTATCCATGTGCTCATTGTGCTCTTTGCCTTTGATTATGTTAAAATGTAATAGAATGGCTCCTGCGAAAAAAATGCAGCGTATTCCTTTACCAAAGAGGGCATTGATTGAACCATACTCATCCCCGACCGATACACCTACACCTGCTCTTGAAGGTGTTGCAGCAGATGGATCTCAGACCATTGCACCATCTCCGTCTGAAAGTAATGCATTGTCAAGATCTGAGACTGTTGCACCATCTCCATCTGAAACTAATGCACGAGCTGATCCATTTATGCAATATCGATGGACTGTTGCTAATCTAGCGACAAAAGGGGCTGTTGTACAAGCTGTCCGGGTATGATTCAATTGCTTTCATAGTGTGGATGATGGAAATAGTCCTGTTTTAATTTGCATATAGGAGCTCATTTGTTTTCTTTGTTTACTTTGTTGGTTATGAAAGCTTGAAAAAGCCTAATTAGATTTATTGTTGGATTAACTCTCCCAGGTAATAAAATTTATTATTGAGATACAAAAATATACATAAAACTAATTAGGATACAAGTATGTAAAAATGTATTCACTATTAAATTGCCTTTGAAAGAAAAAAAAATAGAGTTTACTGCTAATACATTGGAGAAGCTGTTCTTTAACTCCCATGAAGAAGGTTTTGATTGGATGAATGTTTTCCAATAAAATAAGACAAACTCATCTCTTTTTTGTCTTTTTTCTTTTTCCCTTTTGTAGCTTGAAGGCAAACTCATAGTCAGGAGCACACTCGGCTCAAATTGAATAATAGTTTGGTGCATTGTTAAAGAACATTCTTTTAGTAGGATTTAGGAGCTTAGTAGGTGAATGCAACTAATCATTTTTTTGTGCCATCGCCTAGCTAGCTGTTGTGGCCGCATATGGCCGTTTCTTTTGTTAGTTTTTGTTTGGTGTTGTGTTTTCAGTATTCTATTATAGATTCTCTAGTGCCCTTGGCCTTCTTGGGTTTGTATTGGGTGCTCACTGGAGAATACCCAAAAAAAAAATACCAATAGACTTGACCTGACCCATGCAGGTTGAGTGTGAGTGGAAAACAAGCGGGTTGGACTGGCTGTAGTTAAAAAAACTCAACCCATCATTACCCCGACTTGATATGGAATATGTATTATGTACACACCCATCCACACAATCCTTATAACAGCCATAACTCTAGTCAAGATATATTCTCCTCTTATTTTTTCACTTCTCTCTAAAGTCCAACACCACAAGATGATTGATGCTCATCGTGCACCGAGTCACACGACCACCCTTCAAGGCCCTCCACCAACCACCAAATGAGCAAACATTCCAAGGTATGACCCTCTATCTTTCCGAAATTTCTCTATCTCTCTGCTTTTGCATCTCACCCCCTTCCTCTTCCCTTACCACCCTTGACCCCCTTCCCCACTCTTCATCTCCCCTCCTATTGGACCTCTTCCCTCGTAGTCCTTCTCTCCTCTGCATCTCCACCTTTTCCTCATTATTCTCAATCTACCTATATGTATTATGTGACCTAGACCTACCCACACACAATCGTTAACCTAGCCATAACTCTCTCTCTCTCTCTCTCTCTTGCTCTCTCACATACACACACCTTTTAGACTATCCCTATTAATGTGAAATCAAATTAAGTTTTCTTAAGATGATCTTGCTTCATTAGACATAACATGACCAGATGAAAATTAGTTTTCTTAATTTTTGTTTTTAACAGCCATATTAATTGTTCCTCAGTATGCATTTTTTTTTTCATTATGGATTAGTTTTCTTAATTTTTGTTTTTAATAGTCATTGTAACTATTCCTCTGTTTTTTTTCTTTTTCATTATGGTTCTAGTTGAATGAGTTGATTAAGGTTATGGTACTCCTTAAATGATAATGGCAGCAAGGGTAGGGTTCATTTTTTGATTGCCAATTTATTTTATCAATTATACACGGTCAGATTGTAAAAGCTTTTCAATTTTTTTCATATTGCCATTTAGAAACTAAAACAATAAAGTTTTCACTGTTTACAGGAAATCACAAATCCATCACAAGTTCGCTTCCTCTTTTTAGGTTTTAATTATGTGTGCGTAGATTTTTTAATTTTTTTTCCTGAATTGTTTGTTTTCTATATTTATGGGGGAAAATGTCCATCTATAGAGATCACTACTGATTTATTTGAAAATATTATTAGTTAATAATAAGTCATTATGTGAATATTGCAAACTCCATTAGGTAGATATGATATTGAGAGGGTAATTTATAAGTGAATTGGGCCGAGCTGTGTAATGGGTCGTTCTGTGGGCCGCAGTAAGAAAAGGCTGAGTAAAAGAGCCTTGTAGTTAGCTCGGTCTAAAGAGAGCCTTGAAGTTAGCTCGGTCATCACGTTCAGAGTAGTAACAGTTAGCTCAGTCATACCATTCTGAGCTGAGATATATTGAGCTTTCCTTAGGGCCTAGCTTTAGATTAGTTCGGCCCAAGCTTGATATGGTTAGCTCGGTCTCAACAGGTGAATTCGAGGTACAAGCTATGAAGGAAAGAACTGAGCTAGTTAGATCTCGGTCGTTGTTTCCAGTTTAGCATGGCCATGTTAGCTCGGTCGTTTTGTCATACTACTGAGGTAAAACCATCTCACTTGGTTTAAGCAGTGAGGGGGGTGTTGAAGGATAAGCATTATCTTTCAGGAGTGTGATTCCTAGGAGGACTCTATATGGAGGAATAAGAGTCCTACTAGGATTGTGCCACGCGGAACCTATAAAAGCTCATTACATCACCTATGGAGAGGTAACACACAACTTTGATTCTTGAATACATAGAGCTTTTGTCTATTTGTCTATTTTGCCGACTTAGGCATCAGAGAGGTATCCGGCACACACCTGCCGGCTAGCTCACATTTGTGTTTTCAGGGAATAAAGCGACGGCGTTTGGAGGAGCGCAAGCTTGATCAACAGGATCAAACGAGAAGAATTATTTCGTGCTCGTACAATTGGCGCCGTATGTGGGAATTCCACAAAGAACAAAACCTCTCGATCAAGCTTTCCTCTCTAGTTGAGATCAATGGCACACAATGAAGATTTGTCGCAATCAGCCATTGATGGGCAAACCCCTGAGGGGGGTGGGAGGTGCGAAGGTTTGCCTCTTGTCCCTCCAATGGCGGATTTAGAACCCCAGCGATAGAACCCCCGGAGGGATGTAAGGGGAAGGCGGGGTAACAGCCCCCGTCACTCTCAAAGCCCCGAAAGGTAGAGGTGGAGGATTGACCCTAAGGTTCTGGAGGATCGCGTGAAGGAACAGGATGAGTTGATAGGAAGGATGGCGGCGGACATGGAGTTGATGAAGCGCCAGATAAAAGGAAAAGGGGTGGCGACAGGAAAGGGACGCAAAGGCAGTATGCCCTCTCGCCACTCAGAAGGTCATGGTAGACCCACTACGCCATCACAAGCAGAGAGTAGGAGCCTTAGAACAGGCGACACTCAAACAAGGACGTCCATGACTCGTTACTCCAGGTCTGAGAGAACGAGAACTGAGACGTCATATACTGAAGGATGCACCTATCAGCCCTCGCGCACGCACCAGACGTCATCCAGGTAGACGGAGTTGCCCAGATCGTTTGATTTGTGAACTGTGCTTGAAGAAAGGGCACGATGGAAGGAGGATGTCAGGGCACGCGACCCGCACAGAGTTCCAGCCCTTCAGTGGTTGGCTCCTCGGACGCACGGGAGCGTCGAGGTAGGAATGCCAATACCGCACCTTGCTTATGAACCAACGGACAAAGCATTAGTAAGGTTACATAGTTCGCCGTTCGTTCTAGCAATTGAGAATGCGCCATTACCTTCAGGCTTCCTCCAGCCCAAGTTTACGACTTACGAGGGAAAGACGGACCCCTACATGCACCTAAGCCACTTTCGCCAGGTTATGGCAGTATACCGACGGAACGAGGCTTCGATGTGCATCCTATTCCCATCTGGCCTTGGCGACCTAGGTTTAACGTAGTTCGAAAGGCTACCAGAAGGTAGCATCACCTCCTGGGTGCAATTAGCGGAGGCATTCGTGACTAGGTTCAGAACGAACACCAAAACACCAGTAGAGATCGATCAGCTACTCTCCATTGACATAGGCGACAAGGAGACGCTGAGATCCTACAATAGTCGTTACTGGGAGACCTTCAACCAGATAGGAGATTGCCCCACCAATCTTGCCATCGCGTAGTACAAAAGGGGGCTACGAGTTGAAAACAAGTTGAGGGATTCAATAACTATAGCGCCACCCCGCACGATGGAGGCCTTGATGGAGCGAGTGCACCAGCATATTTGGGTGGAAGAGGATGGCACCCGTGCCAAAACAAAATCCGGCATAGCAGCGATACCAGATAAAAAGACTGCGGCAAAAGTCAATACGGTAGAACGCCGTAGCAGGAATGGGGCGAGGCAGGCAGGCCAACAGAGAGGACTCAAACAAAAGGTTGTTAAGAGTCCATACTGCCATCACCACGATGCTCAAAAAATCGATCTACCGAATTCTCAGCGAAATACGCGACGAACCTTTCATCAAATGGCCAGCAAAATTGGGAGAGGCACAAAAAGACTATGACGAGAGGTCTCGATGCACCTTCCATGATGAAAAGGAGCACCGCACTGAAAATTGCACACCATTGAGGCAACACTTGGAGGAGTTAGTGGCAGCTGGGCATCTGGACCAGTATATAGAAGGAGGGGCACAACCAGCCCCCTAGAACCACAACCACCCAAACGGGATGCCGATCAATGCCCCACCTCACGACGTAATTAATGTAATACATGGGGTATTCAAACCTGAGTGGGTATGTGAGCTTAGGGGCATGATCAAAAAGGCTGAGCACTTAAGAGAGGTATTAAGTGCATAACCTGCCATAAAAAAAGGGAGAACAGAGGCCACGAACGTCATATCTTTTTCAGACAGAGACTTGGCAAGGATATATTGCCCTCACAACGATGCACTAGTTGTCACTCTCCACGTCAAGGATTTCGACATCAAACGGATTTTGATTCACCAAGGGAGTTCATGTGAGATAATGTATTATGAAACCTTCAAGCAACTGAAACTGGAGGATAAAGACTTGGCACCCACCGTATCCCCCCTGATTGGATTCAACTCAATGCCAGAGTGGCTAGTTGGCAAGATAATCCTCCCAGTCAGAGCAGGAAGCATGACGAAATAGGTGGAATTTTGGGTATTGAAAGTCCCTTCCACTTACAACATAATCTTGGGAAGGACTTGGTTACACGCCATGTGATCGGTAGCGTCAACCTACCATCAAGTAATGCGGTTCCCCAACGAAGCCGGAGTAATTGAAAAGGTCTTTGGGGATCAAATTATGTCCAAACAATGCTTCATCACACTAAATGGCAGCTGCGCTGCCAAGGGGTATGTACAGATGGTGGAAGAACCTGAGAGCAATGAGTTGTTCGCGGATGTTGGCAAAGCCGCTGAACAGAAGGCAGTGGAAGTCTTGGTACAGGTAAGGATAGATGAAAAGAACCCGAAAAAGTTCTTTTTGCTCGGCTCATCTATGTCCAGCACTGAGAGATTAGAGGTCATGGAATTCTTGACCTCAAACATCGAAGTGTTCGCCTGGACGCCGTATGATATGCCAGGCATTGACCCAAACTTCATCTGTCACCAACTAAACGTCCACCCAACTGCCAGACCAGTCATACAGCGCACTCGCAGATCGGCACTCCACCATGCCGAGATAGTGGCAGAGGAAGTAGGAAACTTGCTGGAGGCAGGAGCTATCAGAGAAGTGCACTATCCCAAGTGGATATCCAATACAGTGGTGGTGCCAAAGAAGAATGGAAAATGGCGTGTCTGCGTGGACTACAAAACAGTCAACAAGGCATGCCCAAAGGATAGCTTTCCCTTACCGCGGATGGACCAACTGGTAGACCTAACGGCATGCCATAATCGACTTAGCTTCCTTGATGCGTATAGAGGTTACCATCAGATCGCTCTGTATGAGCCTGACCAGGAGGTCACATCCTTTACAACGCCTAGAGGATTGTACTGTTACAAGGTCATGCCCTTTGGCCTAAAAAACGCAGGGGCAACATTCCAACGGATGGTCACCAAGATGTTTGAACCATTGTTGGGCAGAACAATGGAGGCTTACATCAACGACATGGTGGTCAAGAGCAACGATGAGAAGGACCATCTTAGGGACCTAGATGAGATGTTCCAGATCTTGAAGAAGAACAAGTTACGTCTTAATGCATCTAAGTGTGCGTTCGGCGTAGGATCAGGCAAATTCCTAGGCTTCCTGGTGACCAACCGAGGTATAGAGGCAGACCCCTCTCAGATTAAAGCAATCTAGGATCTTGAGAGGCCCAACACAGTCAAGGAAGTGCAGCATCTCACTGGCATGGCAGCTGCACTCAACCGGTTCATAAGTTGGTCGTCAGACAGATGTCGACCATTTTTCCAAGCATTAAAAGCCAAGTTTGAGTGGGACAAAAATGCGACCGTGCCCTAGTGTCATGACTCTAACCCGCCCCCATGGGTTAAGGACATAACCGGCCAGTAATCCTGTGATTACCTACGGCCTCAAATCAAAATAGATATAACTCGTCAGAGTAAAGGGAGCCAAACGGAAGCAAAAATTAAAAACTTTGTCCATAGAGCGGTGCTTATATGCACATCAAACAACTCATACTTATATGCGTTAATAACACACATCAAAAGTATAGTAGCATGAACTTCTTTACAACAGGATCATCTGAACTGAGCCAACCCATCTCAGACTACATACAAATGTACACAAAACCCTTGCCAACAAAACAAAATATAATAACACAACAAAATGGCAAGGACAGGTCTCGCACGTGAGACACGAGGCTGACTCTCCAAAACTCATGTTGTTCATGGTAGACTTCACTGGGGCTGGGTTTGTACTTCTCTTGGCTCACCTACAAAAACATGAATGAGCGTGAGCGATAGCCTAGTGAATAATATCAATTACAGAATTTATGCGACAAGACGTAAAACGACGTTTTCCAAACGGCCTTGGGCCCAATTCATTTCTGTAGTTAACATACATGAGGGCAATTTAAATCATAGTTCCGCACATACTGGCCTTTTACTCATTCAGCTTTACATTCATTACAAAACGGCCTTCGGCCCCTTTGATTATGTCAAAACGGCCTTTGGCCCAATCATTCATTTCAAAACGGCCTTTGGCCCACTTAATCATTTCAAAACGGCCTTTGGCCCACTCGTTCATTTCAAAACGGCCTTTGGCCCACACATTCGTATCAAAACGGCCTTCGGCCCACACATTCGTATCAAAATGGCCTTCGGCCCACTCATTCATGTCAAAATGGCCTTCGGCCCACACATCCATGTCAAAACGGCCTCTGGCCCATCCATTCATTTCAAAACGACCTCGGGTCCATTCAGGTTTATCAAAACGACCTTTGGTCCATTCATGTTCAACAAAACGACCTCTGGTCCATTCGTGTTCAATTTACATCCACAATCCCAATTAGCAGTTCATAAGCTTTAAGGGAACAACAATTGAACATTCATAAGCATTCGAATATCGATATTACTCACAGTGATCGGCTTGTGGATTTGCCCTGGAGCTTGACCCTACACATTTCATGAACGCAAAAGGGTCATTAACAGTTCAATCCGTTCTTTAATTCACATATTCCTCTTTAGGCTTTGTTATTATCCCATTAACTCATTTACAATGTTTAACATATGCCTAAGAGTGCTTGCAAGTGAAAGAGAACGGAAAACAAAACATAAAATGCAAAAACAAGATTTCAGAAAATAGGGTCCCCGCTCGAGCGTGGACTTCCCCGCTCGAGCGGACCCTTAGGTCTGCAAAAGTACTGGTTACCTTGAATTCACACTCGAGCGTGGACTCGGCCGCTCGAGCGGATCGCCTACATAGCTCCCGCTCGGCGAAGGTTAACTTCGCCGAAAGGAACCATGTCTGCAGAAAAATGCTGGGAGCTTGATTTCTCTGCTCGAGCGGCGGTTTCCCCGCTCGAGCGGGCACCAAACTTTCTGGGTTTTCCAGATTGAGTTCTTGAGCTTCAACTCGAAATTCGAAGGTTCAAGATGCATGATTTCGGCCCAAATATCATAGAAACACATACTAACATGATACCAATACCAATTTACAACATTAGAAAGCTCAATTTCCTAAAATAAGTACATGCATGGCTCAAATTGCACCAAACTCATTACTAACACAACCATTTCACGCATTCAACTCTTGTACCCTTATAATCTGCACATGCATGTGGTGCATTATTCTCAATCTCAACTTATGTGATGAAGGGATGGTCAAGAACATGATCTTCAACTAAAACCTCACATAGATCATGCATTTGGTGCTCAAATATGAAAATTCAAAGCAATTACATACATGCATGCAAACATTGGCCTTCAATCCAACACATACAATTCAAATTCCTTTCAATTCTCACTCTTGACCATAAATCAACTTTGAATACACAAAATTGCCCATTAAACTCATGAATTACTCACTAAGGAGCTTGATTCTCACAATCTATGATCAAATCTTGAATAATCTTCAAGGTTCCCAAGCTTTAAGTTAAAATTTGCACAACTCCTCCCCCTTTCTCTCACTAGGGCCGAATCTCCCTCTCTCTCAGTGGTATAACTCAGATTTTTGAGTTCAATAGAGTTAAAGGGAAGTGAGTGTTAATGCCCAACAAGCCCCACTAAATCAATATAATAATAATAAAGTAATTGGGCTCTAATTATCAATTTAATCAGTTTAAATTGACCAGAATAAATTTTCAATTAAATTTCACCGTAGGCTTTAAAAATTACGCCGATCACAATGACGTAATCAATTTCGGGTTCTGTGGCCGATAAGGCCCTCAATTTAATTCCCGAAGGGGACTATTCAAACAGATATTCCTACGGCGAACAGATACGAATTCAAAATCACATATTATCACATAATGGCACACAAAATCATGCTAAACACATAACCATAAACAGATTAAGGACCAGTTTAGCACAATACAGAACAGGGGTATCACAGTCTTCCCCCCTTTAGGAAGTTTGGTCCTCCAAACTTAAGTTACCTTCATCGGGAAACAAATGTGGATGGCTTAGTCGCATTTCCTCCTCTTTTTCCCACGTGGCATCCGTCCCATAGTGCTCTTTCCATTACACTTTCACCATTGGGATGGACTTGCTTCTCAATTGTTTCACTTGCCGATCAACAATTCGTTCCGGCCATTCAGTATATTCCATATTCTCATCAATAGCAACCCGGTGATAATCAATCACATGAAACGGGTCTCGGAGGTAACCCCTCAACATCGACACATGAAACACATTATGGATTTGCTCGAATCCCGGTGGTAATGCCACTCTATAAGCAACTGGACTAAGCCTCTCCAAAATTTGAAACGGCCCAATGTAATGGGGCGACAACTTGCCATTTTTCCCAAATTTGACTTGGCCTTTCATCGGAGAAACACGGATGAATACATGGTCACCAACCTGATACTCAAGAGGTCTTCTCCGAATGTCTGCATAATTCTTTTGTCGGTCCTGAGCTGTTTTGAGCCTTTGGCGAATAGTCTTGATTTTCTCAGAAGTGTCTTGCACAATTTCTGGCCCAAGCAAAGCTCTATCCCCGACCTCTGTCCAACAAATAGGTGATCTACACCTCCTACCATACAAAGCCTCGTATGGTGCCATACCGATGCTGGAGTGGAAGCTGTTATTATAGGCAAATTCTACAAGCGGCAAATAATCCTCCCAACTCCCCTGAAAATCTAAAGCACACATGCGAAGCATATCTTCCAAAGTTTGTATCGTTCTCTCTGACTGTCCATCTGTTTGTGGGTGAAATGCAGTACTGAACCTTAGTTCTGTTCCCATAGCCTCCTGCAAACTCTTCCACAATCTAGATACAAATTTCGGATCTCTATCCGACACAATAGACACTGGGACTCCGTGTAAACGGACAATCTCATCAACATAAATGGTAGCCAATCTATAAGCAGTAAACGTAGTTTTGACAGGCAGAAAATGTGCGGATTTAGTTATTCTATCAACTACAACCCAAACAGAATCCATACCTCGTGAAGTCCGAGGTAGGCCAATAACGAAGTCCATAGTCATGTGTTCCCACTTCCATTAAGGAATAGGGAGAGGTTGAAGTAGACCGCCTGGTTTCTGATGTTCAGCCTTAACTTGCTGACACTGAAGGCATTTGGACACATATTCCGCAATCTCTTTCTTCATTTTAGGCCACCAGTAGGTCTGTTTCAAATCCCGATACATTTTATTGTTGCCCGGTTGCATAGCAAATACAGATCTGTGGGCTTCGTCTAAAACCCTCTTCTTAAGTTCTGGAATGTCGGGGACACACATTCTGTTTCGGAATCTCAACATTTCATTCTCAATGCTAAATTCTGCTTTTGGACTCGTCTCAAATTCATTTATTACTTTTCTGAGGAACTCATCCTCTTTCTATTTCTGTTTGATCTCCTCAACAATCGCCGGCTCGGCTGTAATAGCTGCTATCAATCCACCCTGTTCACATACCACTACCTCAATTTCTGACTTCTCAAAATCTCGCAAGATTTCTTTCTGTTCGGTAAGCAAACAAGCCATACCCCCTGTTGATTTTCTGCTCAAGGCATCAGCAACTGTATTAGCTTTCCCAGGGTGGCACTGAATCTCAAGATCATAGTCTTTTATTAATTCCAGCCATCTCCTCTAACGCATATTCAGCTCTTTCTGTGTGAAGAAGTATTTTAGGCTCTTATGATCCGTGTAGACTTCGCATTTTGCCCCATACAAATAATGCCGCCAGATTTTCAAGGCAAAAACAACTGCGACCAATTCCAGGTCGTGCGTCGGATAATTCTTCTCATGTGGCCTCAACTGTCGGGAGGCGTAAGCAATAACCTTTCCGTTCTGCATTAATACACAACCCAAACCCTTATAAGATGCGTCACTGAAAATTACAAAATTTTCCGTACCTGAAGGTAGTGTCAAAATTGGTGTGGTGGTCAATCTTGTTTTCAGTTTTTGAAAAGCAAATTCTCTTTCATCGTTCCATTCAAACGGTTGCCCTTTACGTGTCAATTGGGTAAGAGGCATAGCTAGTTTCGAAAAATCTTTCACAAACCTCCTGTAGTACCTAGCTAAGCCCATGAAGCTACGGACCTCTGTCACATTAGTTGGTGTAGGCCAATTCACGATTGCCTCTATTTTCTGCGGGTCCACTGAAATTCCTTCCTTGTTGATCACATGCCCTAAGAAAACAATTTCATCCAACCAAAACTCACATTTCTTTAGTTTAGCAAATAGTTTGCTTTCTCGAAGTATTTGTAAAACAGTCCTCAAATGTTGTTCATGTTCAAGCCTATCTTTAGAATATATCAAAATATCGTCGATAAAGACTACAACAAACTCATCAAGGTAGGTTTTAAAATTCTATTCATTAAGTCCATAAACGCTACTGGGGCATTAGTCACTCCAAACGGCATGACAAGAAACTCAAAATGACCATACCTCGTTCTAAATGCGGTTTTCTCAACATCTTCTGCCTTAACCTTCAACTGATGATACCCAGACCTCAGATCAATCTTAGAAAACACCTGTGATCCCTGCAACTGGTCAAATAAATCATCAATACGGGGTATGGGGTATTTGTTCTTTACCGTTACCTTATTCAATTCCCGATAATCGATGCACAGGCGCAAAGTACCATCCTTCTTTTTCACAAATAACACCGGTGCGCCCCAAGGCGAAGTGCTAGGCCGGATAAACCCTTTATTAAGAAGGTCTTGCAACTGTTCCTTTAATTCTTTCATTTCGGCGGTAGCCATCCTGTAGGGAGTTTTAGAAATAGGCTGGGTGCCTGGCACAGTCTCAATAGTAAACTCTATCTCCCTGTCTACTAACTCCCCTGGTAATTCATTTGGGAACACATCCGGGAATTCTCTAACAATGGGAATATCATTCAATTCAACATTCATAGATTGTTCAGTCAACACATAACACAAATAACCTTGGCACCCTTTCCTAATCAATTTACATGCTTTCATTGCAGATATCAAATATGGTGGAGGCACTACCCCATTTCCCACAAACACAATCTCTTTCTGTTCTGGTGGTTTAAACACAACCCTCTTTGTCACACAATCTATGGTGGCACAATATTTGGTCAACCAATCCATGCCCAAAATTACATCGAAGTGTCTAAAGTTTAAGGGCAACAAATCTACATATAGGGTAGCATCCTCAATATGCATATCACAAAACCGATATATATAGTCACATAACACAGATTCCCCCGATGGAGCACACACACATAACAAATATGGCAATAATTCTAGGGGTCTTTTCAGTCTAGATGCAAATGTATATGTCACAAATGAGTGTGTTGATCTAGAATCAATTAATACAAAGGCATCCTGATTACATATTGAAATAGTACCTGAGACAACGGCATTGGCATTACGTGTATCGCCCGGAACAAGTGCAAAAACCCTCCCCTGTCTCACTATATCCCCAGTAGGAGCAGATCTCAAAGTATTTCCCGACTTTGGAACCGATGCTGTCGAACTAGCTGCCGGTTTCCCACTGTTCTGATTACATTCTCGGGCTATGTGCCCTTGCTTCCCACACTTGAAACAGGCTCCTGATGTACGGTAACAGATTCCACGGTGCCTTTTACTACAAATGTTGCACATGGGAGCTGTGTCTCGGGAAGAACTTGAAGTAGTGGAGGAGCCTGTATTTTGCTTTTTCAGAAATTTCTTCTTCGAAAAGAAGCCCTGTCTTTTGTTACCCTTCCATTCAGTTACTGGCTTAGCTTGTCTTGCTATATTAGCCTCTGATATGATGGCCCTGTCAAGTACCCCAATGTAAGTTTCCAGCTTTAGCACATTCACCCTCTCTAGGATGTCACTGCGGAGTCTACCTTCAAAGTGTCTTGCCTTCTTATAATCGGTGTCAATCACGTGTGGTGCAAATCTGGCCAATTCAGTGAACTTGGCCTCATACTCAGCCACTGTCATGCTATCTTGCTTGAGTTCCATGAACTCGGCTACTTTCCTATCCCGAACACATTGCGGAAAATACTTGTCATAAAAGATCTCCAAAAATTTTACCCAATCCACATCTTTATGATTTTCTCGCATCAACATCCACCATCTTCTTGCTTCGTCTTCTAGCATAAAAGTGGCTAGAAGCACCTTCTGTGTCTCTGAACAGGGGAACACTTCAAACAATTTCTCAATGCCAAGGACCCACGCTTCGGCCTTCAACAGATCTAATCCCTTGTGGAATTGCGGTGGTTTTATTTTCTTGAACTCCTTGGTGAGAGCTATAATCCGGTCATTATTCTGTTCATTTGGCACGGGTGGTGCCTGAGGTGGAGGTGGCGGGTGTGGTTGCTGCCACTGTTGTTGCCACTCCTGTTGCTGTCTCAAAGCTTCTGCCATTTCCTGGATCAACCTTTCCATTCTGTCCATCCTGGCAGTAGAGGACTCCTCTATCTCATCACCTCTTGTTCTCACCATCTGATTAAACTTGCATTATATTTCATACAAAGGATTCACGAATGTATATACACTAAGGTGCACATATTCAAATAATTACGATGCAAGTGAATTACAACTTGTAGCACATAATTACTCAAATCAAAACATTTAAGCACACAATCAATGCTTCCGAATTCATATTCATCACGTGAATGCATCCTAGAACTTATCTAGACGCTTATTGCTCCATTTTTTTTTTTGTGGACAAGTGTGTGAGTTATTAACTCGTGCTCTGATACCACTCTGTCATGACCCTAACCCGCCCCCATGGGTTAAGGACATAACCGGCCAGTAATCCTGTGATTACCTACGGCCTCAAATCAAAATAGATATAACTCGTCAGAGTAAAGGGGGCCAAACAAAAGCAAAAATTTAAAACTTTGTCCATAAAGCGGTGCTTATATGCACATCAAACAACTCATACTTATATGCGTTAATAACCCACATCAAAAGTATAGTAGCATGAACTTCTTTACAACAGGATCATCTGAACTGAGCCAACCCATCTCAGACTACATACAAATGTACACAAAACCCTTGCCAACAAAACAAAATATAATAACATAACAAAATGGCAAGGACGGGTCTCGCACGTGAGACACGAGGCTGACTCTCCAAAACTCATGTTGTTCATGGTAGACTTCACTGGGGCTGGGTTTGTACTTCTCTTGGCTCACCTACAAAACATGAATGAGCGTGAGCGATAGCCCAGTGAATAATATCAATTACAGAATTTATGCGACAAGACGTAAAACGACGTTTTCCAAACGGCCTTGGGCCCAATTCATTTCTGTAGTTAACATACATGAGGGTAATTTAAATCATAGTTCCGCACATACTGGCCTTTTACTCATTCAGCTTTACATTCATTACAAAACGGCCTTCGGCCCATTTGATTATGTCAAAACGGCCTTTGGCCCACTCGTTCATTTCAAAACGGCCTTTGGCTCACACTTTCGTATCAAAACGGCCTTCGGCCCACACATTCGTATTAAAACGGCCTTCGGCCCACTCATTCATGTCAAAACGTCGTTCGGCCCACACATCCATGTCAAAACGGCCTCTGGCCCATCCATTCATTTGAAAACGACCTCGGGTCCATTCAGGTTTATCAAAATGACCTTTGGTCCATTCATGTTCAACAAAACGACATCTGGTCCATTCGTGTTCAATTTACATCCACAATCCCAATTAGCAGTTCATAAGCTTTAAGGGAACAACAATTGAACATTCATAAGCATTCCAATATCGATATTACTCACAGTGATCGGCTTGTGGATTTGCCCTGGAGCTTGACCCTACACATTTCATGAATGCAAAAGGGTCATTAACAGTTCAATCCGTTCTTTAATTCACATATTCCTCTTTAGGCTTTGTTATTATCCCATTAACTCATTTACAATGTTTAACATATGCCTAAGAGTGCTTGCAAGTGAAAGAGAACGAAAAACAGAACATAAAATGCAAAAACAGGATTTCAGAAAATAGGGTCCCCGCTCGAGCGGACCCTTAGGTCTGCAAAAGTATTGGTTACCTCGAATTCACGCTCGAGCGTGGACTCGGCCGCTCGAGTGGACTGCCTGCCTACATAGCTCCCCGCCGAAGGTCAACTTCGCCGGCGGGAACCATGTCTCATGAAAAATCTTTGGAGCTCGATTCCGCCGAGCGGCGCTTCTCGCCGGCGGGCACCAAACTTTCTGGGTTTTCCAGATTGAGTTCTTGAGCTTCAACTCGAAATTCGAAGGTTCAAGATGCATGATTTCGGCCCAAATATCATAGAAACACATACTAACATGATACTAATACCAATTTACAACATTAGAAAGCTCAATTTCCTAAAATAAGTACATGCAAGGCTCAAATTGCACCAAACTCATTACTAACACAACCATTTCACGCATTCAACTCTTGTACCCTTATAATCTGCACATGCATGTGGTGCATTATTCTCAATCTCAACTTATTTGGTGAAGGGATGGTCAAGAACATGATCTTCAACTAAAAACTCACATAGATCATGCATTTGGTGCTCAAATATGAAAATTCAAAGCAATTACATACATGCATGCAAACATTGGCCTTCAATCCAACACATACAATTCAAATTCCTTTCAATTCTCACTCTTGACCATAAATCAACTTTGAATACACAAAATTGCCCATTAAACTCATGAATTACTCACCAAGGAGCTTGATTCTCACAATCTATGATCAAATCTTGAATAATCTTCAAGGTTCCCAAGCTTTAAGTTAAAATTTGCACAACTCCTCCCCCTTTCTCTCACTAGGGCCGAATCTCTCTCTCAAAGGGTATAACTCAGATTTTTGAGTTCAATAGAGTTAAAGGGAAGTGAGTGTTAATGCCCAACAAGCCCCACTAAATCAATATAATAATAATAAAGTAATTGGGCTCTAATTATCAATTTAATCAGTTTAAATTGACCAGAATAAATTTTCAATTAAATTTCACCGTAGGCTCTAAAAATTACGCCGATCACATTGGTGTAATCAATTTCGGGTTCTGTGGCCGATAAGGCCCTCAATTTAATTCCCGAAGGGGACTATTCAAACAGATATTCCTACGGCGAACAGATACGAATTCAAAATCACATATTATCACATAATGGCACACAAAATCATGCTAAACACATAACCATAAACAGATTAAGGACCAGTTTAGCACAATACAGAACAGGGGTATCACACCTAGAGAGCTTGAAAGAATACATGTCTTCTCCAACGTTGCTAGTAACCCCAATACCTGGAGAAGAGCTCTTTTTGTACCTGGTAGTTTCATAGCGCGCAGTTAGTGCAATGTTGGTCCGAGCGGAAGGAATCCAACACTTGCCCATCTTTTATGTCAGCAAGACATTGCTGGGCTCGGAAACCAGATACTTACCATTGGAAAAACTACCCTTAGCCTTGATGATGGCATCAAGGAAGTTGTCACCCTACTTTCATGCCCACACCATAATCGTCCTCACAGCTTTTCCATTAAAAGCTTTGTTTGAGAGGGCGAACTTTTCTGGGCGAATCTTGAAGTGGGCGGTGGAATTGGGGTCGTACGATATCAAGTTTCAACCCAGAACCGCAATAAAAGCCCAAGCTTTGGCAGACTTTGTGGCTGAGTTCACACTAGGAAGCCATCAGATCTGCCCAGTTGATTTGACTGGAACAACCGAAATGCGGATGGAAAGTGTCGCAGTAAATGCGCAACCCTAATACCAGATACTCAGCCACATTGTGAATCACACAGGCCTGAAGACAAGCATGAAGAGGCAGACCATGCTACACCAGGCCCCAAAGACTCATCAACAAACAAGAACTTGGTACAATTAGATAGTAAGGGGCGAACAGAAGGTGTGAACTTGGAAGAAAACATTAGTAACACTCATGACCCAAAGACATCATTCGATCCCTCAACTTATTGGAAGCTATTCATTGGGAAGATATGGAAGCTCTTTGTGGATGGAGCATCTAACAGGCACGGTGCAGGACTTGGTATAGTCCTCATCTGACCAGATGGCCTAGTAGTAGAACAAGCAGTCAACCTAGGATTCCTAGCATCAAACAATGAGGCAGAGTACGAAGCGCTATTAGCGAGCCTAAAATCAGCAGTCTTCATGAAGGCCACCGAGCTAATGGTTTACAGTGACTCACAGCTGGTGGTAAACCAAATTTCAGGCGACTACGAGGTGAAGGATGAGAGGATGGCTAAGTACCAAGAGTTCGTGAGAAGGGAGATCATGAAATTCGAAGTAGTACGGATAGAGTAGATCAGCAGGGAAGAAAACAGTAGAGCAGACGAACTAACAGGCTTTGCTTCAGTGGCAGACATATCCATCCCACATCCGTTACTAATCGACTTCCTACCAAGACCAAGCATTGAAGAACCCGAAGAAGCCGAAGTATGTTGTGCCGAACTAGGCCCTTCTTGGATGGATCCAATTATAGTGTTCTTAAAGGACGACATTTTACCCAAAGAGAAGAAAGAGGCCAACAAAATAAGAGCAAAGTCACAGCGATTTTGGCTCTCTCCATCAATGGCCTTGTACAAGAAATCCTTCACAGGACCCTACCTGAAATGTGTCCATCCTAGCAAGGTCGAGGCATTCTTGTTCGAGATACACGAAGGCGTATGTGGAAGCCACCAAGGAGGAAGATCATTGGCCTACAGAGCAATTTCGCAGGGATATTGGTGGCCTTACATGCAAGCAGATTCAGAGAAGTATGTCAAGAAGTGCGAGAAATGTCAAAAGTTCGCACACCAAATACATCAGCCAGCCAGAGAGCTTCTATCTTTAACTAGCCCATGGCCCTTCGCAATGTGGGACTTAGACATAGTAGGGCCACTTCCAACGGCACTTGGCAACAGAAAGTTCTTTCTTGCAGCAACAGACTACTTCACAAAGTGGGTGGAGGCAGAAGCACTTGCATCAATAAAGGAGAAAGATGTGAAGAAGTTCGTCTGGCAGAATATCATCACTCGATTTGATATACCCAAGGCTCTAATATCTGACAACGACACTCAGTTCGATGGCAAAATCTTCAGAGGCTTTTGTGAGGAGTACAAGATAAAATTCTACAATTCTACACCGGCATACCCCCAAGCAAATGGCCAAGCGAAAGCATCAAACAAAGTCGTCTTGGATGGATTGAAGAAGACGTTAGAGAAAGCAAAAGGAAAGTGGGCTGAAGAGCTTCCTCATGTTTTATGGGCTTACCGCACCACACCTCGGCGATCAACTGGAGAAATGCCATTCTCCTTAGCCTATTGCATGGAAGTAGTAATCCCACTGGAAATTGGCCTCCCCACCATCAGAAGCAAAAATTTTGACCCAGAGCTAAATGGAGAAGCCATAGCATTGGAACTTGACCTTGTAGAAGAAAGAAGAGAAAGAGCACTGGTTCACATTGCTTCATACCAGCAATAGTTATCCAGAAAATATAACAAGACACTACATCCAAGGCAATTCAAGATCGGAGATTGGGTGCTGCGCAAAGTAATGGGAAACACCCTGGTACCCGGAGATGGCAAGTTAGGGCCCAATTGGGAAGGACCTTACAAAGTGGTTGGATTAGCAGGAAAATGGACATACCATTTGGAAGATGAAGACAACAAAGCCATTCCCAGGCCATGGAACACTGCCAATCTCAAACTATTTTATTTTTAGCTTTTCCTTAAACTTACTTGTAGTTTTTATTTTTTTTCAATAAAACAAGTAGTTTCTTTTTCAGCATACATTGTTTTCCTCTGTAAAAATAGTTTTAGGGAACTAGGGCAATGAAATCAGAGTTGGCCGGAATAACTAACTTTGAGCTCTCTTCAGCTAGGATTAGGATCTGGGCTGAAGAGGTTGGCTGGAAAAACCAACACTTCTCCTAAGCTGAGGATAAGGATTTAGGCTGCAGGACGTTTGGCAGGAATAACCAAACACTTTGCTCAGAGTTGGCCGGAATAACCAACTTTGAGCTCTCTTCAGCTAAGATAAGGATCTGGGCTGAAGAGGTTGGCTAGAAATACCAACACACCTCTTAAGCTGAGGATAAGGATTTAGGCTGCAGGACGTTTGGCTGGAAAAACCAAACACTTCGCTCTAAGTTGGCAAGAATAACCGACTTTGAGCTCTCTTCAGCTAAGATTAAGATCTAGACTGAAGAGGTTGGCTGGAAAAACCAACACCTCTCTTAAGCAAAGATAAGGATCTAGGCTGCAGGACGTTTGACTGGAATAACCAAACACTTCAAGTTGGCTGGAAAAACCAACACTTACCTTTCCTAAGCCGAGATAAGGATCTAGGCTGCAGGAAGTTGGCTGGAATAAACCAACACTTAGTACTCTTCAGCCGAGATAAGGATCTAGGCTGAAGAGTGGTTGGTTGGAATAACCAACTCTTAGTACTCTTCAGCCGAGATAAGGATCTAGGCTGAAGAGTGGTTGGTTGGAATAACCAAACTCTTAGTACTCTTCAGCCGAGATAAGGATCTAGGCTGAAAAGTGGTTGGCTAGAAAAACCAACTTTTAGTACTCCTCAGTCGAGATAAGGATCTAGGCTGAAGAGTGGTTGGCTAGAATGACCAAAGCAGATTACAAGGTTAAGAAGCGAGATAGGTATGTCGGCCAGAAAATGTTATACTGCATTCAGATTACAATTGGAAAGTAAATACCAACATGGCATGGCAATTAACCGAACTAACAGTTGAAACAAGAGGGGATTTCATTCAAAATGCAAATCAAAGGTACAAAAGATGGGGCCTTAGCCCGGTTACACATTCTTTGAAAAAGAAAAAAGAAAGTACAAGATCAAGCAAAAAGGTAGTCAAGATCCGCATCCAGTTCAACTCGAAGCCCGGTTTCAGCAGGTAGCTCGGTCACAGAATCAACCAAGTCTTCCACCGCTGGCTCCACCCGAGCTAGCTGGAGAGCAGGATCATTGGCGACGACCGGGGCATTATTGGGCTCTGTTGCCTCCTCTTCGTCCTCTTCTTCAAGAAATTGTTGCTGAATGGCAGTAGCATACTCCACCATGTAGCTCGGTATGAAATGAGGAGGAGGGTTGAGGAAGATCTCGGTCTCTTGGCTATGACCGAGCTGCACCACAGCCGCCTTCCATCCACACTTGAAGAATATAACTTTGGTAGCTTCGTATTGTTTGATGTAAGTGGTCTCGCCCTCCTTATAGTTGCAGTCTTCTGCATCTTCCACCTTCTTCTCTAATTCCTTTATCTCGGCGTTCTTCTTTTCCTCAAGCTTGGCTAGCTCGCGCAGGTATTTGTCTTTCAGCATGGCCGCAGCCTTTTGCTTATCTGCTTCGGCTGAATCGACTAGGCCGGTGAGCCGAGCTACTTCGGCCTGTAGCTTGGCCATCTTCTGCTGGGATTCTTTTAGCTCAGCCGTTTTAGCATTGGCCTTTGCCATGGCCTGCCTTGTGGTCTTTCAAAGTTCCAGTACGCGTTTGTGGGCGATGTGGTTCTTCTGTAAGGCCTACAAAAGGGGAGAAACAATTTTAAGGTGAACCGAGCGAAAAGATGTTGAAATTTGGAGAAGGAAAAGAAGAACTTACCAACACCATTGATTTTGTAGCCGAGCGAATGGCCTTCAGCTCGGTAAGATGATCGTGGTGATCCATATCGGCTAGAAGGCAGATGCTCTTGGCCAGATTAAAGGCCAGCAAATGGTCTTTTTCCGCGACCACTGAGTTGGAGTCAATGATAGCGCGGTTCTTGTATGTGACCTTAGGCACCCACTTGGAGGAGCTAACTCGGTCAGAACACTCCGGTTGTGGGCTTGGTGGTGTGGATTGGGGAAGGATGGTTTCATCTTCGTCGACAAGGCGTGGCTCGATTGTGGAAGTCCGAGCACGCTTGCTTGGGCGGGATGATGAAGGCTGATGGGATGGTAGGGCTACCACGATTTCCTGAGTCTGACCGGCTTGTGGTACCTCGGGCTGGTTTGTCTTGGTGATGAGGGCTTTTACAGCTCTCTTTTTTGCCATCTCTTGTTTCGCTGTTAATGGAATGAGGTTAATTTGTGGAAGAGAAGGATCAGGCTCAGGTGAGGGCTCCAACAAGAAATCGGTCACCTTGGTCTTCTTGTGGCTGCTGTATCGGTAGGTCGGCTCAAAGTTGAGTAGCTCGGCCCAACTCCGATTGGGGTATCTTAGCACGGCACGGAGAGCGTCGAGGTTGGGGTAACTATACAACGACTTTAGAAAATTCAAGTCTGCATAAAGGAAAAAGACAACGGTTAGTACAGTTGAAAATAAGCAACGAAGTAAAGAAAAACGTGAAATTAAGCCGAGGTAATTATACTGGCGACTCCTTTGTTCCAGTTTATTCGGTCTCCTGGGATCTGGGCCTCATGGTCTTCAAAATTCCTAGAAACACAGAAAAAATCATCGTCGTTTATATCTTTGTCTGGGGTTTTCTTTATTATCTTTTCACGGCGGCGCCTTATTCTTAAATAGTAAACCCAACCGTCCTTATTTTGGCCTAGAGAGTACTGGTGAAATAGCTCGGCCAAACCGAGGTTGAGGCCAAGCCGGCGGTTTAGCTCGACAATGCCATTTATTATTCGATATGAGTTTGTTGAAAGCTGGGTAGGGCAGAGATCTGTTTGTCTGAGGAATTCATAGAGAAGAGATAGAATGGGAAAACGGAGACCGGCCTCTATGATGGAAATAACATTAAAAGGGACGAAGCCCGATTTTCCCCATGGAATGGTATCTAGTTCGGCTAATGAGAGGTGGACGTGGTCTGGAATTTGGTAATCCTTTTGGAACTCGGCTATGGCCCCTGGAGAGTTCACTAAAAATCGATACTTCCCCATGTGGCCTTAAGTTATGTATAATTTAGCTCGGCGATGAGATGACCTTCGGTATCTCGGATGAGCGTTTAATGGTGTGCTTGGCCAACCTAAGTCAGTCTGCAAAGTGAAGAAGAAAAGTGTTAAGCACAGATCATTAGACCGCGCTAAAAGAAATAGAGGCAAAATAAATGGAGTCCTAGCTCGGCTACGTGGGATACTATCTGTCCTTAGCTCGGTGGGAGCGAAGGACGTTAGCTCGGATTAGTGGAGTGAGAAGTTCGTAGCCCGGTTAAAGCCTATGATGCAGCATTCGTAGTTCAGTTTTTATTAAGTGAAAGAGCTGGTTTGGGGCCAAGTGATAGCTCAGTCTTTGGTTAAGGTTTTTTAGTTTGGTAGTATGCACGCCTAATGCAGTTCCTTGGTGCGGCTCAATAAAACAGAAGGTACTTAGATCTATTGAAACTACGGGTATGGTATGAAGTTTTAGTTCGGTTGTTCAGTTTGGCTAGGTTTGCACCTAATACAAACAACTTCCTAGTTTGGTTGAAGTATTATTTTGGGTCAAAAGTATTGTTTCCCAGATTGTTCGTGAATCTGGTGGATCTATTATATGGTTCTTGGGAAAAAGTAGCCATATCCCATGGAAACTACAAAGTGTTTTGAAAAAACATACATACTACACTATATTACAAAAATAGTTCGAAATGAACATAAAGAGAAACAGATTAGAGCTATGTACCAGTTCAAAATGAAGGACTCGAGGATGAACACAGTACTAGCAGAGAGCACGAGCTTTGCAGGCACAAAGTTTGGAAAAATGGAGGCTGAGAGAGAGAGAGAGGGAAGCTGAATAGTGGTACGTTGATTCAAAAAATAGGGTTTTGTTTTGGGTAAGACATAAAGAAAAGGCGGAACTGTTCAAAATACGCGAAGTACGAAGATGGCGTGACAGCTACGCTGGGCCAATGAGAGTTTGCCACGTGTCAATGGCAGGGGAAGCGATTCAGTTACGGCGACTGAAGAGATGTTTTGACCGAACAGATTAAATAGCCTGGTATGGATTTAGCTCGGCTGAAGGCCACAGTTTAGCTCGGTTGGAAGACTAAAGTCTTTAGCACGGCTGGAAACGGGTAATCCCAATCATGCTACGCAGATAGAATTAAGGGCAATTGAGAGGGTAATTTATGGGTAAATTGGGCCGAGCTGTGTAATGGGCCGTTCTGTGGGCCGCAGTAAGAAAGGGCTGAGTAAAAGAGCCTTGTAGTTAGCTCGGTCTACAGAGAGCCTTGAAGTTAGCTCGGTCATCATGTTCAAAGTAATAACAGTTAGCTGGGTCATACCATTCTGAGTCGAGATATATTGAGCTTTCCTCAGGGCCTAGCTCTAGATTAGTTCGGCCCAAGGTTGCTATGGTTAGCTCGGTCTCAACAGGTGAATTCGAGGTACAAGCTATGATGGGAAGAACTGAGCTAGTTAGATCTCGGTCGTTGTTTCCAGTTCAGCATGGCAATGTTAGCTCGGTCGTTTTGTCATACTACCTAGGTAAAACCATCTCACTTGGTTTAAGCAGTGAGGAGGGTGTTGAAGGATAAGCATTTTCTTTCAGGAGTGTGATTCCTAGGAGGACTCTACATGGAGGAATAACAGTCCTACTAGGATTGTGCCACGCAGAACCTATAAAAGCTCATAACATCACCTATGGAGAGATAACACACAACTTTGATTCTCGAATACACAGAGCTTTTGTCTATTTGTCTATTTTGCTGACTTAGGCATCAGAGAGGTATCCAACACACACCTGCTGGCTAGCTCACGTTTGTGTTTTCAAGGAATAAAGCGACGACTTTTGGAGGAGCGCAAGCTTGATCAACAGGATCATACGAGAAGAATTATTTTGTGCTCGTACAGATATTTTGGTATATTCGGCTAGTTTAATTTTCTTTACATGCCTTCTTACTTTCCCCACTGCCTAATAAATCTATTCAGTTCTTTTCTCTTTTTTTTCTCTCTTTTTCGTTCTCTTTTTTTATTGTTTAAACTGGAAAATAAACTAAGAATTGTTATTGTTTTCTAGTAACAAAACTACTAAGAAGTATTCTTCTCGTAGATATCTGTTTGTGAAGTTACAGACTATCATCTGCCTCTCATCTAGCCAACAGAGAACCCCAAATTGTGAGAACCAAGTAATTGTCATGCCCAGCTCTGTCCACATCAGTTTGGCAGAAAAAAATTAGGATCTTTAACAGTTACAACTTTCTCTGTCATATCAACAAAATATGCAGTGGCCTTCTCTTCAAACTGCAGATGATACTCAGAGGCTATTTTCTTCCTTCTAATCTATCAATCAAGCAACGTCTCACTTCCCCTTTAAAATTGGCTCTAATGTGCTATGTAGTTTCCTAAGACCCAAATTTTAACTTATCTCATAAAAGGTAGTTCATTCACGAATTTCACATCTCTCTCTCTCTCTCTCTCTCTCTCTCTCTCTCTCACTCTCTCTCACTCACACACACACACACACACACACACACACACACACACACACACACACACACAAAATAAAGGTCTTTACATGCATCAATAACTTCTTGTAACATGTTATTCTACAAAGTGGTGACAGGGAAATCATTGCCATTTTTCTATGTGATTCTATGAAGAGATATTATTAGAAAAAGTGACTCAACATCTTATCTATTATGGATTATTTTCAATTGCATCAGAAAATTCACTATTAGAAAAATTGTGAAACAAAGCCAAGGCATAAAATGGCATGCAAATGAACATATTTAACTGAAGGGACACACTTGAAGTTCATGCCCAATGCTGAACATATCGAGTAAAAAAACAGAGATAGAAAATAGTATCAAAAGAAACCGAGTAATGGGAAAATAACCACAAATCTTTTTCCATATCTAATGGGTAAAAAAGAGTATACATCTTGTTGAAGTGCAAAGCGACGCTCATGAAAAGCTTGCTTCCTTCTCTCCAAGCCAGCCTGTAAAATAGCATTTCCTCTAGCCTAACACAGATGGTAGCCAAATTTTGTTTTTGCAATCCTGTGTCACAAGTCATTCTTTGTAATTTCAAGCCTTTGGATAGCCAGTCTACAAACAAGTCATCAAATCTATTTGTCAATAGATAGGTTTCTATATCTATATATACATATATACACACACAAAAGGTATTGCACCATATAGCAAAGCCATGACAATTAACTTGCGTTTAACATTAAAATCATATGGTCAGCAAATTCTTTCTTCACATATTGAACTATGAAAGTGGTGGATCATATATCATGGAAAGACTATAGGGAGTCTTCTCCCTCATTTAAACTAGTATAATGACACCATTTTAAGGTTTTCTCACTCTTGACAAATTTTCAGCTTTTGACATTACATCAGTTAAGTTACTTATTTGGTTTGTATTGATTGTAGGATAAATTTGAGATTGGAGAGAATTACGAGGAGAATTCACTATCCCATCAAGTTGTGGAAAAGAAGTGTTATGTGTTACATAAAGATTGTAAGGTATGTTATGATTTAGTTATTAGTTAGTACTGTTATCATTGTTTAATTATATATGTAACAAACCCTTACAATATGGATTATGTAGCGTCGCTACGACACCTGCAAACTTAATAGGAGCAAGCTACCCTACAATCACAGTAGTGGGTCGCGATCTTTTCCGGCGGCAATGAGCATTGCGGTGAGATGTGTGTCATTGATTTTATTAACTTTATCCACACTTATTTCATATGTTATCATATTAATGAAGGAGTGTTGATCTCGGTGTTTGGCATATCACAGGTGAAAGAAAACGGTGGCTTGTTGCCAGATATTTGTGATTTTTACAAGGACACTCATCAGCACAAGAAGACAAAAGAATTGATTGATCCTACATGCGGTGCTCTACATGCAAGTATTCCAATCATTTGGACACTTATACTAACTACTGTGTTTGATTTATATTAACAATATTCTAGTGTCACAATTATAGGGGCAAATGACGATGGTGCGGGATGAGTCTATCGAGTCTGGAACGCCCATGACACGAGAGGATATATCAAGAGTGGTTCTTGGGAAGAAGAAGGGATACTTGAGAGGTTTTGGGGTCGGACCAAAGCCCTCATCTTGTGATTCTGGGTTGAATGCGGCATCACAAGCACGTGAGGAGCACTTGAAAAGGCATACATCCGAGTTGGAGATACTGCGTGCGAAGCAGCAGAGTGACTGTGAGGAGCATCAAAAAAAGGAAGAGGAGCAACAAATAAAAGATGCAGAGAATGCAAGACAACGTCAGGAGATGCAGGGGCAGATTTTTGGACTTCAAGGCATGGTGGCGCAAGTTTTGGAAATGCTCAATCCATCAAAGTCCCCACCATAGCTACTCATGGTAATGGGCAAGTGTGTTAACCAAATTGCATTATATTTATGTTCAAAGTCAAGGCAAATAAACGTGTTATGAGAATATTAGAGAACCAATTGTGAGGCAAAAAGGGAAAAACAGCCCATTCGGGGCCAAACATTGGAAACAGCACCGAAACAGCCTCGATATCATAATAGGAAGCTCGGCCTACATTAAAAAAATATGTGAGAGGAAGCAGCGCATTGATCGGATGCATGGTTAAAGAGTTAGACAAAAAAAATGTGAGGAAAAAGGAAAAAATGGGCCATTTGGGGGCAATATAAACTAAAAAACCCCAAACATCCCGGAGATCATCATGGTCACCTCCGACTAGATTAAAGAAACTTGTGGGACCAAGCGGTGTGTCGATAGGACTAGGGTTGAAGCAGGCGAGAGAGGTGAAGATTCTGTTGATGCAAGTGAAGAGTCTTTGTTAGATAAAACGGGATATTTATGTTGGTTTGCCTTAGATTTTTTTAGCCCTGTCAAGTTTTTTCCTTGTTGGGTGTTCCTGGTTTCCTAGTGGTATGGCGTTTATGAAACCGTCTATTTGTGGCTTTGATGAATGGAACATTAAGTTGACTCATATAATTTTAGGATGATGTTATGGAAAGAAAGAAACCCACAATCTACTAAATTACTGGTAAAGACTAGTACTGTAATTTTCATTATTATATTTTTAGAGCTGCTTATAATTTAGCTAGTTATTTGAAATCTTTTAGCTTTAGAAATTACATGGACCGAATTTCATCAGATTTGCATCAGATCTTAAAAATATTGAAGGCAAACTAGTCGGTGTTTATAGCGTTAGGTTCTTGGGACTTCTGTTACAACTAGAAGCTTGTTTACTGTAAAGCTTCATTCAATATTTTTGCTGCAGTATCTAAACATTGAAATGGCTTCTCATTCCCTACCACTTTGGAAAATTCTATCAAACTTTCTTTTGTAGGAGACCCTTACAGGCACCTCATCCAAGGTTGCATTTAATAATATATTTTCAATAGATTTGAGATGTGGTAAGGGTTTGTTTTTATTTTTACGTCGAAGATAAACAAGCTTCTTCTCTACTATCTCATAGAAATGTATAGCACTTGGTAAATCAGCTATCAAACATGATTTTAATTTAAGGGAAAACCCTCTTTATCCCTTTAGGGTTTGGCCTTGGAGCACTTCACTACCTGTCAATTAAAAATACCATAGACTCCTCATGTGCTTTTAGACTAAATTGCAACACTAACTCCGTAATCTTAATACCAATCTACTTTCTTCTCATTCTCTCTCTTCTGTTATATATATATAATACTTTTTTTTATTCTAATTACATGTTAACCAAATAATTTATTAGCCTATACACCCTAACATTATAATTTATTTTGTAAGTTATATCTTAATTTATAATTTAATCATATTATACACATATAACATTGTATATATAAATGAACAAGTTTTAGGAAACAATACGCTGGAGTTATTCAAATTCGAAGAGGTATTTTCGGTACTGGAATTGATTTTCAAGATTAGAATGTGTGATGGTAGTGGGTGCTATTGGGTTTGTATAGAATGGTGGGTGAGGGGTGAGGGAATGGCAAGGCTAGTGGGTGAGGGGAGACGGGGTGGGCTAAGTTGGGGAGAGGGGTTGACAGGAGATGGTTGTGGAAGTAAAAAAGGATTACAGGGGTGGTGGGTGAGCAAAGTGAGTATTGTAATGGGTCTAGGTGAGATGAAAGGAGATGGCAGGATAAAGGGGAGCAAGGTTTTAAAAATGGGCTGAAACTGTTATGTAACACCATTACATAATATTGCTGCCCATTACAGCTGCTTTGGCAGTGTGATTCAATTGCACAATTGTAACGGCCCTCATTGTTATGAACACTTGTAACAGGTTAGAAGATGATGTTAATGATGTTTAACTATTATAAAGTTGAACAATAGTTAGAATTGATATATACATATGAATAATGTTTTATTTACAAAATGGTATTGATAGTCATTTAATTCGTTAATGTTTCCTTTACTTTCCACTGAAATTTTTTCATTTTTTGTCCAACTTTACAATAAACTGATGTGCAAATATTTTCAACAAAAAGTTGCCTGACATTATTTCTCATTTTCTTTGGTACAGATGGATGATCTCGTGCACGAAGCTAAATTGTACAGGACTAATTGGCACTATAAGCATTTTTGAAGGAATATATATTTTTGGATAGATGTATGTATGGAAAAGATTTGGGTGGACTAGTTGTTATATTTTTGGATAGACTAGTAGTTATATTTTAGAATGGATGTGTATGGAAAATATTTGGGTAGATTACTAGCGTGTATATTTTTTGATAGATGCGCATGGATAACAATTTAAAATATTATAACAAGTAATTGTTATGTTTTAAATTGTTATGTTAGATGGATGTGACTTGGATGATTATATAGATTACAAGTAGATTTTTAATTGGAGGAATATGTAGTTCAAAATTATTTGTGGATGAAAACTTACAATAGTTGATGACTTTCATTAAACAGATTCAAGATTGGATGATTTATGTATTTTGTCGAATGTTTATGATTCAATTGATTTGAATGATTCTTGCAAATTACATATTATATTGAATGGATTGGATGAATTTTTATGAATTACAGGTTTATTTTGTTGGATGTTGGCGACCAAATTTTGAATTTGTTTTTTTGGTTTTGCGACCAATTGATTAGTCAGGAAAGATAACTAATATTTTTGCCAACTAAATAAGGTAGGCGAGAGGGTACATTTGGCGACTAAATAATTAGTCATTAAAATCATTAATTTTGGGTACCAAATGTAGCAACGCCCGCGAGGGCTTCACTCTACAGTTCGCAGGACTCTTCTTTTTGTTTGTTGCGGTTCTAAATCTGAACCAAAGAGTCCACCTCTGGCAAATCGTTTTAAGGAAAACAGATTTTGGAAAGTAGTGCCAAACATGGACTGCTTTGCCAGATTACAGAGTCGCCACCTAAATATTTTTAAAAGGGGGAATTTAGGAAACCCTGACTCGGTGCCAAAGGCCACGTGTCCGTCATCACCAAAGTGACTTGGCTCGGGAGCTTGGGTACGATCGGGAAGGTCACTATGAGCACCCCTTTCGCCGGTCGAAGACCGCCTCTACTAACCGTGATATCCATTTTTAAAACTTTATGCGTTCTTATTCGGTTATTAGCCTAGAATTACTATGTTATGCCATGACAAACAAGTATAGACTAGATCGCCTAATTTGGGAACAAACATTGCATATCCGTTTTGTCTCGGCGTGTTTAGATGTTGCTACTACTTAAGTAGACTAAAATGCGGATTTCAATGAGTACTTCCAACTTAAGCAATCCAACCTCCACCCACGAGCATTCATACGTTTATCATGTAAGCATTTAGTCGCATGGTAATCCTCTTGTCATGGCAACACCACACGCATGCAAGATGCTAAAGCATAAAAGCTCACCTAGTACTCGCGCCAAAACAATAAACTAGTTAGCAAAACAATGCATGACCTAGTCCATGTTAAGTGGCTAATGCAACACGAGCATAAATGCAATCTAGAGTAGGCTCGGCTATCCTAAGCATGGTATATATGAAATGCTATCACATAGCACGTATTCAATTTTGGAATTTGAAAATTGCAATGCAGTTTGTATGATGTACCGAGCCCGGTGCATGTAAACAAATGCATGGATGCACGCATGCATTGCATAAGGTATGCTAAAATAAGTATGCCCTAATCTACCATAGCGAGGTAAATAAAAGGAGAAAGAAATGGGGGTTGGAAGACATACACCCACTCACACATGCTTATTACAATTTCGCCCTCACTCGGAGGGACCGAATAAATATACAAAACCAAATAAATAATTAACTAATCTAGCTAATTAAATATTACAAATTAACTAAATTAATTAAATATATTAATAAATCTAATTAAGCATTAAATGCCTCGGGATGAGGGCTAATTGCGGCCTTGGCCGGGACTCGCTTCGAATCGCCTTTGCACGGCAGGTTGCCTCTGTTTCGTCTGCTCTTCAGCTCAAAAAATTCCCAAAACTTCAGGAGTGCCTCCCAGAACACTGAGAAGCATCATCGGCTCAGACAGAGGGCCACCGGCTGAGGAGAATTGCCATCGGACCTTGAATTTCATTATCGGTGCTCGAGGCAGCCGGGCACTAAAAGTGCGGTCGGCACAAAGTGTTACGCAAAACCTGCAACTCACGCAGAGAGAGGAACAAAAGGCAAGGCAATGCAATTCAAGGTATATATGCATCAAACACATCCCAAATCGTGCTATGGACTTAAAAGGGCATGTGCCTCGATTCGGAGCCTGTCAGCGCATTTCCATGCGTGATGGCCCTAAGGACCAAGAATGCAACTTTGATTTCAAATGCATGCAATGCAAACAAAGGTGCCAAACCTCTATCAAACTCACTTCAAGAGGCTTGGCATGCATAATGCCAATGCAACCCTAAGCATGTCATCTAGCATGCAATATGGCAATGCAATGCAAGAATATTGTTGTGTAAACATACAAGCATGCAAAGCAAAGTAGGAATGGACTTACACATGAATTGGACAGCTCTAAAAGGCCCAAGAACAGTGGCCAAGATGCCTAAAGATGGGGTCTAAACACACGCACACATGCACATATTAAGACACCAACACTTGAGCATAATAAACAACATTCAAGTACACTTGAAATGAGTTAAACATGGACTACTAGCATGCAACTTAGGCTCTGAAATTCATACAAAGCACATGGCCAAAACATGCAACAAAGCAAGCCAAACAAAGCATGCAACTAGCCTATGCTTGAGGCAAGCTCAAGAGAGCATTGAACCACATCTATGCAAAGCAAACAAGGCATGCATTGAACAACCTAAATCAGGTTTCTAGCATGTTAAAACAAGGCCAAATGTCCACTTAGATGGCATCTAAGAAGCTTAAGCATGAAGGCATGCAACAAGACCAAAACATGGAGTACTTAACACACACCTTTAAAGCATTAAAGAGGCATGCAAGGCAATCAATCAAACATGTATGAGGGACTGAAATAGCATGGAAGATGGTCCCAACCATCAAAAACAAAGCTAGAATAGCATACCACATATTCATGCTTTTGAGGCCTACAAGCCAAATACAAAGGGGCTACAAAATACATGCTAAGATTGGCCAAAATAGCTATGGACAGAGCTAAAGCATGACAAAATAAGCCTACAAGCTTCACAAATGCAAGCCTAAAACATGCTAGAAATATAGGCTAACAAGCTAGTCATGTTAAGGCAATATTAAGGCATTACAAAGTAACTATGCAAATCATGCAAAGAGTACTAAAACCCACTTGAAAACATGCTATAATATGACAATATAAGCATGATAAACAACAAAAACATGCTCAATACACAACTAAACATTGAGCTCTCTTAAGGAGCCAACCTTGTCCTTTTCAAGGACATCAAGGAGAGGGGGTGGCCCTCTCCTTCTTGAGACTTCAAGGCATAATCTTCACCACTGAAATCCTCAAGATTTCGGTGGTGAAAAATCCAAGACCAAAATCTCGGATCTCTCCAAAATGGTACAAAAAGTGCCCTTTTCAAGGCCTAAAGGTGGTCAAAGTTCCTCAAACCACAAAACACTCTTAATACACAATAAAGAGAGTCAAAAATCAGAACTTTTATGTGCCAAACACTAAGCTCAAAAACTGTTTTAAACTAGGTAAAAACAAGTTGCAAAAATGGGGAATAAAGTGTAAGTTTCTTACCCTTGTTGACTACCTTCACAAAGGTTGTTGTGCTTGGTCCCTTGAGCTCCAATCCAGTCAAGAATCACCAAAACTAACCTTTAGAACCTCTGAACCAAGAGAAAGGTGGGACACTAGGTGCTAGTGTGCAAAAGTAAGGCACAAAACACCTAGTTAAACAAGAGAATGAGAGAGATATAGAAGTTATATCTATTCTAACCCTAAAACCAGAGCTTGGCTCTCTCTAACAATGGCTAACACTCTGAAATTTTCTAACCCCCAAGCCAAGAGGGAGAGCTCCCCTCTTATAGGCCAAAAGCTTACAAGCTTGGCCACTAAGCAAGCCCATCCCTCCATACACGTGTATGGAGGGGAAACAAGTTGCAAACAGCTGTGAGAAAATATCTCACCAAGCAAGTGCACAGTGGTCGGCAGGGCAAAATGGTCATTTCGCCCAAAACAGTGCCGACCGGCACAAAATAGTGCCGACCGGCACAATATAGTGCAGTGACAACTCTGACCAGCCGGTAGCCTCTAGCCCCGGTGGTGTGTGGGGATGCCTCGAAGGCATTCCCTGCCCCTCAAAAGGCAAATCCACAGTGTTTGGTGCAAAACCAAACACAAGCGGTCGAGTTCGGAGGTCTGAGGCACGACGCGCCGAGAACTCGAACTCAAGCGAACACACACATGGATGATCACCGAGTGTCCAGCGGTGACATCAAGTCTTGAGACGGTCAAAAATGGGGTGTCTCTGATTTGCCCTCTTTGTGAACTTCGAAAGTCATAACAATGACGGAGTGAATGTCAAAGCCGAGGCGACCCATTTTGACAAGGCCGAAGACTTGGACAAACATGCAAAGCGCAAATGGTTGAACTCGTAAAAGGCCCTCGTATCCCTCAAGGAATCAAACCGGCGTAGTTCATGCAAGAGGCACACATGCCAGCGATAAGATATCGCCCGTGGCGGGGCAAAATGCAACCGAAAATGCAAGAAGCCATGCATAACTTATGATCATGCAAAGAAAGGCAATGAGGCACACATCGACGTTATAAGCTAACATGCAACAGATCTACACTACAATGTAGAAAGGATGTAAGAATTATGCAATTCTCAAAAGCGTCTCACTCGGAGATACAATACTGCGACTCGTCGGTTTCACCGATAAATGAGTAGTACCTACAATATCGTGCTGGAAAGAAAACAAACTTAACAGTACAATATGATTAACAACATGCATGTCATATGCAATGTGAATCTTGAATGGTATGCAATATATACAAAACTATGTATAGATAATGCAAATGAAAATGTAGTGCAATTAAAACTAAATGCGAACTACATGCGGGGCAATTGAATCATGATTCAATCATGAGCGGTTCAAAACCTCACAAATGTCAAATAGATTGATGGAGGTAACAAGTCCGTCTCCCATAGATCGATGTCGATCTATGAGTACTTCGCGGACACAAGAACAAGTATTGGGTGGATTGACATGAGTGGGGTGACGACCCGATGAAAGAACAATGATCCTAATGGGATGCAACAATTACACTACAATGTAATGGAAATGGATAAATGATACAATGGATATGGCACGAGGCCAAACCAAATCTTGCCTAGGAAAGGCATGTACACATACAACCCATGTCTAACACGACAGCGGTGCCGCTACCCTCTAGGCTCGGACACAAAAGCTCGACAAGCGTGCCCGACCACGAAAAATATGGGCACATACCAGACCAAGCTCAACTTGGAAAGGCGCAAGCCATAGATGGAAGGTGATGCAATGGATGCATGCAATGGAATAGATACAATGGATATGGCACGCGGGCCAAACCAAATCTTGCCTAGGAAAGGCATGTACACATACAACCCATGTCTAACGACAGCGGTGCCGCTACCCTCTAGGCACGGACCCAAAAGCACGACAACTGTGCTACGACACGAACAACATGGGCACATACCAGACCAAGCTCGACTTGGAAAGGCGCAAGCCATAGATGGAAGGTGATGCAATGGATGCATGCAGCTACAATGCAATGGGTATTCTGAAAATGCATGACATATGCACTATACTACAATGATGCATGACATATGCATGTTTTTTTGTTTTTGTAATGCAATGCATGACATATGCAATATTTACAATGATGCATGACGATGCATGTTGATGCAATGACTATGATTGCGATTTTCCTATCTTACCAACCGGGCGATACACTAGGTTGGTTCGGTATCGAAATTGAGGCGTGAACCGCCGCCTCAACCTATGGGGCTACCATACTGATTTCAAGCCGGTACATCCCCAGGTATTTAAACCGGACTTTAGTCTCGGAAATTCGAACCTTTGCGTTCTAGGCATAAGCCGTTCGAACTCTAGTTTTCACCGTCGGTTGATCTTCTAGGAACTCACGCGAGCATAGGCAAGTGGCTTTACCGGACCACCGAAAGTCGTTCGGGCGACAAAACGAAGGAATTGCACCTTCAGAGGATTTAAGGTCTCCTAGGACCGGGATGCGGCGTATGCATGACAATGCATGTTGTGTTTTTCTTTGAAATCTTGGCATGTAGCGGCTTTGAATGCATGATAATGCAAATGGCGGGTTTAAGGTCTCGCCGGACCTAGGGGCAACCGATGAGGTGCGCTAAACAATGCGATGGAATGCATGCCAAATGCAATGAGGTGCACAACACAACGCTATGGAATGCATGCCAAATGCAATGAGGTGCTCTTGTAATGCAGGAGGTCTTACACCTCCGAGGACTTAAGGTCTCCTAGCGTGCGTGTTTAAGGTCTCGCCCGGACCGGGGCAAGCGTTACAGTATTCAAGAGCATGCGATGCAAAATGGGGCAATTGAGGCAGCGTGTCTCAAAAGATGGAAAATGGAGTGCAATGAGGTACCGTGCCTCAAAGGATGGAAAATGAAATGCAAATGAGGGTGCGCTAAGCGGTAGCGGCGAAATCGTGCCAAATGCAATGAGGCGACTTAACACACGAAGGTCTTGCACCTCCCGAGAATTTAAGGGCTCCGAGGCCGGGCGTGTTTAGGGTCTCATGGGACGAAGAACAGCGGTATAATGTGACACCACGTATCACCGGGATCACGAAAACAATGTGAGTGAAGAAGAAAGCGAAACAAGAGGCACGCATACCTCATTGGATGGAAAATGAAGTGCAAAGCGAGGCCTACATGCCTCGAGATGCAATGAAATGCGAAACAGGGCACACGTACCTCATTTGATGGAAAATGAAGTGCAAAAGCGAGGCGTCGTGCCTCGAGATGCAATGAAATGCGAAATGAGGCACCGTACCTCATTTGATGGAAAATGAAGTGCAAAGCGAGGCGTCGTGCCTCGAGATGCAATGAAATGCGAAATGAGGCACACGTACCTCATTTGATGGAAAATGAAATGCAAAATGAAGCGGTATGACACGCGTGCCACATGTCAATGCAAAACGGTGCAAGTCGCGAGAGACGTGCGAGATGGCACGATACGATGCGCCCGACAACATGATGGATGCACGTGACACTCACAGGGCAACTTTTGGATCTCCGTAGATGACAAAAGGATACAAAAGGATCCAATCTTCGCTTGAAATTGCGCACCACGCGTAGTAGAGACAGTCCGAAGTCAAAACGGAGGCCGGTTGAGCATCGGGGACGCATTTTCTCGTATTTTCTTGAGACTTGAAGACCCAAAGCTGATCATCTAGCCCAAACAAGGCCCAAGGAACACCACGGCTGGGTGGAATGGCCATTGGAAACCGGTGATAAAAACTTCATCGGCACAAAAGGTGCCGACCGGCACAAAAATGTGCCAAGCAAGATTCTTGATCGAGGCGATTCGCCATTTCATCTTGGGCTTTATAAAATAGGGCTTGAAGCCCTATTTCTTCACTTTTCTTCCGAGATCTCTCACTCTCTCTCTCTAGAGTCTCTTTCTCTCCTCCTTTGCTCATTTCTTTGAGTTTTCGCGCCATTTTAAATTAAATCGGATTCGCGATCTCCTTGGCGTTTGGACATTTTCAACCGAACAAATCTTTGTTTGATTTCCTTTGCTATTTTCACCTTTTGGGACTCGTTCCTTGGTTTCCTCTATATTTCCGTATATTCCCATCTTCCGACCTTCCGGCCATTTAGGCCCTCTCGGGGTTGACTTTGCGGTTGACTTTTCGCATTCGGCCCGTTTTCATCTTCGGCTCATTTTCACCACCACTACACATGGCGGACGATGTTCCACATGTCGGGACTCCCGGATCTTGAGATGGATCGGGGTCGAGCTCTTTGCCAGCGGCGCCCGCCGATCCGGCGACCTATCGCCCGACTATACCGTGCTACCACCAGCGGACTTCGCCACTTCCGCGGCTTTGAGAGGCTTTGGACCGGAGGTTACATTGCGTGGCCGGCCTCCCACTTGTCTTTTAGGCGCCTTCGAGGTAACACTCTTGTCTTTTATCTTACGCAATGTAGGATTTTACATCAGCGCCATAGCTAATCGAACCCATTAAGCGCTTGGATTACGATGTCTTGTCTTGTAGTTGATTGTAGACAACTTCATAGCTGACATCTGCTTAGGACCGACACACATGCACACACTTTGCACTAGTGAATCACCCAAACACGGCACATCTGCTTTGTAAATTCGCCGACACGGTGCTCATTTGAATCTGAAACTTCGCCGCATGCTAGACTTGCACAAAACTACACAAACAGAGACATATCACTGCAGCTGTTTACTTGATCCTCACAGAACCGACATATCCTGAGACCGCAACCTATCCTTTGGTACACTGAAACCCGATATCTGCTTGAATCGAAAAATGTGCACACATGCACTAAGTTCTACAGAGCATCAAAACATCTTGGCGCATCACGTGCTTGTAGTTTATTGTAACCGCACCGGCACGCGGTATCTTGTTAAAAACTGAAAATTTGCAGTCATGCTATATTCACACTAAAGTTTTTCATGCTTTTAGAAAAAGAATAAATCGGTGTATTCATCATTGTAGCCATAGCTGTACTTTTAAGCAGGGATTCCCATACCATCGCGGGTATGGGAATGTCGTCGCTTCAGCGCTTGGTATCTGAGCTTCAGGAGGTTCGCTACATCGTGAAGCGAGGGGGCTTGGCGTTTCTGCGAGGACTTACCGGGCTTTTACGCTTGCGAGCCTCTTCTTGCCGCCTGGCGAAGGTGGTGGGACACCACTGGTCGTTTCACTGTCGGCGGCCGGGGACATAGCGATGACCCCTTATGACTTCTCGATGCTTCTACGGCCTCGGGGTGGGGTGATCCGATCCCCTTTGATCTGAACATGGGCCAGTGGATCGCCGCTCGAGTCTATTTACTCGGACTCCGCCTCTCGCTTCGCCCGGCTTTGTCGCTACTCTTGGTTTGAGGCGGTTTAGGGCCCAGCATGCCCTTGGTGATCTGACTCGATGACCCCAGAGGCCGTGGATTGATGCGCCGCAGCGGCTTCGATGTTTACGCTAGGGGCGGCGATCTTCGCCCGGCCGGCGAACAGTGCCTCTCTGCCTCCTCAGCGCACTGGTGGATGTCAGAGACATTTTGCGTTTTGATTGGGGTGGTGCAGCTCTTGTCACTCTCTATGTCTATATGTGTTCTGTTTCCATGGCGGTGGGCTGTTGCTCGAGACTCTTGGCGGGCTTGGGAGGTATGTCTCCTTCTACCTTTACATTTTTGCTCTACATACTTTACGTATTCTACAACGTACCTTTGCTCACCTTGTTGTATCTTGTACACAGCACACATATACTTCTACTGCTTGTTGTACACGGTTCACACTATACCCTCTGCTCAATACACCGCACAACACATGGCTCTGATATTTCTGCTTTGTTCTACATTCTGCTTTATCTGATGATGCTCTGATATCGGTTTTGCAGCTGTGGGTGTATGCCTACTTTCAGTGGAGCAGTGCCGGCACGAGACTCCTCTGGTCGTCCCCTTCTCTCGCCCCTTTGATGGGAGGTGCACCCGGCGACCCCGGGACACCTTGACTTCTTCGGCGTTACTTTGACACCATTACCCTGCGGTATGTTTTACTTGTAGTTCACCCAAGTTTCGTTTTTCCATGTATATTTGCAATACCAATAGATAACAAAGCGTATTTGATTTGAGATCACTGGCGACCATGGGCTCCTTTGCTGTGATGACGAGGATCGTCTGCCCGGTCTTAGAGACCTCTCGTTCTGGGATTCTTTTGGAGGGCGATGCAGCCGGGCTTGGTACTGGGGAGGCGTTTTCTCGCGGACCCTTGGGTTGCGAAGCGAATAGTCGGTTCACCCTCCCGAGCATATGAGGATCTTGAGAGGTTCACTTTGTTGACGGATGGTGGACTACACCCTTGGCTGGGCGTGAGCGGTTTGAGCGAGGCGACTATTCGAGTGCGTCCGGACTTTTATCATGCGACCTCTGAGTGGTGGCCGTCGAGCTGATCGAGAGACTGCGGTGCAGGCTCAGGCGAAGGTGGGGGGAGGCGGGACCGTCCTGGCCCTCGAGCTCGAGTCGGCGAGGCGAGTGCGAGGGGCGAGTCTTGCGGTTGGCTGCTCTGCCTACTATGTTGACGTCTGAGGCGGGCGGGAGACCTACGATCCTTTTGCTCCTCCTCCATTTGGTCATGAGTTGGTGGCATTCTGACTTGCCTCCGGTATGTATCACTTTATTTACGCATCGGCATTGTTATTTTACTTGATTCATTCGGATATCCTGAGAATCTTGATGTATTTAATACTTTTGCGACTTCTTCGAGTATACCCGTCGATCTGTGGAGTTGAATGCCTCCTGCTTTGGGGATCTTTGCAGCCGGACTCTCGGCGCCTTGACCGCCTACGGCTTGCGGTATGTTCTATTGACCACGATCTCAAATCATATTACATTTCACAATCTGCTATCTTGCTAAAATCGGACAGGCGCTCACGGCTTTCGCCTGCTGTACTCATACTTGCATTACTGTCTTGATAAAGCATCCGGCATTCACCTGCTTGTACTCATACCTGCTGCATCCCACAGCGATAGACCGCTCACGGTTTTCGATGTGTTTACTCTTTGTACTTTCGGCCTCCTTTCGATCTCTCCGATGGGTGGCGGTTGCGTAGGCCTCCCCTTCGACCCGGGATGGCGGGCGTTCCCTCGTACGAGGAGGGCATTCTCATGCGAGAGTAGCTCATGGCTGCATCCCAGATGATGAGTCCGAGGAGAGCGAGAGGAGGTGGGGCATCGAGAGGAGAGGCAGGGCGGCTCGGGCTCGAGCTCGAGCAGTGATGCTCGATGATGCTCTGAGCTTACGCCAGAAGAAGCGAGAGCGGATCCCGTGCGAGGCCACTTGATGATCCTGAGACCTGCTGTTTTTCTTTTATTTTACGTACCTTTTCCCTTTTGTAGATAGAGCACTATGTCTTTGCCCTTGAGCGAGTTTTGCTTTCAAAAGCGTGTCTTTGGATAAGATTATATATAAACAAACTTTTTGTCTAAAAGAGTGTTATATCTGTATGTTTACGTATACCTGCACATTTCATACTTTGCATCGCATTGCATCATACCACACCTCAAATGTAAATGGCATTGATATACTGTTTAACAAAACAACCAAGCATTTGCCTTTGCGATATGAGGATAACCAATCAACTAACGAAATAATTCAAATAAGCCACGGCTCAAAGCGAATACCGGCCCATGCCTGCTGGGATTAATCTTTGAGGATTGATCTGCATTTAGCCCATAATTGATGTTCGGTTCATTCCGCTGACAAACTTTTGAACAAAGCACCCTCAATCGTGAGGCGGATCACGAAGCGATATGGTTGCGGTTGAAACACCTCGGATGTCTCAAATCTTCCCTTTCCTTTTCTTGCCTTGCGGATGTAGAGAATGGCACGACATCGAGTACAAACAAGCGCTTTTGGAAGAGGATGGGTTTTCAACCGGGTATCGAGCCTACCACGGGGCCAGCAGAGGCAGACTCAAGCGAAGAAACAAAAGGCACCGCGACCTAGCACAACGAGACACACTCGGAAAAAGACTCAGCGAACATTGAGGCGATAAGTCAAAAGACACGATACACGGACATGTTTTTTTTTTAATAAAAGACCTCAGGTTTGAGGAGCCAATACCTCCGGGTAGGTTTCCCACCCCTTCTGATTTGTGTGACTCTCACATCACTCGACCCTCAGGCTCGGTTTTTCTCCCAAAAACTCTTCTCTCATTTTTCTCTCAACTTACTCCTCTCTATTCTTTAATCTCTCATTTTGCATCCCTCCCGGGGTAAATAGCAGATGAATAGGAAATTGCGACTTCATATCCAACGCCGTTAGCTCGCGGCTATTCCTACAGCGAATAGAGTGCCTCTCGGGCAATCCAGGTTAACGGGAAAACAGAGGACTGACTCAATCGTGCCCCTAGTTAGTTATTTTGACCATTTTTATTTTCTCCTTAAAAGCAGTTTTGATCAAAATGAGAGTCGGATTAACACACTTATTCAATTTTGATTTGAAAATCATGCGAATCATTTGTGAGCACCGAAAATTCTCCTTTTGGGGTCCAAACATGGTCCAATTTTAAAGATGGAAAAGTTTTTGAGAAAATAAGTCAACCTCGTGAAAATTTTTCAAAAACTATTTTTGCAAATAAGCGATGCTCAACAAGCATGAAACTTACCCTCGAGACATGCAACCTCGGATCGGAGGCAATGGAAAATTGCCCTTGCTTGAAGGGGAATATGGCGGAAAGTTGCCCCTAGTTTGAATGGTAACTTAGGGCAACTTTTGGACATGGATAGCAATTGGTGGCAGCGGAAAGTTGCCCTTGTTTGGATGATGCAGCGGCATCTTGTCGTCACTCCTTATTGATGACGCCGGACCCTCGGACGCGGAGAAGTCGAAGATGGCTTGAATCAATATATGGACCTGATCACTTGAAAGGTGTTGGCGGTTGGGCTTCAAGAGAAAATTGATCCGCAATTCCGACCATTGTGGCCAAGGCAGGATTAGGAGGAGGCAAGTGACCAAAACCATGACATGGACGAGGCGCTATGAAAGCGTTGGGGGCTGGACTTCAAGATGAAGTTGCCTCGTATCCCAAACATGGGAATCAAGCCTTACGTAGTTCGGTCAAGGTACTCTCGGGTATTTTAACCTTCACTATTTTAGCTCTAACTTTTGCCAAAGGCGCTGTTGCGGGTTTTCGACCTTGCGAGCTTCTTTTCTTTTTCTTTTTCTTTTCAATTCTTCTTTTTCTTTTGTTTTCTTTTGGGCTCTAACTTTTGCCAAGGCGCCTAATGCGGGTTTTCGACCTTGAGCTTCTTTTTCTATATATTTTTTGCATTACTTTTTTTTTTTTTTTTTCTTTTTTCTTTTTTTCATTCTTTTCTTTGCTCTAACTTTTGCACAGGTCGCCCTTAGGGTTTTCGGTGAGCCTCTCAAAGGGTAAAAGTGTAGCAAGTCCATCCGAATGGTTTTTGGGGTTGAAGCTTCTCGCATCCGGAGAAGCGATTGATTCTTGAAGAACCCATCATGGTGTTGAATGAACCTTGCTTGGTGGGATCGATCTTCTGGATCGACGTTGGTGCCTTTTGTTCGAAATTTGCTTCGTCAGACCCTACAGGCGTTTCGTGACAACGATCGTTTTGAACCGATCCGGGTTTTGCAGAGATGGCCCGAATTCGAGGCGGGGCGATCACAGGCTTACACGATCTCGAGCGATTCCACAGTCTTCGCATTAATTGTGCAAAATATTTTGTTTTTGAAAGTTTTCAAGGAAGCGACAAACCTCGCCTGAAGATAGTGTGGAACCGATGCAGATTGGACGGGATCCTTCTCGATACTCACGTGACAAGCATGATTTCATTCATTATGACTTAGCATGCCTCTCTTTCTCTCAAAATGATCAAAGTTTTGCAAAAACCGAAATTCCTTCCTCTTCGTTTTCTACAGTGTTCAAAATTTTTTTTTTTTTTTTTTTTTTTTAAAAAAACTTAAGTCAAACAATAATCTTTAGGGCACAAAAAGCGGGCGGAATCTTGTGTCACCCATTCGGATTCTCTAGCACAACTAGCACCCACAGTTAATAAACATGGGAACACGGTAGCCACATTTCATTGATTCCGGATGTAAATTGGCTCCAGCGAGGACCCAAAAGGAAAGCAAAAAGTAATTACAAAACAAAAGCGGTGCTTGAGGCGACAACCCGAAGTCACCTAGCATTACATCTGAGAAGAGGATTGACTCATTACAATTAGGCAGACCCTTAAGCAAAGAATTTGTCTCAAAACAATGAGACAAACTTAACACCAACAGAAGACTGACTCGACACCCAAGTCAGGTTTTACAAAACTAGCATCGGCGGGTACTCAAAATTGCGTGCCAAACACCACATCAAAAATGTACCAAATGTTGCCCGCAGGCGATTCATCTTCTGATCACATACTCGCGGTATCTGTGCCTTCGGTATCTGTATCCTCGTAGTCCAAGAACTCCGTAGTAATTGACTTGGCCGAGGTTGGCGGAAGGATGATCTTATTATCAATCAAGTCTTGTACCTCGTGGCGGAGGCGAGCGATTATCGATAGCATGGCGGTGTTGATGGTGCGCCTGATCTTGAGTGGCATCATGGTCATTTGGAAGGGTTTGAGGAGTGGCCTAGGATCGAGGCGTAAGATGCCCTTCTTGGCCAAAATCAAAAGTGCCTAGACAAAGGCATGTAAAGAGGATGGAAGGCCTGCGCCCTCGGGCGGTGCTTTGGAACTGAACACTCTGCTAGATGTCTTGGCGAATGGGTGTGAGTCGACCTTGGGTTTGATTCTTTCCGGTGCGAGGATTGGGAATGGGAGAAGCTGTTTTGGCATGGCGGGGCTGTCGATTCTCTGATCGTGATGCGCCCTCGGCGGGGTGGGAAGGCATTCTCCATAGCTTTGTCATAACTGCGGATACTGCTTTGCTCATTCATTCCCGGCTTTCAAAGCCTCTCGCCTGACAGGTTGTTCAATGGGGTCGGTGTGCTTTCATCTTATCTTTTCTTCGGCCTCGGCTTTGATGAGAGGTTTGGGTTGATCTTGGTACATCCTTTGTTGTGGGTGGAGGTCATCTCGGTGATTGAGCTCGATCACAATCCGCCCGATGTCGGAGGCTCTGGGGTTGAAATTTTCAACATACGGTACAACCGGTGGCGAGGTTGACATTCTATAAGCAAGGTCGCCATAGACCTTTGGAGATCACCTATCATCCCCATTAACTTTCGAATGTGGTGGGCTCATGAGCTGATAGAAGCTGGGAGTCGGTGGTTGTCTGGCCGGGTGACTGGCGGGTGCGGCATATTAACAGCGACATCACTCGTGGGATGGTTTCTGACTCAACGGCCGTCATGACCACAATCTCTTGAGTTCTGCGTCATGTTGATCTGCCTCGGCAAGGAGAAGACACTAAGCATTACGACTCAACTCTCTGAATTTACGGCGAAGCGGAAAGCAGGCGGTATTTCAACCCAGACGGATCAAACAGGTGTGGCGAACAACGGTACTATCTGGCGATCAACTTTGTTCCCCAGTTCTTGTTCCAAATCTGGCGATTTCCACAGATATAGCGATTCTCAAAATCGTCTTGATGCCCTCGGTAGGATCATGAGACTTCATGGCCGGTATATGCATTCCTGTGAGATATACTCTAAAAGCATATAGCAAGTAAATGAGAGCCAATACACCCCTATGTTGGGGTAGGGCTTCCTGTCCTATTTTGTCGGGAACTAGGGTTTTACTACGCCTTGACGGTTTCAAACAACCTAAATCGGGTAAGCAACTGTCCTAGTTTGGAATGGTCACTATGGATTCGACTATGCAACTAGGTCGAATGGTCAAAAGGGTGCCCGGTAAAAGCAGGGTTTGTGTTCTATCTTGGCGAGCCATAACTTGTCGACCTTACGGACATGCCTTGACAAGACAAGTCTCCGACAAAGCTCGGGAATAGCAGATGGCCAACACGGTGTCCTAGGCGCACCAATGCACATGCAATGCAAAGAAACACATAAGTGAAATCAAAGCAGGATATCACGAGTTCGAGTCAAGCTCTCTAAACTCCCAATGAGTCGCGAAGCTGTAACAAGCGAACTTCACTCTGATTCGCGAGGACTCTTCTTTTTGTTTGTTGCGGTTCATCTGAACCAAAGAGTCCACCTCGCCGTCGTTTTAAGGAAAGATTTTTGGAAAGTAGTGCCAAACATGGATGCTTTGCGGTCTGAGTCGCCACCTAAATATTTTAAAAGGGGAATTTAGGAAAACCGACTCGGTGCCAAAGGCCACGTCCGTCATCACCAAAGTGACTTGGCTCGGGAGCTTGGGTACGATCGGGAAGGTCGACTATGAGCACCCCTTTCGCGGTCCGAAGACCGCCTCTACTAACCGTGATATCCATTTTTGAAAACTTTATGCGTTCTTATTACGGTTATTAGCCTAGAATTACTATGTTATCTTGCCTGACAAACAAGTATAGACTAGATCGCCTAATTTGGGAACAAACATTGCATATCCGTTTTGTCTCGAAAGCGATGTTTAGATGTTGCTACTACATAAAGACTAAAATCACGGATTTCAATGAGTACTTCCAACTTAAGCAATCCAACCTCCACCCACAGGCATTCATACAGTTTATCATGTAAGCATTTAGTCGCATGGTAATCCTACTGTCATGGCAACACCCACACGCATGCAGTATGCTAAAGCATAAAAGCTCACCTAGTACTCCGCGCCAAAACAATAAACTAGTTAGCAAAACAATGCATGACCTAGTCCATGTTAAGTGGCTAATGCAACACAGGCATAAATGCAATCTAGAGTAGGCTCGGCTATCCTAAGCATGGTATATATGAAATGCTATCACATAGCACGTATTCAATTTTGGAATTTGAAAATTGCAATGCAGTTTGTATGATGTACCGAGCCCGGTGCATGTAAACAAATGCATGGATGCACGCATGCATTGCATAAGGTATGCTAAAATAAGTATGCCCTAATCTACCATAGCGAGGTAAATAAAGGGAGAAAGAAATGGGGTTGGAAGACATACACCCACTCACACACGCTTATTACAATTTACGCCTCACTCGGAGGGACGAATAAATATACAAAACCAAATAAATAATTAACTAATCTAGCTAATTAAATACTACAAATTAACTAAATTAATTAAATAAATTAATAAATCTAATTAAGCATTAAATGCCTCGGGATGAGGGCTAATTGCGGCGTGCGCCCGGGACTCGCTCGGAATCGCCTTCTTGCAGGTTGCCTCTGTTTCCTCTGCTCTTGACTCAAAAAAATTCCCAAAACTTGAGTGCCTCCCGAGAACCGAGAAGCATCATCGGCTCGAACGAGAGGGCCACCGGTGAGGAGAATTGCCATCGGACCTTGAATTTCATTATCGGTGCTCGAGGCGGCGGTCGGCCTAAAAAGTGCGGTCGGCACAAAGTGTTACGCAAAACGCAACTCACAGCAGAGAGGAACAAAAGGCAAGGCAATGCAATTCAAGGTATATATGCATCAAACACATCCCAAATCGTGCTATGGACTTAAAGGGCATGTGCCTCGATTCACGGACCTGTCGCGCATTTCCATGCGTGATGGCCCTAGGACCAAGAATGCAACTTTGATTTCAAATGCATGCAATGCAAACAAAGGTGCCAAACCTCTATCAAACTCACTTCAAGAGGCTTGGCATGCATAATGCCAATGCAACCCTAAGCATGTCATCTAGCATGCAATATGGCAATGCAATGCAAGAATATTGTTGTGTAAACATACAAGCATGCAAAGCAAAGTAGGAATGGACTTACACATGAATTGGACAGCTCTAAAAGGCCCAAGAACAGTGGCCAAGATGCCTAAAGATGGGGTCTAAACACACACGCACACATGCACATATTAAGACACCAACACTTGAGCATAATAAACAACATTCAAGTACACTTGAAATGAGTTAAACATGGACTACTAGCATGCAACTTAGGCTCTGAAATTCATACAAAACACATGGCCAAAACATGCAACAAAGCAAGCCAAACAAAGCATGCAACTAGCCTATGCTTGAGGCAAGCTCAAGAGAGCATTGAACCACATCTATGCAAAGCAAACAAGGCATGCATTGAACAACCTAAATCAGGTTTCTAGCATGTTAAAAACAAGGCCAAATGTCCACTTAGATGGCATCTAAGAAGCTTAAGCATGAAGGCATGCAACAAGACCAAAACATGGAGTACTTAACACACACCTTTAAAGCATTAAAGAGGCATGCAAGGCAATCAATCAAACATGTATGAGGACTGAAATAGCATGGAAGATGGTCCCAACCATCAAAAACAAAGCTAGAATAGCATACCACATATTCATGCTTTTGAGGCCTACAAGCCAAATACAAAGGGGCTACAAAATACATGCTAAGATTGGCCAAAATAGCTATGGACAGAGCTAAAGCATGACAAAATAAGCCTACAAGCTTCACAAATGCAAGCCTAAAACATGCTAGAAATATAGGCTAACAAGCTAGTCATGTTAAGGCAATATTAAGGCATTACAAAGTAACTATGCAAATCATGCAAAGAGTACTAAAACCCACTTGAAAACATGCTATAATATGACAATATAAGCATGATAAACAACCAAAACATGCTCAATACACAACTAAACATGGAGCTCTCTTAAGGAGCCAACCTTGTCCTTTTCAAGGACATCAAGGAGAGGGGGTGGCCCTCTCCTTCTTGAGACTTCAAGGCATACTCTTCACCTGAAATCCCTCAAGATTTCGGTGGTGAAACATCCCAAGACCAAAATCTCGGATCTCTCCAAAATGGTACAAAAAGTGCCCTTTTCAAGGCCTAAAGGTGGTCAAAGTTCCTCAAACCACAAAACACTCTTAATACACAATAAAGAGAGTCAAAAATCAGAACTTTTATGTGCCAAACACTAAGCTCAAAAACTGTTTTAAACTAGGTAAAAACAAGTTGCAAAAATGGGGAATAAAGTGTAAGTTTCTTACCCTTGTTGACTACCTTCACAAAGGTTGTTGTGCTTGGTCCCTTGAGCTCCAATCCGATCAAGAATCACCAAAACTAACCTTTAGAACCTCTGAACCAAGAAAGGTGGGACACTAGGTGCTAGTGTGCAAAAGTAAGGCACAAAACACCTAGTTAAACAAGAGAATGAGAGAGATATAGAAGTTATATCTATTCTAACCTAAAACCAGAGCTTGGCTCTCTCTAACAATGGCTAACACTCTGAAATTTTCTAACCCTCAAGCCAAGAGGAGAGCTTCCCTCTTATAGGCCAAAAGCTTACAAGCTTGGCCACTAAGCAACCCATCCCTCCATACACGTGTATGGAGGAAACAAGTTGCAAACAAGTGTGAAAATATCTCACCAAGCAAGTGCAGTGGTCGGCGAGGCAAACTGGTCATTTCGCCCAAAACAGTGCCGATCGACACAATATAGTGCCGGTGACAACTACAGCCAGCCGGTAGCCTCTAGCCCCAGCCGGTGGTGTGTGGGGATGCCTCAGAAGGCATTCCCTGCCCCTCAAAGGCAAATCACAGGTGTTTGGTGCAAAACCAAACACAAACGGTCGAGTTCGGAGGTCCTGAGGCACGGCACGCGAGCCGAGAACTCCGGGAACTCCAAACGAACACACACATGGATGATCACCGAGTGTCCAAGCGGTGACATCCAAGTCTTGAGGACGGTCAAAAATGGGGTGTCTACACCAAAGGATTTTGTCGTTAATAGGTCAATTGCCGACTAAAGTTTTAATTGTGTAAACATTCTTCTTCGCGACTAACATGTTTGGTGGTGGAGGAATGTGACAATTGGCGACCAAACTTTTTGGTCGCGGAATGTGACAATTGGCAACCAAAATTTTTGGTCACCAAAATGGGCCACAATTGCCAACCAAACTTTCTGGTCGTGGAATGTGTCATTTGCCAACCAAATTTGTTGGTCTCGGAATGTATTGGCGACCAAACTTTTTGGTCATGGAATGTGACAATTGGCGACCACATTTTTTGGTCGCCAAAATGGGTCACAATTGCCGACCAAAGTTTTTTGTCGTGGAAAATGAATTACAATTGCCGACCAAAGTTTTTTGTCGTGGAAAATGAATTACAATTGCCGACCAAACTTTTTGGTCATTGAATGTACGAATTGGAGAGTAACATGTTTGGTCGTGAAAAATCTAGAAACCTCCTAGATGTTGATTTGTGATTATGTATCAATTTTAAAGCAAAATATAACAATCCCAATCAAACAATCAAGAGAAAGAGACACAAATTTTACGTGGAAAAACCACAATTGGACACCTTCCAATTGTGATAAAAAAACCACGGGCAACAGCCACAAGAACAATCCACTAAGAAGATATAAAGGAATTACACAGGTATCACTCTCAATTATCTAGCGAATTCACAATGCCTAATTGAACCAACCTCTATGTGCTTCTTCCAACCCCATCTTCAGCACGGAATTGTCTTTCTGATGAGCCACTCTGGATTCCCTCCAAAGCTTCAGGCTCGAATTCTTCAGAATTCGCAACTGAAGAACACTCTCTCTTTTTGTGTATAACAAACAAACATTTGATGTACTCTCTTTAAACCATGAGTTAAATACTCAATAAAACATCAAAGAAAATAACAAAATATCCCCAGATATAAACCTTTAAGAACCAAAAAGAAGATCTGGAGGACTTCAATCAATTCCTTAGTTTTGGGAGAAAACCAAGTATTTATAGAGAACCAAAAGTAATCCAAGATTGGGAAAGAAAACCAACTTCTTGCAGAACTCCAAAGTAATCATGTTTTTGAAGGAAACCAACTTTTTAAAGAACTCTTGTTACAACTTTGGTTTTGATCCATGGAATTTGACAACAAAAGGTCCTAACAATCTCCCCATTTGTCAAATCCTGGATAAAACCAATCTAAAACAAATTTCCTAACAAAATCTCTCAAGCAGCACCACCAACTATGAACCAACACTCAAATCCATGCTCTTGAACAATTATCCTGAAATAAAATAACCACACACAAGCCAACCAAAATATGTGGAACTAGATTAAATAACAAAATATAAATCAATCCAAAACAAAATACTAACAATCCAACTGTACCAAAGAAGGATATAAGCAAAAGTAAAAACAATGTACCATCAACCAAACTACTGTACCATCAATATACATCAAACACTGGTAATGATGAACCAAACTCTTCCTTATTAAAAAACAACCACAAACACTGAAAACAGTGAACAAGAAGAAAAACGACAAAAAATAATATGGTGGAGCAAGCAAGGAATTTCAGATTTGTACCTTGAAACACACAAGATTATCCAAGAAGCACAATTACTTGAAAACAAAATGTGCACAACCTCTAGAAAATTTCTCATAAAAGAAAGTGATGCATTATGTGAAAAGCATAGATCCCATGATAAAGGTGTGTGTGTGACTCTTGGAGTTCGACAAACACAAGATTCAAATCCTAGTAGTGATATAAAAGTTGGACCTCCGACAAGAGAATCTAAGCACAACTAAGGAAAGTCAAACCACTAGGAATCAAGGGGTATTTGGTGAGTAAAGGCGGAGGCTCCCCCTCAATCAATGAATCCCTTTTTTTTCTTTTCTTTTTCACATTTTTTTTTCTTTTCTGTCTTTTGCACATTTTTTCTTTTCTTTATTTTGCACATTTTTTTTCTTTCTTTTGCATAGTTTTTCTTTTGCACACTCATTGGCGGCTGACACGCTCAAGAGTATGGAAACCGAACCAGAGAAGCATGGATATAATAAGGATGGCCTGGTTGGTGACTCTGAGGTAGCCTTTTCCTCATGGTTGGACTACAAAGAATAGAGGGGAAAGCCGTGGAGATGCAAAAAGATGGAAGATGGTTAAGAGACTCAACATCACCCATGATATGCTAGTATAGGTCAATTCCTCTAGAAAAGCAAAATATACAATGTCAGAAGTCCATAAAAAATAATCACTAAGTCGGAAGACTCCGATATTTGCTAATCCAAGAGTGTGTACAGAATGAGACATACTTATCAAAGAACACACACTCCAAAATGAGTAAAGACCACAGAAAGCACACACATGTGAACATGTAATGGATATTCTCATCAATTCTAATATGCACCAAGGACATCTCAAAAATATTCAAACTTGCAAAACCATACTAAAAAAATCTTTTTGGATTTTTTTTTCTTTTTCTAAACAAAGCAAGACAAAAAAAACAAACTTTCACACATTTTTTTATTAAAAAAAACAACTAAAACAAATAAACAAAAACCCAAAACCAAATAAACAAATTAACACAAGTCAAATTTTCTCGCCCAAACCTTTTTGGTCTTAACAAAATCAGGTCTAGCGATCTTGGTAAATGTCGTGGTGTTGTGAACACCCTCATGAATCTTGATATTCTGCCTAGACATGTAAGGTTGTCTACTAACCCAAAAAGAATTAGAATTTCTACCCTTTTGAGACATTCTCCCATGCAACTTATAACAAAAAGGGCGAATATGACCATGCATACCACAATGATGACAAATAAAAACAGGGTGTACCTTCTTTTCTTTTATCTTACCAACTTTAGGGAGTTTGAGAAGTCTTTTCTCTTGTTGAATCTTTTGTCCTCCCTTTCCTTGAGTTTGTGTATCATGAGATGTGGAAGCACTCTGTTTTTGCTCTCTCTTACCTCCAAAGCCAATGCCACTCTTGTCTGAACAGATTTGTTGAGACCCAATGATATCCTCCAAAGTCTTTGATCCTTTGTTCCAAAGACCAATGGTCACCATGGCACACTTGAGCTCTTCCTCTTTCTTGATCATTAGTTCTTCCAAAGCAACTTGTGACATCTCGAGAGATTCAATCTTTTCTTTAAACATGGCATGGATTTCCTGTAGCTCATTCCTCTCTGTCTCACAAGTCAACAGTTTTGCACAAAGAACTTGTTGATCATCAGCTATCTTGATGGCATTGATCCTAGCCTCGGAAATCTCCTTCTTAAGTTTGACATTCTCACATTCACATGCTTTGAGTTTCTTTGTGAGTTTGTCATTCAATTTGAATAAATTAAGAGACTCCTTATACAGCTTTTCATAGGCTTGCTCAAGCTCTTCATGATCACTCTCCGAAGATTCAACATCAGAGGTATTCTCAACTAACCTCTTCGAAGACTCTGTTTGTCCTTCAGCTTCAGAAGCCGCCGTGAAAGCAAGGAATTGTTTATGTCCCTCTTCACTTAGATCTTCGTTGTCACTTTCATCTCCATTAGATTCTGATTCATCATCTCAAGTGATGACGAGGGCTTTCTTCTTCATCAAACGAGTGGGGCATTCTAAAGCAAAGTGGCCAAATCCTTGGCATTCATAGCATTGGACGCTTTCAGAGTTCCCTTGTATCTTTCCTTTCTCCTTCTTAGCTATAGAATTAATTTTGACTTTATCTTTGCCTTTGGATTTATGAGTATGAGTAGATTCCAAAAGATTAGGATTTTTATTCAAAAAAGATTTTTTTTAATTGTTTAACAAAAGCAGCCATAATCTTGGAATCTATCTCACAATCCTCATCAGAATCCTCAACCACTTTATGAGCACTACTAAAAGCAATATCTTTTTGTTTCTTTTTGAAATTTCTATGTGCCTCATAAGTTTGAAGATTTCCAACCAACTGATCTAGCTTGAGGTTGTCAACATCTTGAGCCTCCTCAATAGCCGTAACTTTTGGTTGGAACCGATCGGGCAAGGATCTCAAAATTTTTCCCACAACTTTGGATTACGGTATTTTTTCACCTAAATTGAAATTTGGAATTTACAATGTCACTCAACGCATAAAATTCATCAAAGGTCTCACTATCTTTCATTGAAAGGTTTTCAAACTGGATGTGAGCCTTTGAAGTTTTGAGCATTTAATGAAGGAGTGCCCTCATGAATAGTTTGTAAGATATCCCAAGCCTCTTTTGCGACTTCACAATTACAAATCGACTAAACTCTTCGGTGTGACAGAAAAAAGAGAATTGATAGCTTTATTATTCGGCTACTATTTTGGTAATCAATTGTGTCCCACTTATCAATTGGTTTGGGGAAAGTTACTCCATCAATGGTAATTGTTGGTTCAGTCCACCCATTCATGACGGATTGCCAAACTTTTTCATCAATAGATTTTAAAAAAGATCTCATCCGAGCTTTCCAAAAAGAATAATTGGATCCGTCAAGTAGGGGTGGTCGAACCATAGAATTTCCCTCACGAATTGAATCCATTATCACAAATCAAACAAGATCTCGTTCTAAAAGAATTTTTTTTTAAAAAAAAACAATAGAGCGATCTAAAAGAAATTTTTTTAAAAAAAATAGAACGACCCGCTCTGATACCAATTGAAAAATCTAGAAACCTCCTAGATGTTGATTTGTGATTATGTATCAATTTTAAAGCAAAATATAACAATCCCAATCAAACAATCAAGAGAAAGAGACACAGATTTTACGTGGAAAAACCACAATTGGACACCTTCCAATTGTGATCAAACCACGGGCACATGACCACAAGAACAATCCACTAAGAAGATATAAAGGAATTACACAGGTATCACTCTCAATTATCTAGCAAATTCACAACGCCTAATTGAACCAACCTCTATGTGCCTCTTCCAACCCCATCTTCAGCACGGAATTGTCTTTTTGAGGAGCCACTCTGGATTTCCTCCAAAGCTTCAGGCTCGAATTCTTCAGAATTCACAACTGAAGAACAACTCTCTCTTTTTGTGTATAACAAACAAACATTTGATGTACTCTCTTTAAACCATGAGTTAAATACTCAATAAAACATCAAAGAAAATAACAAAATATCCCCAGATATAAACCTTTAAGAACCAAAAAGAAGATCTGGAGGACTTCAATCAATTCCTTAGTTTTGGGAGAAAACCAAGTATTTATAGAGAACCAAAAGTAATCCAAGATTGGGAAAGAAAACCAACTTCTTGTAGAAAACCAACTTCTTGCAGAACTCCAAAGTAATCATGTTTTTGAAGGAAACCAACTTTTTAAAGAACTCTTGTTACAACTTTGGTTTTGATCCATGGAATTTGACAACAAAAGGTCCTAACAGGTCGGGAAAATATAATTTTTCGTGACTAAAGTGTTTTAACTACTAAATCTTTTAGTCGCAGTAATTATATATTTAGCGACCAAAAATTTAGTCGGCAAATAGAACTTTTTCATGACTAAAGTGTTTCAACTACTAAATGGATTAGTCGCAGTAATTATATATTTAGAGACCAAAAATTTATTCGGCAAATATAACTTTTTCGTGACTAAAAAATTTTTTAGTCACTAATTACTTTCCGCGACCCTCAATTGGCGACCAAAGTGGCAACCAAAAAAATTAGTCGCGGATAACTTTTGCCGACTATAAATGGACTTTTGCCGACCAAAATTTTAGTCGGCAAAAGTGCGAATTCTTGTAGTGATTGTAGACCGACAAAATGGGTCCTTCATTTATTCCATCTCATTGGGAAGTTGGGCTGAAAAAATAGTTTATATGATGCAACATAAAATAACAGAGGGCAACGCAACACAGACAGCCGCAAAAAGAGCAACACAAATCAATGGACGGTGAACGACAAAGGGAGGACGGTGACCAGAGACGGTATGAACCCTCTCTTTCCGTCTCTCAACGATTGCCCAACATTTTCTCTCTAGGATTTGTAGTAATTTGAAGACAAAGGTGGAATTAAGAAAAAGAATACATAGGAACAAAATTTGACATTATTTTATTGTTTTTTATTTTTCTAAATAATTTTTTTAGAATTAATATATATATACACATATGATGGGGTTAGGAAGATTTTAAAATTTTAATTTTTGTGAGTACAAATTCAACTTATTTAACACTAAAGAGCATATTTAGGTGTCATTTGACAATTGGCTAAAAAAAAAATCAAAAAATCAAAAGACACAAAAAAATAAAAAATATAAAAATTTATTGTATTTTCATAAAAAAAATAAAATAAAAAATCATTATCAATCACTTCAATTTTTTCTACCTCTTATTTTCAAATTCACTAAAAAAAGGACATTCCAAACAAACAAATCAGCCAATCCATGTCCATGACTTTTGGAACTGAAAAATATTATGCAGTTTGTTTGTTTATTTATTTATTTATTTTTCAAAAAAACAACGACAAATTAAGTGTCACAAATTAAATAGTAAAGCGTTATTACAAGAATACCAAATATTCAATTTAGAATTTTAAGATTTATGCATTCTTTGGGGGTAGAGCATGAAAATAAAAAAAAAAAATCCCAAACTAAACCAATCCAAACGAATCGGGTATGTCTGATTTGTTTTTTTTTTTTCCTTCTAATTTGTGATTTCGTCTTGGTTTAGAAAATTGGGGAACCGATCTCCTTGAATTGGCTTCGAATTTAGGTTTATGATTCTGAATTTGAACTAAATCGGACCGTATAACTTAAATCATATACGTTTATTTGTTAGATATTAGTATGTCTGTTTAAGTTAAAGGTGGAATAATGTGCATGTTTATATTTCAAAAAATTATGACCGATTAATGTTGAACAATATTTGCTTGATGTTATATTTTTGCTTAACTGGTGAATATTGTGAGAGTAGTTTGTTTGATGGTCATATTATTATTTTTTAAATTTTATGATAGATCAAATCTTTTGAAAATGTTATATGATTTTTCTTGTAAACAGATTTTGTGAAATCATAATTTGGATTGGTTTTAATTTTTATCGAACCGTAGACAATGGATTAATCTTGGTTTTTTGCCAAACCAGACCATGCTCACACCTAGTTCTATTAAAGCAAACAACTAATCAAAATCAGGGAGAGGATTCTCTTCAGTTCATAATCTGAACTAGAGGGTGCTCTTTTAGCCCATAAACTTCATCCCATTTCAAAAATTCAGACTATTCATTTTTTCGAGCATATATCATTCCCAAAAAAAAAAAAGAAAAAAAGAAAAGATCGATCCGATAATTAGAACATATTCAATTTATCGCTTTGTCACCAAAAATAAAAAATAAATTATCTATTTTTCAAAAAACACAATTTCATCTTTTTTTTATTTTTTTTTATGACAATGCGATAAATTAAATAGGTTATTACTATTAAATCGATTTAATTTTTTTTATAAATTATATACACAAAATACTCAATAAAATAAACGATTTAAATCATAAAAATGAGACCCATCAAAATTGGGTTGCAAGTAGCACGCCCATCACCGCCGGGGGTGGTAGCCTAGTGGAGAAGGCATCCTTCTTTACAGGCGTGACCCAGGTTCGAATCCTGGGGGGAGGGGAGGGGGCAAAAAATGGTTGCTTTGCAGCTAGCTCTCTTCGGAGATCACACCTTGTACTTCGATTGAAATCTTGGCTCGTCTGTGGCGTATGGTTGAGCTCCGCTAGTGTCTTGGTGGTGGGTCCCTCCTATGGATTGGGTCAAATTAGGCCAGCAATTGAATATCCCAGGGCCTGGGCCTACGGATGCCGTGATGACACTTCAGAGCATCCCTTCTTTCGATTAAAAAAAAAAAAAGAAGAGTAACACGTCCTTCTATTATCTTTGTTGAGTGTAGGGTCAAGAGATGTATACAAATGAAGTGTTTCGTTTTGACATTTTGTCAAACATATAAAAGACTTAAATTGAATAGAGATTTGAAACAAAACACTAGATTATCACTCCAAACAAAGCATGGAGCTTCACTCCCAATTTAAAGCTTATAGTTTATAATATTTACTTAGAGCAAAGTATTTAGATATATGGAGCTTCACATATACCCACTGTAGAACTACAGATTTTGTTGAATATCTGGCTTTAGGTTCTAAGAATACAACAACTTAACAATATGATTTTCATTTGCAATTGGGGTTCTTTCCAATTCTTTCATACCTAGTGTCTAGTGTCTAAACAACATTGTCATTTGGGTCTCTACATATACCTGCCAATGGTATATGGTGAATATATTGGGTTTGATGTGAGTCAACCGGGGTGGTGGTGACTGTTTAGTTCTCCTTAGGTTGCAAAGAGGGTGTGAAGGGAGAAGAGAACGAAAGAGAAGAAGGGAAAAGTGAGAGGTGAAATAACAAGGCTATTTATGTGCTTTGATATTCTATTATCTCCATCCATTTTTACACTTTGCCATTAACTATAAGGGGTTTCATTATCCCAAAGTGAATGATAGGGGGGTTTTGTGTTTTTTAACTCAATCCTAAGGTGGTAGTGTAAATTACCCTATAATTTATGATGAAAGTATCATAAAGGGTCATATCGCTCTGCATGTAAATTTTGTTTTACATCATTGCTCTTGTATTAATATCCAACACATCAAGTAGTAAACAAATTATGATTTTAAAAAATGAATGTATTAAATTTTTGTATACAAATTGTGTTATTGTTTGTATAGGATTGCCATGATCAACGAAAAATAACTCACAGAAATCATTGACATGAAACAAATGTTTGTATCTGCAGGTGTAAACAAAATATTTCATGTCGGTGATTAAGGTGAGATTTTGGGTGTCGGTATACTTTTCTTTTAAATTTAACAGATTACAGGTGTTAGAGCAGTGATAGAACAACATACCATTGACATTGTCGAAAGAGAACATCAACAAGAAAAATGCATCGAGGTAACGGATCATATATGGCTTCAAATGAAGTCAAACACACCTAGAGCTATTGAACCTTTGCTCGATGAACCTTGTATCTTCAGAGTGCATAAAGGACTGCGTTATGTAAATGAAAAGGCATACACACCTATGCTAGTTTCTATAGGGCATTACCACCACGGTCACCCTAAACTACCTCCTATGGAAAAACATAAAGAGTGTTATTTGGAACTGCTTCTCCAACGTAACAATCAGAGAAGGGAGGAGTACTTAGATTCCATGAAGAAGTTAGAAAAAAGAGCTCGCAAGTATTATGCGAACCCCATTGACCGCCGTGAAAATGATGTTAAATGATGCTTGCTTTGTTATTGAGTTGCTTGTTGGTATTCATGAGTATTTTCTTGTTAAGCATCAACATCAACTACGACAACAAGGACAACCAATGAGCTTGCTAAGTATTAGAAGCATCCCACCCTCATTGAGCTTGCTAAGTATCCTATCAATCGGAAGCTACCAAGAAGAGACAAAATCCAATTTGAAAATCGACATTTCAATGAAAGCAAGCATTTTCTTGACTTAGTACATAATGTTTGTCATCCTTGTCTCACAATCAATGCAGAGCACTCCTCTACCAGGTCCCACTAGGAAACTTGCCCTAAAATACCCTGTGTGATAGAGCTTGAGGAGGCTGGTGTTACGTTCGAGGAGTGTAGGGAGGTTAGCATGTTCGATATAGTCTTCGAACATGGTCATTTTAAAATACCAAAGTTTTAGGTTTGTGATTTGACAGAAATATTCTTCCGTAACCTCATTGCCTACAAGCAACATTCCTCAGATGACGAACACAAACATTTTACCGATTATACAATCTTCATGGATCTACTTATCAAATCCAAAGAAGATGTGAACAAACTTTGTCACAATAAAGTTATTGACAACATGCTTGGTGATGACGAGGCAGCACTTATGTTCAAAAACCTGGGTAAAGGAAAAATCATTTTGCAGCATTTCTGTTACACTGAACTATACAACAAAAGTAAATGCCCATTGCGAGACATGGTGGTACAGAGGAGTAGCGACATTGAAGCGTGATTACTTAAAAAATATATGGGTTACTGTTGCCACTTTTGCAGCCACTTTTCTCATCCTCACTATTACACAGACTGTCATTTCAGTAATTACTATGCTTTCTTCGTTGTCCCCATGTTGATGTTATTCAAAAACTCTACAGGAATAGCATGTATGTTTCAGATTTTATTCGTATCTATAATTGTGAATGTGTTTTTTAATATCGGCACATCTTGTACATAAAAAAATTATGTGCGCGTGTCATTTGCTTAGGCCAACTTATCGACTATTTTATTTCAAAAAAAAAAAAAATTAATACATACTATCTTTAAAAAAAATTGATAAATAGGTACTATGTTTGTGTTAATATGAGAGTGCATGCCTTTTTAGAATTAGTGTAGTTGTGCTATTAACACATGGACTGAGATTCTATCTAGTTGGCTGGACTATAGACCCACCATAGGATTGATCTCAATGATTCAAATCATTTAGCTTAGTGGGTCATCTAAACATATCATCCATGTAAAAAATCAAAATAATAGAACTGCCATCAATACAGGATCAGATCACATTTGTCATATGCCAAGTATCATCAAGACTTTTGTTTTTGGTAGATGCAGAGGCCTTGAATGATGCAAATAGAATGTATCATATATCATGATACATAACCGCTTGATATATATTGTAAAATTTCGCTATTTATGTCTAACAATTCTATATGAGCATACGTTATTGTGAAATTTCTCTTTTTGTTTCAAAGATTTTGGTATTCAATTGATATTTATTTTATAAGATTTGAGTAATCTAAAATGACGAATTTAAGAATGAAAAGGAGAAACTCTGTGAGGTTAATGTAGGATATCAACCCATTACAAGCACTAACCCACCTTGAAGGTGGTTCTCCCACTCCACCTACCCCATTAGCTAGTGGATGAAGCTAGTGGAAAGGGTAGGTGGTGACCAATGAGGCACTCCCTCAATTGTGTATAAATTGAGGTGAGGAGGAGGGGTTGAGAGAGAGAGCAAATCGAGTAAACCAAAGAGAGTGAGAGATGTGAAGCGGAGAGACCGTCTCTCTCGGTGTGAGCGAGGGAGACGGGAGAGTGGTTGAGTGAGGATAGTGTGAGCTCATCCTCTATTGTAATCTTTCTGTAATCTCTCCATTGGTATAGTGATAACCGGTTACTCTCCCATGGACGTAGGCATTGAGGCCGAACCACGTTAAATATGGTGTTTCCTTGAGTGTGGGTATGCTTTACTGCTTGGCATATTTTCTGTAAGGTCTTGGGTGGGATCCCCGATCCTAACAAGTGGTATCAGAGGGAGGTGGAGAAAAACAGTGCGTTTTTTTGAAATGGCCCAGAAATCAAGTTGCTCAAAATCGAGTTTTGAGCATACCATGAGGAAGGTCTCGACGTGAGGAATCTAGACCCAGAAACACGAGCTCAAAAGGAGGATTCACGCGCCCCCACATGCGGCTTGAAGTTTTGCCAAAGCTTGCCGAAAATTTGCCAGAAAGTTCAGTCTGGTGGGTGGGGTAGAGGTGAAGAAGATCAAGTTAAAATGGTTCACATATGATATGTTTGGAATTATTAAACAGAAGGGCTCTTCTAGCGCAGTGGTTAATGCTTTGGCTTTATTGTTTGGTCTTGAGTTCGAGCCCCAGGGGCAACGCAAAACATATAAGTTGCGTTTGGTAGAATTTTGTAAATATGATTTGAGAGTATGAGTTGTATTTTGAGTTTGTGAGTTGTGGAATTAGGATTTGAGTGTAGAAAATTTGTTTGGTTATGGTTTTTGAATTGAGTGTTGAATTGAGTTTTGAAAGTTGGATTTGACATGTGAAGTAAGAAAATTTGTTTGGTTATGAGTTTTGGAAAGAGTTTTCAAAACTTAATTTAAATTGCTATAACTCATAACAAAACACACTACTTTCACACTATTGAAAATTCTAATCAACACTCACAACCAAACTCTTTTTAAAATTCAATTAAAAAAATTTATTATTAACAGAAAATAACAATAATCAATTTTTTAATTGAAAATACTACAAAGGAAATAATTTTTTTTCAAAATAAATATTCAAAAAATTTAAATCATAAATATTTAAATAATTTAAATAATCTAAAAAATTTAATAAGTAAAAAATTAAAATAAATATTAAAAAAATTTAAATCGTAAAAATTTAAATAATTTAAAATGTTAATATTTTAAATATAAAAACAACTCTACACTCAAATCATAACAAAATACATAAAACAAAACTCAATTAAAAAATTATTTTTAAAACTCATAACCAAATATATAACTCGAAACTCCATACTACTTTCACAACTCTACACTCAAATCGTAACCGAATACATAACAAAAAAATTAAAATATTTAAAAGTATTTTTATAAAATAGAGTTTGAATTTATTTTTATAAAATATTTTAAATTTTAAAAAATTAAAATTGTAATATTTTGAAATTAAAATATTTAAAAATAATCAAAAAAATTAAAAAATTTTAAAAAATCGTAACGTATTTAAATATTAAAATATTTAAAATCTTAACAAAATTAAAATATTTTTAAAATATTTAAAAAATTAAAATATTGATTTGAATTGAGTTTTGAAAAAAGTTTTGAATTATGTGTTTGGTTATGAGTTTTGAAAAATAATGATTATGTTTTGAATTGAGTTTTGAGAAATGAGTGTAGAATTATGATTTGAAAGCTCAAAACAAACAACACACTCAAATCAATGGGTGGAATTATAATTTGAGAGGCTTACCAAACGAAGCCATAATTTTGAAGAGGGCCATTCTACCTCCCCCATCCGTCCCTGATCACGGGAGAAGCTAGAATTCTAATATAAAATAGACAAAAAGTAAAATCATAGTTCATTCTAAGCGAAGCAATCACAAACATATAAACCAAAATGCACAAGAAATCACAAACACTCACATAACACATATAATATTTAAGCTTGCAGGTGAACTTAATAACCACTATACTTATTCTGAAAACACATTCACTCTCGCTCAAATTGACACAACTATAGAAACTGTCTACATGTGCATATGCAAAATATTTTGTTGAAATAAAAATAGTGGATGATAGGGTGGTGGCCTAAGCAAATGACTTCAAACCAGTGTCGAGATGGAGGCAAAATGATAATTGTAATTAGGGCAATGACAGTTTGTGTGAGAGTGAGAAGGAGGAGAAAAGCGGCTGCAATAGTGGCAACAGTGACCCATACTTTTTTGAAGTAATCACCCTTCAATGAAGCTATTACTCTATTCCACCATCTCTTGCAATGATCATTTACTCTTCTGCACATTTCAGTGTAGTAGAACTGGTCCCTTATAATAATTTTTCCTTGACTGAGATTGTTGAACGTAAGTGCCACCCCTTCGCCATCACCAAGCAAGTTGTCAAGAAAATCACAGCGACGAAGTTGGTTCACATCTTCTTTGGAGTTGATAAGTTGATCCATTAAATATGTATAATAGCCGAAATATTTGGGTTCGTCATCTGAGGAATGTTGCTCGTAGGCAATGATGTTATGAAAGAATGTTTCTGTCCAATTATCGACTTTAAACTTTGGTATTTTAAAATGACCATGTTCGAAGTGTATATCGAATATGCTAAGGTTGTACTTATCATCATCATCCTCTACAGCCTCGAACCTGACACCAACATCCTGAAGCTCTATCACACACGGCATTTTAAAGCAAGTTATCTAATTCTTGTTTTGGTGGTTATTTGATTCATCTCTGGGGGAGGAGGGACGACAAACATTATGCACCAAGTCAAGAAAATGCTTGCTTTCAAAGGCAGATGTATTTTCAAAATCAATTTTGGAAACGTCAATCCCTCATGGTAGCATCGGAATTATAGGTAACATAACCAGCTTTATAGCGATCCCGGTTTTCCCTTTCTGTATCTGTTGTATTCCGGACTTTCGTTCCGTGGAGTTAGTGGTTGTATATCTTGTTATCATCCTTTAATTCCATATGTTTGAGTTTTGGGATGTGTTGGGCGTGTTTTGAACAGGTGGGTTGAACCTTAGTTCAAATTCTTGTTGCCCAGTTTTTGAGTGGTCCGCTCGAGCAGGTCCTTGTACGCTTGAGCGGAGATTTCATACTTCCAGCATCTCGTGCCTCTGCAAAACTTCTGCAGATGTGTTTTTCACGCTCGAGCGGGTTTCATTACGCTCGAGCTGGTCGTGCTCGAGCGGGATTTTTGCGCTCGACTGGAGTGTTCATTTTCTGTGAAAATACTGGGAGATGAGGATCTACGCTCGAGCGGACTGGTTTTCGCGCTCGAGCGGATGTGTTTTATTTTTGTTTCTTGGCGCTCGAGCGGGCATTCTTGTGCTCGAGCGGGTCCAGTTTTTGTGCTTGACGCTCGAGTGTCCTGTTCTCCGCTCGAGCGGGGGTGTCGTATATCAGTTGACAGATAGGCTATTTTGAATCACTTTTCAACTTCCACTCACTCCCTTGCTTTTCCGAAAAGCCATTGTTGAGAGCTTCTCTCACTACTTTCTCCCTTCTCTCTTAGGATTGATCTAGTTAGAGTGTTCTCCTACCCTTTGGCCTTTACAAAAAGTGTGTTGATCGTCGAGGGCTACGTTTTGATCTGAAAAGTTTGGAGTTTAGAGCACTTTGAGTTTAGTCCTCTTCTCCGTTTGAGCTCTAACTTCGAGGTAGGGATATCCTACTCCATCTTATGAGTTTTGTCTTTAAATTTTGGCATTTTGATATGTTGGGGGTTGTTGGGTAATTATGAGAAGGTTTTGGGGTCTTTGTGTAATTTTCAAATGATGGGGTTTCAAACTCATAAACCTTTACGTATGTAATACGATGGAAAATGGAACCTTAGGGTTGGTATTGTGAATTTGGGAAAAAGCCCTAATTGTTATGATAAATTAATTTGTATAATTAATTTAGGGAAATGAGAAATTGAATAAAAAATATTCAAATTGGAAAGGTATGGGATTAAAGGGTGTAGTGGATTAATTTATCGCTCACCTAGACTAAATGTTGATATTTTATTTATTTGGTGCATTTATTTCCTGTTTAGAAATAACTGCTTTGGGCTATCGGTGGAGGATAGTCTTGATTGTTGTAGACAATGCATGATGATTAGGCGAATTAAAACTAATCAATTGAGTATGCCATAGAATATGGTGATTGGTATAATACATCGAAATTGTGTATTGATTGAGTGAACATGTATATGATAATTGCTTATATACATTGTGTTATGTGAGAGGAGATAGGGGATGTACTCCACGGTTTAGGGGAAGATAGGGGATGGACCTCTAAACCGGATTTTGTTTGACATTGATACAACGCTAAAATGTGTATCATTTGTCAAGTATAGAAGTGTTTTTACATGTTATTGATATAGCACTAAAATGTGTATCACTTGTGAAGTATGGAAGTGATTTTGGCTGAGATTGATACAGCACCAAAATGTGTATCTATTATGATATAAGAAATGTTTAACATGAGTTGTTATCCCAATTGAATTGGAAATAATGTTAATAAGAGATGTAATCTCTGTCGGATTATCTGGCCAGGTTCTGAGCCACGTTTTTGAAATGAAATATAACATGGACATGATTGTCATGGAATTGTAATGTGATGTAAGTGGATGTATAAGTGTTGACCATCTATCAACTGTTAATATTTTAGTCATTGTTTATAGTTGGTTTAGTATATTTCTACTGGGATGTGGCTCACCCTATATGGGACATCATGTTCAGGTTCAGGTACTATGCCGCCTCCGAGATCTTAACATGGATTGTTGTGGGAGTTAAAGACTCTTTTTTTGTAAATTTTTGTTGTATTACATGTATATCAAGCCAAGGGCTTCCTTTGTGTAGAGTTAGTACTCTCTTCTTTTGTAACCAAGTGTTGACTTGGAAAGTTATAAGCCTATAGGGCATTTACTTTTGTCGTCAACATGTAATACCTTTGTAAGGAATACTCTGATCAATAGAAATATGCTTTATCCTTCTATATCTATGCATGTCAAGAATGTGGATTTATATGTATTTTTTTTTAGGGTGTTACAAGCTTCGTGAGGGTGGGGGTGGTGGAGGTGGTGGAGGTGGGGCTGAGGGTAGGATCAGGATGATTCCGGTTTGGATTTTGGTTCACGCCCACGCCGTAGCTCATGGCATAAAATTTAGATATAACAAAGAATGGAAGTTGGTTTTCAAGTAACATCAAGTCATTGCAAATCTGTGTTCTCTTCCATGATACTTTGGCTTCATCACCCACATGTGATTGTTGATGTTTATCCCAAACAACAACAAAGTCAAACACACCAAGAAGAAACTCAATAACAAAGCAAGCATCATATAGCATCATTTTCACAAATTCATCACTATCGAGGTGATCAACTTTGTCTGCATAATACTTGCGAGCTCTTTCTTCTAATTCCTTCATAGAGTCTAAATAATCCTCCTTACGCAGATTGTTGGTACGTTGAAAGAGCAATTCCAAATAATGCTCTTTATGTTTTTCCATAGCAAGTAGTTTGGGTTGACCACGGTGGTAAGGCCCTATTGAAATTAGGATAGGTGTGTATGCCTTTTTCATTTGCATTACGCAATTCTTCATCCACCCTGAAGATACAAGGTGTTTCATTGGCCAAAGCTTCTGTTTCTTCAATGTCCATGGTATGTTGTTCCATACTATTATCTATTAAATTTAAAGGATAACATGAAATAGGGAGGAACCAAAAATTCTAATTAGAGGGGGCGAAGTGTGTGCAAAAAAGGCGAAAAGTTTTGATACATGACTAATCAAAGACAATTTATTACATGAGTGCTATGAAAAGAATGTCATAAATTATATTAAATGAATCTAGCAAGTCATTTTTTATTTATTTCTAAAATTTTGAACAATAAATTAGAATTCGATATATAATTGGACTATCTTTAAAATCATTTTGTTAGTTGGCATTGTTACGCCAACCGCTCTTTTAATGAGGTTAAAGAGATCAAAGCTAATATTGATGGTATAAAAATATAAAAGACAAATAAGGTATTCATTCTGGTGTAAAAAAAAATAATATATCATTTTTTCATCTACATAACTAATGAATTATTGATGGAAAAATAGGCCAAATATTATGTGAATTAAACCTTAAGAAAGCCCAATGTAATCAAGTCAAATTTGTAGAGTTTATTATATTTTTTTCAATCTTTGTTGGAGGTTAGTGTAATTTACTCTAAATAAAAGGAAGTGACATGTAAATCTTTTACATATAAAATTGAGTTGATAACATTGATACTGTTAACTAGATTATAAAATAATTGGAAACCATCTCATTAAACAATATAAAATTATGATGAAATCAAAAATTAACTAGTGATTTTCATAAAATTATGAAATCATTTCATTATACTTTTATAATTAAATATACATAAAATATAGGGTACTTTTTTAATTTTCAAAATTGGGGGAGGGGGGAGGGGGGAGGGGTTGATGGTGGTGGCATGGTGGCAACAGTGATGGTGGTGGTGACTATGGTGATGGTGGTAGAGGTAAGAGTGACAGTAATAGTCTGGTGACATTGGTATGATTTTAATTTGGAAAATATAATCTGCATTTTAAAATTGAAATATTTTTTGTCCAAAAAGTTTATTTTTTGTTGATCATGAAAGCGTAATAACTTTGAGGTCATGAGTTCAAGTCACGGGGCAACCATTTTGTGTATTATGTCAAAGATTAGGTGTGTGCCTAATATTTCTCCTCCTAAACGTACATTAATGTGTACTAATTAGACATTTCTTTTTATGAAAGTGTAAATACAATGAGCCATAATTAAATCCAAACACAATGAGCCATAATCAAATCGAAGATATTTTCGATTACAACACCAAAATGGGTCATAACCAACGCAAAAATAGCTCATAATCAAATACTATTTAAAGCATAACCAAATCGGGATAACCAATATAATAATCACAAAATCATAATTAAGTCATAACTGTTGGAAAAAATGGTTTTTTTTTTTTTTTTTTGGTGACTTTAATGTGAAATTAAAGTGAGTTCCAACTGCCAGTTGAGGTGAGTCTAAATGGGTCTAGATTATTTGCAATAAAATTTTTACACTACAAAAAGGATGACAAAAAAACTATTAAGTTTGAATAAAAAAATTATCTCATAAAGTTAGCCTCAGAAATGAGGCATTGGGGAAAGTGTGTAGCCACCTATCTCACATTGGTTATAGAGGAAAATATTGATAGGTATTTAAATTCTTAATTTTTGATAAGGGTGTGTGAGCCCTTTGAGGCATTCAAATTTTTTGAAGGAAAGGAGTTATGAATGTTTCAAGGATGGGTTTGGGCCAAAACTATGGTCCCAGTTGGTTATGTAAGAAGTGCCACATGCGTATGCGTGTGCGTGCTCGGGTCCATAGATCTTGAATCTTGGGCTTGAGGCTTGAGGCACTGGATAAGGTTTGGGTTAGGCGGAGTTGGTGGTTCACCAACCTAATCTTTTTTCTAGATTAGGTCAAATGGTGGTGGTTGCTACTACAGATATACACACATGTGTATATAGAACGTATAGCCTCTATACTTATGATGGATTTATTCTATCAATTTTGCATAATTCAATTATGCCCCCTTTGTGTATAAATAGAGACCACCTCCCTTTGGGTTTTGGACACAGAATTTCTTGGTTTCTTGTTATATTGTCAGTCTGCCTAAATTATTCTTCCGAGTGTGAGAGAGTGTTGCCATTATCAAGTTTGCCGAAACTATTCAGTAGGTGTTTCTGCTCTAGCTGATTTCAATTGTCGTATCCTAAAAAATAGACGACGGTGTTCCTCCGGCACCCACTGGTGAGGCGACAAATCTGTTTTAAGGAAACTGTGTCCAGTGGCAGAGCCACAGAGGGTCCAGAGGGGTCATGTGTCCCCCCTTGGGTTTTGGAATATATATATATATTTTTGCAAATATAAAGAAAATATTTTAAATAAAAAAAATTATAAAATATTATTTAGAGTGAAATATCAATGACATTTTTAAAATTATGAGAGTAATAATGGTTGTTTTTTTTTTATTGAAAATAAAGATATTACGATAAGTCATATTATTATTTATGAAAATTTCAATACAATGGTGATGTCTATCATTATTGACATACAATTATAATTAATCTTAATGAAGATATGGAATTTATTGAATTATTAGTTACATTTGACATGTGGGGTTCATCCTCTATTTGTTTCTTCACTATTTGTTAGTTATATCATATGTCCATGATGACGTGGTATTACTATTATATTGATTTTTTTACTGAAATCTTGTATAAAAAATTAATTTATCATTATATAATTTATTTTAAAACTTATATCCATGACTTTTTATTTATTTATTTTGTCCATGATACACTAGTTACAAATAATATATATATATATATATTTATCTTAAAGTCAATCGTAAAAATTTATGTGAAATATTTTTCTAAAAATTTTCAATGTTATAATTAATAAGTACCCCATCTGATTTAACTTCTTGGCTCCGTCACTTACTGTGTCTATCACAAGCTTTGGTTTACTTTCTTTTTCATCTCTATTAATTATTTTATTTCAAAATTTGCTTTGTCTAATATTCATGGTCTTCAAGTTGTAATATTCGGGTTTCAATCATTCATATATTTTTAATTCTGTAGTTTATTTTGTATTTCATTCTTTAATAAATAAATAAATAATCAGATTGTTTCATCATTTCTATTTAGCTTATTTTAGGGGCACTTTTTCATAAATCCCTTTTTACCTACTTATGTTCCATTTAATCCACATTATTTTCTTATATTCCAATAAGTCCTATGAGTGACATAATTACCAAAATAACTCTAATAATTTTCACATTTACAATGTGAATATTCTGTGATGTGAATGTTCACACCGTCAATGTAAATGTTCACACCATCAATGTGAACATTCACACGTCAATGTGAATATTCACATTGTAAAATATGAATGTTCACATCACCAAATTGTTAACCATTCAAAAAATATTTGTAATGGTAGAAATGTCCATAAAATACCTTAAATATGAGAATTAGGATTTGATAGATCAAATGTTCAAATAATAGGACTTATTGGAATACAAGAATATCTTATGGACTAAATGAGATACAAACACTTAAAAAAGGATTTTATAATAAATCTCCCTATATCTTTTGAATTATTATTATTATTATTATTATTATTATTATTATTATTATTATTATTATTATAATTATTATTATTATTATTTAACCTATTGCCAAATGACTTCGAAATATGCTCTTTGGTGAGTGAGTGTTAAATAAGATGAATTTGTACTCACAAAATTAAAATTTTAAAATCCTCCTAACTCCATCATGTATGTTTTTTAATTCTAAAAAAACTATTAAAAAATAAAAAAGGCTATAATATAACGCCAAACTTTGATCCTATTAGGGGTGAGCAGTGGATATATTGATCCGCCGAAACTGACCAACCCGCCCCACCATATTTTGGACGGATACGTGATGACGAACGGATGGTTGCAAATTGATTTTTTCCAATCTATCTAATTTTGGACAAATGGCGGATTTGAAATTCCTTTGGCTGTAATTGAACCGCCAAACCTCGAGCACCTCTAGTGATTTGTAAGACTTTGTGTTTTCAATTTATTTAGATATTCTGTTTGTGTTTTCAATTGAAAAAGAGTTTAAATATTCTATTAAATATGTTCTGTTGAAAAAGAGTTTTCAACTTGAATATATTTTTTAAAATTGAAAAAAATAAATGTATTATTTATCTATATTTTTTGGTTTTTAAATCTAACTCTAACAATAAAAAATAAAAAAGATGATATATGCTGGTTGGTTTTTTATTTCAAAAACAGATATAGATGTAACAATACAGAAGCATATAATCTCTGCTACAACTTTGTTCATGGTTTTGGTGGTTTGAATTGTTTTTATATTTTAGGAATCACAGATTGTAATACTTTATGTGAATTAGACATGCTGTAATTATAATATGTGAATGATGTATGCAGTGATTGTAATATTCTAAAATTTCAAACTTTCTTTCTTTGGATGAGGCATACAGTGATTGTAATACTTTTTAAAGTCATTGGCTGTAAAACTTTTTTTTTTCTTTTTGAGGAAGTGCACAAGTTGAATTGTGTTGAAAATTTATAAAATTTTAAACCGCCAAACTGATTCGCATCCATCCACCAATTCGCCAATCCGCTCAATTCACATCTACTGGATTGACGGGCAGATGCGGATTGATTTTCTCCGATCCGTCAATCTAGCAGACGGATGACAAATTGGAAGTTCCATAACCGCAACCGCCCCGCGCCTTCCTATGTACTCTTTTTTCTTAATTCCACCTTTGTCTTCAAATCATAGAGAGAAAATATGGGGCAATCGTTAGGAGAGAGAAAGAGAGAGTTCATACCATCGTTGGTCACCGTCCTCCCTTCGTCGTTCACCGTCGATTGATTCATGTTGCTCATTTTGTGTCTGTCTGTGTTGCGTTGCCTTCTATTATTTTATGCTACATCATATATAAACTATTTTTTCAGCCCAACTTCCCAATGAGATGGAATAAATGAAGGACCCATTTTGTGGGCCTACAATGAGAATTAAAAAGAAAAAAAAAATTGCAATACTTTTTACGCTATGAAATTACGTCCTGTCAATTTATTATATGACCACGTCTACTATTATTATTATTATTATTATTATTATTGTTAGTGCAGGATATTTGGCACACTCTTGGTCACTTGTAAGTTGAAGAAGTTAAAGATAAATTTTAAAAATTCAAAGGGATGAAAGACGAGTGATAATGTAAAAAAATAAAAGTTATACGAGTGGTGGGATGATGGTTAGTATAAGTTTTTTCTTATATATGTATAAATTTTTTTTTTGGCCATTGATGGCTGTTGTTCAAATTGTGAAATTAATTAAATAGATTTATGAAGAAATCAAAATTATATACCAAGAACATATGCTGATAATTACAACTAAATTTCAACAGAAATACACAAAACAATAAAATGATAAAGAAACCAAACCGAAGCCTGCACGGTAGCAGTTTCCTTAAAACAGATTTCGCCGCCTCACGGGCCGAGTGCTTGAGGAATCCCAGCATCTGTCTCCCAGGATACGACGATCAAAAACCAGCTATGGCAAAAGCACTCTCTGTCTAGCTTAGCGAACAAAAACAGTGGCAGCACTCTCTCACAGTAGGAACTTTCTGGCAAACTAACTAAAGAATGGAAGAAACAATTTCTGTGTTTGAGACTTGATAGGAGGGTCTCAATTTATACATGTATAGGGGAGAGAGGAGAAGCCTCCAGCCTTTATGGCTGGTCATTAATGCACCATTAACCTCTGCAATAAAGGCAGGAGTTACAAACCCCATAAATGTACTATTAAACTCTGCAATAAAGGCAGAAGTTTCAACCCCATTAACTCTTTCATGAAGCTAACTTCATGGGGCAATTTCTCATTCAATTTTCAATGGTTTTGGCCATTCTATTTGTTGTGTAAAGATCTCATTGTAAAGTATCTAGACCCACTTGGACCCAACACAATAGATGGTTGGGACCCACTTTAATATTTAATTAAAGTCACCAAAAAACCATTTTTTCCAACAATCCCCCACATGAATAAAAATTGACCGAATGACTCGATAAACAGACACCGTTCAACAATAAAGACTCGGAGAGATAGTACAACGAACTAACCCCGACATCAGAGAAGGTAGCTTTTGGCTTTGAACCTCTCCCAGTGAAAACCTATCGAGTTTACTGGCTGATCAGTGAATAAGACATCTTGAACTGCTCTGCCGTTTATGTAAACTGAGACAATAGATCTCACACGGGAATTACTCCTACCACCATTCTGTTCTCACTGGTGTGCCTTGTATGGCCCTGAGCACTAGCCTGGTTCAGCGAGTGGTTTCAAAGAATCTTGGCCTGCCCAATTCTTCTAGAAGCGGCCCCACTTCACACTCACATAGGTGACTCTACTTTAGTATCCTGCTATACTTAGCTCAACAGCTTAACACACTAGAGTCATTAAAAACTCAGCTTAACCTCTACACTTGCAGGTATCACTGATAGAAGGAATAGCTGGAGGTTTAACCTCCTCAGTGACATACCACCGTTACACGCAATTAGGTTGTCCCATTGAACCTAGATCTTGGGATCTCCAGTCAACTAGGTTGGGTTTCCATTCCGGTAACTTCCAAAGGCCTTAACCCCATTCCTTTTGGCGACGTTTTGACTAACACTCGATTTAACCCTTTGGTTAGCGGATCCGCAAAGTTGTCCTTAGACTTTACATAGTCTATAGAGACAACTCCATTCGAGAGTAGTTGTCGTATGGAATTATGTCTACGACGGATATGTCTAGACTTTCCATTATACATATTACTCTGTGCCTTACCAATTGCAGATTGACTATCACAATGAATACAAATAGCTGGCACAGGTTTAGACTAACATGGAATATCTTCAATGAAATGGCAAAACCATTCAGCTTCTTCCGTTGCTTTATCCAAAGCAATAAACTCTGATTTCATCGTTGATCTAGATATACACGTTTGCTTGGAAGATTTCCAAGACACGGCTGCCCCACCAAGAGTGAACACATATCCACTAGTGGACTTTGAGTCCTTTATATTTGATATCCAATTGGCATCACTATAGCCTTCAAGCACCGCTGGATATCGAGTATAATGCAGCCCATAATCCTGAGTGTAGCGTAAATACCTTAACACCCGCACAATGCCCTTCCAATGAGAAGCATCGGGATTACTTGTGTATCTACTAAGCCTGCTAACCGAGTAAGCTATATCCGACCTAGTACAACTCATCAGATACATTAAACTTCCAATTACCCGAGAATATTCTAACTGAGAGACACTCTCTTTATTATTCTTGGTAAAATGTAGACTTAAGTCTACAGGTGTCGATGACACTCGTATCTGATCCACTAAACTTCTCAAGTATCTTATCAACATAAAGAGACTGAGAAAGTACAATTCCGCCAGATGTTCTGGTAATCTTAATTCCTAGAATAACATCTGCAATGCCCATATCCTTCATGTCAAACTTAGAGTTTAACAACTTCTTGGTAGTTTTGATCATTTCATCGTTACTATCTATAATGAGCATATCATTAACATATAGACACAAAATGACATAACCTCTGTCAGTGTGTTTGACATAAACACATTTGTCACATTCGTTGATTCTAAACCCACTTGACAACATTACGTTGTCAAACTTCTCATGCCATTGTTTAGGTGCTTGCTTCAAACCATACAAAGATTTGACAAGTTTACAAACTTTCTTGCTTTGCCCTGGAGCTGAAAACCCTTCAGGTTGCTCCATGTAGATTTCTTCAGTCAAGTCCCCATTTAAGAAAGCTGTCTTTACATCCATCTGGTGTATCTCTAGATTGCGCAAAGCTACTATCGCAATCACCATGCGAATGAATGTTATCCTAGTAACAGGTGATTACGTATCAAAGTAATCCAGGCCTTCTCAATGCCTGTACCCTTTGATAACGAGCCTCGCCTTATACTTGTGAATCGACCCATCGGCCTTCATCTTTCTTTTAAAAATCCATTTGCGGCCTAAAGGCTTGCAACCTGGAGGTAAATTTACCAACTTCCAGGTGTGGTTCTGTAAGATGGAGTCAATCTCACTTTTGATCGCTTCTTTCCATAAAGGACTCTCAGGAGAAGTCACAGCTTCGTGAAAAGTTTGAGGTTCGTTCTCAACCATAAAAGTTAAGAAGTCTGGACCAAAAGATTTGGAAATCATAGCCCTTTTACTCCTTCTAGGCTCATCTAAAACCTCAATTTGATCATCAACATGATCATCAAAATGATCATCATCACTACCATGATGGTATTCCTGTGAATGTCTGAAGTTTCAGACTTATGTACAAGAAACCGATATGCACTACTATTATGTGCATAACCAATGAATATACAATCCACGGATTTCGGGCCTATCCTAACCCGTTAGGGTGTAGGAATCGCCACAATAGCAAGACACCCCCACATTCGTAAGAATTTATAAGAAGGCTTAACGCCTTCCATAACTCATACGGGATCTTGTCCACTTCGCTTCAACACAAGTTTCACACTTGTGTTTTGTCAGAACGACCTTGTCGAACTAAAAAAAAAAAAAAAAACATGTGAAAAACATGTTTACTGAGAAGAGACCTTGGGACAAGATTCTTACGAAAGTCCGAAACATAGAGGACTTCGTTCAAGGTCAGCTCCTTTCCTAACGTCAACTTCAGGACCACCTTTCCTTTCCCCTCAACAATCGAGGTAGTAGAGTTTCCCATAAACAACTTCTTACCATTTGTAACCGGTTCGAAAGTTATAAACAGCTCCTTCTCAGAGCAGATGTGGCGTGTAGCCCTAGTAAAACTAAAACCCATCGCTACCACAGTTGTAGCACTTCCCAAAGAACCGATAACCAGGTTCCCGCGGCTTGTATGCCAGCTTCTTTGCAACACCACCCCTTGGCCCTAGCTTAGAGCCCTTGTTCGCCGGGGAGGAGGGGGGCTTCTTTCTCTTCATTGAAGATTTTCCATGCTTAATGACAATGGCCTTTACTGAGAAGGTACTCCCTCATTTCTTTCTATTATCCTTCTCAATTCGGAGTCGGATAATCAGGTCTTCATTGTAGAATTTATATAAAGTCTTAAACAAATCCTTGTGTCACAATGATTATGAAACTCTCAAAATCATATCACAGTAAATACATTCCCAGAATGTCATCAACCGAATTAGGCACCTAAATATATTAGGTCCGACCTATCACTCTGAAGCCAATAGTCTTACTATTAGAAAACACAAATCCAGTGTTCAATAGTCGACTATTCGGAACTTCATAACATGGTCAGTAGTCTTATCACTAGGAATCACTAATTTCTCAGCATGTGGTCAGTAGACTTTCTACTACTAGGAATCACAATGTCTTAACCTGTGATCAGTATTCACTTTACTACTAGGAATCACAACGTCTTGACATAGGATCAATAGACTCTTTCATTACTAGGAATCATAATGTCTTGACATATGACCAGTAGCCTCTCCACTACTAGGAACCATGATGTCTTGACATGTGATCAATAATCTGTTCACTACTAGGAACCACAATCTCATAACTGTGTAGCCAGTGGTCTAACACCTCCTAGGAACCACCAGTTTTCTATCTCTGTGATCAGTGATCTTGTACTCACTAGGAGCCACCAATTTAAGAATATATTTGGAATTTAAAAAACCAAAAAATATTCACCTACTATAACAGGTTGTCTCATCTTTGCTTTCAAGCAAAGTCGCATAGCAATCGTATATGCTATAAATAACACAAGGATACCATACTAATTGCCTCTGATCAAATCAGAGAATTTTTTAATGCAATCTTATGATTTCTTTTAATCATACTTGATCTCTTAAGATCTTCCTTTAAGAATCTCGTGAGGCAAAGGTTGTCAGGTGGAACAAAATTTCTGTTTGTCACATTTTGAAGCCATTTCTGAAACATCACAACAGAATTTCACTTCTGAGATTTCAGAAATTAAACTTAACCCTTAGAAAATCCCTCAGATGGAAATTTAATTCAAAACTAGTCTCACCATTTAACCTAGAATCAAACATGGTCAGGAATGTTCTCAAGAAGACTAGAGGGGTCACATCGGTCCCACTTAAAACCCAGTTAACCTTTTGACAAAACATCCAAGAGCACGTTGACTCCTAGTCCATAGGAAACAATTTTAAAATTACGATTTCCCGAGGATAAACCAGATTATAACAAACCGATTTCCAAGCAAATAAAATTTGCTACCAGAATTACACCACTCATAAAAGTTAACCGGTACTCCCGGAACTAAGCCCATTATTTCTGAATAAAATTAGAAATATTTTAGCTAATGCTAAAATTTGGTTTCCTTTCTCAAAACCAAAACACTTTGGACATAATCAGATTATAACTAAAGACTTTCTCCAAACACAGTTTTCCAACACTTTGGGAATAAAATGATTAAACCCAAAGACTTCCTCAAACTCCAAAGGTTTGAAACCAAATTCGTCTTAGTTGTCATTTCTGAACAAATAAGAACTACTCTTTAGCCAAGACTAAACACTTTGGTTTCTATTACAGAAAACTAAACCAAATTCCAAACTTACAAGCAATTTAAAAATTGCTACAACCAAATACATGCATATAAAATGCTTCTAATAATACAAGCAAATAAAACTTGCTACTACAAATTAGTAAACAAACCAACTAAATCTCAAGCAAAAAATGCTTCAACCATTTAAATAAAATAGCCAATCCATCAGGATTCTATTTAGTCCAAAAGCCTTTCCACGCTTAGGTATTCCTATTCAACACAAAAGTTAGTAGTCCAAACATTTTTGTTTTTACATCCCAAATACTATTTATTTGGTTTTGTATTTGTTTTTCCATTCCTTTTTGCATAAGTATTCCTACAAAGAAAGTTAGTAGCAAACCACAACAAAATACAAACAAATAATATAAGTAAAAAATAAAGATAATAAATAATTTAAACCATTTTAAACTAATAACTCCAAATAAATAAGTTAAATTCAAAGTTAATGCACCCAATTAAATAATTTAGATTAATGCACCCAATTAATTCAAATTAGTCATGTACACAATTCATAAAAACTCTATAACTCCAAATACATTAAACTAAAATTAATAGGCAAGAGTTATAAATAATTGTTAGAAACCAATAACCATTTAGCAATTAACATGCAAAAAATTCTAAAGATTAAATCATGTAAGAAAACTAAAAGCTAGAAACTAAATAACATGTCAAAACTTGCAACATCCATAAATTATATTTTATAACCTCAAAATTCATGCGAAACATGGTAGGGGAATGATGAACCATACGTATAAAATAAGATCGTACTAATATAATTAAGTATGCAAATTATGATAGAGCATTCTAATTAAACTAAGCAATTAGATAATAACATTGCATAATTTACAATCATTGAAATAGTGAGCAATTCTGCAACAGTTCCTAGTAACATTATACAAAGCTAACCTAATTGTCTATATAAATCTATTCGATCAATTTCATAGAAAATATATAAAAAATCTGTTTTAAGCTTGTTGTTCAAATTGTGAAATTAATTAAATAGATTTATGAAGAAATCAAAATTATATACCAAGAACATATGCTGATAATTACAACTAAATTTCAACAAAAATACACAAAACAATAAAATGATAAAGAAACCAAACCAAAGCCTGCATGGTAGCAGTTTCCTTAAAACAGATTTTGCCGCCTCACGAGTCGAGTGCTTGAGGAATGCCGGTGTCTGTCTCCCAGGATACGACGGTCAAAAACCAGCTACGGTAGAAGCACTCTCTGTCTATATAGCGATCTCGGGTTTTTCCCCTTTATGTACAGCATTCCGGACTTAGGTTCCGTACTATTGGTTGTGGTTATATCGTGTTGTCATCCTTTAATCCCATATATATATGAGTTTAAGGATGTGTTGGGCAGGTTTGTAACAGGTTGGTTGAGCCTTGGTTCCATTTCTTGTCGCCCAGATTTTCAGTGATCTGCTCGAGTGGGTCTTCTTACGCTTGAGCAGAGTTTTCACACTTCCAACATTTTGTGCCTCTGCAAAAGTACTGCAGGGTGGTTTTTCACACTCGAGCGGGGTTCCTTACGCTCGAGTGGGTGGCGCTCGAGTGGGCCTATTGACGCTCGAGCGGGTGTTCATGTCTGTAAAAGTACTGGGAGATGGTAATCTACGCTCGAGCGTCTTTTCTTTCGCGCTCGAGCGAGTATGTTTTGCAGTTGTGTCTTGGAGCTTGAGAGGGAATCTTTGCGCTCGAGCAGGTCCAGTTTTTGTGTTTGATGCTCGAGTGTCCTATTCTACGCTCGAGCGGGTCATACGTATATCAGTAGACAGCAGCGGGATTACACTTCACTTTTTCATCTCCTTCATTTTCAAAAACCCTAGATCTGAGCTCTCTTTCTCTCTCTAAACAACTTCTCTCTAGGTTTTCATCTCCTTTTAGTGAGTTTCTAGCCTAGTCCCTTTGTATAAAAGATAGAGGGTGACTTGGGCTTCGTTTTAATCTGAACAATAGTGGATTTGGAGCACTTTGGATTTTGGTCATCTTCTCCTTTGAGCTTCTAATTTCGAGGTAGGGATAACCTACTCCATCTTATGAGTTTTGTCTTTAATTTTGCTCTAAAGAGCATACTTTCGAAAATATGACTCTCTTTATTTTTTAATAATTTATGACGAATTGTTGCTTTGATTGTGCACATTTTGATGTCACTATCATGGCTAGTCTAGTTTTGAATCAGTAATCCAACACATATCCCTGAAATTTAGGTTAGGTACATGCATGTTTTCTTCATTTTTCACATGTATATATACGACGGTATCTTCAGCTCTAGATTTGATTGTGCAAATTTTGATGTCACTATCATGGCCAGTCTAGTTTTGAATCAGTAATCCAACACATCTCTCTGAAATTTAGGTTAGGCGCATGTATGTTTTCTTCATTTTTCACATGTATATATATGATCATATCTTCAACTCTAGATTTGTTACCATGTACAGCATCTCATGTTTATATATGTGGAAAATGTTGGTTGATCTTAAAAAATATTTTCAAAAAGACCGACCAAGTGCGCGAGATTTCCAATAAAACAGACTCTGGGCACAAAAACTTGAGGGTTGTTTGATACAAATATGTTTGCTCAATTTGTTGCCACTGTTTTGTGGTTATCTGGGTTCATTTCAATGATTCAAACTGTTCACATTTTATAATATATTGAGTAGAACATATCTGCAAAAAATCAAGTTGATCAGATATCGTTAACCATTTCATCCACTCCCATTTATATTTAATTTTATACTTTAAATCACAATTGTCATTTATTTTTGTAGATACAAATGCATTTATATTTAATTTTATACTTTAAATTACAATTGTCATTTATTTTTGTAGATACAAATGCAATTCCATGTAATGGTTAACGATATCCAATCAACTTGATTTTTTGCAAAATGTTTTACTCAATATATTCTTAAATGTGAACGGTTCAGATCATTGAAACGGGTCTCGAAATGAGCTCCATATGACTGCACAACAGTGGCTGTTATGGCCTCGCATAGTAGCGACCGTAGAAATAGAATGGAATTGTATCGCTCATACTTCTAAGAAATTTCTCTTCTTGAAATTTGTATGATAATTTGTTGAATCTCGCTACAAATGGGAAATATAATCTTCAAATAAAAAAAATATTTTAGATCTCGAGCCCTGAAATTTGTTACTGAACTTATTCTGTCCAGAGTCAGAGCCTTGTATACATTGAGTCTTTAATAGTAAATATTGTAATCCGAGAGAAAATAACCCACTTGAATCTTGTATACTCGGAAAATGAATTCTTGTAAGAAATCCACTACCTCGGGGCCCTCAGAACTCCCACTAATGAGAGTAAGGGCTATCCTTCGGAAGTCCAAACAGAAGCACGGTTGTCTCTCAAGAGTCCGAATAGTAGCACACACCCTACTTCGACAAGAAAGATCCCTTTAGAAGGCCACCGAGTCCACCAAGCTTGCACCAACAGAAGTAAAGATTGTCTCTCAGAAGTCCGAGCAGAAGCAAGGCTGTCCCTTAGAAGTCCGAATTGAAACAAGGCTATCCCTCGAAAGTCCGAGCGGAAACAAGGCTGTCCCTCGAAAGTCTGAGTGGATGCGCACTTCTACTTCGAAAACTAATGGAAGTAAAGGCTATCCCTCGGGAGTTCGAGTAGGAGTCCATTCTACTTTGACAAGAAAGATCTTCGGAGCTCATACTGATGGAAGTAAGGGTTGTTCTTTGGACCCACACTAATGAAAGCAAGAGCTGTCTCTCGGAAGTCCGAACGGAAGCAAGGCTGTCTCTCAAGAGTCCAAATAGTAGCGCACACCCTACTTCGGCAAAAAAAAGATCTCCTCTGACAGGCAACCGAGTCTCGAGGTTGTTCTTCGGAGGTCCAAATGGGAGCACTACTTTAATAAAAAAAAGATCCTCGAAGCTCACACTCATGGAAGCAAGGTATGTTCTTCGAAAGTTTGAGTGGGAGCATGCACTCTACTTCAGCAAGAGAGATCTGCAAAGCTCACATTGATGGAAACGAGATCTGTTCTTCGAAAGTCTAAGTGGGAGCACACATTCTACTTCAGCAAAAAAGATCCTCAAAGCTCACGCTGATGAAAACAAGGGTTGTCCCTTGAAACTCCAAATGGAAGCAAGGGCTGTCCCTCAGAAGTTTGGGTGGAAGCACACTCCTTTTTTTGGCAAGAAAGATCCCTCTTGGCTGGCAACCAAGTCTACCAAGCTTGTACTAACGGAAGTAAAGATTGTTCCCTGGAAATCCGAGCGGAGGCAAAGCTGTCCCTCGAAAATCCGAATGGATGTACACTCTCTTCTTCGACAATCAATGGAAGTAAACGCTATCCCTCGAAGCTTGCACTGACGGAAGCAAGATTTGTTCTTTGAAAGTCTGAGTGGGAGCACACACTCTACTTCAGCAAGAAAGATCTTCGAAGCTTGCATTGATGAAAGCAAGGGCTATTCTGCGGACGTCCGAGTGGGAACATACACTCTGCTTCAACAAGAAAGACCCTCGAAGCTTGCATTGATGGAAGTAAGGGCTATTCTTTGGAAGTCCGAGTGGGAGCACACACTCTACTTCAGCAAGAAAGACCCTCAAAGCTTGCATTGATAGAAGCAATGGCTGCTCTTCGGATGTCCAAGTGGGAGTACACTTCTACTGTGTCAAGAAAGGTCCCTTCAGGTTAGTAACCGAGTTTACTATTCCTCTTTCTTCTTTGAAGGGCAACAAAATTTGAAAACTATCTCAAGCAACATAACACAATGAAGATACACAATATAGATAAAATAAACTTCTAATGGAGATACACAATATGGAGGAAAGAAACTTCTAATAGAGATACACAATATGGAGGAAATAAAGTTCTTCATAACATAAGAAAGATAGAACTTCTTGAATAATGCCGTAAATATAAATTGTAAATGTCATAGATAGACTTCTTCTACGGAATGTCGACATTTGCCCCTAGAGTTGCAAGGTCATTTGGAAAGCTTTCACCAGCTGCTCGGGTTATGGCTGTCATACATCATCATAGCCACGTCTTCTAAGATATCATGGGCCCCCTGTTCTATGAACTCTAGCTCATGTGCTTCAATTTTCTTTTTAAAGATCTTCTTAAGCGTCCTGTATTTTTCTGTAGGATGTCGTAGTGATCGATGGAAAACACAATAATTAGGGCCCTCACTGTCCTTCTTCGGCAAAAGCTCTTCGATACGAGGCAACTTCAGTTCTCCATCTGCCACCCATTCTTTAACTAAGGCCTTCACCTCCTCAACACTACACAGAAAAGGAGTGTCATCTTTCCAGCTTTTCCTCTTCTGACCTCTGAATTCCTCCCCCTGCGACTTTCGGGTAGAAGACGTGGAAGCCACAGTGACAGAAGTTCCTCGGGATGTCTTGAAGCTGGTTTTATAACTAGTCTCGAACCCAATCTCCTAGGATTGAGGTATGTTGATGTTTCAAGATGCTTCAATTAGTGCTGAGAAGGCGGGTAGCTTGTGATTAACAAGAAGCATCTTGTATCCGTTCAATGCCCCTTCAACACAGATTTGGACCAAGTAGCTTTCTTCTATAGCCTCGTAACAGTCCACGGCTTTGTCCTGGAACCTCTTCACATATTCGAGAATTTCTTCACCTTCCCGTTGCTTTTCTTTACACAAGGTGAGTGTGGTCACTTTCTCGGCCACTTGAAAGAATTTGGCGTGGAATTTATTGGCCATCTCCTCCCAACTTCGGATAGAGTTTGGGGCCAAGTTCACGTACCAACTATATGCTCGGTCGGTGAGGGACTTGGAGAATTCTCTCAGTCGAAGGACATGATTTGAACCATGAATTCCTAAAGTCTCGATGAAGCGAACAACATGTTCTCGAGCATTTCCTTGCTTGCCATTGAATTTGATGAATTTCGGCACCGTGTACCCCTCCAGATATGGATAACTCAGCATCTCAATAGGGTATGGTGGCTTGACATCCGGATCGGGCAAAAAGGATAAAGTCCTTTTGCCCCGTTCGAGATCGAACATGGCTTGCACATCGGTGAGAGTGAGAAATTGTTTAGGGAGAGAACTTGATGGTGGCATTTTTGGAGCTTGGCTTATGGACCCGAAGACCGAGCCTAGAGTGACTTGGCCATTTGGGTGTTGAGAATTCATCGTCGGCGAAGACACATGATGATATTGGCCATCGGCACCTATGGACAAGCCATTTGATGATGGGACATTAAATTTGGTCCCATAAAGTCCATTGCACACTGCGGCTATACCAGGTTGGGCTTGCAAAACCAAAGCAGACCCGTTCGGTGCATAAGTAGAATTTACAATTGGTGGAACAAAATTAGGCATGAGTGGAGCACCATTTGGTAAAGAAATTTCTATGGGCCTTCCTTGAACTTCCACCGCCGCTAGAACACCATTCATCGGGTCGAAAACTCCTCCAACCACCGCTGGACCATGGCTCGATCCTCCAGGTGCATGATTTTGCGCTTTATGGGCCGCAGGTTGGCTATGACTTGTTCCTCCTAACACTTGATTTTGCACACCATTTTGTACAACTTCAGGGAGAATTTGGGGTGGATCTTGATGGTTTTGACCATTTCCAACATTACCATGAAGTTGTTGATGCTTGTCGGTGCCGACTTGACCTCTATTTGTTACTGGTGGTGCGAAATTCGAACCCATCACCAACATGGTGTGGGCGAGATTTTGAAGGGTCGTGAGAATCTCTTGTTGAGTGTGTTGGAGTCCTTGAATGGCTTCAAGGATGAGAGGTGAGTCTTGAACTTGAGTCCTCTCATCACCACCATTAGAGGATCCATGTTGGTGAACTTCTTTTTCTCCCGCCATCTTCACCGGAGTTGTGTAGATTCTGGATCTTGTTGAGACCATTAACCAATCCACCTCCCCAGCAGAGTCGCCAAATATATGAGAGGGTTCAAGAACATCGTTAGAAAATTCGAAGATCGAAGATCTTTGAAGAAAATTCGAATTCTCTAAAAATGATGAGAGGCTTCGATTCTTCAATAGTCACAACGAAGAACACAAAAGCAAAGAGATGATGGAGATAAGAGATTGAGTGAAGAAGAAGGCAAAGTTATTAGAGAGAGAATAATAGCAAGGCTCTCCCATGGATCTCCCACTTTCACTCTTAAGGTTGATAATGGAGAAGGAAAATTAGTTCTTTCCTAAGAGTTATCTCTCAAAAATCCATCCTTTGTAAAGCTATGGGTGGGTGCTATTTATAGGCACCTCATGATGCAGGATGGAGCCCATGTGCAAGGCACATGGGAAATATTCTCTCTAACCACCTTGTCTGAGGAGGTGACCTCTCCGAGGATAATGAAAACGCTGAAAAGGAGATCAACCTCTCGGCGAACCCTTTTTCTTAGCCACACCTAACCAATGATCCCCAATCATCCCAAAGGGTCAGGGGTAGTCCCAGAGGATGCCCTGCCGCAGAAGGGTCAGGGTAGTTCAAGAGAACGCCCAGCCGCAAATATTGCCAAGTCTCAAGGACCCCCTAGATCGTGCCACCTCGACCCGGGTATAGGCTAGTTTAACTGAAGAGTGAATTTATCTCCATTCACTATCCTTGAGATCGGGTCCTTTGTTTGGACTCCATGACACCCATGGTTCTGGTACATAGATCCCGAAAAGCTCCGAGTCCGCAAGTGTTCTGGGACTCATTAATGGAGCGGCTTCTAGATTGCGTCTAAATCCGTTTGAAGCCAAGTGCTTCGGATCTCTAAGTTCGTGGATCCGAACCCTTTCGAGTCCGGGTTTGAGTACATCTCTGAGTTCCTGGATCCGAACCCTTTCGAGGCTTAGAGCGATTTGGCCCGTTTGATGGCGATAAATCTGGGCCCACCAATCTTGGACTTCCGATAAATTCAGGCCCACCAACCTTAGACTATTGGGCCTAATTAATTTTAGTGGGCTCAAATTAGCTCCTCTTACACCAGTAATTCAGATAGTTTATAATTGTTTGTTCAAAATCAGAACATACAATGCATAAATAAATCTTAAAAATTCCAAACCATAAGATTAATCTTCCTCTTGACTCTAACTTTGTCTTTAGATTATAGTAGATCATATAGGGAATATTGGGGCAATCGTAGAGAGAGAGAGAGAGAGAGAGAGTTGATACCGTCACCGATCACCATGAAGCTAGGGCTAGAAATCAAGGGTTCAGATGAGAGCTGTATTCTCTCCCTTTGTCGTTCACTGTTCATCAATAGTTGTTTCTCCTCCATCAATTCTCGTTTGTCGTCGACCGATCTGCGTTGCTCGTCAATCCCTTGTTTTGTGTTGTGTTGTGTCGTGTCGTGTCGTGTCGTGTCGTGTTTTGTATTACATACTGATTTATTTGTTTTTTCATCATTAATTGAGATAATAATATAAGATCACATTTTTGTGTAAGACTCTTATATTATAATATTATTCACTCTTATTTATTGAGTTTTTCAAAAGGAAATTTAGTCAAAATCTCTTAGGATTATCATGTTAGTGTGTAAATCACAGTTCAAAATGTTTTATTTTTTAAATCTTTTAAGCAAAAAGTGTGTTCTTTATGAAGAACAGACAAATATGTTTTCATATTGTTTTAAACAATTTTTCCCTATCATATATATGTTTGAGAAGTCAAAACTTCTTCATCGATCTCTCTCTCTCTCAGGAAAAAAAAGCAAAGCAGATTAACAAAGAGAGAGAAGAAAGAGAAGACAACGATTGAGGAGAGAAATAAGAACATACGAAGAGCTATTATGAAAGACTCATAACTAAAGCCATCCACCGTCTATCATTCGTGGCAGCGTGGTCCATCAGAGCCCTCAATAGGATCTCTCATCGCTCTGAATTTATTATCATTTCCAGATTTCTCAGTCATTAACAGTGGCTAGAGAGAAAAAGATGCAAAGTTTATTATACTAATTGACTATATAAATTGATATTTTATGATGTGCCAGTGATGTACCATTTTTTATTATCATAAAAAGGGTTTTTGAAGTCCCGATTGAGTATTCTATGAGTATGTATGAGTTTTAATTTCTAGAAGTAGTGCCAGTTTATATGCAGGGAGGGCCGTACTCTGTTTTCATTGTTGACGTTCTGTTCAAACATATAGTAAAATGTTCTTGTCAATTAGAGTAACATGTTACTGTTTATGTTAATTTCGACGGTAATTTTTTTGTCAGCTAGAGTAACACTCTCCATTCTTGATCCTCGAAGGTATCATCGTCCCCGTCCCCACCCCAATCCTCAGTGGAGAACCCATACCCATCGCCCCCGTCCCCGTCCCCGCCTCCGCCTTCACCTCCGCCTTGTCCCCTAACGGGGATCAAGTTTTCCTGACCCAGAAAAATCTATACTTTTTTTTTTGAATTTTACATATCCCATTTTATTTAATTATTTTTGGATAAATTACAAACACATTCCTGAGGTTTACTTAAATTACAAATTACCCCTATGATTTAAGAAATTGCATTATGCCCCTAAGGTTTCTAATTTCATTACAAATAGGTCATTTTATTAATAAATTATCAAGTTAATTAACAGTTTTTAATAATGTTAAAATTTTATTTCCATTAATAATTCAGATAATTTTATTATTTTTTAGGTGAACATTTAGAAATTTTACTTTTTTCAATTAATTTTGTTAAATAAAAAATTATGACAGAGAAGTATTTGTAATTTTTCAAACTACAGGAGATAATTTATATTTTAAGCAAACATCAGTGGTGTATTTGTAATTTAACCACCCCATCCTCTTTTTTTCTTCAAACTAATCAAAGGGCAAAAAAGAAGACAGTATTTTTTTATTTTTAGACACCAAAGTTCAAACTAAAAACATATACATATAAAACTTCAAATTTTCAAGACATACACATCTACCCAGATCATAAATTAAACCTCAAACTTGATTTAAAATAAAAATAGCAGCTGAAGTTACAAGAAGTACCCAAAAACTGCACAGAAGTCAAAACAAGAATCAAAAGAAACTCTCTACTCAAAACACATTCGTAGTTTGGGATTCAAATCAAATAGGCTTTTACGTACCTGGGTTCTTTCCTATTATGCCAATTTCTCAGATTTTTCTATGGAGAGAGAGAGAGAGAAAGGAATTCCTCTTATTTTTCTAGAGAGAGAGAGAGGGTAAAATGGTGTTGTGTTTGTGTTTGTGTTTGTGTTTGTGTGTTATGGTGAAATGAAGCCTTCGAGAGGTTTGACGTTGATTTTTATAGAGACCACTGAGAGAATAAAGTTAAATGCCCCCAAGTTTGTATGTAACTACATAATTGCCACTGTTGAAAAAACCAGATTAAAGTTAAATATATAGAGGGGTATAATAGTAATTTTAGTTGAGGCAGAAACGAAGATGGGACGGAAGAACCTATTACCGTTCTCGGCCTGAAAATTATCAAGGATTCATTTTTAAATACTATCCCGGCCTGTCGGGATATTTTTCGGAGAAAAATCATTCTAATTGGAATCAAAGGGCTAGATCCCCATCAGGTCGGATTTAAATTACCATCCCTACCCTGTATCCCTCTTGGCTCCTACTCTGTTATGACTCGTGAGTCAACTATCCACCTAGAGATTTGCAACACTCATCGTCTTCCTTTGTAACCAAAAATCTATAAATAGAAAGTGAAAATCTATTTTCTTTCACTTGTTATTAGGCCTTGTTTGGAAATATGTTATCTTAATAATTTTTTGACCTTTTATGAAAAGATGTACAAAAAAATAGAGAAGGTGATGCGACAATTTATAGTGACTTTTTAATTTTTTAACTGAAATATATAGTTGACAAACGAGACCAAAAAAACAACTTGAGACATTTTTGTTACTATAATTAGTTTTCTCTTTTTTCAAAAGGTTAAAAGGCTCCACATTTGAAAAGGTAAAATGTCCATTTTTCTTTTAACTCTTTACAGCTAATTAACCTTCATTGAGAGGTAAAAAAGGTTTTCTGCTAAAATTGTTTCCTCCATTTGATCAAATACTCTTCTTTTGATTGGTTTTGCGTTTATATATTACATCTAATTGATTTGATTTTGTATTTGTATATTATCATTTAAAAATATGATCGTTTGAAAATATGATCGTTTGAAAATACTTTTTTTAATAATTTAATATATATATTTTTAAATAATTTAATTAAATATTAAAAAAATATTTACAAATGCCACATCAACATATGTAACATGTCATAAAAAAATTTATTTATGTTTATAATATTTTCTCTTAAAAATTAGTTAAATTAATTTGATTGATTAGCTAAAATAAAGAGTATGGTTAAAGTACTCACTAGCTAAACTAGTTAGGAAAAATAAAATAGTATTTTTCTGTGTACTTTTACAAGGCATTTTGCCACTCACCCTTGGAATTGCTCTAAATAACCCAGGGGGGTGTGGCAACTTGGTAAAGCCTTGAGGTAGAAAGTTTGAGATCCCAGGTTCCACTCTCCTTGGGACCAACCATCCGAACGACAGCACATATGATGATTGGTAAAACAAACCTTTCAGGTATGGACAAATTGTAAGCGTGGGTTCGAATCCCTACCAGTGTGCGAGTTTTGCGACTTACTGCTACATGGTTGAGTGGCCTTACTATGTAGCACCACCTAAGGATGACCTTTAGGGCCTCGACTCCATAGGGTCTAACCCCAGAAGTTAAGCCCTTTTTTATTTTTCTTCCACACTAGGAAAAATTTCCCGATATGCAATGCATACCGTATGCAATCCTATCACAAGATTTACCACTACATAGTTGAGTGGTCTTGCTATGTAACACTACCTAATCATTGAATTGGTTGAGATTAACTCACTGAGGTGAGTAAATTTATAATTCTACTCTAAAAAATATGACACATGCCATTTATATGCATATTTTTCATAAAAAAATGCTAAGAATTATAATTAATTGGACTAAATTGAAATAAAATTATATACTCAAGAACAAAATCAAGTCAATTGAAATTACAAAGACCAAAATGACATAAGCACCAAAGCACATGGACTACTGTTGCAATTTGCCCTTCTTCTAAATTGGGAAATTTTTTCCAGTGTGCAATATCACAAATTTACTTAAATAATCTCATAAGAATGCATATATTGAATACAAATTCATGTAATTTTTAAGTTTTCACGAATTTACGTGAATTTGTATTCAACTTATACATTTTGTGAGATCACTTACATAAATTCGTAAAAACTTACATAATTTTATAATAGGATTGCATATAGTATGTATTGCACACCAGAGCATTTCCCTTAAACTGGAATTCTCTTGTTGCCTCCCATGATTCTATTATTAACAATATTATGTTTATTACCTTTAGCATTTTTGAATTTGGTCTTCGTTTCCTCTTTTTTTCAAGAAACATTTGGTCGCTCTAAACTAGTACCGCAAAGAAAATATATCTACCAAAGAAAATAAATTTGTCATACCACTGATGACTTGGTAGATCTAGATTTCTATCAACTACAATGATTATCCATTATAACTGCTCTATTTTACATTTGGGTTTGTCTCCATTGTTCAAATTTCAATTATGGCAAATTAATTTTGGTTTATTAATTTGTTATGAAATTTTGATCTTTATACGGAGGAGAAATATCCGTCGTCTTCCGTACGCTTTGCTACCAAGCTCGTCTTGCCACCAAAAGAACTCCAACTAACTACAAACAAAACAAAGATGAGCTACTCGGCTGGTGGTTTGCCGAAAAATCCCTTCGATGGCCAAGTTAGCTTTCTTGGAGAAGAAAAGAGAATACATAGTGCTAGGGAGAGAGAATTGCTAAAGTTTGCTTACCCTTCCAGGGTCTGCTCGTGCTCCCTTATCTAGGTTAGCCATGCATCTCCAGATTGTGCGCGCACTATCTCTGTTGTCTTTTGCTGGACACGTGGTGGTATTGCCCTCTCTATTCCTTACACGTGTTTGCGTCAATACTGCCAAACGATATTGGCCAAACTGCCAAACGGTATCGGAGCGTGCCAAGAGTGGATTCTCCTCTTTTTGCCATTGGTCCATGTGGGAGGTCTCAACCGAGCGTTCACTAGTGGCACCAAAGTACTAACTTAGAACACCATTGCGCCGAGCTGAACCTCGCCAGCTCCCAAGTTGGCTTTGTGCTTGGCCAATGTCTCAAGATCAACCACAATCTTAGTCTGGTTGATTTCATCAACATGCCAAACTCCACCTCAGCTTTGGGCAGCGGCTCGCCGCACAAATGGCATGGTCCTCATATCCGCCTCACGTCACGTCCAACACCATGTCACTGCACAAGGGCCTAGCCTGGCCCAACACCATATCCGTGTTGGTTTGGCTCAACCCAACACCATATTCCATCAATCCCTTGTTGCTGTGTTGTGTTCTACTTTGTTTTGAATTTCACGCTAATTTATTTATTTTTTCATCATTAATTGAGATAATAATATGATAACATTTTTGTGTAAGACTCTCATATTATAATATTATTCACTCTCATTTATTGAGTTTTTCAAGATGAAAATTAGTCAAAATCTCCTAGGTCTACCATATTAGTGTGTAAATGATAGTTTAAAATGTTTTACTTTCTAAATTTTTTGAGCAAAAAGCGTGTTCTTCACAAAGAACAAACACATATGTTTTCATATTTCTTTGGACAATTTTGCCCTATCATATATATATATATATTTGAGAAATCGAAACTTCTTCATTGATCTCTCTCTTTCTCTCAAAAAAAGAGCAAAGCAGATTACTGAAGAGAGAGAAATAAGAACATATGAAGAGCTGTTATGAAAGATCCATGACCAAAGCCATCCACCGTCTATCATTTACGGCAGCACGGTCCACCAGAGCCCTCAATAGGATCTCTTATTGCTCTGAATTTATTATCATTTCTAGATTTCTCACAGTCATTAACAATGGTTGGAAAGAAAGAGATGTAAAGTTTATATTAATTGACTATGTAAATTGATATCCTATGATGTGTCACTGATGTACCTTTTTTTATTAGCACAAAAAGGGTTTTTGAAGTTGCAATTAAGTATTCTATGAGTATTGAGAGGGTAATTTATGTAAAAATTGGGCCGAGCTGGGCAATAGGCCGTTATGGGCCACAATGCGAAGGGCTGAGTAAAAAGGGTTTGAAGTTAATCCGGTCCCAGGAGTCCCTAGAGTTAGTCCGGTCCCAGGAGGCCTTAAAGTTAGTCCGGTCCCAGAAAGCCTGTTGTTATCCCGGTCCAAGAGAGTGTTGCAGATAGCCCGGTCGCCATGGCTAGTATGGTTAGCCCGGTCGTATCCTTTAAACCGAGGTAAGCTAAGCCTTCTTCAGGACTTTGTTTTGGGTTAGCTCGGCTTAACTCTTCTACGGATAGCTCGGTCTTGGCATGCAAAGTCGAGGTGGAAGCAGGGACAGGCAGAGCCTAGCTAACAGTTATCTCGGCCCTGCCAGCCAGTTAAGCATAGCAGTGTTATTTCGGTCGTATGTTCATCTTACCAAGGTAAAACCATCTCACTTGGTTTAAGTAGTGAGGGGGGTGTGAAAGGATAAGCATTATCTTTCAGGAGTATGAATCCTAGGAGGACTCTGTATGGAGGAGTAAGAGTCCTACTAGGATTGTGCCACAAGGAACCTATAAAAGCCCACAACATCACCTTTGGAGAGTTAACACAACTTTAATTCCCGAATACACAGAGCTTTTTGTCTATTTGTCTATTTTGCTGACTTAGGCATCGGAGTGGTATCCGGCACATACCCGCCGGCTAGCTCACGTTTGTGTTTTCAGGGAGTAAAGCGACGTTGTACGAAGGAGCGCAATCTTGATCAACAGGATTATACGAGAAGGTTTATTTCTTTCCCATACAACTGGCGCCGTCTGTGGGAATATCAGACTAGAACAAAACCTCTTGATTAAGTTTTCCTTGCTAATAAAAAGTAATGGCGCACAATGAAGATTTGCCACAGTCCGCCATTGATGGACAAACCCCAGAAGGAGGTGGGAGGCGCGAAGGTTTGCCTCATGTCCCTCCCATGGCAGACTTGGAGCCCCAACGACATAACCCCAGGAGGGATGCTAGAGGGAGGCGGAATAACAGCCCCTATCACTCTCGTTCACAAAGTCTTGACAGACAAAGGCAGAGGATCAACCCTCAAACTCTGGAGGATTGCGTAAAAGAACAGGATGAATTAATAAAGAAGATGGCGGCGGATATGGAGGCCATGAAACGCCAGATCAAGGGAAAAGGGGTGGCGACAAGAGAGAGGCGCAAAGGCAACACGCCCCCTCGCCACTCAGAAGATCGCAGTAGGCATACCATGCCATCACAAACAGAGAGTAGAAGCCTCAGGACAGGCAATACTCAATCCAGAACCTCCAGGACTCGTTGCTCCAGGTCTGAGAGAACGAGGATTGAGAGGTCATTTACTGAGGGAAGCACCTATCGGCCCCCACGCACGCACCAAACATCTACCAGGCAGACGGAGTTGCCAAGATCATCCGACTTACGGACCGTGCTAGAAGAAAGGGCACGATGGAAGGAGGATAATAGGGCGCGCGACCCTCGCAGGGTATCTGCCCTTCAGTGGTTGGCTCCTCGGACGCATGGAAGCGTCGACGTTGGAATGCCATTACCACGGCCTGCCTACGAACCAACAGACAAAGCATTAGCGAGGCTGCAGACCTCGCCATTCGTTCCGGCAATTGAAAAGGTGCCCCTACCTTCAGGCTTCCTTCAGCCCAAATTCACCACGTACGAGGGGAAGACAGACCCCTACATGCACCTAAGCCACTTCCGCCAGGTTATGGCGGTATATCGACGCAACGAGGCTTTGATGTGCATCCTCTTCCCATCAAGCCTTGGCGACCTAGGCCTGACTTGGTTCGAAAAACTTCCTAAGGCGAGATAGCCTCTCGGCAAGATTGAGGCGTCAGAATAAGGTTCAGAACAAACACCAAAACGCCAGTGGAGATCGACCAGCTTCTCTCCATTGACATGAGCAACAAGGAGACACTTAGATCCTACAATAGTCGCTACTGGGAGACCTTTAACCAGATTGGGGACTGTCCTACCAATCTCGCCATCGTACAGTACAAAAGGGGCCTTCCAGTTGGGAATAGACTAAGGGACTCAATCACTATGACGCCACCTCTCACAATGGAGGCCTTAATAGAAAGAGTGCACCAGCACATTAGGGTGGAAGAGGATGGCGCCCATACTAAAGCAAAGTCTAGCACGACCGCAGTACCAGATAAAAAGACCGCGGCTAAGGTCAACGCAGTAGAACGTCCGAACAACAACGGACGAGGCAGGCGGGACAACGGAGAAGACCAAGATAAAAGATGGTTGAGAGTCCGCACTACCATTACCACGGTATTCAAAAAACCAATCTACCGGCTTCTAAGCGAGATACGCAATAAACCTTTTGTCAGATGGCCTGCTAAGCTGGGAGAGGCTCAGAAGGACTACGATGAAAGATCACGGTGCACCTTCCATAAAGAAAAGGGGCACTGCACTGAAAATTGTACACCATTGAGACAGCATCTAGAGGAGTTGGTGGCAGCCGGTCACTTGGACAAATACATTGAAGGAGGGGCGTAACCAACCCCCCAGGACCACAATAACCTCAACGGGATGCCAATTGACGCCCCACCTCAAGGCATAATCAATGTGATACATGGAATCTTCGAACCTGAGCATGTATGCGAGCTCAAAGGGTCAATCAAGAAGACCGAGCACTTAAGGGAGGTACTAAGTGCACAACCTACCATCAAAAAAGGGAAGACAGAGGCCACGAACATCATGTCTTTCTCAGATGTAGATTTGGCGAGGATATATTGTCCCCACAATGATGCCCTGGTTATCACTCTCCGAGTCAAGGATTTTGACGTCAAGCGGATTTTGATTGACCAGGGTAGTTCATGTGAGATAATGTATTACGAAACATTCAAACAATTGAAGCTACAAGACAAAGACTTGGCACCTGCCATGTCTCCCCTGATTGGATTCAACTCAATGCCAGAATGGCCAGTCGACAAACTAATCCTACCAGTCAGAGCAGCAAGCGTGACAAAACAAGTAGAATTCTGGGTGTTGAAAGTCCCTTCCACTTACAACATAATCTTGGGAAGAACATGGCTGCATGCCATGCGATCGGTAGCGTCATCCTACCATCAAGTAATGCGGTTCCCTAACGAAGCTGGGGTAATTGAAGAGGTCTCTGGAGACCAGATCATGTCCAAGCAATGCTTTGTCACTGTGAATGGCAGCCGCGCTGCCAAGGGATATGTTCATTCGGTGGAAGAACCTGAGAGTAATGAACTGTTCGCAGATGTCGGCAAAGCAGCTAATCAAAAAGCAGTGGAAGACTTGGTAGAGGTAAGAATAGATGAAAAGAACCCGGATAAGTTCTTTTTGCTCGGTTCGTCGTTGTCCAGCACTAAGAGATTAGAGGTCTTAGAATTTTTGACCTCTAACATCGAAGTGTTCGCCTGGACACCATACGACATGCTAGGCATTGATCCCAACTTCATCTGTCACCAACTCAATGTCCACCCATCCGCCAGACCAATCATTCAGCACACACGTAGATCGGCACTCCACCACGCCGAGATAGTAGCGGAAGAAGTAGGAAACTTGCTGGAGGCAGGAGCAATTAGAGAGGTGCACCACCCCAGATGGATTTCCAACATAGTCATAGTGCCAAAAAAGAATGGTAAATGGCATGTCTGCGTCGACTACAAGACAGTTAACAAAGCATGCCCAAAGGACAGCTTCCCCCTACCACGGATAGATCAACTGGTAGACCTAACAGCGGGGCATAACCGACTTAGCTTTCTTGACGCGTACAGAGGCTACCATCAGATCGCCATGTACGAACCAGACCAGGAGGTCACGTCCTTCACAACTCCAAGAGGACTGTATTGCTACAAGGTCATGCCCTTTGGTCTAAAGAACGCAGGGGCAACATTCCAGAGAATGGTCACCAAGATGTTTGAGCTGTTGTTAGGCAGAACAATGGAGGCTTCACTACTACAAAAATAGATAAAGATCACACTTTTTTAGTGTGATGTATGTTATTTAATCACACCTTTTAAGTTTTATTAAAGTGTGATCTTTGGGAGTGTGATTAAAAGGGGTCATTTTTAATCACACTTTTTAAGTGTGATTAATAACATTTAGATCACACCTTTTAAGTGTGATTAAAAATATTTAGATCACACCTTTTAAGTGTGATTAAAAATATTTTGATCACATCTTTTAAGTGTGATTAAAAATATTTAGATCACACATTTTAAGTGTGATCTTTGGAAGTGTGATTAAAAAGGGTCATTTTTAGTCACACTTTTTAAGTGTGATTAATAACATTTAGATCACACCTTTTAAGTGTGATTAAAAATATTTACATCACATCTTTTAAGTGTGATTAATAACATTTAGATCACATCTTTTAAGTGTGATTAATAACTAATAAAATCTGTGATAAAAAAAGGATTCGACATATTTGAAAAATAATCAATATTATTTTTGTATGCGCATTTGAAGAATGTAATACACACTATATACTATATTTTGAATCATAACCACATATTGAATAAAATAACGTCATATATTTCATAAATGGAAATTAAATATTCAAAAGTATATACAAAAGAATTAAATAAAAAAAATTAACTGTGCTTACATATATTAAAAAATGAAAAAACTTAAAAAAACTAAGTTCTTTAATTCTTGGACCATATTTTGCATCTCTCCAAAAAACTTCTAACCTGAAAAATAAAAACACAAATTAATCCAGAAACCGCTGATGCATATGAATAAACTAAAAAGTTAATTCAGCAAACCAAAATAGGAACATTAATCATTTCTGCTTAATCTTAATCCTTTTTGGAAGTAACTTCCCTGTTAACAATTAGATGACATAGCAAAGTTCGCGGTTATAAGTTGTTCATTAATGTACCTAAAACAAAAATTTTATATTAGATTCAATGTCATTATACACTTGATAATGATGAAGAAGATAGTGTAGTTGAGCTAGTAGAGGTAGTTACTTGTCACGGACTAGTAACTGGCCACTAACTGTACCCCGTTGATCAACATGAGGGAAGTCTTCTGAAAGAGGGAAATCATATGGCCAGCTTTGGGTTTCTATCAACATCTGAATATATGCACATGAGATGAGATTGTTAATTTTGTTTGTACTGATTAGATTTTATGTTGTCAAAAATTTCATGCCCAAAGTAGTACCTGTTCTTTGGCATCTTCCCAAAGTGTTAGGGCATCCTCTTCGACTGAAATTGAGTTTAGATAGATCAAAACAGGGCCAAACACCTTCTTCCATGGCTCGCCATCTCGTAATTTTATTGTCAGATTGTCCCCAGCATAATGGGTGCTGAAAAACATCTGAAGAAAAATAACACAGTCCTTTAACATTAACATCTAGTAGTAAGGAAATTTGTAAAAATTTATTTATATATAACATGTTCCACTTATTGAAAGTGCAAGGTTGTGCCTCAATAGGATAGATTTAAGTAGTAGGTCATGTGCTTAACTAGAAAGTTATGCTCTGTTCTCCATCAATTCCTTTTTCAATCCAATTGTTGTGAAGTAGTTTTTCCTATGGATGTCATCATCATAATACAAAACAATATTTGTTCTTTTAGGCTTCGTTTGGAAAATGGGAATTGGTCAAGAATTTGCATCTACATATATTACTTTTTTCATTTTTTTTTTCTTGTCATGAAATTCATTTTGTAAATGGGCCACTGTGTTGGACCAGTGAGTAAAATTGATGCCATTTGAAAGTGTGCTCTCTTGCAAAGCATGATATCCGAGTGATTAATAGCAAAGGATTGTGCAAAGGGAACAATATCGGATACTTACAGATAAGGTGGTTGGGCCAACATGCGAGGTGAAATCTTGCTTGACAGGGCCACCTGTACGGAGCTCATCGCTGGGTGTGATCATCCAAAATCCAACAGCCGGGTTGGAGCATATCCACCCATGAACCCGATTGTCTTTGTCATCACATGAATATTGGTACTTATCATCCACCTACATAACACAACATCAAAAAAGAAAAAAAAAACTAACATATCTAACTACACAAATGCAATATTTCCTCTTGTGATTGTCAAGTCTTCATAAGCAATGTGCTCCCAAGGTAACGATACAGGACATCAAAAGACTTGAGGCGAGATCTCTTCATTGGAACCCTGTGTGGAAGCAGCAGCGGCATAGGCATGCTTTGCTGCCACAGACACAACATATGCTGCTCTACGAAGAATTGTACCAATACCAATACTGAATCCTCTCTTAAATTCTAGTGAGGAAGGGCCTGAAACCTGCTTCTGATATGGTAGTGCCAAGAGGCTCAGTCGCTGACAATTCAGCAAACACAATATGTAAGTAACAATCTCACATAATAAAGATTTCAACAAAAAATTACATAAAGCTTTCATATTATACTTCCCACAACGAATCAGATCATATATATAATATGTTCAACAAAGATTTTAAAATTAGAAACCAATATAGAGATGTTATGGCAGAATCCTCAAAAAATGGGAGCAAGAGTATTTGACCATCTAAATCACTGATAAATGGAAAGAATTATTATTATTTTTTTAATTATGTACTCAAATATCTAAGAATTAATTTTAGAACAAATGATCACAGAGAGAAAGGTATAAAAAAATAAAACAAAAGATCTACTACGTTCCATATTACAAGTTTTATACACAAATTCATTCACTCCTGAATAGGCATGCAGGTTAAGGGATTACTCAGGGTTGGCAGAAAAATCATGCACACATTAATAATATAAATTCTAACATATCTTACCAGCTGAGCTAATAAATGAATAGAGAGAGAAAACGAAAAAACAACAGGTATCTCCTAGCAATTCCTTTGCTAGAAACATCTAATAAAATTGTTCTAGGCAGTATTTCAAGAAACAAAATACCATTGTCGTGGATCTTCAATGAGTATACCATTTTTTCACAACTGTCCTAGGGGGAATGAAATTAAAGAGAAAATGGCCGAAATTGAGGGGGGAGAACACCTCAAAGAATGTTTGGAAGATGGATTTTTTTTTCAGTGTAAACATGGGGGAAATTCACAAAAACTGCTATTTACAGCAAAAGACTTGGAATAATCCTCAAGGAAAGTAGGGGAAAATTTTCTGAGTCTTCATCGGTTCAAAATTATTTTCTTTTTCTTTTTCTTTTTTCTTATTCTTTCAGTAATAGAAAACGGAGAAACCTACATTACCATCCTCAACTCAACCGACTCCCAACTCTACATAAAGCATTGTCATTTGCATATGATAATTGTTTAAGCCAAACATTAGCATGCTTCATGATTACAGCATCCATAGAAGAATAAAATTTACATAAGAAGATGTTCACATGGAAAAAAATACAACAGAACACGTAAAGAAAGTTCAAGGGAGGCACAACTAGGTGAATTCTGCCAGAGAGAAACACAGGTATGCTAGACGAGTTCCTCAATTCTCAACAGTGCTCAAAAGAGAAGCCCAATTCAATCCTTAAATTCCTAAATAAAATTGACTCCTTGCTGATGTCTCATTTGCCTAAAATATCTGTGAAGATGCATTCTCACATTGTCAGCCTAAGTATTTTTTTACCACGGTATGAGGCAATGGCCACTATTGCACTTAAAATGCTAATGCCTTGCTGTCTCACAAAGGTCAGAAGGTCATACCGACTGCAATGAACCAACCAACCTCTAAATTGGTTGCTAACAGGAAAGATGAATCAATATTACACATGGTAAATACTTAACCAAAAATTTCTATTTCTTCAAATACTAATCTTATCACGGATTGCGTAAGTCACGAAACCATGCAAATTTCTGTTGCACAAGGGAAGGCAGATGACCCTGGTACTCATATGATCCACAAAGTATAAAATGAGTAGTAAAAGATAAATAAAAATTATCACTTACAATTTTATGAAAACATAAGCCAACCTTTTCCAATATGACGTCAAACCAAACCATAAGCACCTGTTTTCGGAACGGGAAAGGAGGGGAGTTTGGGGTGGATGAGATGGTCCAGCTATATTAAATAAGAATGGTAAGTTTAATAAAAACATTTAAATGAAATTTTGCCAACGGATTCCAAGGGAGTCAAGGTTCGCAAAGTTCCATTACTCATCATGAAATTCAAATCAATTCAATTCATATTCTTTACTAGCAAAAACACTATCACCAATAAAATTAAAGTAAAAAAAAACTACAAAATATTAGAGGACTTGCAGAATGAGAGGGGAAAAAAAAAGTTTTAATCAGCATTCTTTAATTAGCCAATGACCATCATGCATGCACCTAATTCCAACCCATGAAAGGTAACTGTAACATTTACCTATAGGCCACAAAAGTTATGATCTCATCATGCAAAAACCTTCTTTTCAGTCCAGGTAATCCAAACACCACATAAAAAAAAACTACTGACAGCTCCTCAAATTGCACAAATAATGCTGTCAGCACTCCCTACCAAGGCCACAAAAGTTATGATCTCATCATATGTCAGATATTTTTTTATAGGCAAAGTTATGATGTCATCATAATGTTATCTCAGCCATTTTTTTATATGCAAATTCAATAATGTCATCCGAGGGTGAGGGTGAGGGTGAGGGTGAGGGTGGAGAAGAAAGGCACACAATCAATAACAGCCAAAAAAAATATAAAATAGCAAAGGAAAATGAACAAAAATGGATGGGAACATTGTCCAATAGGGGGCCACAACTAAATATTTGAAGCATTGTCTAGTTGAGAAAAAATATAGAATATGACAATCTAATGGATATTACAATATACTATATTCTAAAAGAAAATATAACATTACGTTTAATTATAATTAGGCTAAGAATATAATAGCAAACTCTAATTATCATTTAATAGCAAACTCTAATTATCACACCATTTGAAAAAGGAGAAGAGAAAAAAATTATAATCAACATATTAACAAACCTGTGAACTTGACTCTATACCCAGTAGTTTATGCAGATGACCAACATCGCCCCCCTGAAAATGCAAGTTCAAAAATATGACTACCAGATAAAATTATTATTCGAGAACGAAGTGAAATTCCACAATCATAGAAGAAATGCCCACAACCAAAGAAACACAATACAATCTCTAGACATTTTACATTATTTATAACAAAAATAACTTCCAGTATTACTTGGAACACTGTACAACTCTTATTCAGAGTCTTTAATGGTAGTCTTAAAGTACATCCCACCTAGGCAGTTGAAGATGAAACCTACTCAATTAGATGAGGGCTTCATTCAACAGAATAACCCCTACATAAGTTCTGTCACGACCCCAACCCGCCCCTAGTAGGATGGTGCCGTGATGGCCAGTAACCCGTGGTTACCGAAGGCCAACTTTCAAAATCAAACACAATCAGAGTATAATATATGGGGCTTACATGTGCGGAAGCAATGATTGGAAATACAAATGGTCCATAAGAGCTGTGCATAAGTCAAATGAAATGGCATACATCTTTACATAACTTTACAACTAGGATATATATAAAGAAAATAAAATACATATTACATCTTGAATAAAAGGGCTGCTAGAGCCGACATGTTCAAAATACATAAGTCTTCAAAATTGCCGACGTAATACAGGGTTGCCGACTTAAACACAAAATGCCGACATAAGTAATGCCGACGTAACATGAATCCGAAATGAGATGCCGACATAACATGCATACAAAACATCGGGCACAAAACACACATCTCGGCGTAGCCGACTTCTTGCTTGAAACCTACATATATACATAGAGAGGGTGAGCTTGGATACTTAGTGAATGGTACAAGAATAAAGGGGTTAAATGAATGATTCCCGAGGTTCTTGTCAAAACATTACATATATCATAGCTTCTTCAAAACATGTACATATAACATAACTTGTTCAAAACATATACTTAGCATAACTTGTATCAAAACATGGGATGAACCGTATTCATCAATCTTGATCTTACAAAACTTGCTTGCTTGTGTGACTTAGGCCCGTAGCCCTTTTTCACCATATTGTGTGACTTAGGCCCGTAGCCCTTTTTCACCGTATTGTGTGACTTAGGCCCGTAGCCCTTTTTCACCATATTGTATGACTTAGGCCCGTAGCCCTTTTTCACCATATTGTGTGACTTAGGCCCGTAGCCCTTTTTCACACCATGGTACTGCGAAAGTTTAGAGTCCTCCAGTACAAGGGACTTGTGTTACTTAGGCCCGTAGCCCGCTTTAACACCATAATCTTTCCGAGAAAGGACCGTATCCTTTTATACTTAGTGCTGCGAAAGTTTAGAGTCCTCCAGCCAAGGGACTTTCATACTTAATCATCAAAACAAAGCTTATACTTGATACGTCAAAATAAGGGTAATCATTCATGCTTAACAAATACTTTTCAAAACAAAGCAAAGCAAGGCTTATCAAAACATGATAACGTAGCTTTATAACATAACTTTATTAAAAATACCACTCACTTAGTTCTCGGGACGTCGGGATCAAGGCAAAAGTCCAAGTCCTACAAACACATGGCAAGGTCCACTGAAAACTCATCTCAAAACAAGTCTTAAATGCATGCAAATGATCTCGGGAAAACGTGCTAGAAGTCAAAACACTGTTTTACATGTCAGGAAGACATGCTGGGTACCAACCAGGTCTTTGCCGAGGTCCCACAGCTCTTAGCCGAGGTGTGGTTACCCTAAGCGTCTGCATGCATCTTAGAGGTGTTCATGCAAGACAAACTAAAGGTGCAAGTGATCATGCAAGGTAGGCCAAGGTGAGATACGATGCTTGGCCTAAGTGTGAGGTCTAGGTAAGAATGATCTCGGCGACTACACTTCGGGAAGTGAAGTCTGGTAATCTGGGTTGAAGCACATGAAGAACATGAATGCTAAAAAAATCATAACTTGTTCATTACAAAATCTGGGATTTCATGCCATGAGTTCGAAAACATGGACCTGGGTACCCATACTTGAAGATCATACAAAAACAAACATGAAAACATAAATCTTGGCATGAGCTTTCAGATCAAAACATGACTTTTCTTGAAGAACACATAAATGCTATTTTCTCTTTCTAAAACCGGACTTCAAAACAATGCATGGCTTACAAATCATATTCAATCATGCAATGCAATAACATAATCATAAAGAACAACATGAGAAGATCAAGAATCTAACCTTAGAACACGAATCTAACGGTTTGATCTCTAGGAATCAAGCTTGGAAGTTTACTCTCTGTCCAAGAACTCCTTCTCCCTCTTCTAGAGCTTCTCTCTCTACCTTAGAACAAAATATAACAAATGATAGGTTTCTCTCTCTAACGGCTGACTTAACACTCAGCTCGGCCACGTGGCACTACTGGGTTGGTTCTCTTCAAAAAGGTGACAGATTGGCAAGACTTGACTATGACAAAGCGTATCTAACAAGCTTGGTGGCAAGGGCACTCCGGCAAGTGATGACATCGGCTAAGGACATAACTTCGGCAAGTCAGGGAATAATGATCTCGGCTAGGAAGGACAACACTTGGCCTAGCTGTGCCACACCTCGGCCTAGATGTGCCACACCTCGGTCTAGGTCATACCTGTCCAGGAACAAGATCACTTGGGTTCAAGGATGACATCTCGGCCTAGATAATACACATCTCGGCCTTAGTGACACACACCTCGGCCTAGATGATAATCATCTCGGCCAATATGCCAGGACGAAGATGGAGGTCAATCAAAGTGGTTCCAAGATAGTTCTAGGCTTAAGGTGACCTCGGTTTGAAATAACCTAGGCTTCACATGACCTAGGCTTGACATAACCTCGGCTTGGGGACAACAAAGAAGGAACAAAGCATACATATAATACTTAGGCGAATCATATGCGTACAACAATGGCAAGATTCATGAATGCAACTTAACAAAAACATGGTTATGCAAACACACATGAACATGACCATGGCATGAAATGTGGGTCCTTACATCCTTCCCCCCTTAAAGAAGTTTGGTCCCCAAACTTCACTTACCATGTCCTCAAAACAATTCCGAGCGTCGGGTTCTCACTTCTTCTTATCTTCTCTAGCCTTTACCTTGGGACAATTCTTAATACGATGACCCATCTCACCGCATTCAAAACATGCTCCAGATGCCCGATGACAAACTCCAAGATGTCGCCTCCCATAACTTGTGCATATCGGCTTAGCACTACCTTCCTGCTCTGAGTTGCTGGAACTACCCATGTTTGCCTTTCTCTTAGCATTGAACGGTACCTTGCGATTCTCATAGTTCTGTCTCTTTTTCTGCTTCTTCCCCGAGTTCTGACTCTTGTTCAAGTTGGTTTCTGCCAGGATGGCCTTGTCTGGTACTCCGGCATACGTCGGCATGCTGAGCAATGTGCCATCTCCATACGAAGTTGACTGCGGCTGCACTTGTGATATTGGAGGAGGTGGAGGTGGTACTGCCTGTCGGTCATCTGTCTGCTCGGTCTGAGTGGATGCGGCACCAGTGTTCCGCTGTCTTACCTGCCATAATTCATGTGCCAAACCTTCGACCAGTCTTTCTAATCTATCTATTCTGTCCTCGAGATAGTCCCGACTGACTGGAGGTCCACCCCTTCTCATGATGCTAGGAGTATGCAAAGTGTGACTCTTAAAACCAAAATGAACAAATAAACATGTATGCAAGTGGAAATGATCATGCCGAGATGATGCATGAACAAATAGACATGTATGCAAGTGAACATGATCATGCCGATGTAACAAATGCTGATGCCGAGATGATGCACACCTTGTCAAGTAGCAAGCGACACGATGCAATCCTAATATCAAGTCTAAGGGAAATCCTATGCTCTTTAGGACTCAAGTGTGTGAACAACGTACTATGAGGAACTTGTGCTCTGATACCATTCTGTCACAACCCCAACCCGCCCCTAGTAGGATGGTGCCGTGATGGCCAGTAACCCGTGGTTACCGAAGGCCAACTTTCAAAATCAAACACAATCAGAGTATAATATATGGGGCTTACATGTGCGGAAGCAATGATTGGAAATACAAATGGTCCATAAGAGCTGTGCATAAGTCAAATGAAATGGCATACATCTTTACATAACTTTACAACTAGGATATATATAAAGAAAATAAAATACATATTACATCTTGAATAAAAGGGCTGCTAGAGCCGACATGTTCAAAATACATAAGTCTTCAAAATTGCCGACGTAATACAGGGTTGCCGACTTAAACACAAAATGCCGACATAAGTAATGCCGACGTAACATGAATCCGAAATGAGATGCCGACATAACATGCATACAAAACATCGGGCACAAAACACACATCTCGGTGTAGCCGACTTCTTGCTTGAAACCTACATATATACATAGAGAGGGTGAGCTTGGATACTCAATGAATGGTACAAGAATAAAGGGGTTAAATGAATGATTCCCGAGGTTCTTGTCAAAACATTACATATATCATAGCTTCTTCAAAACATGTACATATAACATAACTTGTTCAAAACATATACTTAGCATAACTTGTATCAAAACATGGGATGAACCGTATTCATCAATCTTGATCTTACAAAACTTGCTTGCTTGTGTGACTTAGGCCCGTAGCCCTTTTTCACCATATTGTGTGACTTAGGCCCGTAGCCCTTTTTCACCATATTGTGTGACTTAGGCCCGTAGCCCTTTTTCACACCATGGTACTGCGAAAGTTTAGAGTCCTCCAGTACAAGGGACTTGTGTTACTTAGGCCCGTAGCCCGCTTTAACACCATAATCTTTCCGAGAAAGGACCGTATCCTTTTATACTTAGTGCTGCGAAAGTTTAGAGTCCTTCAGCCAAGGGACTTTCATACTTAATCATCAAAACAAAGCTTATACTTGATATGTCAAAATAAGGGTAATCATTCATGCTTAACAAATACTTTTCAAAACAAAGCAAAGCAAGGCTTATCAAAACATGATAACGTAGCTTTATAACATAACTTTATTAAAAATACCACTCACTTAGTTCTCGGGACGTCGGGATCAAGGCAAAAGTCCAAGTCCTACAAACACATGGCAAGGTCCACTGAAAACTCATCTCAAAACAAGTCTTAAATGCATGCAAATGATCTCGGGAAAACGTGCTAGAAGTCAAAACACTGTTTTACATGTCAGGAAGACATGCTGGGTACCAACCAGGTCTTTGCCGAGGTCCCACAACTCTTAGCCGAGGTGTGGTTACCCGGGCTTCGGCGTGCGGCTGCATGCCGAGGTGTTCATGCAAGACAAACTAAAGGTGCAAGTGATCATGCAAGGTAGGCCAAGGTGAGATACGATGCTTGGCCTAAGCGTGAGGTCTAGGTAAGAATGATCTCGGCGACTACACTTCGGGAAGTGAAGTCTGGTAATCTGTGTTGAAGAACATGAAGAACATGAATGCCAAAAAAATCATAACTTGTTCATTACAAAATCTGGGATTTCATGCCATGAGTTCGAAAACATGGACCTCGGTACCCATACTTGAAGATCATACAAAAACAAACATGAAAACATAAATCTTGGCATGAGCTTTCGGATCAAAACATGACTTTTCTTGAAGAACACATAAATGCTATTTTCTCTTTCTAAAACCGGACTTCAAAACAATGCATGGCTTAAAAATCATATTCAATCATGCAATGCAATAACATAATCATAAAGAACAACATGAGAAGATCAGGAATCTAACCTTAGAACACGAATCTAACGGTTTGATCTCTAGGAATCAAGCTTGGAAGTTTACTCTCTCTCCAAGAACTCCTTCTCCCTCTTCTAGAGCTTCTCTCTCTACCTTAGAACAAAATATAACAAATGATAGGTTTCACTCTCTAACGGCTGACTTAACACTCAGCTCGGCCACGTGGCACTACCGGGTTGGTTCTCTTCAAAAAGGTGACAGATTGACAAGACTTGACTATGACAAAACGTATCTAACAAGCTTGGTGGCAAGGGCACTCCGGCAAGTGATGACATCGGCTAAGGACATAACTTCGGCAAGTCAGGGAATAATGATCTCGGCTAGGAAGGACAACACTTGGCCTAGCTGTGCCACACCTCGGCCTAGATGTGCCACACCTCGGTCTAGGTCATACCTGTCCAGGAACAAGATCACTTGGGTTCAAGGATGACATCTCGGCCTAGATAATACACATCTCGGCCTTAGTGACACACACCTCGGCCTAGATGATAATCATCTCGGCCAATATGCTAGGACGAAGATGGAGGTCAATCAAAGTGGTTCCAAGATAGTTCTAGGCTTAAGGTGACCTCGACTTGAAATAACCTAGGCTTCACATGACCTAGGCTTGACATAACCTCGGCTTGGGGACAGCAAAGAAGGAACAAAGCATACATATAATACTTAGGCGAATCATATACGTACAAAAATGGCAAGATTCATGAATGCAACGTAACAAAAACATGGTTATGCAAACACACATGAACATGACCATGGCATGAAATGTGGGTCCTTACAAGTTCATTCAACATCACTACATCTCCTTAGAAATATAATCAAAAAGGAACATAGGTGCACATACATGTTGCTAGTTTAAGAGAAATTTGCAGAGTTACCAAAATATATAAAATAGACATTACGTAGAGGGCATAGTTTCTAGTTACCATCGAAGCATTGTAGCATTAGTATCTTTAGAATTTTTTGTCATCAAGACAAAGTCGAAATTCTGTTAAAAGACATCATATAGTCATGTTAGGATATATCGTAAGAAATAATTCCAAAAACCAAAAATCATGTCAGGATATATCACATGAGCACTCTCTAGAAATCAACTATTTTCAGTTATTTTTAACTTATATATTACAAACAAAAACTCTACTAAATAATCTGACACAGAGATTCTCAAAATAAAAAATTTAAAACTATTCAAATAAACTACTTTTAAGGTCCCAATAGCGGAAGAAGTTCCATTAAAATTGAAGCATCTAATTTTTTGCAAGGACATGGTCACATGTATGCATTGCTAGGCATGAAATGTTCTCTAGGCTCTGACTATCCTGTTCTCACTTTCGAGATAAGCAGGACAAATCTTTTTTTTTACTTTTGATCTTTTTTTTTTTGGGTGGGGGTGTTTATATTGTAGGGTGTTGCTAATAGTACTTTACTTTTTTTTTTAATGAATTCGTATCCTTTTAATTTTTTTTATTATAATTTTATTTCATTATAAAATTTTAATTTTATTCCTTACTTCTCAAACTTTAATCCTAACCATACTCCAACTCCAGCCACCTCCACCTGACTTCATAAACAAATTGAATTTAAAAACTAAGTGAAAAATAACTTCCATTTGAGAATTAAATTTCAATACAACTCATGGTTGGATTAATAATTCAACTCCATCTCCATTTAGAATTATCAGTCTATGATCTAAATTTGTTTCATATATGACTCCACACAATGCTATTTCAATCTACACCACACAATTATTTTCTGGGAAAAAATCTGATAAACTAGATAAATCTAGGTAACTAAGATTTCTTTTATCTTCATATTCCCATGATTGCAGGCTATTTTTTTAATTGCCAAATCAATTTTGGCCATTGTCAAAAAGAAGAATGCTAGCCTAGTGACTGGTATGACACATGAATTACGGAGAAAAGAAAATCCACCTGGGTGCGCATGGCTAACATTATGCTATGCCTCCTATTGTAAAGTAAAACATATATTATATTTATATACTCCTAATTAATTCATGGTACCTGACTGTATTTTGCAGACTTTGATATTATCCATTTTATGTACGAGGGAGAATTTTCATCACAAATTTAATCGCTATGAAGTATGAATGTAAATTTATAATTGTTTTAAATTAAAAAAAACAAAAAGAAGATCATCGCACTCATCACTAGACGATGTAATAGAATTTCTCTACTATAAATATGTAATGAAGATAATCACAATCTATATTTTGATTCAATATACTAATTAGTTTATATGGAAAGCCTATCGTATTCAAATTAATATTTTTATAATTTAGGATTTAGGATATTGGTCAGATTATATCTTATTTATATCTAATAATCTTTTCATTTTTAGGACCTCCCAATAAGTAAGAATTTGTAAACAGTGTGCAAAGATCTAGGGAAAGGTTTCTTTGTGAGTTGGAGGTGCAGGTGTTGTTGGGTCTTACGGGGCTCACCACAGTTCCACTCGGATTATCTGACTAATTGTTTTTTGTTCAATTGTGTTTATAGATTATTTATTATTAAAAAAATAATAATCTGATAACAGTAGCCAAAATTCTGTTCTACCATTTATACTCTTCAAAAGCTCCCCAATACAATCCAAACCCAAAATGACATTGCCTATGGAGCAATTGTAAACATAATCATAACTAGTTACTCTAGTTCAACAATTCTCACAATTCAAATCAAATCAATCATACACATGTATACAAGTGATAAAAAGAGCGAACCTTGAGGTGAAGAACACCGCCGCCTAAACCCCGATCACCGCCGGTGAACTCAAGCCGAGCTTCGTTATCAAAAAAGAAAGCCCCTTTCCACTCAATCGACCCATTGGTAGGGGAGACCGATCCAACCAACAACGGCAACAAGTCAACGGCGCTGTGGAGATTGTTGAGCACAGGCCACGAAATCTGCCGAGGAAGAGCTGGAAGGACATCGTTGACACTGAAGGGTACCTTCAGAGATTCCCCAAAATTTAAACCAAACACTAAACCTAACCCCAGAAAGTAAATTAACCCCAGCAACCACATGCTACGAGCAAACACCATCGTCGTCAATATGTATGTACAGAATTGTGGTGATTGTGTATAGCCCTAGATTTGGGGTTTGAGGGAGGGAGGGAGGGCGTATTATGGGCAGAGAAGGAGGAGAGTTTGATCCATGGTTTGGGTTTGGACTGGTTCAAGTGACTGCTAGGGCTCGTTTGCCCTTTCGGCAGCTCCTCCGCCGCCGATCGAGAGAGAGAGGGGGGGTAAGAAATTAGGGATTTTTGGGTTTAAAATTGGGGGTTTTTTTTGTTTTTTTTGGGGGGGGGGTTGGTTTGAGCGGGAATGAGAAAAAAAAAAAGTGGGGGAAGGGAGCGGGAATGAAAAATAAAAAGGGCGGAAATAAAAGATAATTTTTTTTTTTGTTAGAAATGAAATTTAAATAATAAAATAATATCATTTTTTTTTTTTACGATGGGATTGTCGTTGTCAAAAAAAATTATTTTTTGTTAAAATATATATTTTTTGTAGTTAATGAATTTTTTTAAAAAATTTCTTTTTTTTTAGTTACTAAGATTGAAAATTTATTTGTTTCATTTTTATTTTAATAAAAAAATATTATTATTTTTTATTTGGTAGAAGTAGGGGTAATATTTTAATAAAAAATATTTTTCACTAAAATTAAAGTTAATTTTCTGTGGTCAATGAAAAATATTTTGCTACGGCCTATTTTGTTATTAAAAATCATGAACTAATTTTTTGTGGTAGAGGAGAGGGAGTAGTAGTAGTGGTGAAGGTGGTTGATAAGAGATGGTGGTGGTGGTGGCGACGAAGGAGATTAGTGGTGAAGTTGTGGTAGTGGTAGAGTAAATGAAGTGGCAAGGGTAATAATGGTGGTAGTGGAATGGCGTTTTGCAGTAATGGTGAAGGTGGTGAAGGAGATGGGTGGTGAGAGAAAGAGAGATGAATGAGAGACATATAGAAGAGAGAGAGAGAGAGAGAGAGAGAGAGAGAGAGAGAGACAAAGGCAGAGTGATGAGCGAGAGAGAGACAAAGTGGTCGCTAAAAGTGCATTTTCTTGTAGTGGATAGATAAATAGAGAAGACGGAAGAGAGAGAGAGAGTGAGCAACGCGAACACAGAGAGAGAGAGAAAGAGAGAGAGAGAGAGAGGGACAAAAAGATAAAGAGATAGAGAGTGGGAGACAGAAAAAGAGACAGAGATAAAAGAGATATGAACGAGAGAGAGAGAGAGAGATAAAGAGAAAGAGATGAGAAAGGGAGACAAAGATAGAAGAGAGAGACAGAGAGAGAGAGAAGAGAGATGAGCAAGAGAGACAGAGAGAGATGAGAAATGAGAGATAGAGAGAAGAGAGATGAACGAAGAAATAGGAAGAGAAAAGAGACGAGAGAAGAAATAGATGAGTGAGAGACAGAGAGAATGAGAGAGACAGAGCAGATGAGAGAAAGAAAAGAGTGATGAGAGAGAGAGAGAGAGAGAGAGAGGAAGATGAAAAAATGGGTGAAAAGATATAGACAAAGAGAGAGAGAGAGAAAAAAAAAAGAGCGAAAATAGATAAACGAGAAAGAGATGAGCGAGAGAGATAAAGAGAATAGAGACAGAGAGAGATGAGAGATGAGAGAGATGTAAGAGAGAAGAGACGAGAGAGAGAGACATAGAGATGAGATAGAAAGAGAGAATGAGAGAGAGAGAGAGAGAGAGAGAGAGAGAGAGAGAGAAATAAGAGAGACAGAGACACAGAGAGAAAGAGAGAGACAAATAGACAGAGAAGAGTGATGAGTGAGAGAGAGAGAAGAGAGACAGAGACAGAGAGATAGGAAGATGAAAAAATGGGTGAAAAAGTTCCGTGTCTAAAGCTTCATTTTCTAGTAGTGAGTCGTCTCTATCATTCATGGGTAGAATAGAGGCGCGGATTTAAGAATTGTATATTTTATATAAAAATCAAATTGAAATATTTTATACAATCACACCTATTTAGGGAGTATGATTAAATATATATATATAATTACACTTATTTAAAAAGTGTGATTAAAAAGTAGTAATGTATATATAATCACACTTTAATTAAAATGTGTGATTAAAAAATATCTATGTATATAATCACACTTATTTAAAAAGTGTGATTAAAAAGTAGTGGTGTATATATAATCACACTTTAATTAGAAGGTGTGATTAAAAAATATATAAATAATCACACTTTAATTAGAATGTGTGGTTAAAAAAAATATATATAATCACACCTATTTAAAAAGTGTGATTAAAAAGTAGTAGTGTATGTATAATCACACTTTAATTAGAAGGTGTGATTAAAAAATATATAAATAATCACACTTTAATTAGAATGTGTGATTAAAATATATATATAATCACACTTGTTTAAAAAGTGTGATTAAAAAGTAGTAGTGTATATATAATCACACTTTAATTAGAAGGTGTGATTAAAAATATATATATAATCACACTTAATTAGAATATGTGATTAAAAAATATATATATAATCACACTTGTTTAAAAAGTGTGATTAAAAAGTAGTAGTGTATATATAATCACACTTTAATTAGAAGGTGTGATTAAAAAAATATATATATAATCACACTTAATTGAAAAGTGACATAAAAAATAAATACTATCACACTCAATCAAATTAAGTGTGATTAAAATATGAATCTAATTTTTTTTATCACACTTCCAATAAAAGTGAGATCTTTTTTTTCGTCAAAGTGTGAACTTTAACTATTTTTGTAGTAGTGCTTACATCGACGACATGGTGGTCAAGAGCAAGGATAAGAATGACCATCTCAAGGACCTAGGTGAGATGTTTGAGATCCTAAAGAAACACAAGTTGCGCCTCAATGCGTCTAAATGTGCATTCGGAGTAGGATCTGGTAAATTCCTGGGCTTTCTGGTGACCAACCGGGGTATAGAAGCAGACCCCTCTCAGATCAAAGCAATTCAGGACCTGGAGAGGCCAAATTCAGTAAAAGAAGTGCAGCATCTCACCGGCATGGCGGCTGCACTCAATCGGTTCATATGCCGGTCGTCAGACAGACTACGACCATTTTTTCATGCTTTAAAGGTCAAATTTGAGTGGGACGAAGAATGCGACCGCGCTCTGGAAAACTTGAAAGAATACATGTCTTCTCCACCACTACTTGTCACCCCAATACCTGGAGAAGAACTCTTCTTGTACCTGGCAGTCTCTCAGCACGCAATTAGCGCAGTGTTGGTCCGTGTGGAAGGAATCCAACATCTGCCCATCTTTTATGTCAGCAAGACATTGCTAGGCGCCGAAACAAGGTACTTGCCACTGGAAAAACTGGCCTTGGCCTTGATGATGGCCTCAAGGAAGTTGTCACACTACTTTCACGCCCACACCATAGTCGTCCTCACAGCTTTCCCATTAAAAGCTTTGTTTGAAAGGGTGAACTTTTCTGGGCGAATCTTGAAGTGGACAGTAGAGTTGGGACAATTCGACATCAGGTTCCAACCCAGAACCGCAATAAAGGCCCAAGCTTTGGCAAATTTGGTTTCAGAATTTACCCCGGGAAGTCATCATATCTGCCCAGTCGACCTGACTGACACGACCAAACTAGGAATAGAAATTAACGCCGGAATAGCGCAACCCCTGGTACAGGATACTCAGTCAGACCCCAAGGCAAACCAGAGTAAAGAAAGCAAGGAAGAAGTGAACCATGCTACACCAAGCCAAGACTCACCAACAAATAAAGACTTGGTACAATCAGATAGCAAGGGGCAAACAGCAAGCACGGACCTTGAAGAAAACACCAGCAACATTCTGGACCCCAAGGCATCATCTGATCCCTCCACTTGCTGGAAGTTATTCGTTGGAGAGATGTGGAAGCTCTTCGTGGATGGAGCAGGACTCGGCATAGTCCTCATCTCTCCAGATGGCCTGGTAGTGAAGCAAGTAGTCAACCTTGGCTTTCCAGCATCAAACAACGAAGCAGAGTATAAAGCGCTTCTTACAGGCCTCAAATCAGCATTCTACATGAAGGCCACCGAGCTAATGGTTTACAGCGACTCACAGTTGGTGGTAAACCAAATTTCAGGCGACTACGAAGCAAAGGACGACATGATGGCTAAGTACCAAGAGTTGGTCAGAACAAAAATTAAGAAATTTGAAGTAATCAGGATAGAACAAATCGGCAGGGAGGAAAATAGCAGAGCAGATGAACTAGCAAACTTTGCTTCAATGGCAGATACATCCATCCCTCATCCGTTGCTAATTGACTACTTACCAAGACCAAGCATTGAAGACCCCGAAGCAGAAGAGGTATGTTGCACAGAGTTGGGCCCTTCATGGATGGATCCCATCATAATGTTCTTGAAAGATGGCACCTTACCGGAAGAAAACAAAGAGGCCAACAGAATATGAGCAAAGTCACAGCGATTTTGGCTCTCCCCATCTTTGGCATTATACAAAAAATCATTCTCAGAACCGTACCTAAAGTGTGTTCATCCCAGCAAAGTTGAAGCATTCTTGTTCGAAATACACGAAGGCGTGTGTGGAAGCCATTAAGGGGGAAGGTCATTAGCATACAAGGCAATCTCGCAAGGATATTGGTGGCCTTACATGCAAGCAGACTCAGAGAAATATGTGAAGAAGTGCGAGAAATGTCAAAAGTTCGCACACTAAATACATCAACTTGCCAGAGAACTTCTACCCTTAACCAGCCCATGGCCTTTCGCAATGTGGGGCTTGGACATAGTAGGACCACTTCCAATAGCACCAGGCAACAAGAAGTTCTTTCTTGCAACTACTTCACAAAGTGGGTGGAGGCAGAAGCCTTAGCATCAATCAAGGAAAAAGACGTGAAGAAGTTCGTCTGGCAGAACATCATCACTCGGTTTGGCATACCAAAAGCCCTAATATCAGACAATGGCACTCAGTTCGACGGCAGAATCTTTAGAGGCTTTTGTGAAGAGTACAAGATAGAGTTCTACAATTCTACATCGGCATATCCCCAAGCAAATGGTCAGGCAGAAGCATCAAACAAGGTCGTCTTGGATGGATTGAAAAAAAGGCTAGAGAAAGAAAAAGGCAAGTGGGCAGAAGAGCTCCCTCATGTTTTATGGGCTTACCGCACCACACCTCGACAATCAACAGGAGAAACGCCATTCTCCTTAGCCTACGGCATGGAAGCAGTAATCCCACAGGAAGTTGGCTTCCCCACAATTAGAAGCGAAAATTTTGATCCCGACTTGAATGGAGAAGCCATAGCATTGGAACTCGACCTTGCTAAAGAAAGAAGAGAAAGAGCACCGGTTCACATTGCCTCATACCAACAAGAGTTATCCAGGAAATACAACAAAACAGTGCATCCAAGGCAATTCAAGATCAGCGATTGGGTGCTACGCAAAGTGATGGGAAACACCATGGTACCAGGAGATGGCAAGTTAGGACCCAATTGGGAAGGACCTTACAAAGTGGTCAGATTAGCAGGAAAAGGGGCATACCACTTGGAAGATGAGGACGGCAAAGCCATTCCCAGGCCGTAGAACACTGCCAATCTCAAATTATTTTATTTTAAACTTTTTTCAAACATATGTAATTTTCCTTTTTCCTTTTTCAATAAAACAAGTAGATTCTTTTCAGTATAAGTTATTTTCTGTAAAAGATAGTTTTAGTGGGTTAGGAACATTGTAAACTTAGAGGTTGACTGGATTAAACCAACACCCCTCCTAAGCCCAGGATAAGGATCCAGGCTGCAGGACGTTTGGTCGGAATAACCAAACACTTTACTCTACTTTGGCTGGAAAAACCAACTTAGAGGTTGGCTGGATTAAACCAACACCCTTCCTAAGCCTAGGATAAGGATCCAGGCTGCAGGACGTTTGGTCGGAATAACCAAACACTTTACTCTAGGTTGGCTGGAAAAACCAACTTAGAGGTTGGCTGGATTAAACCAACACCCCTCCTAAGCCCAGGATAAGGATCCAGGCTGCAGGACGTTTGGTCGGAATAACCAAACACTTTACTCTAGGTTGGCTGGATTAAACCAACACTTGGTACTCTTTAGCCGAAATAAGGATATCGGCTAAAGAGTGGTTGGCTGGATTAAACCAACACTTGGTACTCTTTAGCCGAAATAAGGATATCGGCTAAAGAGTGGTTGGCTGGATTAAACCAACTCTTAGTACTCTTCAGCCGAGGTAGGTATCTCGGCTAAAGAATGGTTGGCTGGATTAAACCAACACTTGGTACTCTTTAGCCGAAATAAGGATATCGGCTAAAGAGTGGTTGGCTGGATTAAACCAACTCTTAGTACTCTTCAGCCGAGGTAGGTATCTCGGCTAAAGAATGGTTGGCTGGATTAAACCAACACTTGGTACTCCTTAGCCGAAATAAGGATATCGGTTAAATAGTGGTTGGCTGGACTAAACATACTCTTAGTACTCTTCAGCCGAGGTAGGTATCTCGGCTAAAGAGTGGTGGGCAGGTATACTTATAGTTGCAAATGTTAAGACCGATATAAAGTATCTCGGCAAGTGAATGATGTACCTCATCCAAGATTTCAGTTAGAAAGTAAAGTACAAGCATGGAGATCAACCGAAATAAGAGTTGGAACAAAAAAGAAGACTTCATTGAAAATTCAAAGCAAGTACAAAGGGTGGGGCCTCAGCCCAGTTACAATATGTTTCCAAAAGCAAAGAAAAGAAAAAAGTAAAAAGAAGACAAAAATACAATGTCAGTTAAACAGATCATCAAGGTCAGCATCAATATCAACCCAGAGCCCAGTTTCAGACGGGAGCACGGTCTCGATTGGGAGCTCGGTCTCAGTAGGCAGCTCGTTGGTCAGGTCTTCCACCATTGGCTCCGATCGAACTGACTGATCGACAGGGTCATTGACAACTGGGGTATCTTTGGGCACGGTTTCCTCTTCATCATCTGAATCCTTAAGAAATTGTTGCTGAAGGGCAGCAGTATATTCCGTCATAGAGTTCGGTATGAAGTATGCAGGAGCGTTGAAGACCTTGGTCTCTGGACCGTAACCGAGCTGCACTACAGCCGCCCTCCACCCGCATTTGAAGAAGAGATCCTTGGTAGCTTCACATTGTTTAATGTAAGTCGCCTCCCCCTTCTTGTAACCCCGGAGCTCAGCATCATCAGCACTCTTCTTCAGCTTCTCTATCTCAGCGTTCTTCTTTCCCTCAAGTTTAGCCAGTTCGCGCAGATATTTGTCTTTTATCACGGCTGCAACTTTTTATTTTTCTGCTTCAGCCGAGCTAACAAGTTCGATCAGATGACTGTTCTCAGATTTTAGCTCGACTATTTGCTTTCTGGCTTGTTCTAGCTCGGCAGTTTTTTCAGTCACTTCGGCCATGGCTTGCCTTGTAGTCTTGCGAAGTTCCAGCACATGCTTATGAGCGATGTGGCTCTTCTGCATGGCCTGCAAAAGAAGGGGAAGACTTGCAAACAAACCGAGATGAAAGTTGTGCAAATTAGAAAGATTAACAGAAAAGCTACTTACAAGCACCATGGATTTCGTGGCCGAACGGATGGCCTTTAGTTCGGTCAGGTGTTTGTGGTGCTCCATGTTTGCTGGAAGGCAAACACTCTTGGCAAGGTTAAATGCCATTAAGTGATCCTTTTCAGCGACCACTGAGTCAGTGTCCTGAATTGCTCCGTTTTGAAAAGTAATTTTGGGTGCCCACTTGGAGGAGCTAGCTCGGTCAGCGCGCTTCGGTTGCGGGCTCGATGGAGGGCTTGGTTGAAGAATGGTTCCGTCTTCATCGACAAGGGGTTGCTCGGTTGGGGTAGTCCGGGAACGCTTGCTTGGACGAGATGAGGAGGGTTGTTGAGATGGAAGAGCTACCACGGTCTCAGTGGATTGACCGGTTTGTGGTACCCCGGCTTGGTGTGTTTCGGTTAGCAAGGCCCTTACTCTGTTCCTCTTTGCCATCTCTTGTTCAGCGGTAGTTCGGACCAAGTTGATTTGAGGCAAGGATGGATCCGGTTCGGGAGAGGCTTCCAGCAAGAAGTCATTACTCGGCTTTTAAATCATTTGTATCTATCGTCGACTCAAAATTGATAGTTTGGCCCAACTTCTTTAGGGATATCGTAGTGCTTGAAATGCGCCTAAGTTGGAGTAGCTATCTGATGATTTGAGATAAATTTGAATCTGTAGAAAGAAGGCAAATAGTTAGTTCGGTTCAGGGAGTGGAAACTGAGGTAAAATAAAACATGCAATAGAGCCGAAGTAATTATACCGGGGGTTCCTTTATCCCAGTTTATTCTACGACCAGGGATCTGGGCTTGGTGATCTTCAAAATTCCCAGATACCCAGAAAAAATTATTGTCGTTCAAGTCTTTATCCAATGTGTCCTTTATTATTTTCTCTTGGCGGCGGCATATTCTTAGATAATAGACCCAGCCATCTTCTTTTGATCCTATGGAGTATTGATGGAAGAGATCGGCTAAGCCGAGGTTAATACCAGCTCGGCAGTTTAGCTCGGCTATGCCATTTATTATGCGGTATGAATTTGTGGAAAGCTGGGTGGGACATATCCTAGTTTGCCTAAGGAATTCACAAAGTAAAGGCGGTACAGGGAATCTTAGTCTGGTTTCTATAATGGACAGAAGGGTAAAAGGTACAAAACCATGGTTTCCCCATGGTGTGACATCTTGGTTGGCTAAGGTGAGGTGGACGTCGTCAGGAATGTTATACTCCCTTCGAAATTCGGCCAAACCACCAGGTGTGTCTACTAAAAACCTATATTTACCCATTTATCTCTTAAGTTATGAATAAATTAAACTTGTGTTAGCTTGGTCGGAGAAAGGTGCTGAGTAGCTCGGTTAAGCGCTCAGAGGAGTGCCTGGGCAACCTAAAGTCTGCAAAGTGAAAAACAAAAGTGTTAAGCACAGATCGTGGGACCGTGCTAAAAGAAATAAAGGCAAGATAAATGTAGTCCTAGCTCGGTTTAAGCAATGGTTCGATAGCTCGGTTTGTGCAAAGGGTTTTGTTATCCCGGTTTGCACAAGGTTTTGTTATCTCAGTTTCTATAAGGGTTTTGTCAGCCCGATTGAGCCTCTAGGGGCAGCGCTTTTAGTTCGGTTTGAACTACGAAGGCTGGTTTAGCCCCAAGTTATAGCTCGGCCGTGATTAAGACTATCAAGTACACTATTACGTAGCCTTAGTACGGTTTGTAAGCTTGGCTAAATTAAATGAAGTAAAACGTGGTTTGACTTGGTGAAACTACTAGTTCAACATGAAGTGCTAGTCCGGTTGATAGCCTGGCTAGATTGACATCCACTACAAACAACTTCCTAGTTCGGTTATATTATGATTTTGTATCAAAACTAGTGTTTCTCATATTATTTCTCGAATCCAAGTGGTTCTATTTTACTAAGTTTTTGCGGAAAACACAAAGCTAAAGCAGAAAATGGAAGCAGACATAGTGTGTTTTGAAAAACATGTAATGTATTGCAAAATAGGTGCTAAAAACTGCAAAGAGGGAGTAGAGATTGTGTTACTTACCAGATCACGGCAGAAATGCTAAGGATGGATGCAACAGCAGCGAGAGCACGATCTTGTGCAGTGTTGAAATGGAGGTTTCATAGGCTTGCAAGAGAGAGAAGGTGAATAGTAAAGTGGTTGATTCAAAGCATTAGGGTGTATTTTGTGAAAAGAGAATGGAAAAAGGCGGGAACTGTTCAAAAAACATGGAGTACGAAGACGGCGTGACAGCTGCTTTAGGCCAATCAGAGTGTGCCATGTGTCCTTGGAATGAGAAGCGATTCAGTTGCTGTGATTGAGGAGACGTTTTGACCGGACGAGCAGAACTCGGTGTGGTTTAGCTTGGCTGGAAAGGCTAAAGAGTTTTTTAGCTCGGCTGGAAAGGCTTAAGAGTTCAGCTCGGTCGTAGGACTAAAGTTGTTAGCTCGGTTGAGAGACAGGTAATCCCTATCATGCTACGTAAATGGAATTAAGGGGCAATTGAGAGGGTAATTTATGTAAAAATTGGGCCGAGCTGGGCAATAGGCTGTTATGGGCCACAATGCGAAGGGCTGAGTAAAAAGGCTTTGAAGTTAGTCCGGTCTCAGGAGGCCCTAGAATTAGTCCGGTCCTAGGAGGCCTTAAAGTTAGTTCGGTCCCAGAAAGCCTGTTGTTATCCCGGTCCAAGAGAGTGTTGCAGATAGCCCGGTCGCCACGGCCAATATGGTTAGCCCGGTCGTATCCTTTAAACCGAGGTAAGCTAAGCCTTCTTCAAGACTTTGTTTTGGGTTAGCTCGGCTTAACTCTTCTACGGATAGCTCGGTCTTGGCATGCAAAAGCGAGTGGCAGGACGTGAGCCTAGCTAACAGTTATCTCGGCCCTGCTAGCCAGTTAAGAATAGCAGTGTTATTTCGGTCGTATGTTCATCCTACCGAGGTAAAACCATCTCACTTGGTTTAAGCAGTGAGGGGGGTGTGGAAGGATAAGCATTATCTTTCAGGAGTATGAATCCTTGAAGGACTCTGTATGGAGGAGTAGGAGTCCTACTAGGATTGTGCCACAAGGAACCTATAAAAGCCCACAACATCACCTTTGGAGAGGTAACACAACTTTAATTCCCGAATACACAGAGCTTTTTGTCTATTTGTCAATTTTGCTGACTTAGGCATCAGAGAGGTATCCGGCACACACCCGCCGGCTAGCTCAAGTTTGTGTTTTCAGGGAGTAAAGCGACGTCGTACGAAGGAGCGCAATCTTGATCAACAGGATTATACGAGAAGGTTTATTTCTTTCTCGTACAAGTATGTATGAGTTTTAGTTTCTAGAAGTAGTGTGAGTTTATATGCTTGGAGGGTTGTATTTTGTTTTTGTTGTTGATGTCCTGTTCAGAACAGACAATAAAATGTTACTGTCAACTAGAGTAACATGTTACTGTTTATGTCAATTTTGACGATAATTCTTTTTTATTTTAAGAATTTTATAATCAACCTAGATCTTATTTGATAGATTTTGATGAAAAGATTTTAAAAATACTAATTTTATTAAAAACCGATATCTAGATCAAAAGTTAGATCATTTAAAATTTAAAATTTAAAATTAGTCACTAAGGATATTTTGGTAATAGTAATGTGTGCTGGACTTTTCAAATTTTTTTTTTTTGTACTTGTCCTTAATAAATTAAAGTTTTATTATAAGGAAATTTTGACCAAATTCGCATTTTTAAAAACAATTTTTAAATTTATAATTTGTATTTTTAAAAATATTTTAATCAATATTTTTTACTTTTTATATCCACTCAAGTCTCGTTTTCCATTTGGCTAAAAAAAAAAAAAGTCACTACGTTATCAAATCATTCTCTCTATTTTTCTGCAAGTCTCTATAGACACCCCATTTTTAACCGACCTTAAGACTCATACGTCACCGATTGAGCGCTTGGTGATGTTGCATATTGTGCTCATTCTGAGGTAGCGGAGTTTCAGCTGCGAGCCTCGCCTCGCCTCCGAACTTCCGGACTCTTTTGTGCTTTGCCTCGGTTTGCGAACCAGGCCCTGTTTTTGCTATTTTCTCTTCCTGAAGGGAGGGAGAGGTCATGTAGACCATCTCTCAGTGGCCGTAGACTACGTTTCGTGGTCGTAGGCCATTTTCCCCGTTTGGAGCCCGATTTCCGGTTTTCGAAGCCGTCGGCCGTGCGCCTCAGTTCGGGACCGGTTAACCACCTCCGTTTGCTCCGATTTTTGGCGTACACCTTGTTTCCTCCCTTTTAAGGGACACTGTGGCTCGAGAGACCAACTTCGTGGCCAAACGCCACCTCCGGTGCTTAATAGTCAGTTTTCGGGGCCCTAGACTGCGCGTTTTGGCCCCTGAACCTTCGTTTTGCATCCATCTTGGTCCATTTTCGGCGGAGACCTTATTTTCATTGTTAGGAAGGTTGTAGAAGGGTGGGAGGCCAGCAATTTTTCTGAAAAACCAGCTTTATTCCTTCATCGCTCTTCATCGCCCGTTTTCTTCACTAGAAAGCTGGTTTTTCCCATTCCCGGACCACTTTTTCTTACTTTCCACCACACCAATGTGTTGTACACACCTGGGAGGCCACCAATATGGGTAGGCCGACCATTAATTCCCCCTGACCCTTTTGAACCCTTCTAAAAAGTTGGCTTTTCTTTCTCCTGAACCACTTTTTCTGGTTTTTCTCCACATAGCTGTGTTGCACTCATCTGGGAGGCCACCTTTTCGGGGTGGCCGGCCATTAATTTTGCTTGACCCCTTTGACCCCTGGTCGGCCGGCCATGGGAGGTGGCCGGCCGACCACCTGGACCTTTTGCACCTGGTCGGCCAGGTTTCTCTCCTTGAGTTCATTCAGTGTGCAATTTGTTTTGCACAATTCCTTTGCCAGGGTCTGTCTTTTGGGGGAAAATTTGAATTGGTTTTTCCCCCCCTTTTTCCTTAGCTCCTCCCCTCTATATAACCAACACCCTACTTCATTTCTAAGGGTTACAAAAACCAGCTGAGGCATATACACTCCATCCTCCATATATCTCCCCCATCCAAGCTCAAATACCCCTTTGTTCTTGGCCTTTACACTACAACTCATAGCCTACTACCTCCAACATCTATTCCAGCCCCTTGAAGCTAATTTCCAGAGGTTGAGAGCTCACAATCTTGGACCAAGAGTTGCTACATTGCTGTGCTACAAGGGTGAGTCCTCTTCTCCCCTTTTCTAGTCTTTTCTTGCTTCATCTATAAGCCATACTTGCAAGAATTTTTGGGCTTCGACCTAAACTGAAAATAGTCTTATTTTGAGCTTATCTTCATTTTTGATCGAGAACATTTTTATGTTTGAGGTCTTCTACTGCCCCTTTCCCTTTATCTCTCTTTTAGGGCTATTTTGCATCATATTTTAGCCTTATTTGTGAGCATATTCGAGATTTTCCATAAACTGAAAATAGTCTTATTTTGAGTCCCTCTTCAACTTTGTTGAAGGGCTCTTTTCTGTTTGAATCCTTTTGCTGCCCTGTTTGTTCCATCTCTCTTTTAGGGCTGTTTTTGCATGATACATTAGCCTTATTTGTGAGCCTTTTTGGACCTTGACCTAAACTGAAAAAAGTCTTCTTTTGACATTATCTTCATGTTTGATTAAGGTCTATTCCCTGTTTGGGGTCATCTTCCCCTATGCATGCTTCATTCCTTCATGATTAGGGCTATGCATTAGAGCACTTGCATTGACCATGGTTTGGCCTCTTAGCCACTGAAATCCAGTGGATTTTTAGTGTCTTAGGTGTATTCTTGAAGGCCAAAATCAGAGGGGGATGACCCCCTCTCTCCTTGTCTTGTTTGGTGGCCTTTTTGGCCTTCCAAAGGACCTCATAGTTGCATGCTTCTAACCCTTGTTCCAGGGCCTTTTAAGTTGGTTTTAAGACCCCTATAGGCTATTTCCATAGTTGGTTCGGCTATGCTAAGTGTCCTTGATGCATGTGCTTAATACCCCCTTGTATGCCCTTCCAAAGGAGCCCCTCATTTTTACATGCATTGGCTCCATTTCAGTGATTATTTAGGCATATTTTGGCATATTTTATTCATTGATTTTTTCTGGTTTGATGAGTTCTCATGCGCTTCATATACATGCCATGTAAACCATGTTTGCTAGTCAAAATTGCATGCTATTTTAGTCCACCATGCTAGCATCTTTTGGTCATCCTTTGAACTAGAAATGTTCATGTTTTGGGACTTCCTTGGCTCTGTCTTTGTGCTTCATGGTCAAATAATGCATGCTTTGTATAGCTATAAGTCAATACATGTGCCTAGTTTTGAGTTTCGGGGCTCATCTCATGCATCGGGTGCCATATTTCCATGTTTCGGGACCATTTAGCATCATATTTCAGTGATGGAATTTGCATGCTTGCATGCCATGTTTCATGCCTTGCCATGCTTTGGTAGAGTGGCATTCGATGCCTTAGGTTCGGTCCTCGGTTTGCATGCATGTGTGCACGCATTTCGAGTGTCTCATTTTCATCTAATGGCTACTGATGTGAGTGTGGCTGAGGTCCACTCATGTTGGTGTAAGTCCATCATGCATTGTGTATGCCATTTTAATTCATAGCATTGTGTATGCTAGGTCGCATGTTAGAGCATTGTGTATGCCATGTTACATCGAGCATTGTGTATGCCATTTCATAGCATTGCGTATGCTAGGTTGTATATTAGTCGCATTCATGCATGTCATACATATTGCATTGTGTTTGGGATAGGAGTTACCCCAAGCACGGGAAACGAGGGACGTTTCGTGCTCCGAGTGACGGAACGTGTCTCAATTCTCGGTCACCGGCACTCTGGATTAACCATGGTGGAGTCCCGGTCTTGTTGTGTTTTCATGTGCATTCATTTCATATTGAGTCGTGCAATTCGACTCCTCGGCCATTATGCATCGAGATGCGTGATTGGTGGCAAGAGGATCGAGGCAAGCATACATGTGTGAAAATACTTTGCCATGCCCCTTCCTTGCTCTCTGTTGCAGCAAAATCAGAAACCGGCAGTCTTTTGGAGCTTCGTGCAATATTCCGTGCTTAATTGTAAACAGAGGCTAATTGGGGCATCGCAATGGATTTCCGCCCAAGGCAACTCAAGTACGCATCATTCATCATTCGAAACAGAGCTGAGGCTGTCCATAGATTTGCATGCTAGTTTACTGCTTTCCTAGTTACACTTGTTAATAAATTAGGGTTTTTGTATTTATTCAGACTGTATTATTTATTCGGACCCTCCGAGCGAGGGCAATGTTGTAATAAGTGTGCGTGCGTATGATGTATGTCTTCCAACCCCACGCCTTTCTCCCTTTTATTTACCAGCTTATGATGGTTAGATTAGGGCATGTTTCAATTAGCATACAGTATGATAGCATGTTTGCATTCATTCATCTGTTTTGCATGCACCGGGCTCGTATTTAGAATAACGCCCATGGGGACCTCGCCACACTCGGACTCGATTTTTGTTCTTTGCGGTTCTCAATCTCGAACCAAAGAGTCCAAATCCAAAATCGTTTTGAAGGAAAAGCAGATTTTTGAAAGAAGTGCCAAACATGGACTGCTTTGCGGATAACGTCGCCACCTAAATATTTTAAAATGGGAAATTTAGGAAACCACGACTCGGTGCCAAAAGGCCACGTGTTCGTCATCACCAAAGTTGGCTCGGGAACTTGGGTACGATTAGGGAAGGTCACATCGTGAGCACCCCCTCTCGCCCGGTCAAAGGCCGGCCTCTACTAATCATGATATCTGATTTTGAAAAACATTGTATGCTCTTATTACGATTATTAGCCTAGGATTACTATGTGATGCTCATGACAAACAAGTATAGACCGGCCGTCGAATGGAACAAAACATTTCATGTTTGTTTGTGAAAGGTGGTTTGCTACCCAGTGGGCTTAAAATACGATTTTGCCACAATCTAGTGGGCTTAACAAACAATCGATGAATTGCTCCAATTCAAATAACCCAACCTCCACCCACAGCATTCAAAGGCGGTTATATTACATAAGCATTTAGCCTCATGGCAAGCATGCTATCATGGCAACACTCACACGCATGCAAGGATGCTAAAGCATAACCACTTACCGAGTACTCCAAGCCAAAAGCAGAAAGCTTATTAGAAATCATGCATGATCCTAAAATATCTGAGGATGCCTAATGCAACACATGCAAAATGCAACTATAAGCAGGCTCGGCTATTCTAAATATGGCATATGAAATGCTACAACTAACACGTATTCAATTTGGAATTGAAAATACAATGCGCTTTGTATGATCGCCGAGCCGATGCATGCAATCTGAGATGAATGATGCAAACATCTTTGTCATCTTTGCATGCTAATTGAAATATGCCCTATATCTAACCATTCAAAGCGGGTAAATAAAAGGGAGAAAGAAATGGGGTTGGAAGACATACATCACACTCACACACCCTTATTACATTTATGCCCTCGCTACAGAGGGTCCGAATAAATATCTGATCCGAATAAAAGAATATCTGATCACGGAAATAAATATACAAATTCTAATTAATTAACAAGTTAATTACAAATGAATTAAAAAGCTGGCGTGCAAGCCGAGGCCGCCTAAACCGATAGATGATGTATCTTTGGATGCTTGGCGCGAAATCCTTTGGAATGCTGATTAGCCTCTGTTTGCAATATTCCTCGAATTGCGTATTTGGACTCGAAAAGTTGCTAAACTCAATTTTGCCGCTTTGAGAGCGAGGAAAGAACATGTATTTCACAAATATATGCATGTCTCGATCCTCGCGCCACCAATCACGCATATCGATGCATGATGGTAGAGGCGATTTCCACAACTCAATATTGGGGTGAATACACATGAATGCTACGAAAATGGGATGCCTCGTCTGGCGTGCCGCAGACGCATAAGCGGCGATCTTTGAAGATGAAAATCAGATAAAACCGAAGTGCCTCGAAGTGCGTGCCCACAGGCGCGCAAACCGAGACGAAACCAAAATGGAGATCAGATAAAACTGGAGTGCCTCGAAATGCGTGCACACGGGCACGCAAACCGAGGTGATGATGTACGATGCAAAAATCGAATAAAACCGAAGTGCCTTGAAATGCGTGCACACGGACACGCAAACCGAGGCGATGATGTAATGAGAAAAACGGATAAAACCAACGTGCCTCGAAACGCGTGCCTGGCGATGAAATGATGAGAATGAAAATCGGATAAAACCGAAGTGCCTCGAAGTGCGTGCCTGGTAGCGCATAAAACAATGATGAAAGATGAACGGATAAAACCGAAGTGCCTCGAAGTGCGTGCCTGGTAGCGCCAAACCGAGGCGATGATGAAAGAATGAAAATCGGATAAGACCGAAGTGCCTCGAAGCGCGTGCCTGGTAGCGCCGTCAGCGATGATGAGAAAAATCGGATAAGCGAAGTGCCTCAAACGCAGCGTGCCGCGCGCCGTCGGCGATGATGAAAGAATGAAAATCGGATAAAAGCGAAGTGCCTCGAAGTCGTGCCGGTAGCGCAAATCGGCGATGATGAAAGAGAAAATCGGATAAGACCGAAGTGCCTCGAACGCTGCGTACGCCGCACAAATCGAGGCGATGATGAAAGAATGAAAATCGGATAAAGAAGTGCCTCGAAGTGCGTGCCTGGTAGCGCCGTCGGCGATGATGAAAGGAGAAAATCGAGATAAGGCCAAAGTGCCTCGAAAGCGTGCGGCCGTGGTATCGTCAGGCGATGATGAAATGCAATGAAATGGCATACGGAATCGGGATGGACTTACACCAACATGGGAGAGCCTCGGCTCACTCACATAGAGGCCGTCGGGTAAAAATAAAATTGCCTCGAAGCGCGCCCATGACACGCAAATCGAGGCAATGGCATACAAGCATGAAAATGCTGGGCTTACGCCAACATGAGAGGGCCTCAACCACACTCACATAGGCTGGAATGATAAAAAAGAGGTGCCTCGAAATGCGTGCCCATTGGCACGCAAACCGAGGCAATGCAAAAACGATACGAATGGCCTGGGAAATGATATGCAAGCATGGTAATGGAATTTCAGCACCTAAATAAAGGGGAAAACAGCCCCGAAACAAATCGAAACGACACCCGAAGCATGCATTCATCCCGAAAGTACGAAATTAAGCCCCGAAATGGCCTATAGCCATGCTATACATGCAAAATATGATCATGGCAGCAAGAACAGTAGCAAGGCAGTCCCAAATATGGCATTTTTTCAGTAATTAACAAGGCCAAATTATGATCACAAGTATGGCAACAATAGTTTGCAAAAATACGGTAAAAGAGAGGATTTTCAAAGCAAGTAGTATATAGAAAATTCAAATAGAAAAAATTTCTCCTACAACATGAAAGAGGGCCCAAAAATAAGCATATATGCAGAAGATGGCAGCCCCTAAATCATAAGACAAATATGCTAGAAATAGAAGGCAAAAATGAAGCCACAAGAGGGTATAACCTAAGACATGCAATCTATACACCAAATGACAAAACCTTCTTCATGAAACATGTAAAGGAGGTCAAAATAAGACTAAAACCATTAGGGGTCGAAGTCCTAAAACCAAACACAAATAGGTCAAAAATTGCATACAAAAAGTGGCACACTTGATGAAATTTGAAGGAGGTGGTAGATACAAAGGCCAAATGAAGTTGAGCCTATCTACAATGTTGTAGAGAGGCTCATTTTAAGCACAAAATCAGTAGGGGTCGGACCCCCAAAAACCAACACAAATAGGTCAATTTTAGCATGCAAAAATGTTACCAACTTGAAGAATATTGAAGGAACTAGTGTATACAAACACCAAATGAGGTTGAGCCCTTCTACAAAGTTGTAGAGGGGCCCATTTTAACTAAAAGAAGTTGGGGTCGGAGCCCCAATCCTCAACCAATTAAAGTATAGAAAAGGATCAAGAAAATGCCCTAAAAGTTGGTTTTGAGGACTTACCCTTGAAGACTTGTCTTTCTTTGATTCTTGGCTCTGATTTGTAGCTTCTCAACCTCTGAAATTCACCTCCTTGCTGCTGAAGTGATGGTAGGGATGGTGAGGCTAGGTGTTGATGAAGGAATGGCCTTGACACTTGAAGCTTTTTGGAGTTTAAAGCTATGAAAATGAGGGAATTTGGTTAAGTGTTCTTGAGACCAAAATTTCTAACCTTGAAGAAGGAGGAGGGCCTTCAAATAGGCAAGAAGATGGGGTGTAAAGGGAGGAAAGCATCCAATCTTTCCCTCTGAAATGTCCCTGATGAGGAGACACTTTGGCAGTGGGCAGTGGAGCAATTTGAAGCGAAGTCTGGCGGCCGGTGTAGTTTTGCTCAAGGTGGCCGGCCGACCACCACCATGGCCGGCCACCACCTCCTATGGCCGGCCGACCACCTCAAAAATCAACTTCAAAATTTCTGGCCGACCACCATACAAGAGTGTCCTCCCATGTGTGTAGAATAAGGCCCCAGGGTCTGAATTTGGCAACACTGAACCAGGAGTCACAACATAGAGCTTGAAGGAGAGGCCCAAAAATGAAAGGCACAATTTGTGGCCGACCACCATACCCAAGTGTCCTCCTAGATGTGTGCAACAAGGTTCCAAGAGGAAATTGGCAACACTGAAGCAGGAGTCACAACATAGAGCTTGAAGGAGAGGCCCAAAAATGAAACTCACGGTTCTACGGCCGACCCGATGGTTGGTAGGGTCCTCCAGTCCCTCATCACAGATATGTAACTTTGGTTGGAAGAAAATACCCCAAGGTGTTCAACATTGGCGGGAAGTGAGCAAAAGCGGGCTCGGGAGGCAACGGTTATCTGGGATAATTGCTGGCCTCCCACCCCCAGTGATCTTCCGATGTTGAAAGCAGAGGTACACGCCAAGTTTGAACAAAAACTAATGAGAAATGAACGTTCGGGCCAAAAGCAGCAAATCGGGATCCAAATGAAATGGGGGTCTGGAAGTGGTGTTCGGCAGCGAAGTGGGTATCCGCGACCCCAGTGTCCTCTGGAATGACAAAACAGAGGTACCTGCCAAAAACCGGAGAAGATGGATGCGAAATGAATGCTCGGGACCAAAACCGCTCGGTTTGGGGTCCCGAAAACCGGCTATGAGCACCGAAAGTGGCATACGGCCACGAAGTGGGCATCGGGGGCCCCAGGGTTCCTCGAAATATTAAAACAGAGGTCTCCGCCAAAAACCGGAGAAGGCTGATGCAAAATGAATGCTCGGGACCAAAACCGCGCAGTTTGGGGTCCCGAAAACCGGTTACAGGCACCGGAAGTGGCATACGGCCACGAAGTGGGCATCGGGGGCCCCAGGGTTCCTCGAAATATTAAAACAGAGGTCTCCGCCAAAAACCGGAGAAGGCTGATGCAAAATGAAAGCTCGGGACCAAAACCGCGCAGCCGGTCCCGAATGGGTCGCCGGGCACCTATGGTGTTCGCTAAGTGGGCATCGAGGCCCAGTGTTCCTCGGAACACTAAAAGCAGTCTCATAAAAATCGGAGAAGTCGGAGATGGTTGGGCGGTCCCGAGCCGAGCCTGCCACTTGCCCAAACGGCTCGAAAGCAAACCGCCCCAGGCAAAATGGCCTCTGACCACGAAAAGTACGGCCACCCAGGAGATAGTCTACAAGACCACTCCCTTCCCTCGGGAAAGAAAAGCAGAGAAAACCAAGCACGGTTATGGCAAGAGACAAGGTAGAAAAGGGTTGAGTCGGGAGGCGGGCGCCTGGCGCGACTCTGAAACTCTTGAGCAAGCACATGATGCAACATCACCGAGCACTCAACCGGTGACGTCTGAGTCTTAAGGTCGGTCAAAAATGGGGTGTCTACAGGCGCATCATACTCACTGCATTGTATTTCAATTCCAAGTTGAATACATGTTAGCTGTAGCATTCCATATGCCATGTTTAGAATAGCCGAGCCTATCTTAGTTGCATTCCTGCATATGTTGCATTAGGCATTTTTTTATAGTTGGGATCATGCATGGATTTCTAACATAGCTTCTGTTTTGGCTTGGAGTACTCGGTAAGTTTTTACGCTTTAGCATCCTTGCATGTGTGTGAGTGACTGCCATGATAGCATGCTTACCATGAGGCTATTTACTTATGTGATATAACTGCCTGAATGCCTGTGGGTGAAGGTTGGGTTATTTGGATTGGAACAATGCATTGACTCTGAGTTTTAAGCCCACTAGATAGTGGCAAAACCACCTTTTCTAATCCCACCTGAGGGTGGCAAAATCTGCATTTTAAGCCTACTTGCGAGTAGCAAACCATCTTTCAGAAACAAACATGAAATGTTTTGTTCCAATTCAGGCGACCTGGTCTATACTTGTATGCTGTGCGCATCACATAGTAAACCTAGGCTAATAACTGGAATAAGAACGCATAATGTTTTCAAAACTAGATATCATGGTTAGTAGAGGCCGATCTTTGATTGGGCGAGCGGGGGTGCTCACGAAGTGACCTTCCCCAATCGTACCCAAGTTCCCGAGCCGAGGCAACTTTGGTGATGACGGACACGTGGCCTTAGGCACGAGTCAGGGTTTCCTAAATTTCCCAAAATAAAATATTTAGGTGGCGACTTTGTATCTGGCAAAACAATCCATGTTTGGCACTTCTTTAAAAAAAAAATCTGTTTTCAAAATCGATTTGCCAGATTTGGACTCTTTAATGTTTCATCGGTCTTGCATTGCACTCTGCGAGATTAGATACAGGACCGTGACATTGAGTCCTGAACTGTAGTGAGCCCAAATGAACAGAATGGGACTCATCCTCCCGGGGCGTTCGGGGACGTCTATAGTTTTTGGCGACTCTGCTGGGGAATTAGAGAGCTTCACTCGAACTCATGATATCTTGTTTTGATTACACTTATGTGTTTTTTTGCATTGCATGTGCATTGGTGCGCCTAGGACACCATGTTTGCCATCTGCTATTCCTGAGCGGTTTGCCAGAGGCTGCGTGCCATAAGGCTTACCGGTTACGGGCTCTGCCAGTATGGAAACACAAACCCCGATTTTACCGGGGCACCCTTTTGACCATTCGACCTAGTGCATATTCGGAATCCGTAGTGACCATTCCAAACTAGGATAGGTTGCTTACCCGATATAGGGTGTTTGAAACCGCTGCGTGCGTAGTGAAACCCTAGCTCCTGACAAAATAGGACAGGGAAACCCTACCCCAACATAGGGGTGTTTTGGCTCTCACTTGTTTGTTACATGCTTTTAGAGTGCGTCTCTATACGAATGCATGTATCAGTTTACAAGTTTGGGCATCAGGCCTGCGGGCATCAGCATCAGTGTTTTGGGAATTAGTTTCACCTGAGGGTATCAATTTACAGGCAGAATTTTGGGCAGAATTCAGTAGAGAGCACACTCATTCAGCTTTGCTCATTTTGGTTATGGTGAAATTAGGCTAAGATGCTGTCTATTTTCTCTTTTGCAAGGGTAGTTGTGGAACTATAGCTTCAGAGGGCTCCAATATCCCCCGAGGTTCATTGGACTTGTGCTGATAGACTTTGTTAGGTCAGAGATTCAGTTCAAGGGCAAATCAGTGTTCCTTCGCCAAAGGCAGGGTAAAAGGCGGTCGAGCCTGAGATCACCGATTCGTGATTACGGATCAGTGGCCCTTATCCACCCCACAAGTGAACAGTCAGGCTGAGGTCTCAGTTTCTACTGCAGGGATAGATATACCAGTCAGTCAGATGGATCAGCAGAACAAATCAGAGATGGAGGCAATGATGCGTCAGATGCAGGAAAGTATGAAACTCATGCAGCAAGATACTGTCTGCCAAGCGGAATTTGCCAAACAGCAAGTTGCGGTCATGACCAAATAGAGCTAATTACTCTGGCCATGACAAGTCGAGTATCAGCCTCACATCAAGCTCCTCCCCCACCAAGAGATCCAATACCCGGGGAGACACGAAATGTTTAGAATATCCAGGAGGATACAGACATCCCGACAGGGCCGGCTCCGCCCCCGATTCTACCTCAACTATCCAAGGCACCCACTCCTATCAATCAACCGGACTCTCCCTTTGAGTTCGAGGTGGACCCTACAACGTTGAAGTTGAGCAAGCTTGAGAAGCTGTTCAAGAAATCTCAGGGTGTGAAGTCCATCCCGGACATTGAGGACGGGTATACCGACGCGGCTGTGACATTGCCAGATCGGTTCAAGATGCCACAAATCGACCGTTTTGATGGGTTCGGGGATCCCATGGTGCATCTCTGTTTGTTTTCGGACATACTAAGGTCGGTGGGCCTCACCAGACTACAAAAGCTTTCATTGTTTGGCCGGACCCTGTCGGCTGTGGCGGCCATCTGGTACGCAAAACTGGAAGACGATGTTAAGAGGAATTGGGATGAGATGGCCAAGGCTTTTGTCGCTCAGTACTCCTATAATACGCAGATCGAGATCACAACCCGTGATCTCGAGACGACTAGGTAGGAGCCTAAGGAGAGTTTTTCTGACTTCGTAACCCGGTGGAGGGCCAAGGCCTCAATGATGACCAAAAGGCCGATGGATAAAGATCAGATTCGGATGATTGTGCACAATCTCCAGCCCAAGCTTATGCAGAAAATGATTGTTCTCCCCTTCCCCATCTTTTCAGATTTACATGAGATGGGGCTACAAATTTAGGATGCTATGAAACAGGGTCTGATTGACCAAGACAAGGAGCAGCCCAGGAGGGCGTTTTTCCGCAGTTCGAATGCGACCACCAGCGGTGATGTAGTTGCAAGATCTTCTGAAGTAGGCATGGTCACCACCACCGCACCAAAAACAACCACCCCATTCACCGGTGCATTCGGGAGTAGCTTGCGAGCAGCCAAATATCCACCCCAAGCCAAGAAGGTTTTCACCCCACTTTATATGCCTTTGTCAAAGGCTCTAGGGGTTTTGATCAAGAAAGGGCATCTGAAGCCCCTGGAGTCGCAGCCATTACCACAGAACCTCCCTCTCTCACACAACCCAGTCGACTACTGTGCCTTCCATCAGCGAGCTGGTCATGACACTGACATGTGCTTTCGTCTCCGCCATGAAATACAAGATCTGATCGACAATGGGGTCATCGTCTCACCAAGTCCTGCAAAGTCTATCGGCACTTGATCAGTGAACTTGGGGGGAATAATGTGACTATGTGATCAGGGGATGAACCACCTGTGGATGGCACTCGATTTACTCCAGATATGGCGTATGGCATGCACCGTTTTGAGCATTTGGCGAATGCTACATTCTGACTTGGGTATTGAGTCAGGCTTGTTGTTTTGTTTTGAGACTGTCCTTTTGTTTTGAGTCAGTCTTTTCATATTGTGTCAGTAAGGTCTGTCTTGTTGTATCGAGTCAGTCCTGTTGTATAGGAAGTCGGGTGATTCCGGGGGTGTTCCCTCGGGCATCACTGTTTTGTTTTGGGATCGTCTTTTGCTTTTCTTTTGAGTCTGTTTCTACCGTGGAGCCAGTTGCGCCAATAGATTTGAATGAAACAGCAGTACATTTTTGCACTCTTGTGTTTGCTTCTACCGTGTGCCAGTTGTGCCAGAAAATTTGAATCAAACGGCAGTACTTTTCACCTACTTTTCTGTGCCTTGAATTCATTGCATTGACCTAAGTTTTTCAAAACTTTTTGAACACTGCGGTGAAAACAAAGAGGAAGGAATTCCTCGGGATTTGAAAAAATTTGATCAATTGAGAGAAAGAGAGGCACACTAAGCCCTTAATGAATGAAGTCATGCTTGTTAATGTGAGTACTGAGAAGGATCCTGGCTTGATCTAGATTGGTTCTACATTGTCTTCAGCGCGAGCGATTAGTTGCTTTCTTAAAAGGTTTCAAAAATGTTTTGCGCCATCCTGCGAAGACCTGTATGGAATCGCTCTTGAGATTGTGCAGCCTAGGATCGCTCTCAGCCTCGAGACTTGACCCCTTTGCTTTTGAACCTTGAACTCGAATTCGGAACGTTCAACGGTCAACTACAATGTGAGGCCTGTGTGGCCAGATTTGAAGCAGCCCATGAACTAGGGGCAAGAAAGTCAGATCAAGAAGATCAGATGTCATCAACAGAAGTTTGCGAAGTTAGATCAGAAGCAGCCCTCGAACTAGGGGCAAAAAATGTCAGATGTGCTCGAAGAGTCAAAGATAAAGACTGCCAAGAATGCCAAATTCCAGAAGGGAAGAAAGAAGAAGGTATCACTGAAGGACAACTGAGTTCCTATCCACAACACTAGGGGCAAGTTCAGCCCCCATTGGATGGACTCCTACATCATCAGTGAACATCAACCATTCTCCTTGATTCAGATGACTTCAGGATCTCAAAACCATTTGACGTGGACAAAGCTATACTTTTACCCTTGAGAGACTCGCTGGGCCGAAAACCCGGAAGGGCGGCCCAGGCAAAAGTTAGTGCAAGAAAAAAAAGAAAAAGAACAAAAAAAGAAAAAAGAAATAAAAATGCAAAGAAAAGAACAAAAAAAAGAAAATCAAGAAAAAATGAAAAGAATTGAAAAGAAAAGAAGAACACAGCTCGTAAGGTTAAAAACCCGGAAGGGTGGCCTTGGCAAAAGTTAGAGTGCAAAAGGAGAGGTTAATACCCGAGTGTACCTTACCCTGAACTACGTAAGGCTTGATTCCCATGTTTGGGATATGTAGGCAACTTCATTCTGAAGTCTAGCTGTAAAACACTTCAAATTCGATTGTGTCCATGTGATGGTTTTGGTCATCTTTTTCTTCTCTGTATCCGAGAGTTCGGTTGTGATCGTCACTCTGAAGAATGATTACAATGCGCTGCGGTGCCATTCAAACAAGGGGCAACTTTCCGTTGCCACGCAGCTCCCCTCAAGCAAGGGGCAATTTTCCTTCGGATCTGAGGTTGTGCATCTCAAGAGTGGGTTCTATGCTCGGTCGAGCAGTGGCCATTTGCAAAAATAGTTTTTGAGAATTTTTAATGAGGTTGACTAATTCTCTCAAAAATTATTCCACTTTTCCAAAACTGGACCATTTCTTGGACCCAAAAAAGGAAATTTTTCAGTGCTCATAATCTAACTCGCACGATTTCAAATCAGAAAATCGAACAAGCGCATTAATCTAACTTTCATTTTGGTTAAAATTGTTTTAAGCAGAAGCCAAAAACAAAAAAAAATGGTCAAAATAATGAACTAGGGGCACAGTTGAGTCAGGCTTCCCGTCTTTCCCCCGTTATCAATGCACTTGCCAGAAGGGCACTCTACCTGTCAGAACAGGGCACAACGGAAGCTAACAGAAAAGGGCTGAAAGCTCTCATATCCTCCAAGCAACGAGGTATCAAGCCAAGTGCGACGCACGAACTGGAAATGGGGCAGGATATTCCATTCCATCATCTGGACAGATCTAATCACGTCCAAACTCCCCAATAGAGCATCGCCAACCAATGTCAATTGCAGATCTGCTGCACATCCAGCCGTATCACAACCCCTCTGTGGGGAAAGTTCACTGTTGTGAGCACAAGAATAAGAATCTAGCGGAATGCTAGGGGCAAGAGCCCACAACTTTCTGTTTATCCATCAACCACCCAGGGGAGGGATTTAAAATGAGAGATTGAAGAATAGAGAGGTGTGCGCTGAGAGAAAAAGTGAGGAAAGGGCTTTTTCAGAAAAACAGAGCCTGAGGGCCGAGTGATGTGAGAGACACAAATAAGAAAGGGTGGGAATCAATACCCGGTGAAACTGGCTCCTCGCGATCTGAGAGGTCTGTCGTCTTTATAATACGTCTGTGTGTCGTGTCTTTTGTTTTGTTTGTCTCGATTCCTACTTTGAGTCGTCCCGAGCATGTCTCATTGTGTTTAGGTCGTTTACCTTTTGTTTTTCTGTGTTGAGTCATTTTGGCTGTGGTCAGTTGTAGGCTCAATACCAGGTTGAGAATCCTTTTCTCATTTCAATTTCAAAAGAAAATTCATCTTGTGCTCAGAGTGCTGTGCCATTCTCCATATTTGCGCAAAACATGATTTGTTCTTTCGTAAAACCGCAGGGTTTAACCCGGGTCACGTGAGAACAATAGAACAGGACCTATTTGAAGCTATATGGGTTCCAGGCTGCGAAGCAAAAGAAAAGAGGAAAATTGGAGCATTTGAGTTTGTTTCAGTTTCCGTGATTATACTCTCCATGATTATACTCCGGATGTACCTCTTTAGGCCTTGTCAGCGCTCCGAAGTATGAGTGTGCCTCTACTCCCAAACTCAAGCTCGTTTCAATGACAGAATGGAAATCGAAGTGCTCCGTCAGAAAACCAACCCCTGCCAGATGCATCTTGGCTGTATTTGCAATGAGTTCCTAGGAGACCAACTGCGACGGTGGAAACTAGAGTTCGGACGACTATTGCCTAGAACGCAAAGGTTCGGGATTTTCGAGACTAAAGTCTGGTTTAAATACCCAGGGGTCTATCCTCGGCTTGAAATCTGTATGGCAACCCCATAGATTGAGATAGCATGTGAATGCGCCTCGATCCTGGATACTGAATCAACCTAGTCTGTCACCCCGTTGCAGAATAGGGAAAGTTGTGAACATGGCCAGGAAGGAAAGGTAGTAACTGCGGTTTGGAAGTACAATCAAGAAAGTGCAAGAAGAACCCACTCTTTATAGCTCAAAATGTTTCTGCGGAATTTTCAACTCATGTCTTCGACGTGTAACTCATCGTCAGTCGGTATGCACGAGGTGTATCCTTTTTGGAATGTATTGTGACCCCTCCGAGAGGTAAATCGGAGGTTGCGTTTGGAATTTGGTCTCCTTAAGGCTTGTATTCCCTTATTCAGTATTTTTGTTTCAAACGAGCGTTGTCACACACGTTCCACTGGCATTGTTATGCTCATTCGTTACATTGTTATGCACATCTATCTAGCATTGTTATGCTCACTACTTGCATTGTTATGCACATCTATCTAGCATTGTTATGCTCATTACTTGCATTCTTATGCACATCTATCTAGCATTGTTATGCTCATTCGTTACATTGTTATGCACATCTATCTAGCATTGTTACGCTCATTCGTTGCATGGTTATGCACATCTGTCTAGCATTGTCATGCTCATTACTTGCATTGTTATATACATTCCACCTGCATTGTTATGCACCTTTTCACTTGCAATTGTCGTCTTTTCTCCTCTCGCATGCGGTGCGTTAGGACATCTTCGGTTTCGAACATTCGGACCAGTTCTGCTGTTCATTTATACCTTTCCTCTTTTGCGTGTGATATGCTGAGAGGTTTTCTCTTGCGTGTGATACGCTGAGAAATATACCTTTCCTCTCTTGCGTGTGATATGCTGAGAGGTTTTCTCTTGCGTGTGATACGCTGAGAAATTTACCTTTCCTCTCTTGCGTGTGATATGCTAAGAGGTTCACCTTTTTTTCTCTTGCGTGTGATACGCTGAGAAATTTACCTTTCCTCTCTTGCGTGTGATATGCTGAGAGGTTTTCTCTTGCGTGTGATACGCTGAGAAATTTACCTTTCCTCTCTTGCGTGTGATATGCTGAGAGGTTCACCTTTCTTCTCTTGCGTGTGATATGCTGAGAGGTTCACCCTTCTTCTCTTGCGTGTGATACGCTGAGAAATTTACCTTTCCTCTCTTGCGTGTGATATGCTGAGAGGTTTACCTTTCTTCTCTTGCGTGTGATACGTTGAGAAATTTACATTTTCTCTCTTGCTTGTGATATGCTGAGAGGTTTTCTCTTGCGTGTGATACGCTGAGAAATTTACCTTTCCTCTCTTGCGTGTGATATGCTGAGAGGTTCACCTTTCTTCTCTTGCGTGTGATACGCTGAGAAATTTACTTTTTCTCTCTTGCGTGTGATACGCTGAGAGGTTTACCTTCTTCCTCTCCTGTGTGTGATACGCGGAGAAATGTTGTGTGAGAGACTCCGTTTATTCCCGGTAGTCGCTTTTAGCCTTCTCCGCGTGAGACGCAGTGAGAATTGCATAATTTTCTTACATCCTTTCTGCATGAAATGTAGTTAAATTTGTATTCACTTGCTTAAAACTATTGCATGATATGCTTCATTACAGCTTTCTTTGCATGATCATAAGTTATGTTCGGCTTCTTGCATTATCATTTTGCATTTTGCCCCCTGCCTGCGGGCATGCTTGCGGGCACATCTCTTTTTATCTCGTCTGTTTGTCTAAGTCTTCGGCCTTGTCAAAAATAGGTCGTCTCTGGGCTTTGACATTCACTCCCGTCAATTACGACTTCCGAGTTCTGTCAAAGAGGGGCAACTGTAGACACCCCATTTTTGACCGACCTTAAGACTCAGACGTCACTGATTGAGCGATTGGTGATGTTGCATATTGTGCTCATTCTGAGGTAGCGGAGTTTCAGCTGCGAGCCTCGCCTCCGAACTTCAGGACTCTTTTGTGCTTTGCCTCGGTTTGCGAACCAAGCCCTTTTTTTGCTGTTTTCTCTTCCCGAAGGGAGGGAGAGGTCACGTAGACCATCTCTCAGTGGCCGTAGGCTACGTTTCGTGGTCGTAGGCCATTTTTCCCGTTTGGAGCCCGATTTTCGGAGCCGTCGGCCGTGCGCCTCGGTTCGGGACCGCTTAACCACCACCGTTTGCTCCGGTTTTTGGCATACACCTTGTTTCCTCCCTTTTGAGGGACACTGTGGCTCGAGAGACCAACTTTGTGGTCAAACGCCACCTCCGGTGCTTAATAGTCAGTTTTCGGGGCCCCAGACTGCGCGTTTTCACCCCCGAACCTTCGTTTTGCATCCGTCTTGGTCCATTTTTGGCGGAGACCTTATTTTCATTGTTAGGAAGGTTGTAGAAGGGTGGGAGGCCAGCAATTTTTCTGAAAAACCAGCTTTATTCCTTCATCGCTCTTCATCGCCCGTTTTCTTCACTAGAAAGCTAGTTTTTCCCATTCCAAGACAACTTTTTCTGACTTTCCACCACACCATTGTGTTGTACACACTTGGGAGGCCACCAATATGGGTAGGCCGGCCATTAATTCCCCCTGACCCTTTTGAACCCTTCTAAAAAGTTGGCTTTTCTCTCTCCTGAACCACTTTTTCTGGTTTTTCTCCACATAGTTGTGTTGCACTCATCTAGGAGGCCACCTTTTTGGGGTGGCCGGCCATTAATTTTGCTTGACCCCTTTGACCCCTGGTTGGCCGGCCACCTGGACCTTTTGTACCTGGTCGGCCAGGTTTCTCTCCCTGAGTTCATTCCAGTTGTGCCAGCTGTTTTGCACCAGATTCACTGCCCGAGGGTCTGTCTTTTGGGGAAAAATTTGAATTGGTTTTTCCCCCCCTTTTTCCTTAGCTCCTCCCCTCTATATAACCAGCACCCTACTTCATTTCTAAGGGTTACAAAAACCAGCTGAGGCATATACACTCCATCCTCCATATATCTCCCCCATCCAAGCTCAAATACCCCTTTGTTCTTGGCCTTTACACTACAACTCATAGCCTACTACCTCCAACATCCATTCTAGCCCCTTGAAGCTGATTTCCAGAGGTTGAGAGCTCACAATCTTGGACCAAGAGTTGCTACATTGCTGTGCTACAAGGGTGAGTCATCTTCTCCCCTTTTCTAGTCTTTTCTTGCTTCATCTATAAGCCATACTTGCAAGCATTTTTGGGCTTCAACCTGAACTGAAAATAGTCTTATTTTGAGCTTATCTTCATGTTTGATCCAGCACTTTTTTATGTTTGAGGTCTTCTACTGCCCCTTTCCCTTTATCTCTCTTTTAGGGCTATTTTTGCATCATATTTTAGCCTTACTTGTGAGCATCTTCGAGATTTTCCATAAACTGAAAATAGTCTTATTTTGAGCCCCTCTTCAACTTTGTTGAAGGGCTATTTTCTTTTTGAGGCCTTTTTCTGCCCTGTTTGTTCCATCTCTCTTTTTGGGCTGTTTTTACATGATACATTAGCCTTATTTTTGAGCCTTTTTGGACCTCGACCTAAACTGAAAAAAGTTTTTTTTTTGACATCATCTTCATGTTTGATTAAGGTCTATTCCCTGTTTGGGGTCATCTTCCCCTATGCATGCTTTATTCCTTCATGATTAGGGCTATGCATTAGAGCACTTGCATTGACCATGGTTTGGCCTTTTAGCCACTGAAATCCAGTGGATTTTTAGTGTCTTAGGTGTATTCTTGAAGGCCAAAATCAGAGGGGGATGACCCCCTCTCTCCTTGTCTTGTTTGGTGGCCTTTTTGGCCTTCCAAAGGACCTCATAGTTGCATGCTTCTAAGCCTTGTTCCAGGGCCTTTTAAGTGGCTTTTAAGACCCCTATAGGCTATTTCCAAAGTTGGTTCGGCTATGCTAAGTGTCCTTGATGCATGTGCTTAATACCCCTTTGTATGCCCTTCCAAAGGAGCCCCTCATTTTTACATGCATTGGCTGCATTTCAGTGATTATTTAGACATATTTTGGCATGTTTTATTCACTGATTTTTGCTGGTTTGATGATTTCTCATGCGCTTCATATACATGCCATGTAAACCATGTTTGCTAGTCAAAATTGCATGCTATTTTAGTCCACCATGCTAGCATCTTTTGGTCATGCTTTGAACTAGAAATGTTCATGTTTTGGGACTGCCTTGGCTATGTCTTTGTGCTTCATGGTCAAATAATGTATGCTTTGTATAGCTATAAGTCAATACATGTGCCTAGTTTTGAGTTTCGGGGCTCATCTCATGCATCGGGTGCCATATTTCCATGTTTCGGGACCATTTAGCATCATATTTCAGTGCTGGAATTTGCATGCTTGTATTCCATGTTTCATTCCTTGCCATGCTTTGGTAGAGTGGCATTCGATGCCTTAGGTTCGGTCCTCGGTTTGCATGCATGTGTGCACGCATTTCGAGTGTCTCATTTTCATCTAATGGCTACTGATGTGAGTGTGGCTGAGGTCCACTCATGTTGGTGTAAGTCCATCGTGCATTGTGTATGCTAGGTTGCATGCTAGATCATTGTGTATGCCATGTTACATCGAGCATTGTGTATGCCATTTCATAGCATTGCGTATGCTAGGTTGTATATTAGTCGCATTCATGCATGTCATGCACATTGCATTGTGTTTGGGATAGGAGTTAGCCCAAGCACGGGAAACGAGGGACGTTTCGTGCTCCGAGTGACAGAACGTGTCTCAATTCCCGGTCACCGGCACTCCGGATTAACCATGATGGAGTCTCGGTCTTGTTGTGTTTTCATGTGCATTCATTTCATATTGAGTCGTGCAATTCGACTCCTCAGCCATCATGTATCGAGATGCATGATTGGTGGCACGAGGATCGAGGCAAGCATACATGTGTGAAAATACTTTGCCATGCCCCTTCCTTGCTCTCTGTTGCAGCAAAGCAGAAACCGACAGTCTTTTGGAGCTTCGTGCAATATTCCGGGCTTAATTGTAAACAGAGGCTAATTGGGGCATCGCAATGGATTTCTGCGCAAGGCAACTCAAGTACGCATCATTCATCATTCGAAACAGAGTTGGGGCGGTCCATAGATTTGCATGCTAGTTTACTGCTTTCCTAGTTACATTTGTTAATAAATTAGGGTTTTTGTATTTATTCAGACTGTACTATTTATTCGGACTGTATTATTTATTCGGACCCTCCGAGCGAGGGCAATGTTGTAATAAGTGTGCGTGCGTGTGATGTATGTCTTCCAACCCCACGCCTTTCTCCCTTTTATTTACCAGCTTATGATGGTTAGATTAGGGCATGTTTCAATTAGCATACAGTATGATAGCATGTTTGCATTCATTCATCTGTTTTGCATGTACCGGGCTCGGCGCATCATACTCACTGCATTGTATTTCAATTCCAAGTTGAATACATGTTAGCTGTAGCATTCCATATGCCATGTTTAGAATAGCCGAGCCTATCTTAGTTGCATTCCTGCATGTGTTGCATTAGGCATTTCTGTATAGTTAGGATCATGCATGGATTTCTAACATAGCTTCTGTTTTGGCTTGGAGTACTCGATAAGTTTTTACGCTTTAGCATCCTTGCATGTGTGTGAGTGACTGCCATGATAGAATGCTTACCATGAGGCTATTTACTTATGTGATATAACTGCCTGAATGCCAGTGGGTGAAGGTTGGGTTATTTGGATTGGAACAATGCATTGACTGTGAGTTTTAAGTGCACTAGATAGTGGCAAAACCACCTTTTCTAATCCCACCTGAGGGTGGCAAAATCTGCATTTTAAGCCTACTTGCGAGTAGCAAACCATCTTTGAAAAACAAACATGAAATGTTTTGTTCCAATTCAGGCGACTCGGTCTATACTTGTATGCTGTGCGCATCACATAGTAAACCTAGGCTAATAACTGGAATAAGAACGTATAATGTTTTCAAAACTAGATATCATGGTTAGTAGAGGCCGATCTTTGATTGGGCGAGCGGGGGTGCTCACGAAGTGACCTTCCCCAATTGTACCCAAGTTCCCGAGCCGAGGCAACTTTGGTGATGACGGACACGTGGCCTTTGGCACGAGTCAGGGTTTCCTAAATTTTCCAAAATAAAATATTTAGGTGGCGACTCTGTATCTGGCAAAGCAGTCCATGTTTGGCACTTCTTTCAAAAAAAATCTGTTTTCAAAATTGATTTGACATATTTGGACTCTTTGATGATTCATCGGTCTTGCATTGCACTCTACGAGATTAGATACAGGATCGTGACATTGAGTCCTGAACTGTAGTGAGCCCAAATGAACAGAACGGGACTCATCCTCTCGGGGCGTTCGGGGACGTCTACAGTCTCGTTGTAAAAATCAAAAAATTAATTAAAATAGTTAATTCCCAAATGAAGCATTAATTTAAATACACTTAAAAAGAATAAAATTTATATAAAAAATTAAAAAATTTACTAAATGCTAACAAATATTAAAAAATACAATATTTTAGTACATTTTTTGTATTTTTTTTATATTTATTGATTGTTTTAAATATTTATTTACAAATTTTTACTTTTTAATTACATCTACATTAAATTCATTTAACAAATAAAAAAGTTGATCAAAATATAAATAAAAAAATATGAATTTAAAATTCGAAACTCAAAACTAAACAAAGTGATTGGTACTGCAATTTGTGCTCTCATATTATTGGTTTCATGATTTGGGAGAAACGTGAATAATTAAATAAATTATAATTAAATGATTGGTTGATTTATTTATTTATTATTTTTATAAATGATGTATACGAAATTTCTTACAAAATGAATGTTTCAAATCATTAAAATATTACTCATAAAAGCATCTCCAACACTTCATGAAATTTGATGAAAAATTTAATCTCATATGATGCACTATTACGATAAACTTAAATTTTTTATCAAATATTGTTACAAGCCCAGTTGCCCAGGAGAACGTCCTGGCAGGCATCCGTCCATGAGTGAAAATTGCCGTTCAGATAAAGAAAGTGCGGTTGTCTGAGAAAATATCGGGCGGACATCTGGCTCAATAGTCACCTACAAAATTTGTTGAAAGATAAAACTCCTTGATTTGATGAAAAATTTAATTCCCCCTTTATTTGATATTGATTTAATGAAACAATTGGGGCACCGTTTTAACTAACTTTTCATCAAATTTAAATTTGATGAAGGATTGGAGATGACCTAATAGGTCTCACATACCCGAATCTGAACTACCATACTAAATCTGTGTATACATGATAAGCATACTGAGCTACTAGACCACACCTAGTTCCAGAAACTCAAGTTAGATTCGTAGAGTTTAGTCTTAGCTATACAATCAGTTACATAGTTAGTTATAGTTTGTTAGATTTGTTGTAACTGTATGAATGTATAAATATCTGTAATAGTTGTATCAGTTAAGTAATGAAGATGATTTCATATTCTTGTTATCCTGTGAACTTCCATATACTAGTCTTTATAACATGTTATCTTTAAGAGTTTTTCTAGTTGACCCAAAGAGGGGCACTTAGAGCTTCTCTCTGTAGCGATTTTTAATGCCTTTCTGACGAGTTTTCAACGAGTTTTAAAAACACTTTTATAGTGTTTGAGAGTTTGAGAGTTTGAGAGGAATTACATTGGAATAAATTGGAATAGAAAAATGATTCTAATATTTTGAATGATTCTAATATTTTTTAGTTGACCCAAGTCTCAATGATTCTAATATTTTGAATAAATTGGAATAGAAAAATAATTTTTTTTGTTATTTATTTTAACAGGAATTACATTCTCAAACTAAGGATGAATCTTACTATCTTTTTTTTTTTTCAAAAAAACAAACCAAAAAAAAACTAAGGGTGAATCTGATTACTCATATTTTTTTTCCCATAGTAATCTCATATTTTTGAAGAATGTTGACCATTCACGTGTAAAAAAGTAATAATTTGGCCCGTTCAAAAATAACTTACAAGAAACCGAAAATCCAACAACAAAAGGAAGTAATAAAAATTAAAAGATGCCTTAAAATAATTCACAAGAAATATAATCTAGACTAGACCCGTCAACCAGTATGTACTTATGAACTGGTTTAAGGCATCTTGGGGCTTCCCTTCTTTATTCCAGGCTGCTTGTAGATTAATTACTCTTCAATTCTTTAGTAAAGAATTTGAAAGGTCTATTTGACTCATTGTTAAGGGAGTTATCATCATTTTTTTATAGTTAATGAGTAAATTCTCCAAGCTTGTCGTTCGCTGACTTTAGAATCAATTACTTAATGTTGGTTTAATCGGAGCAGGACGAGAAGCAAATCTTAGGTGTGTACACTGACTCTATAAGACACACACCATTTAAGTTAAGAAGTGCAACTGCCAGGATTCAACCCCACACCTAAATTTTGAATACGGTTCGTCCAGCACTTAGAGGGTCATCTTAGGACCATTGCACCAAATTCCTGGGAGTTAGTCTCAGGAAGTGTAGAACCAAGAACCTCAGGATTTATACCCAAAATCTTATTAAAGTGCCACAACCGCTTGCATTATTTATTTATTTATTTTTATTGCAAAGAAACATTATTACTTCAGATTTCACAAAGATCTATTCCTTTTTGTCATTCAATAATAGTATTTGGTCCTCACATCATCTCTTTTGTCAACCAACATTGTCAGGTAGTTATATAGGGAAATGGCTTTCCTTCGGTCCATGATCGGATTGGAGGGTGTTGTTGGGCCTGTAGGGGCCTATTACGGATCCCGTTTATTTTTTACTATGTATTTTTTTCATACAAAATTGATTTGATCACAGAGTAATCGATATTCGATCAACATGATTTTTTACAAGCATATAGTACTCCCCGAGTTCTACACATTGAATGGTTTGGATTATCGAAATGGGACTCGTGATGAGTCCCTACGAGCCCAACAGTACCCTTCAGTCCGTGATTGGACTGGAGGGAAGCCATTTCCTTTATATAGTTAGTTTTGATTTCATATATTTTTTTTCAATAATTATGTACATGTAGGATTAAACATAAACATAATTTACATGATGTAGGATTTACTTTTTATAAAATATATGTGTCTTATTTTATATTTAGTCTATGTATTTCTAGCATTATTGATATTTTTTTATTGTTTTGTATTTGTATGTATGCTTGAATATGTCAAATGCATAAATGACATCAAGGTCCCATTCCAATGAATGAAGTCCTTTTTATCAATTTTATCTTATATATCATTCTTGAAAAAAAAAGATAAATTAATTTAAAAATTCTAATACATAATTTTATTATATTTATCTTTTTGAAAATGTTCATAATTTTTCTCATCACAAAACGCCATAACAAAAATTATAAAGTGCCATAATTTTATCATTAATATACACCTTTTTAGGAGTGCATGCGGTAGATTTCTCCATATAATTTGTATAGTAACGACATTTTTGCAATTATAAGGGATGAGAAATTCTACAATACACACCCAAATTTAAGATGTGTACCATATGTCTTAGTTACTTATGACATTTGTGATATTTATAGTATCTCTACCCACTTAAACCTTCAAAAATTTGTATACCAAATTTTTTCAATACTTAGGTGTCAAATTAGCATATACAAACTTGAAATATCTAAATACATACTCCACCCATGGGAAGTTATTGGATACTCGTGGACTACGGTCATATGGTACTCCAAGATATTATAATTGGCAAGAGGATGGGGTTTATAATTTTGTATTGAATGATTGAGGAATATGAGGAGGCATAATCAATAATGATTAATGAAAGAGTATGAATAAGTGATATTCTTAGAATACCCAATAATTTTTCTCTACCCATGTGCCAAACTTATTATTTTCTTACATTAACTTTAATCTTTTTTTTTATTCTAATATTTTTGAAACTCTTTTATTGATGCTCAGTATTAAAATAATGAAAACAAAAATATTTGACGTCTTCTTTTTGTATGGCAAATTTGACATTACTAAGTCATGTCATATTGACATCTTGCTTTTGAATGTTCGGGTGGAGCACAATTAGATGGCAAAATTTGTTTTTAAAAACGTCATCTCCAAATTGTCATATGATTTATTGTGCTAATAGTTATGATTTATTATGATATTAATTATGATCTATTGTAATTATTATTTTAATTATAATAAAAAAAATTATTAGTTATACTTTATGTGGTGTTTAATTATAACTTATTAATTTTTTTAAGTTATAACTAAAACATATTTAGTTGATGATCAACACTACAAATGTCATAACTTACATGTTATATACACTCTTTTAAAAAGGGCGTGCATTATAGCATGACCGATTTAGAGTAGGAGTAAATTTTTTTTTTTTTTTCTTCTAATCTAACGCTCCGTTTGTTTAAGTGGAAAACATTTTCTAGTGTTTGATACAATGAAAAACGAAAGTCAACGAAAAACAATATTATTTGGATAAGAAATATTTTTCACTTTTTAAAAGCAAAAAACGTTTTCCAAATTAAAATCTTATCAATGTCACCAGACTACTACTACCATTCTCACCTCCACCACCTTACCATACCACCGTCACCACCGCTACCACGTCCACCTCCACCACCACCTTCACCTTCACCCTACACACTACCACTACCACTACCACTACCAAATATAAAAAATATTTTTCGTCTAAACAAACGAAAATGAGACGTATCATTTTCCTTTTTTTTTTTTTTTTTTTACATACACGCCTACTAAACTTACCCCTTTTCAATTAGCGTTGAGTGATAGAGAGAGGATGGAACAACATAGCAATGAGAATATTGGGGATTCATAACCTTGTATCTTCAGAGTGCATAAAGGAATGCGTCGTGTAAATGAAAGGGCATGCGCACCTGTGCTAGTTTCAATAGGGCCTTACCACCATGGTCGACCCAAACTACTTGCCATGGAAAAACACAAAGAGCATTTTCTAGAATTGCATCTTCAATGTGACAATCAGAGAAATGTGGATTGCTTGGATTTGATGAAAAAGTTGGAAGAAAGAGCTTGCAAGTCTTATGTAGACCCCATTGACCACCTTAACAGTGACAATGCTTGATTTGTTTCTCAGTTTCTTCTTGGTTGAGCTGACCAACTACGAGAAGAAGTACGATGACAAATATCTATTCTCAAAGAATCATCAGTGAAAGCGCAAATTAACATGACTTGATGCTGCTTGAAAACCAACTTCCATTCTTTGTTATATCTACATTTTTTGACATGAGCTACACCTTAACCCAAAATCCAAACCAGAATCCTCCTACTACCTCCAATGAAATCCTTACGAGGATGGCTTCATTGCTTCTCATTGACAAGCGACCAGAAAGCAGCACATGTCCATAATCGAATTTGAAAGTATACCTGTATATGAAAGCAAGCACTTTCTTGATTTTGTGCATATTGGTTGTCTTCCCTCCTACAGAGATGAGTCAAATGACCGCCAAAACAACATTCAAAGAACTCACTATAAAATGACGTGTGTTATAGAGCTTCAGGATGGTGGTGTCAAGTTGGAGGCTGTAGAGGATGATAATGAGCTCCATCTTGGCTTGTTCAATATACAATTCAAACATAGTCATTTTAAAATACCAAAGTTTAAACTCAATGATAGGACAGAAACATTCTTGTGTAACATCATTGCCTATGAGCAACATTCCTCAGACGATGAACCAAAATATTTCTCCGATTATGCATACCTCATGGATAAACTTATCAACTCCAAAGAAGATACGAACCAACTTTGTCGCCCTGAAGTTCTTGACAACTTGCTTGATGATGACAAAGAGGTAGCACTTATGTTCAACAACCTGAGTAAAGGAATGCTTGTTTCGAAGTAGTTCTACTACCACTACAGGAAATATGGGTTTAGGTGGCGTTTTTTTAACGGCGTTTTTTAAAACGCCACTGTTTCTAATATTTAACGGCGTTTTATAAATGTCTTATTTTTCTTTAATTAAAACAGCACCGTTTTATGAATAGGAGGCGTTTTTAAACGTCTTCAAATGGGTGTTATCTCACGTGCGTCCTTTTTCAAATGGGTGTTATTTAACTCTCAAATTGAACCGATGCACTCGTAAATACTCTCTCTCTCTCTCTCTCTCTCTCTCTCTCTTTGTTGTCTAAACCCTAATTATCACAGAGATTCAGTTGCTTATCAATGGAATCCTTAGAAATCGAAGTTCTCTCTCGAAATCGAAGTGATTCATCAGAGCGATTTCGAAGTTCATCTCAGTGATTTAGATCAGTCTCAGCGATTCAGATCTCGAAATCGAAGTTCATATCTTGAAATTTTAAAATTCTGAGTTCATATCGCTTCGATTTCATATTGCGATTCAAATCTAAGTTCATATCACTTCGATTTCGATTTAGATCTGAGTTCATATCACTTTGGTTTCGATTCAGATCGTGATTCAGATCTCAGTGATTTAGATCGGTCTCAGTGATTCATGTCTCAAAATCGAAATTGAAGGTCATCTCAGCGATTCAGATCAGTGAGCTCCATTCTCTCTCTCTCTCTCTCTCTGTGCTTTTTTTTTTTTTGTTGGTGGATTTGCATTATATAAACCCAGTAGCAGTGATTTGGTTTTAAATACTTGTCAGAAACAAAGGAATACATTACTTAACATGGACTAAAGTTTTATCATAGTTCTGTGCTGAATTTTCATGTTTTTTCTTTTTCTGGTTGCTTCAAAGTTATTGTACTCAAAGATTTTGGATTTTGAATTAGGTTATAATGCTACTGGTACAAAACCATTTTAAAGTAATGTTTTAATGTTTTCTTGTATTTTATTGTATTTTAAAGTAATTGAGATGCTTTAATGTTTTCTTGTATTTTGTTGTATTTTAAAGTAATTGAGATGCTATAATGTTTTCTTGTATTTTAAAGTAATTGATATTCCAAATCTATGACTTTATTCAGAGTTGTTTGTATGTCTGTTAGCAAACCATTTGACATAAATTTGGTAGTTTTTTTAAAAAGTTATTTGTGCTTTCTTCCTGCCTTACAGGATATGTTCTGGTGACTTTAGATTCTAGGAGGGAGAAGTCTAGTTCTACCCAAAACTGCAATGTATTTTTAAGGAAAATTGATTTTCTTGTTTATTGTGTCAGTGGTTTCATGTAATGCATTGTTGACATCATTGAAGTGGGCTCTTCTTTAGTTACAGGCACATTGCATAGGCAAAGCAGTGGGGAAGAAGTTGGATCAAGGTATGGCGTGTATGTAGAAAAAGATGCAAATGTGGTCATTACCTGTTTGGTTGTTTAATATTCCTTCTATTTTGTCTTCTGCTTTCATTTGCAGGGGAATAGAATGTTCTTCCAATCCTTCAAAGCTTCATCGAAATGCTTCTGCCGCAGCTAATATGAATAACCTTGCTTCACAATCCTTTTCCGCAAATCTAGGTTCTTTTGGAGTATTTTATTTTCAAAGAGTATATGATTTATAGTAGTCCTATTTACTGTTATGCATGAATAAAACATTTTAGCTACTTATTGGTGTAACAGATCTAATTGAATATTTTTTTAAATATGTTGTAATTGAAATACCCCACATGATTCACATGGGTGGAGGAGGAAAGTAGCATTATTCTTATTCGGCCATTCTACCTGATTATTTTTAGGTTCACCTAAAAAAGCATCAGAGTCATGCCACATTGATCTACACATCTTTGTCTCCAAATTGACCCAAATAGAAATACTCAAAAATTGTCTTTTATCTCTAAGAAAGCTGCTAGTTTTTTATTTTTATTTTTTATGTCCAACAAATTAGGAATGAACTCTTATTGGAGAGCCATTTGGGCTCCTAACAAAAACTTAATGAACCCTTCTACCAGCTAAAAAGTTTATCGGACTAGTTGTGGTAGAATCCTCATATATGCAAAAAAAAACCTATGAAGGAAACCTCTGGCATAAGAGGAAGCGACATATTCTTCTTGTTGAAAGTGAGAACTTCAACATTTTATCATTGAGTTGGTAACAGGACTTTGTAGTTGGTGATTCTGTTCAGAAAAAATATTTAGTAACCATATCTTATGCAGTATGAAGTAATTCAAGTGTCTCATTCATATTTTAACAGTTTAATCAATAATGGACTTCGGGCTGATGAAGCAGTTCATGTAGGAGCATATTGCTTGAAATCATCTAACAACCCACCTCTTGTAGTATCTAATTCTTACTAATATTTCTGATTTGTAGTTCCTCTGAAGCGCACAAGCTGCTCTTTTGATGAGAAGCTTCTTGTACAGACACTTTACAAGGTATTGTCTGCCAGACAAATCAATCCCATAGTTTTTGGCAAATTAGAGGCTATATGCCTTTTCCGTTTAAATGTATTTTGACTTTATATAGATGTTTAGCTGATTATGTGGCATGATTTCTGGGTTATTGATGGTCTGACATGGCTGACACAATTTTTGATTTCATTAACAGGTCTTGTTTTCAATATCAAAAACCAATCCCATTGTGCTGTATCTTAGGGATATTGAGAAGCTCCTCTTTAGGTCACAAAGGATATATAACTTGTTTCAAAAAATGTTGAAAAAACTGTCAGGACCAGTGCTGATCCTTGGTTCACGAGTTGTGCATGGGAACGACTATGGACAAGTGGATGAGAGGCTTACTGCTCTGTTCCCTTACGATATTGAAATCAGGGAACCCGAAGACGAAACACATCTTGTCAGTTGGAAGTCTCAACTTGAGGAGGATATTAAGATGATCCAATATCAGGACAACAAAAACCACATTATTGAACTACTTGCAGCTAATGACCTTGACTGTGATGATCTGGGTTCAATCTGTGCAGCAGACACGACGGTTCTTGGTAACTATATAGAAGAAATTGTAGTATCTGCAGTCTCTTATCATTTGATGAATAACAAGGATCTTGAATACGGACACGGAAAGCTAGTTATTTCATCCTCAAGGTTAGATTAGTATATTATTTATCAAAACAAGGTTAGATTAGTATATTAATTGGAGGCTAGTTATTTCATCCGCAAGGTTAGATTATTATATATCTTGGCGGTTTCCTTACCATTCAAGCCTCGTTAACTTACTTCGTTGGTCATGGAACAGTTTGTCCCATGGTTTGAGCATATTCCAGGAAGGCAAGTCTTCTGGCAAGGATACTTTAAAGTTGGAAGCGCAGACTGAACCTTCTATGGTTGTGCATATGTTTTTTCAATAATCTGATAGTATGGAACATGAAGAGTATTTTCTTGATGTCCTCTTTTTGTTGTCCTAGGATGCACCAAAGGATGAGGTCATCTGTGAAGCCGAAACAAAAGTTGGAAGCACAATCCCGAGGCATCACTTTATGAGGCATCGGCTTCAATAGTGAAGGATCTTTGGTAACTCAGCAAAGATCAAAAGCTCTGGTGGGTTAGATTTATTATTTCATTTCTGAGATTTCTTTGTTAGGATTTACTTATTCTCTACCATTGGTTCTACAAGTGGCTATGTATATATGCCTGCACCTGCACCTCTGCATTCCATGTTAAAATTGCAGATACTTTTTTAGTATTTAATTAATCAACTGAAGAATCACTGGCATTCTTTCAGGCATATAATATATAGAAATGTAGATCGATTTTTTTTAGTTTTGTAAACTTAACATGAAGTTTATGATGACCATCTGTCTCTATAGTGTTTATTCTTCTCATGTTCCCTTATTTTCTCATCGTGGTGTTTGCTTATACTAGGAGATTCCTCCTGACAATGAATTTGAGAAGCGCACAAGGCCAGAAGTCATACCAGCTAGTGAGATCGGTGTGACATTCAAAGATATTGGTGCTTTGGATGATATTAAGGAATCTCTCCAAGAACTAGTGATGCTACCTCTTCGAAGACCAGACCTATTCAAGGGAGGCCTTTTAAAGCCATGCAGAGGAATATTGCTATTTGGGCCTCCTGGCACTGGGAAGACAATGTTGGCAAAGGCCATTGCCAATGAGGCTGGAGCAAGTTTCATTAACATGTCTATGTCTACTATCACTTCAAAATGGTTTGGTGAAGATGAGACGAATGTTCGCTTGTGGTTAATGTTACAACATGATTTTTGGATATATGTTAGTTTGTGGTTAATGTTAAAACATGATTTTTTGATATATGTTAGTGTGTGGTTTAATGTTAAGACATGATTTTTGGATATATGCTAGTTTGTGGTTAATGTTAAAACATGATTTTTGGATTTTGGATATGTAATTTTGTGGGTAATGGTGATTGGATATTAATTGAATGAGAAAGTGAATTAATGCTTCATTACAGCTATTTGAATGGGAGTTACTATTTTATAGTAGTGTTATTATTGGTATTTTTTTAGTTCAATCAAATAAAATTAGTACAATTCCAAAAAAAAAAAAAAAAAAGGATATGGCGGCGTTTCTACAAACGCCTCTTAAAACCTACACCAACGGTCATATTTTTTAAAAAAGATATGACGGCGTTTTTTCAAAAACGTTGCTAAATATCATTAGTGACGTCAGCATGTGTTTAGCAGGACATTTGGCGCTGTTTTTAAAAACGCCGCCTATACTAATATCACGACGTTTTTAAAACGCCATAAAGCTATAGCGACGGCCGTGTTCTCGGCGTTTGGTGCTAAGCGTTGCAAAAAGAATTAGCGGCGTTTTTGGCACTTATAGCGGCATTTTTTAAATGCCCCCAAAAGCTGAATTTCCTGCAGTGTACGCTGAACTGTGCAGCAAAGTGAACGCTCATTGCAAGACATGGAGGAAGAAGAGTAGATTCATTGAATCATGATAACTCCACAAATGTATGGGTCACTGTTGCCACTATTGTTGCCACTATTGTAGCCGCTTTTCTCTTACTCCTCACTATCGCAGACTCTCATTTCCCAAATTACTACTATTACTCCATCCCCATCCCATTGCTGATATAATCTGATGATGTTTTCTTAGCTCACCACCCTATCATCTACTATTTTATTAATATTCCTACATATATGTCTGTGTTTAATCTGAAGAGTGAATGTATCTTTAAAATAAGTGTTGTTCTATTCACCCATAATCTTAAAAATATTGAATGTCTTAGTTAAACTTGTGAACAGTCATCTGAATTGTTTGTGTGCTTTCTTCTGTGTTTGGTTTCAACTATGGCTTTCCTTTGCTCTAAGGAAAATTATGTAGTGCTCTTTAATCAAAGTCCATTTAGTGGTGTGAAGCAAAACATGAATGGTGTCAAGCAAAACTCCAAACCACCAAATAACTTCACCTATTCTAATAGAATTTAAGCTTCTCCAGTGATGCTTTATAGCTGTAATGATAAGAATCTATGTATCTGTAAGGAAATGCAACTGTATGAGTGCATACCATATGTACCTTGTTACATATATATATATATTTTTTTTTGGTTAGATGTTGCAAATTTGTGTGCTAAATGTTACATAATCTTTTGTTAGTGTTAAGACAATTTTTGATTTCTGAATTTCTGGCAGTCAAAAAACACTCTTATATTGTAGATCTTGGTTTTTTATGTTTAGGAAGAGGGGTTTGAGAGCTTCTCCACAATGGTCCCCGCTTCTCTCAATCCTCCCCCCATATTGTTGTGGGTGTTCTTCAATGCTGGCTTCTAGAGGTGACTGAAGTTTCAGACAACAATGGTGGAGTTTGAGCAAAGATGACAAGAACAATGGTACAACAACGGCGGGTTTGGTCTTTAGTTTGATGCAAATCTTATTTTTCCAAATCACATCTTGAGAAAATTGGTAATTTTTCTAGAACCACAACTGTTTTTTTGGCAGCTTTTGTAGTACATAGTTACCGCAACTCTTTTTTATTTTTATTTTTTTATTTTTTGCTTTGTATGATGCTTTTCTTTTAATACAAATGCATTTTAGTTTTGTAATAAAAAATAATTTGTGATACACTATGTATTTTTATTGTAGGTGTTACACTTTTTTCATTGAAATGTTACTCAACAATTTGAAATATAATATAATCTATTATAGTTGAGTAACATTTCAATAATAAAAAATAAAAAAAGCGTAACACTAACCATAAAATACATAGTTGTATCATAAAATATAGTAACATGCGATATCTTCACTTGAAAACCATAAATTGTCATGACCATACTAGAGATTGCATAACGTTTACCATAAAAAAATTCATAACAATTACTAAAATAATATGTAAAAAGATGCATATAGTATACACGTTTAAGGGGATGCATACTGTTGAGTTTTCCCTGCATCTAATAGATAGAGAACCAGGATGACAACATCAAAACCAAAGTGTTAGAAGCTTATAAATATGGATATGGAAATACAAAAATCATACTATGACTTAAACAATATTGTAGACGTCCCCGAACTTCCCGGGGGAAATCCCCCGTTTTGTTCATTTGGGGCTTACTACAGTTCAGGACTCAATGTCACAGTCCTGTATCTAATCTCGTAGAGTGCAATGCAAGACCGATGAATCATCAAAGAGTCCAAATCCGACAAATCGTTTTGAAAAAAAGATTTTTAGAAAGAAGTGCCAAACATGGACTACTTTGCCAGATACAGAGTCACCACCTAAATATTTTATTTTGGGGAATTTAGGAAATCCTGACTCGTTGCCTAAGGCCATGTGTCCGTCGTCACCAAAGTTGCCTCGGCTCGGGAACTTGGGTACGATTAGGGAAGGTCACTTCGTGAGCACCCCCGCTCACCCGATCAAAGATCAGCCTCTATTAACCACGATATCAACTTTTGAAAACATTATGTGCTCTTATTCCGGTTATTAGCCTAGATTTACTATGTGATGCACACAGCATACAAATATAGACTAGGTCGCCTGAATTGGAACAAAAACATCTCATGTTCGTTTTGAAAAATAGTTTGGAGGTGCTACTCGCAAGTAGGCTAAGACGTGGATTTTGCCACCCTCATGTGGGCTTAGAAAACATGATTTTGCCACTATCAAGTGGGCTTAAAACTCGCAGTCGATGAATTGTTTCAATTTAGATAATCCAACCTTCACCCACAGGCATTCAGGCAGGTATATCACATAAGCACATAGCCTCATGGTAAGCATGCTATCATGGCAGTCACTCACACACATGCAAGGATGCTAAAGCATAAACACTTACCGAGTACTCCAAGCCAAAACAAAAGCTATGTTAGAAATCGATGCATAATCCTAACTATGCTGAAATGCCTAATGCAACACATGCAGGAATGCAACTATAATACGCTCGGTTATTCTAAAGATGGCATGTGAGATGCTACAGCTAGCACGTGTTCAACTTGGAATTGGAATACAATGCAGTTAGTATGATGCGCCGAGCCCGGTGCATGCAAGACAGATGAATAGATGTAAACATGCGAGCATAAGTATGCTAATTAAAACGTGCCCTAAACTAACCATCATAAGCTGGTAAATAAAAGGGAGAAAGACGTGGGGTTGGAAGACATACATCACACACACACGCACACTTATTACAATTGTGCCCTTGCTCGGAGGGTCTGAATAAATACGACACAACAAAAATAAATAACGAATTATTACACAACACTAATTACTTAACAAATGAACTAGGTAAGCAAAGTAAACTAGCATGCTACGCTACATGCAATGGACTGCCTCAGCTCTGCTTGGAATGATGGAGGGTGTATGCAAGCTCAAGTTGCCTTGTCGGTAAATTCCATCACGATGCCTCGCCTCGCCTTTGTTTGCAATTGATCTCAGAAACTTGCACAAAGCTCCAGAAGGCTGAAACTCCACCTTGGGAAGGCCACCGACCAGTTATCAGCATGGGAGGCCACCTGCCGACCACCCTTTGTGGTGGAGACCAAAGAGGGTGGTCGGCCTACCAGAAAACCTGGTCGGCTGACCAGTTTCCACCTCTAGTTTCTGGTTTTTTCTGCAACAAAGGCAAGAGAGAGAAAAGGCAATGTATTATCAACATATGTGTGCACGACCACTCCCCCCGTCCTTGCACAAACTCTAGGGAGTGTAGTCCTCAATCCTCGTGCCACCAATCACGCATCTCGATGCATGATGGCCGAGGAATCGAATTGCATGACTCGATGTGAAATGAATGCACATATGAACACAACAAGGCCTAAACTCCATCATGGATAATCCAGAGCGTTGGCGACCGGGAATCGAGGCACGTTTCGTCACTTGGAGTACGAAACGTCCCTCGTTTCCCGTGTTTGGACTAAACCCTACTCCAAACACAATGCAATATGCATGATATGCATGAATGCAATTCTAACATGCAACCTAGCATACGCAGTGCTGTGGACTAAAATGGCATACATAATGCACGTGATATGACATGGCATACATAATGCTCTAACATGCAACCTAGCATACGCAATGCTATGGACTAAAATGGCATACACAATGCACGATGGACTTACACCAATATGAGTGGACCTCAGCCACACTCACATCAGTGGCCATATGACGGAAATGAGACAACCGAAACACATGCAAACATGCACGGATGCAAAGGACCGATCCTAAGGCATCAAATGTCACTCTACCAAAGCATGGAAAAGGATGCAATATGGCATACAAACATGCAAACATGGCACACAATGCAAGCTAGGGGGCCCGGGTACCGAAACTAGTGAAGTGCGTTACTCTGGAGGTACCCAAAACAATGCACTAATGGAAAAATCAACCCCAAACAGACCCTAGGCAGGTCTGAAACAGTGGGAAAATGACCTAAAATGATGGCTCGGAATGCAACGAAATGGAGCTCATTCAATGGTCAGTAAATGAGGCATACAAGCCCGACTCTCAAACGCATTTAAAGAGTATAAAACATGACAATATGGCATTCAAACAAGCTTTGAAATATGATGTATAATGGGCCCAAAACAAGAAAATACCTCAGTATATGCATGTAATGGACCCCGAAACTCAAAGCTAAGCAAGTGTATTGAACCACAAGCATGCAAAACAAACACCATTCGACCATGAGACCCAAAAACAGAGCTAGGCCAGTCCAAAATATGCACAAAATCAGTTTAAGGCAAGGCCAAAAAGTGCTAAAATCAAGGGTCAACAAAGCATGCAAAGAAATCTAGTGAACCATGATTTACATTACAAGTATGTGAAGCACATGAGGGCTCACCGAAGCAACCAAAAAAAGAAGTATGCCATGCTAAAATATGCCCGAATAACCGCTGAAACTCAGTCAATGCATGCAAAAATGATGGGCTCCTTTGGAGGGCCATGCAAGGGGTTGTTCCACACCTATATGATGGACACACCAAATGGAAAAACCAACTGTGGAAATAGGTTATGAGGGTCCTAAAACCCACCAAAAAGGCCCTAGAATGGGTCAATGAAGCATGCAAATGAGAGCCCCCTTGAAAGGCCTTGAGGAGGATTGCTCCACACATGCATGATAGACACGAAATATGATCAAAGGGGCTCCGAACAGAGTTAATGCAGACCTAAAAACTGACAAATAATGGCCTGAAATAAGACTTCAAAGCATGCAAAATGGGGGTCCTTTGGAAGGCCAAAAGGGCCAACAAATAAGACAAGGAGAGAGGGGGTCACCCCCCTCTGATTTTGGCTCTCAAAACAGTGTGATAGCCACTGAAAATCCACTGGATTTCAGTGGCTAGAAGGCCAAACAAAGCATGCAACAAAGGCCTAGATGCAAGGCTTAAAACAAGATGCAAACAGGCATACAAGGGGGTAGATGACCCCCAATAGAAAAATGCCCTTAATCAAACTTCAATAAGGGCTCAAAATAAGACTCTTTTTAGTTTATGACAAATCTCAAAAATACTTTCAAGTAAGGCCAAGATAGGAAGCAAAATAAGCCTACAAAGAGGGATGGAGCATACAAGGAGGTAGATGACCTCAAACAGAAAAGTGTCCTGAAACAAACATGTTTAAAAAATCAAAAAAAGACTTTTTCCAGTTTATGTCGAAATCCAAAAATGCTTGAAAATAGGGCTAAGTTATGAAGCAAAATAATGCAAAAATGGGGGAAATGATGACTTACCCTTGTAGCACAGCAATGCAGCAAGTTCTGGACCAAGAAGGTGAGCCTTCAACCTCTGAAAAACAGCTCCAAGGTGCTTGGATGGATGGTGGAGGTGTTGTGCAAGGAGGTGTGGTGTAATGGCCAAGAACAATGGAGTATTTGAGCTTGGATGAGAGAGATATGGAGGAGAGTATGTATATGCCTTGGCTAAGTTTTCTAACCCTTGCAAATGGAGGGGGAAGGTTTGTTTTATAGAGGAAGGGAGCCAAGGCTTCTTGGAGAAGCCTCAAGAAAGGGTCAAAGCTTCTCAAAGAAGCTTAACCAAAAGGGTCAAGCTTCTCCTTGAAGCTAAGCAAAAGGGTCAAAACCCCCTTAAGAAGACCAAAAAGAGGGTCAAAATCTCGGAGGATGGGTCAAATGCTTCACAGCTGGCACAGCTGTGTTGCACTCAAGGAGACAAAAACAGAGGTGGCTGGCCGACCAGTTCAAGTGGTCGGCCGACCACTTGCCCTAGTCGGCCAACCGGGGTTTAAAAAGGTCAAGTTGAAATACTGGTCGGCCATACCAAAAAGGTGGCCTCCCAGATGAGTAGAATACAGCTGTATGGTGGGAGACCAGAAAATGTGACCCAGGAGAGAAGAAAACCAGCTTTCTAGCAAGGTTCAAAAGGGTCAAGAAGAAATACTGGTCGGCCTACCCATATTGGTGGCCTCCCAGATGAGTACAACACAATGGTGGTATGGGAGACCAGAAATTATGGCCCAAAAGTGAGGGAGACCAGTTTCCCGACAAAAAAACTGGCTGGAGGAGAGAGAAAAGTGGTCTCCAAGGAGAAAACTGGTCTCCAAGGAGAAAAGGTGGTCTCCCACCCTTGTACTACCTTCCTAACAATGAAAATAGGGTCCCTACTAAAAATGGACCAAGACGGATGCAAAACGAAGGTTCGGGGGCCAAAACGCGCAGTCCGGGGCCCCGAAAACAGGCTGTTAGGCACCGGAAGTGGCGTGCGACCACGAAGGTGGCCTCTCGGGCCACAGTGTCCCTCAAAAGGAAGGAAACAAGGTGTGTGCTAAAAACCGGAGCAAACAGAGGTAGTTAAGCGGTCCCGAACTGAGGCACACGACCGACGGCTCTTAAAACCGGAAACTGGGCTCCAAACGGGAAAAATGGCCTACGACCACGAAACGTAGCCTACGGCCACTGAGAGATGGTCTACAAGACCTCTCCCTCCCTTCGGGAAGAGAAAACAGATAAAATAGGACCTGGTTCGCAAACCGAGGCAAAGCACAAAAGAGCCCCAAAGTCCAGAGGCAAGGCTCGCAGCCGAGACTCTGAAACCTCAGAACGAGCACAATATGCAACATCACCGAGCGCTTAGTTGGTGACGTCTGAGTCTTAAGGTCGGTCAAAAATGGGGTGTCTACACATATACTATGAACAGAAGGCCAGGCACTTAAAACATCACTCCCCTGCTGCTGCTGGTTATCAGAGACACCATGCAAAAAGAAAGCAAATATAAACAAGTTCTCAAACATCCAACCCTTGACTCAAAATTGTGCTCTCATATTATTGCTATACCACAATTCAAGATTTTATTACTAGGTACCTCTTTACTGTATTCCATATTCTAGCAAGGTGATATAGGCACATACCTCTTCTGCCTTGAAAAACATCAGACAGTGATGATGTCGACTCGGCTTTTATAGAGCTGAAAGGCTGGGGTGATCCAACTACCACAACTGCATTGGATGCCTGACCAATTGAAGTAACCCAAGCGAGCTTCACAATGGACACATAAAAGCTTGCCCTCTAGTGCACCTTCTTCAATTGGTGCCAAGGGGTAACAAGAATCAAAAACTAAAATTTCAAATCATCTTCGTGCAAATTATAGTGTAAATGTCACAAAAGATACCAATAAAAGGTGGGGACTTTGTCATTTGAGCATATATGAATAACCTTGAGAATGAAAGAAAAACAACTAGGCTTGGACATTTGCAAGTAGGATCAATTGAATGATGACCTATTAGCAACTCCCTAATTAAACCATAAACACTAGGGCCGAGAAAAAAAAAATGGAACGGAACAGAACTGAACCGACCGACCACCCGAGAATGACCGAAATTTTGGTTTCCGGTCTGTTTTTCAGAACGTATTATTTGTTTTGGCTTTAAAAAATTTACACCAATACCAACCGAGATATTATATTGAAATACGTTTTATAATCTAATTTTTTTAATATTAGAAAATAAACGATCAATACTATACAATTTACAAAAAATGTTAGGAGGGGAGATGTTCATAGAACATGCCTACCATCTCTGTTCATTTATTCCAAATGTGGGATTTACATTGAAAATCCGTCAAAACTATTTGATTGGATGTACCCATCAAATGTGGGCCCAAAGACTTCAATGTTTGGCCACTTTTAAAAGCTTATTTATCTATTTCAGCAGCTTTATTCAGTGCTATGCCAAGATATCAGAAATTCTAGACAAAATAGAAGGGAGTAGGCTTCCAACGTAGAGGTTCAACAAAGATGGATGAGCACTCAACCTCATCGCACTTGTTGAAAGGGTTACTGCCTTTCCTCTTATGCCACCCAAAGGATGTCTCCCCCTCTCCTGGAACATGATCCACAATATTCTCTTGCAATGCAACAACTCTCTGGCATTTCTTGCAATGATATGCACGACTAGAAACTCTTCCGCTATTCCCAGATATACCTACATCGGAGGAGGCCTCTTCTGTTGGCAAGCCAGGATCAGCTCCAAATTTAGAAGTATCTATTCCTTCTCTACGATTGTAAGAATCACCTATCATCATGGGTCAAAAAATCTCTTCAGAAAACGGAAAGCCCAACAATAGAGTATACTTTTGCTTCTCATTATAAATGTTCATATAACATTAATTAAACATATACAAGTAGACATTTTTCTTTTTTCTTATTTCCTTTTTCTCTTTCTTGGTTTGGTTGCGCAACATTCACTTAACTATGAATGTGCATATAAATTTATAATATACAAGGGGAATAAAATGCTTTAGTTGACTATGGTAGATCAGTAATAAATATAAGTTAACACAGATTACCTATAAAAATCTTTAGAATGAGAAACAAAGCAAAGCAAATATATCAAATATTTTTTTTTTATTCAAATAAAAAAACCAAATATATATATAAATAATAAATAAATAAATAAAAGAGAGTAAAAAGAATAAAAACAACAAGTAGATAAGAACTCAGACCTAATACTTTCAAACGGAAGCGTTTGTATATAGGGTTAGCACGATTAACCTTGAAACCCATTTCTTCAAACACTTTTAGCTGCTAGGGAAATCAGGAAACATCTAGAGTCCATGATAAGCTAAACACATTGAAAGGTAAAACTTAGAAGCACTTTGCAACATTGCTTATAAAACATAATTTCATAAAAAATTGCTTTGCATCACCTGTTCCAGAAAACCATCATTATGCAAACAAATTCACAAAGATTTCAGAAGATTCAAGTGCATCTGCAATGGTGTGCAAATGATAAAACACAGATGAGCTTATTATCAATCTTATCACCACCATTCAGATTTTTAAAATGCAAAAAAAATGGAAGCCCACAAGCAAATACTAATGTATAGAACCACAATACTAATTTTGTCAAACCTTCTTGAGATAGCTGTTCAGTTCTCATCAGGTATGCTGTAATGATAGCTGCACTACAATGAATACACACAGACAAGGGTGTAAAATGTCAGAACTTGATAAAACAAAAAACTAAAGCTATTAGAATATATGCCTTCAATAGATACTATCTTCACATTCATCAGAAGACTGACATTGTAACAACTCTCGCTTTATCTTGGTCATGCCCACATGCATACACATGAATTTGTTTTGTTAAGTTGCATTTACAGACCTTGATTTGTTTTGTCTAAGTGTTGCTTGCATGTTTTGTTTCTTGCTTGGTGTGTGGAGCCGATGTCATCTTAAGCCTAGGTCACACCCTTGAACCTCTTATACCTAGGACCATTTTGGAATCCACTTTGGTTGACCTCCACCTTCGCCTTGGCATATTGGCCGAGATGTCATCATCTAGGCCGGGGTGTGCATCACCCAGGCCGAGATGTGCATCATCTAGGCCGAGATGCTCTCATCTAGACATCCTAGATCTTTGATCCCTGCACCTAGTGATCTTGTTCCTGGACTGGTATGACCTAGACCGAGGTGTGGCACATCTAGGCCGAGGTGTGGCATAGCTAGGCCAAGTGTTATCCTTCCTAGTCGAGATCATTGAGACCTTATTTCCCGAATCCTATGTCCTAATCCGAGATCATTACCTGCTAGAGTGCCCATGCCACCTTACTTGTTGTATACACGTTGTCATACTCTTGTCATGTCATTCTGTCACCTTTTTGAGGAGAGCCAACCAGTCGTTGCCACGTGTCCCAGCAGAGGGTTAAGTCTGCTGGCAGTAGAGAACCTACATCATTTTGCTATATCTTTGTTCTAGGAAGAGAGAGAAGCTCTAGGAAGAGAGGAAGAAGAGTTCTAGAGTGAGAGTAGATTTCCAAGCTTAATCCGTAGAGTCTAAACCGTTTGATCCGTGTATTGAGGTTAGATTTTTGATTTGCCCTTGTTGTTCTTTATGTTTATTTGATCACATTGCATGATTTAGCATGATTCATGAGCCATGCATTGATTTAAAGTTTGTTTTAGAAAGAGAAAATGATGTTCTTGTGTTCTTGAAGAAAAACCATGTTTTGATCTGAAAGCTTGTATCAAGATCCATGTTTTTGTGTTTGTTTTCATAAGATCTTCAAGTATGGGTACCAAGGTCCATGTTTTCGAACTTATCTCATGAAATCTCAGATTTTGAATAAAGAAGTTAACATTTTAGCATTCATGTCCTTCATGTTCATGTTCTTCATGTTCTTCAAAAAGAAACCCAAAATTTCCAGACTCCATTTCCCTGAATGTGGTCATCGGGACCATACCTCGGCCAAGAGGTGTGGGACCTCGGTCAAGACCTGGTTGGTACCCAGCATGTTTTCCTAAGATGAAAAGACAGTGTTTTAACCCCAGCATGTTTTGCTTTGGCTTGACTTAGCTTTAAGGGAATGCCGAAATCATTTGCACTCATGTAAAGCTTGTTTTAGGAATGCATTTCATATCCATCTTTGAGCATCTCTTCTTGTCGTCTTGAAATGCATTCAATGGGATTTATTATGTACTTGTAGGCCTTGGATCCTTGCTTGTAATCCCAACACCTGAAGAGCTATGTGAGTAGTATTTTTAATAAAGCTATGTCATAAAGTTTTGATAAAGCCTTGCTTGTTTTGCTTTGGAAAAGTATTTGTTTGTGTATGAATGATTATCCCTAGTTTTTGTATCAAGTATTATCTTGTTTTGATGACATTCTTGGAAAGTCCTTAGTGCTAGGGAACTATAATGCAACTAGCACCCTTGTTTGGGATATCTCCCTTGCCACCGACGGCCTTGTGCGGATGGGTTTGTCTAATCGATTCCGGGTCGATTATTCCCTTGTTTTGTCAAGAATGTCATCCCTTGTACTATATTGATGCTAGTAAGCATCCCTTGAAGCTTTGAAAGATTTGATAGATGAACTTGGTTCATCCCTTGATTTGTACAAGTTATTATATGTATTGTTTTGATAAAGATCTCGGATATCATTCATTCAAACCTTTATTAATTATATCATTCACTGAGTATCCAAGCTCACCCTCTCCATATATATATGTAGGTGACGAGCAAGAAGGCGGTGACGCCTAGATGATTATTTGCAAGTTGTTTGGATTCATATTTTGTAGCATCTTGAAGATTATGCTTCTTGGCTTGGTCATTGTAATTCATTTTGTATATGTCTGCTTGAGAAGCCTTTTGATCAAGATGTAATATGTATTTATTTTATTTGTACTCAAGTTATAAAACCACGTTATGTATGACATTTCATTTGATCTATGCACAGCCCTTGTGGACTATTTAGATTTAAATTTATTGCTTCCGCACATGTAAGCCCCATATGTATACTCTGATTTTGTGTGACTTCGTAAGTTGGCCTTCGGTAATCTCGGATTACTGGCCATCATGGCACCATTCTACTAGGGGCGGAATGGAGTCGTGACAGATTGGTATCAGAGCACCGTTTCCTTATAGTACGTTATTCACACACTTCGAGTCCTAAAGAGCATAGGATGTCCCTTAGAAGGATGTTAGGACTGCATCATATTGCTTGCTATCTGACAAGGTGTGCATCATCTCGGCATAATCGTTTGTTACTTGCATACATGTCTATTTGCTCATTTTGTTTTAAAATCATACTTTGCATACTCTTAGCATCATGAGAAGGGGTAGACCTCCAGTTGGCCGAGATCATCCCGAGGACAGATTGGACAGACTGGAAAGGTTGGTCGAAGGTTTGGTCCATGAGTTGAGACAACCTAGACCACAAGATACTAGTACCACCTCTACTCAGGCCGAGCAGACAAACGGCCGAAATGCAGTTCCACCTCCACCTCCACCAGTACCGCAAGTGCCTCCACAACCAGCCTTGTATGGAGACGGCACGATAACTTTGATTAAGGAATTCAAGAAAATGAATCCGTCGAGATTCCAAGGGGGCATAGAGCCGTTGAAAGTTGAAGCGTGGGTTTTGGAAATGGAGAAGTTGTTTGAGATTTTTCCTAGCACCGACGCTCAGAAGGTGTCATTGGCAGCATTCACGTTGGATGACGACGCTCGCAGATGGTGGATGATGGTCCGAGAAGGTAATCCGGGTTTGACTTGGGTCAGATTTTTGGAGTTATTTTATGACAAGCACTTTCCCCTTAGTGTTCGAGACCGTAAGACCACAGAGTTTCAGATGTTAACACAGGGCAGCAAAACAGTGGCCGAATACGATCGTGCTTTCATCGAGTTAGCAAGGTATGCACCCCACATGGTCAACAATGAATATAGAAAAGCCAGGAAATTTGAGAGTGGGCTTCGTGGATCCATACAAGATCAAGTGAATATGCTCAACATGCCGACTTACGCCAGAGTATTAGACAAGGCCATCCTAGCGGAAGCTAGCCTGAACAGATATCAGAATTTAAAGGAGCGTCAGAAAAAAAGGTAGAATTATGACAATCGCCGAGGAGCGTTTGATGCCAAGAAGAAAGTGAACATAGGCAGTTCAAGCAACTCGAGACAGGAAAGTGGTACTAAGCCGACGTGTTCAAGTTCTGGGAAACCACATTTCGGGGTCTGCCGTTGGGCGTTTGGAGCTTGCTTTGAAGGCGGCGAGATGGGTCACTGTGTCAAAGACTGTCCCAAGACAAAGACTAGCGATGGTAAGAACAATGGGAGTACTTCAGGTACTGCACAGAAAAGCAACGTCGGCAAGGCGTAGACGAGGTAGGGCAGAGTCTTTGCATTAGTGCCAGAAGACACCCAGAGTGCCGAGATAGTAGTGTCAGGTACCCTTCCAATTTGCTCTCAAGATGCATATATATTGATTGATTCGGATTCTACACATTCATTTGTATCCACTAAGTTTGCCAAGAAGTTGGATAAGGAAATAGAACCCCTTGGTTATATGTTATCTGTATCTACTCCATCTGGGAGAACCATGACTGTCGCATCCATTTATAGAGCATGTGTAGTTATAATTGAGAATGTTGAATTACTAGTTGATTTGATATCGTTGAACATGACTCATTTTGATGCTATATTGGGAATGGATTGGTTGGTAATTAATTGTGCATCCATTAATTGTGTTTCCAAAAGTGTCACGTTGAAACCTCCAAACCATGTCGAGGTTATGTTTCAGGGTAAAGGAGTAGTATCCCCACCTTACTTGATTTCGTCCATGAAGGCTTATAAGTTAATCCAAAAAGGGTGTCGAGGTTATTTGTGTAGTGTACTAAGTAATCCGAATGGAAACGACGAAATGGCCGATATCCCAATTGTTGATGAATTCCTCGATGTCTTTCCAAATGATTTGCCTGGCCACTTAGTTGATAGAGAAGTAGACTCTACTGTTGACGTTATGTCGGGAACCCAGCCTATCTCCAAAACACCCTATAGAATGGCCCCAGCCGAGCTTAAGGAGTTGAAGCTACAAATACAAGAGTTGTTAGATAAGGGTTTTATTAGGCCGAGCACTTTACCTTGGGGAGCACCAGTTCTATTTGTGAAGAAAATGGATGGCACACTTCGTCTTTGTATTGATTACCGAGAATTGAACAAAGTGACCATTAAGAATAAGTACCCATTGCCGAGGATCGATGATTTGCTTGATCAACTACGAGGAGCACGAGTCTTTTCTAAAATTGATCTTAGGTCGGGCTATCATTAGCTTAAGGTTAAAGCTAAGGATGTTGAGAAGACCGCTTTTCGGACAAGATATGGCCACTATGAATTTTTGGTAATGCCTTTTGGGGTGACTAATGCTACTGCAGCATTCATGGATTTGATGAATAGAGTCTTTAAGCCGTACCTAGATGAGTTTGTGGTTGTTTTCATCGACGACATATTGATCTATTCGAAGAGTGAAATTGAGCATGAGAAGCATCTGAGACTTGCCTTACAGATTTTGAGAGACAGAAAGTTGTATGCCAAACTCAGCAAGTGTGAGTTTTGGCTTTCCAGCATTTCATTTTTGGGACATGTGATTAATGAAGAAGGTATTTCGGTTGATCCTAGCAAAATCGAAGCCATTGTGAATTGGCTGACACCGACTAATGTGTCCGAGGTTCGTAGTTTTCTGGGTTTGGCAGGTTATTATAGGAAGTTTGTGAAGGACTTCTCAAGGATTGCAGTACCATTGACACAATTGACCCAGAAGGGAGTGACATATGAATGGACCGAGGATAAAGAATCAGTCTTCTAGGAACTTAAGACGAGGTTAGTTACAGCACCAGTTCTTGTACAACCATCAGGTGATGAGGGATTTCAGATTTATAGTGATACATCACATAAGGGTTTGGGTTGTGTATTAATGCAGGGGGGTAAGGTTATAGCCTATGTGTCTTGCCAGTTGAAGCCCCATGAGAAGAATTATCCTACCCATGATTTGGAACTAGCAGCCGTAGTATTCACTTTGAAAATTTGGCGTCACTACCTATATGGAGCTTCTTGCCAAGTTTTCACAGATCATAAGAACCTAAAGTACTTGTTCACTCAGAAGGAATTGAATATGAGGCGGAGAAGATGGCTTGAGTTATTGAAGGACTACGACATGCAGATTCAGTATCATCCAGGCAAAGCCAACTCAGTGGCTGACGCTTTGAGCAGAAAATTAGTTGGGAGCCGACGATTATTGAGGAAGTGAAGACCAGACAGAGGGAAGATGAATTCTTCAATAAGGTGATTGATGAGTTTGTCACCAAGCTGAGGTTAGGGTACACCGTTGAGAATCAGGTACTTAAGTTTGAAGGAAGGTTGTGCGTGGCCGACGTCCCAGAGTTGAAGCGGAAGATTTTGCAGGAATCCCATGGTTCTAGATTTACTGTTCATCCAGGAAATACCAAGATGTACCAAGATGTGAAGCAAACTTTTTGGTGGCCAAATATGAAAAGAGAAATAGCCAAGTTTGTATCCCAGTGTCTATATTGTCAAAAAGTAAAAGTGGAGCATCAAAGGCCAGCAGGACTTCTTTAACCTTTATCAATTCCTGAGTGGAAATGGGAACACATCTCCATGGATTTTGTGATTGGTTTGCCGAGGACACAAAAGGGTATGGATTCGATTTGGGTTATAGTTGATAGATTAACCAAGTCAGCACACTTCTTGCCTGTTAAGACTACGTTTAATGCCGATCGACTTGCTTTGTTGTATATGAATGAGATTGTTAGACTTCATGGAGTGCCAATGTCCATTGTGTCAGACCGAGATCCGAAGTTTGTCTCTAGATTTTGGCAGAGTCTACAAGGAGCTTTGGGAGCCGAGTTGAGGTTTAGCACCACTTTTCATCCCCAGACCGATGGGCAAACAGAGAGAACAATTAAGATGTTTGAAGATATGCTTAGACTATGTGTATTAGACTTCAAGGGAAGTTGGGAAGTGCATTTGCCATTAGTAGAATTTGCTTACAACAACAGTTATCAAGCTAGCATTGGCATGGCGCCGTATGAAGCTTTGTATGGAAGGAAGTGCAGATCGCCGATATGTTGGACCGAAGTAGGAGATAAAGCTTTGATCGGTCCCGAAATGGTTCAAGTGACAACTGAGAAGATTAAACTTATTCGACAAAGAATTAGGACTGCTCAGAGTCGACAGAAGAGTTACGCCGGCTAGAGGAGAAGAGAGTTAGAATTTGAAGTTGGGGATCATGTATTCCTGAAGATTTCGCCGATGAAGGGAGTTTCAAGATTTGGGAAGAAAGGTAAATTAGCACCTCGTTATATTGGACCATTTGAAATCCTTGAAAGAGTTAACCCAGTTGCTTACAGACTTGCTTTGCTGCCAGAATTAAGTCAAGTCCACAATGTGTTTCACATTTCGATGTTGAGGAAGTATATTCAGGACCCATTGCATGTGATTGATCATTTCAGGATTGTGATTAATGAAGATTTGGGTTATGAGGAGAAGCCGATACGGATTCTTGATAGGTGTAGACGCGCCCGCGAGGGACCTCGCGCTACAGTTCGGACTCCCTTTTGTGTCGCGGTTCTAAATCTGAACCAAAGAGTCCGAATCCGGCAAATCGTTTTGAGAAAACAGATTTTTGAAAAGTAGTGCCAAACATGGACTGCTTTGCCAGATTACAGAGTCGCCACCTAAATATTTTTTATTTTTGGGAAATTTAGGAAACCCTGACTCGGTGCCGAAGGCCACGTGTCCGTCATCACCAAAGTGGTCTTGGCTCGGGAGCTTGGGTACGATCGGGGAAGGTCAGCTATGAGCACCCCCTTTCGCCCGGTCCGAAGACCGGCCTCTACTAACCGTGATATCCGTTTTTGAAAACATTACATGCTCTTATCCCAATTATTAGCCTAGAATTACTATGTGATGCGCACAACACAAAAGTATAGACTAGATCGCCTAACTTGGAAATAAACATTGCATATCCGTTTTGTCTTGAAAAACGTGTCAGATTTTGCTACTCGCAAGTAGGCTAAAATACGGATTTCAATGAGTCGTTCCAACTCAGGTAATCCAACCTCCACCCACAGGCATTCAAACAGTAATATCACATAAGCATCTAGCCGCATGGCAGGCATACTATCATGTTAACATTCACACGCATGTGGTATGCTAAAGCATAAAATACTTACATCGTACTCCGTGCCAAAAACAAAAACCCGGTTAGCAAACATGCATGACCTAGTTCATGTTAAGTGGCTAATGCAACACAGGTATAGATGCAATCTAGAGTAGGCTCGGCTAACCCTAGACATGGCATGCGAAATGCGCGAGTAGCACGTATTCAATTTGGAATTGAAAATTGCGATGCAGTTTGTATGATGTACCGAGCCCGGTGCATGTAAACAAATGCATGAATGTACGCATGCATTGCATAAGGTATGCTAATTTAAATGTGCCCTAATCTACCAACATAAGCGAGTAAATAAAAGGGAGAAAGAAATGGGGATTGGAAGACATACACCCACTCACACACACTTATTACAATTGCGCCCTCGCTCGGAGGGACCAAATAATAATACAGACCGAATAAATAATTAACTAAACTAGCTAATTAAATATTACAAATCAACTAAATTAATTAAATTAAATAATTAATCTAATTAAGCATTAAATGCCTCGGGATGAGGGCTAATCAAGCAATACCGATTCGCTTTCGAATCGCACTACCATGCAAGTATGCCTCTGCTTTTCTCGCTATCCAACTCAAAATTACCAAAGTCCTAGAAACACTTTCTTTGGTCGAGATCATCACCTGCATGCATTTCCACCCATTTGAAGGATTTGGCCATCGGCACTGAATTGTTCCATCGGCTGGGGATGAACTGCCGGTCGGCACTAAAAAGTGCCGGTCGGCACAAAATGTTCTGCAGATCCTGCAACTCACAAAGAAATAGAGGACAAACTATGCATGGCAATGTAATTCAAAGCATATATGCACCAAACACATCCCACATCATCTTTGTGGACTCAAGAGGGCATGTGCCTCGATTCCTGACCACCAATCGCGATTTCCATGCATGATGGCCCTAAGAACCAAGAGTGCAACTTCACTTTCAAATGCATTCAAAACATATAGGCACAAAAGGGTGCCAAACCTCTATCAAACTCACTTCAAGAGGCTTGGCATGCATGTCAATGTGGTGCAAACCTAAGCATGTCATCTAGGCATGCAAGATGTACAATGTCATGTGTCTATGCAAGTATACAAACAAGCATATAATGCAAGCATGCAAACCACAAGAGGGATGGACTTATACATGAATTATGCAACTCAAAATGGGCCTAAAATCAGTGGCCAAAGTGCCTAGAAAATGAGACCAAATGCACACACACACATGCAAGTGTTAAGGCTCAAGACTTAGGCATACAAAAGCAACTCTCATGCACACTTAAAGAGGCCAAACATGGGCAACTAGTATGCACTTAAAGCTCTGAAATTTAAGTTAAACATGATGCCAAATCATGCAACGAAGCATGCCAAACAAAGCATGCAAATGGCCTAGGCTTAAGGCTAGTCAATGGGGGTTTGAACCAAACCAAGACAAAGCAATTATGGCATGCATTGATCGACCAAAAACAGATTTCTAGCATGTCAAAACAAAGCCAAATGGCTACTTAGATGGCATCTAAGAGTCATTAAATCAAAGGCGTGCATTGAAGTCAAAACAAGGGGCATACAACACATGCTCCTAAAGCATTAACAAGACCACTAAGGCAAGGATACAAGCACATTATAAGGTCTGAAATAGCATGTAAGAGGGTTCCAAACCCTTGAAAACATGGAGGCAATGCATCCTACACATGCACATACTTGAAGCATACAAGCTACAATACAAAGGGGCTATACAAAGCATGTCAAGATTGACTCAAACGACCATGGACAGAGCTAAACCATGGCAAAATAAGCATACAAGCTTCACAAACTCAAGTCTAAAACATGCTAGAAATAGGGACACACTTCCTAGACATGTTAAGGCAATAAGAGGCATTACAAGGCAACTATGTTAAGCATGCATAGGAGACCAAAACCAACTTGAAAACATGTTATATCATAGTAATATAAGCATGGAAAACAAGCCAAACATGCTCAACACACACTCAAACATGAAGCTCCTTAAGGAAGCAAAATTTGTCCTTTTCAAGGACATCAAGGAGAGGGGGTGGCCCTCTCCTTCTTGAGACTTCAAGGCATGCTCTTCACCACTGAAATCCCTCAAGATTTCAGTGGTGAAGAGATCCTATCACCAAAATCTCGGATCTCTCCAAAATAGCACAAAATGGGGCCTTTTCAAAGCCTAAAGGGGGGTCAAACTTCCCCAAACCTTACAACACTCTTAATGAACAATAAAGAGGACTTAAAAACAGAGATTTATGTGTTAATCACTAAGCACAAAAACTGTTTTAAACTAGATAAAAATGGAATGCAAAAATGGGGTAAATAAAGTTAGTTTCTTACCCTTGATGGTCCCCTTCACAAAGGTTGTGGTTGATGCTTCCTTGAGATCAAAATCAGTCAAGAACTCCAAGAACCAAATTTAGAACCTCAGTTGCAAGGAGAAGGTGGGACACTAGGTGTTTTAGTGCAATAGTGTGAACTAAAGCACCTAGTGTACTAAACAAGCAAGGAAAGAGAGAGATAGGATAGATACAACTATTCTAACCTAAAACCAGACCTTAGCTCTCTCTAACAATGGTTAAGTCTCTCAAGAGGCCAACCCTTGAGCAAAGGGAAGAGCTTTCCCTCTTATAGGCCAAAAGCTTACAAGCTTAGCCACTAAGCAAGCTCATCCCTCCATACACGTGTATGGAGGGAAGACACTGCACACAGTATGCGAAAATATCTCGAAAAGCAAGTGCATGTTAATCCGTAGGCATAAAATGTCATTTTGACAAAATTTAGTGTCGGTCGGCACAAAAAAGTGCCGGTCGGCACAATAAAGTGCCGGTGGCAACTCTAGCCAGCCGATGGCCTCTAGCCCCAGCCGGTGGTGTGTGGGGATGCCTCACAAAGCATTCCCTGCCCTTCCAAGGCAAACACAAGTGTTTGGTGCAAAACCAAACACAAACGGTCGAGTTCGGAGGTCCTGAGGCAAGGCGCGCACAGCCGAGAACTCCGGGAACTCCAAACGAACACGAACATGGATAATCACCGAGTGTCCCAACGGTGACGTCCAAGTCTTGAGGACGGTCAAAAATGGGGTGTCTACAGTTGCCCCTCTTTGACAGAACTCGAAAGTCATAACAATGACGGGAGTGAATGTCAAAGCCTAGAGACGACCCATTTTGACAAGGCCGAAGACTTGGACAATCATACAAAGCGCAAATGGTTGAACTCGCAAGCTGCCTACGTATCCCTTTGCAAGGAATCAAACCAGCGTAGTTCATGCAGGAGGCACACATGCCAAGGATAAGATATGCGCCGGAAGGCAGGGGCAAGATGCAAGACAATGCGATAAGCCGAGCATAACTTATGATCATACAAAGAAAGCTGTAATGAAGCACGCATACAACAGTTATAAGCTAGCACACGCCAATCTACACTACAACGCAGAAAGGATGTAAGAGAATTATGCAATTCTCGAAACGTCTCACGCGGAGGATACAATACCTGTGCCGCTCGTCCGGTCGCGCCGGCCTCAAATGAGCCGTATATACAATATCGTGCCTGCAAAGAAAGTAAACTTAGCAGGTATAATATTGTTAGCAATATGCATGACATATGCAATGCAAGCTGATATGCAATATATACAAAAATGATGTATGAATAATGCAAATGATAATGCAATGCAAACGAAACTATGCAAACTATATGCAAGGCAATTGAATCATGATTCAAACCTGAGTGGTTCGAAACCACACAAATGTCAAATAGATTGATGGAGGTGACAAGTCCGTCTCCCATAGAACGATGTCTGATCTATGAGTACTTCGCACGGACACAAGAACAAGTATTGGGTGGAATGACATAAGTGGGGAAACGACCCGCTGGGGCGAGAATAATGATCCTAATGCCGGACGCAATGACTACACTATAATGTAATGGAAATGGATACAATGGATATGGCACGCGGGCCAAACCGTATTTTGCCTAGGAAAGGCATGTACGCATACAAGCCGTATCTAACACAGAAGCGGTGCCGCTACCCTCAAGGCTCGGACACAAAAGCTCGACAACTGTGTTTCAACACGAAAAAATATGGGCACATACCAGACCAAGCTCAACAAGGAAAGGTGCAAGCCATAGATGGAGGTGATGCAATGGATGCATGCAAGCTACAATGCACTGGATATGGATACAATGGATATGGCACGCGGGCCAAACCGTATTTTGCCTAGGAAAGGCATGTACGCATACAAGCCGTATCTAACACAGAAGCGGTGCCGCTACCCTCAAGGCTCGGACACAAAAGCTCGACAACTATGTTTCAACACGAAAAGTGTGGGCACATACCAGACCAAGCTCAACAAGGAAAGGTGCAAGCCATAGATGGAGGTGATGCAATGGATGCATGCAAGCTACAATGCACTGGACTAGGTGTTTTACAAAAAATGCATGACACATACACTATATTATAATGATGATGCACGACATATGCATGGTTTGTTTTGTTTTTGTTTTGAAATGCATGACATATGCAATATTTACAAATGATGCGTGGGATGCATGTTGATGCAATGGCTGCGATTGCGCTTTCCTATTCTACCAATCCGGTGATATACTAGGTTGGTTCAAGATCCGCATTGAGGCGTAAACACGCCGCCTCAACCTATGGGGCTTCCATACAGATTTCAAGCCGAGGGTACACCCCCTGGGTATTTAAACCAGACTTTAGTCTCGGAAATTCCGAACCTTTGCGTTCTAGGCATAAGCCGTTTAAACTCTAGTTTTCACCGTCCCCATTGGTCTCCTAGGAACTCACCGCAAACACAGACGGGTGGCTTTACCAGACCACCGAAAGTCGTTCGGGCACGACAAACACCGAAGGAATTGCATCTTCAGAGGATTTAAGGTCTCCTAGACCGTGCGTGTTTAAGGTCTCGCCAGACCAGGGGGCAACGATGAGATGCGCAAAACAACGCTATGGAATGCATGCAAAATGCAATGAGGTGCATCTTTTACCGAAGGTTTTGCACCTCCCGAGGATTTAGGGTCTCCTAGACCGTGCGTGTTCCAAAAGATGGAAAATGGAGTGCAATGAGGTATGCGTGCCTCAAAGGATGGAAAATGAAGTGCAATGGGGGTGCGCCAAACGGCGCGATGAAATGCATGCCAAATGCAATGAGGGGCAACTTAGTGCACCGAAGGTCTTGCACCTCCCGAGGATTTAAGGTCTCCTAGACCGTGCGTATTTAAGGTCTCGCTGCACCCGGATGGCGTGGCTTCAAGATCTTGCGACAATCTTGTCGCCGAGATGATGATACATGACAATGCATGCGCCAAAGGTTTTGCACCTTCGAAGGATTTAAGGTCTCCTGGACCGTGCGTGTTTAAGGTCTCGCCAGACCCGGTCAAACTATGGGGTGCGCGAAATAGCGCGATGGGATGCGAAATGCAAGATGAAGCACGCGAGGTAGTGCACCTCACGTGGATCAAAATGAAATGCAAAACGAAACACGTGAAGTAGTACACCTCACGTGGATCAAAATGAAATGCAAAATGAAGCACGTGAAGTAGTACACCTCACGTGGATCAAAATGAAATGCAAAATGAAGTACGTGAAGTAGTACACCTCACGTGGATCAAAAATGAAATGTAAAATGAAGCACGTGAAGTAGTACACCTCACGTGGATCAAAATGAAATGCAAAACGAAACACGTGAAGTAGTACACCTCACGTGGATCAAAATGAAATGCAAAATGAAGCACGTGAAGTAGTACACCTCACGTGGATCAAAATGAAATGCGAAATGAAGTACGTGAAGTAGTACACCTCACGTGGATTAAAAATGAAATGCAAAATGAAGCACGTGAAGTAGTACACCTCACGTGGATCAAAATGAAATGCAGAATGAAAGAGTATGACACGCATGCCATACGACAATGCAAAACGGTGCAAGTCGCAAGGGACGTGCAAGATGGCGCGATACGATGCGCCGGACAATGTGATGGATGCGCGTGACGCACACGGGGCAACTTTTGAATCTCTGTAAACGACAAAAGGATACAAAAGGATACAATCTTTGCTTGAATTTGAGTGCCACTCCAGAGAGGCACAGATCGTAGTCGAAAGCGGAGGCGGTTGAACATCGGGTGCATTTTCTTGCACTTTCTTGAGCTATGAAGACCCAAAACTCCTCAATTTGCCTAAAACATCCTTGGGAACACCACCGGGGTGGGGAGGTCACCGGCCTGCCATCGGTTGCCTAAACTTATCCACCGGCACAATAATGTGCCGGCCAAACAAAATAGTGCCGACCGCCAAAAATGGTCGACGAGCGGTTGCCATTTTGCCTCGGGTCTTTTAAAATAGGGCTTGAAACCCTATTCCTTTCACTTTCTTCTGCCGAAAACTCTCCCTCTCTCTCTCTAGAGTGTTTTTCCTTTGATTTTTCGCCGATTCCTTCGCGTTTTACACCCGTTTTCTCGTCGGATTCGCGATATTCTTCGCGTTTCGGACATTTTCAACCGAACGAATCTTTGTTTCGGTGCACCTTTTGCTAGTTCCTCTTTTTCGGGACTCGTTCCCCCTGATATTCTCTACATTTCCGTGTATTCTCATCTTCCGACTTTCCCGGCCATTTCCGACCCTCTCGGAGTTGACTTTGTCGGTTGACTTTTCGCATTCCGGCCCATTTTTCATTTTCCGATCATTTTTCACCACCATTACCCATGGCAGACGACGTTCCACATGTCGGGACTCCCCCGGACCATGAGATGGACCCCGGGGTCGAGCTCCTCCCGTTGAGCGAGCGCCCATTTGATCCGGCGACCTATCGCCCGGCCATCCACGTGCTACCACCCGATGGACTTCGCCACTTCCGCGGCTTTGACAGGGCTTTGGACCCGGAGCTTCTGCTGCGCGAGCCGGCCTCCCACTTGTCTTCTGGCGTCGCCGAGGTAACATTCTCGTCTTTTATTTTCTGCAATGTAGGATTTTCTGTCAATTGCCGTAGCTAACTGAACCCCTTGACTGCTTAGTTCTGATGTACTGTACTGTAGTCGATTGTAGACAAACTCACTACTGACATCTGTTTAGGATCGACGCACATGCACACACACTACACTATCCTCAAGCACTCAAACACACGGCACACATTGCACTACCAATTCGCCGACACCCGGCGCTTATTTGAATCTGAAAACTCGCACGCATGCTAGATTTGCACAAAACTGCGCTAACACGCGGACACATCACACGTTGTAGTTCACTGAAACATATCGAGACCTGGCTTCTATTTGAACTTTTTTTAAAAAAAAAAAAAAAAAAACACACATGCTTTGTTTAATCGATCCTCATAGAACCGACATATCACAGCCGTAGCCCACCCTTTGGTATCTTTGAAACCCGACATCTACTTGAATCTGAAAAATGTGCACACACGTACCAAGTTTACACTGGAGCATCTAAAACACACTGACGCATCGCATGCTCGTAGTTCACTATAAGCACACCGGCACCCGGTTTCTTTATTTAAATTTTAAAAATCTGCACGCATACCAGATTTGTACCGACTGCATATCTTCATATGGCTTTGCAATTTCTTGACTACAGGGAGACTCCCATACTCTCCGCGGGTATGGGAATGTTACCGCCATGATTGGTCTGTTGTTGCGTGTAGATTAGCGTATTGTGGATCGGGCGGCCGGTACCTTCTGCGAGGACTCTCGGGCTTTTCGCTTGCAGACCTCTTCTTGCGCCTGGCGAGAGGTGGTGGGACACCACCGATTCTTTTCATTATCGGCGGCGGGGACATGACGATGACCCCTTACGACTTCTCGATGCTCACGGCATCGGGGTGAAGTGATCCGATCCCTTCGATCTGAACATGGACGAGTGGATTGCCTCGAGTTCACTTTCGAGGCGCCGCCACTTGTTCGTCGAGGTTAAATCCGCTACTCTTGGTTGAGGATTTAGTCACGGACCATCTTTGGTGGACGCACTCCGATGACCGAGGCCGAGAGATATGCACGCGGCTTCCTCATGTTTTTGCTGGGGACCACCCTGTTTGCCGATCGGGCGAACACAGTGCCCCTCTGCCTGCTCAGCGCCTTGGTGGACGTCGAGAGGATTGTGCAGTATGACTGGGGGGGCGCGGCTCTGGCCACCCTTTACGGTTATATGAGCTCAGTCTCTCGTGGCAGCGGGCAGCTGCTGGGAGGCTATTGGCGAGCCTGGGAGGTACGTCTTCTCCTCTGCTTTACATTTCTGCTCTGTACTTTCTGTATTCTGTACACTGCACACATTGTAGTCTGTATACTGTACCGACGGCACACACATATACGCTTTATCTTGTTGCTGCTTGTTTCTTCTTGACAACACAATACACAACACACGGCTCTGTTATTTACGCTTTGTTACGTATTCTTTTCGATAATCATCTTGGTCTGTTTTGCAGCTGTGGGTGTACGCCTACTTTCCCAGGCTAGAGCCAGTGCCGGAGACGGAGACCCCTCTGGTCGTCCCTTTTCTCGCCCTTCTGACGGGCGATCGTCCGAGGCCGGGACACTTTTAGCTTCTTCGCCGTTTCTTCGACACCATCACCCCCACCGAGGTACGTTTTACTTATGGTCCGTTTAAGCTTCGCTTTCAAGCGTATATTTCTGTATCAGTAGATAATCAATTGTATTTCATTTGAGTCACTGGCGGTAGTGGGCCCCACTACCACGGTGATACGAGATCGGTATCTGCGCCGCCATCGAGACCTCGCGCTCTGGGATTCTCCTAGAGGGCCCAAACTGTCGGGCTTGGTACTGGTGGCGTTTCATCGCCAGACCCTAGGGTTGCGGGCGAATAGTTCGATCCATCCTCCGGCGTATGAGAGGCGAGATACAGCTTCCAGATGGAGGACTACACCGTTGGCTGGGGCGTGGACATAGATGCTTAGGCGAGGCGAGGCGATTACTCGAGTCGTCCGGACCTTCTTGATCGGCCTTTGAGCGGGGGCTCCAGTGATCAGCTGCCTGCGGCGCCCGGCCGGCGAGGTGGGAGCGAGGCGGGGCCATCACAGAGCTCGGGCATGGCGAGAGTCTGCAGAGGGGCGAGGATGGGGCCCGCTTTGCCTACTATGTTGACTTATAGGGGGCAGAGTGGGGAGACCTACCAGATCCCTTTTGCTTCTCCCCCGGCTGATCATGAGCTGGCTGGTATTCCTGACTTGCCTCCGGTATGTATTACTTTATTTCTGCATCTTGCATTGTTATTTCATTCATTCGGATATCCGGACGAATCTTGATAGATTTAATACTTTTGCGAGCTTCCTCCGAGTATACCGTCGATCTGTGGAGTGAATGCCTCCGATGGGGATCTTTGCGCGGACTCTCGGCGCTTTGGCCGTCTGACTTGCGGTATGTTCTCGACCCACGATCTCAAATCATACTACTGCTTCGCTGTCTGCTATCTTGCACAAAAACACGATAAAGCGCTCACGGCTTTCATACATCTGTATTCATACTGCGCATCTTACCTTGTCGATAAAGCGCTCACGGCATTCACACTTTGTACTCATACTTGCATTCTATCTTGATAAGCGCTCGCGGCATTCACACATCGCTTTACTCATACATTGCGTTGCATCGATAAACCGCTCACGGCATTCACACACCGTACTCATACACCGTGCATTCTATCTTGATAAAGCGCTCACAGCTTCACGATGTGTTTGTTCTTTGTATTTTCAGCCTCCTTCCCGATCCTCCGATTGGTGTTGCTCTACCGGGCCTCCCTCTCTACGGGATGGCGGATATCCTCGTACTAGAGGGGCGTGGTCACGTGGGGAGCAACTCACGAGCTCAGTTCGAGATGGTGAGTCGGGCGAGGCGGAGTCATTTTGCGGAGGAGGCGGGATAGCTCGGGCTCGGGCTCCGGATAGTGGCAGCTCCGACGATGCTTTTGTGCTTGCCCGGGAAGAGAGGCGAGGCCGACCCTTAGGCATGAGGCCTCTAGCGATGATGATGATTTTTCTTTGCTTCTTTTCTTTATTTCTTTTCTTGTACTTTTCTCTTTTTGATAGATAGAGTACTATGTACTGCCGCAGGCAGGTTTTTGCTTTTCTCAAATTATGTACTTGACAAAGATGATATGAAATGGAACAAACTTTTTGCTTGAAAAAAGGTGTTACATTGGTCTGCATCTGCATATTTCATATCCTGCACTGCATTGCATCATATTACACCTCAAATGTAAATGATATTGATTTGTTGTCTGACAATTGAACACTTGCACTGTGATAATCAAATAGCCAACCAACTGAACGGCAAAACAGCTCATACAAACCACTGCTCAAAACTGGGTTCACAACCCATGCTCTGCTAGGGACTAATCTGCTGGGGATTGATTTGCATACAGCCCATAACACAGCATTTGGTTCATTCTGCACACAGCAAACCCTGAACAAATAGGTCCAATCTGACAAGACGGATCACGAAACTGACACGGTTGCAGTCGAAACACATTCAGATGTTCCAAAACTTTTTCTTCCTTCTCCTGCTTTACACGGATGTAGAGAAAGGCACGGCATTCTGAGCACAAGAGATTACTTTTTGGAAGAGGATGGGTTTTCAACGAGTGTGTCGAGCCTACCACAGAACACGACGAGACAGGTTGAAGCAAAGAAACAAAAGGCACACGACCTAACAAAACGAGACACACTTGGAAAAGACTCAAAGCGTAAATTGAGACCGACAAATCGAAAGACACGACACACGGACGTGTTTACAGGAAGAGACCTCAAATTTCGAGGAGCCAGTTCCTCCGGGTATACCTCCCACCCTTTTCTCATTTGTGATACTCACATCGCTCGGCCCTCAGGCTTGTTTTTTTTTCAAAAACCCTTTTCTCACTTTTCTCTCAACTTACTCCTCTCTATTCTTTATTCTCTCATTTTGCATCCCTCCCCAAGGTGAATGACAGATGAGTAGAAAGTCACGGGTTCACACCCGACGCTATTAGCTCACGGCTATTCCTTCCGGCAGATAGAGTGCCCTGTTGGGAAGCATATTAGCGGGGGGAAGACAGAGGACGCGACTCAATCGTGCCCTTAGTTCGTCATTTCGACCATTTTTGTTTTTTTTTTTTTTTTTTAAAACAGTTTTGACCAAAATGAGAGTTGGATTAACACACTTATTCAATTTTTGATTTGAAAATCATGCGAATCAGGCTGTGAGCACTGAAAATTCTCCTTTTTGGGTCCAATCATGGTCCAATTTTGAAAACGAAATAGTTTTCGAGAAAATAAGTCAACCTCAGTAAAAATTTTCAAAAACTATTTTTGCAAACAGCCAATGCTCGAACGAGCGCGGAACTTACCCTCGAGATATGCAACCTCGGATCGGAGGCAATGGAAAATTGCCCCTGGCTTAAAGGGGGGAAGGCAACGGAAAGTTGCCCCTGGTTTGAACGTAACTCAGGGCAACTTATGGCAATGGATGGCAACGGAAAGTTGCCCCTTGTTTGGATGATGCCGCGGCATGTTGTAAGCCAGTCTTTGTCGATGACGATCGGACCCTCGGACGCGGAGAAGTCGAAGATGGCTTAAATCAATATATGGACACAGTCACCTGGAAGGTGTTGGTGGTTTGGCTTCAAGAGGAAATTAATCACATAGTTCCGGATTGCTGCAATCGGGACATTGGATTCGGGGAGGGCAAAAGTGATCAAAACCATGACATGGACTGAGACGCTATGGAAGCGTTGAAATTTGGACTTCGATGAAGGCGCCTCGTATCCCAAACATGGGAATCAAGCCTTACGTAGTTCCGGGGTTAAGGTACACTCGGGTATTTAACCTCTCCTTTTTATGCTCTAACTTTTGCCAAGGCGCCCATTGCAGGTTTTCGACCTTGCGAGCTTTGTTTTTCTTTCTTTTCTTTTTTTTTCTATTCTTTTCATTCCTTTTTCTTCTTCTTTTTTTCTTTTCTTTTCTTTTCCTTTCTCTTCTCTCTCTTTTTTTTTGCATTTTTCTTCTTTTTTTGTTTTTCTTTGCTCTAACTTTTGCCTGGGTCGCCCTTTTGGGTTTTCGACCCAGCGAGCCTCTCGAAGGGTAAAAGTGTAACAAGTCCATGCTAAATGGTTTTGAGATTGAAGCCCTCTACATCCAGGAGAGTGGCTGTTGTATTGATTTGCAGAAGGATCCACCTGTTGGCTCTTCGAGCACATCGAATATTTTTTGCCCCTAGTTCGAGGGGTGGTTCTGTTCTAACTTTGCAAGCTTCTTCTGATAAGGTCTGACCTTCTTGATCTGACTTTGGTGCCTCTTGTTCGAGGGCTGCTTCAAATCTGGCCACACAAGCCTCATATTGTGATTGACCTTGGAACATTCCAAATGCGAGTTCAAGGTTTGAAGGCAAGGACTCAAGTCTCGAGGCTGAGAGCGATCCTAAGCTGCACAATCTCAAGAGCAATTCCACACATGTCTTCGCAGGACCACGCAAAACATTTTTTGAAAGTTTTTAAGAAAGCGACGAATCGCTCGCGCTGAAGACAGTGTAGAACCAATCTGGATCAAGCCAGGGTCCTTCTCAGTACTCACGCTAACAAGCATGATTTGAATCATTAAGGGCTTAGCATGCCTCTCTTTCTCTCAATCGATCAAATTTTTGCAAATCCCAAGGAATTCCTTCCTCTTCGTTTTCACCGCAGTGTTCAAAAAGGTTTTGAAAGACTTAGGTCATTGCAATGATTTTTTAAGGCACAAAAGAGCAGGTGGAATGCACTGTCACCCCATTCGAATTCTCTGGCACAACTAGCCCAACATGATCAATAAATATGGAAACACGGTAGCTACTACATTTCTTTAGGTTCCCGGATGTAAACTGCTCCAAAGGCGGACTCAAAGAGAAAGCAAAAGAAGTAATTACAAAACAAGACGGTGCTTGAGGCAACAACCCCGAAGCCACCTGGTATTCTATATAAGAGGGACTGACTTATTACAATTAGACAGACCCTTAAACAAAAGGACTGACTCAAAACAATGAGACAGGCTCAAAACAAAAAAAAAAAGACTGACTCGACACCCAAGTCAGAATGTACAAGACCAAGATTCGCGAATGCTCAAAAATACGTGCCAAACGCCACATCCAAAAATGTACCAAACGCCGTCATGCAATTCACCTGCTGATTATATACTCACAGTATCTGTGTCCTCCGTATCTGTGTCCTCGTACTCTAGGAACTCTGTAGTGATTGATTTGGCCGAGGTGGGCGGGAGGATAATCTTGTTGTCAATCAAATCCTGTACCTCGTGACGGAGGCGGAAGCAGTTATCCGTAGCATGGCCAGACTGTTGATGGTACGCACAGTACTGAGTGGCATCATGGCCTGCTGGAAGGGGTTTGGGGAGTGGCCTAGGATCGAGGGGTGTAAGATGCTCCTTTTTGGTCAAGATCAGAAGTGCCCTAGACAAAGGCATGTAAAGAGGATGGAAGACCCTGCGCCCTCGGGGCAGGTACTTGGAATTCTGAGTATTCTTGCTCGACGTACTGGCGAACGGATCGGCAGGCGCGGGCTTGGATTTCTGATCTTTTCCCGGTGTAGGATTGGGAATGAGAGGAGCTACTCTGGCATGACGGGGCCTGTCCCGATTTTCTGATCGACTTGGACTACCCTCGGGTAGAGTGGGGAAAACATCATCCACAATTTTGGTTACAATCGCGGATACCTGTTGTTTGCTCATTCCCCCGGCTTTCAAAGCCTGGACTGCCCACAGCAGTTGTTCCACGGGGTCGGTATCTTCCTTTACTTTGTCTTTGCCTCTGGCCTCAGCCTGGTGAGAGGTTTGGGTTGGTGCTGGTACATCACTGTTGTGGGTGGAGGTCATCTCCAACTGATTGAGCTCGATCACGATCCGCCCGATGTCGGGGCTCTGGGGTTCAAATTTCCGGATATGGTGCAACGGTGGCGAGTTGACATTCCGTGGCGAGATCGCCCACGGACCTCTGGAGATCACCTATCATCCCCATTAGCTCGAATGTAGTGGGCTCATGAGCCGATAGAACTGGGGTCCAGTTGGTGTGCGGGGCGACCTAGGCGGGTGCGGCATGTCAACAAGAGCCTCATCTTGTGGGGTGGTTTCGACTCAACGCTGGTCATGACCACAATCTCTTGAAGTTCGCATCATGTTCGGTCTGCCTCGGCAAGAAGAAGACACTAAGTTTTCTCTCGAATCTCTGGCGAAGCGGAAAACAAGCGAGATTTCATTTAAACAGATCAAACACTGGTGTAGTCGAACAACTGCACTCTACTATCGAAAGACCGTTTCCCAAAATCATCATCCCAAATCTGAATCATTTGCAGATATAACTGATTCTCAAAACACTGATACTGATGCCCTCGGGCCTGATACCCAGATTTGCAAACTGGTATATGCATTCCCTGTAGAGATACACTCTAAAAGCACATAGCAAGTAAATGAGAGCCAATACACCGCTATGTTAGGGTAGGGTTTCCCTGTCCTATTTTGTCAGGAGCTAGGGTTTCACTACGCACACAGCGGTTTCAAGCAACCTAACATCGGGTGAGCAACCTGTCCTAGTTTGGAATGGTCACTATGGATTCCGACTATGCACTAGGTCGAATGGTCAAAAAGGATGCCCCGGTAAAACCGGGGTTTGTGTTCCCACACTGGCAGAGCCCGCAACCGGTCAGCCTTATGGTCATGCCTTGACAAGACAAGCCTCCAGCAAACCGCTCAGGAATAGCAGATGGCCAACACGGTGTCCTAGGCGCACCAATGCACATGCAATGCAATGAAACACATAAGTGTGATCAAAACAGGATATCACGAGTTCGAGTCAAGCTCTCTAAACTCCCATGAGTCGCCAGAATCAGAGACGCGCTGGGGACCTCGCTTCTGATTCGGACTCCTTTTGTGTCGCGGTTCATCTGAACCAAAGAGTCCAAATCCGCAAATCGCTTTGAGAAAACAGATTTTTGAAAAGTAGTGCCAAACATGGACTGCTTTGCGGATCTAGTCGCCACCTAAATATTTTTATTTTTGGGAAATTTAGGAAACCTGACTCGGTCTTTGAAGGCCACGTGTCCGTCATCACCAAAGTGGTCTTGGCTCGAGCTTGGGTACGATCGGGAAGGTCACTATGAGCACCCCTTTCGCCGGTCGAAGACCGCCTCTACTAACCGTGATATCCGTTTTTGAAAACATTACATGCTCTTATCCCAATTATTAGCCTAGAATTACTATGTGATGTGCACAACACAAAAGTATAGACTAGATCGCCTAACTTGAAATAAACATTGCATATCCGTTTTGTCTTGAAAAAGCGTGTCGATTTGCTACTCGTAAGTAGGCTAAAATACGGATTTCAATGAGTCGCTCCAACTCGTAATCCAACCTCCACCCACAGCATTCAAACAAGAATATCACATAAGCATCTAGCCGCATGGCGTGCATACTATCACGCTAACATTCACACGCATGTGGTATGCTAAAGCATAAAATACTTACATCGCACTCGTGCCAAAAACAAAAACCGGTTAGCAAACATGCATGACCTAGTTCATGTTAAGTGGCTAATGCAACACAGGTATAGATGCAATCTAGAGTAGGCTCGGCTAACCCTAAACATGGCATGCGAAATGCGCGAGTAGCACGTATTCAATTTGGAATTGAAAATTGCGATGCGATTTGTATGATGTACCGAGCCTTGCAGTAAGTAAACAAATGCATGAATGTACGCATGCATTGCATAAGGTATGCTAATTTAAATGTGCCCTAATCTACCAACATAAGCGGGTAAATAAAAGGGAGAAAGAAATGGGATTGGAAGACATACACCCACTCACACACACTTATTACAATTGCCCTCGCCGGAGGGACCAAATAATAATACTGAGACTAATAAATAATTAACTAAACTAGCTAATTAAATATTACAAATCAACTAAATTAATTAAATTAAATAATTAATCTAATTAAGCATTAAATGCCTCGGGATGAGGGCTAATCGCAATACAGCCCGGATTCGCTCGAATCGCACTACCATGCAAGTATGCCTCTGTTTTACGCTATCCAACTCAAAATTACCAAAGTCCTAGAAACACTTTCTTTGGTATCGAGATCATCACCGCTCCCGCATTTCCAATTTGAAGGATTTGGCCATCGGCACTGAATTGTTCCATCGGCTGGGGATGAACTGCCGGTCGGCACTAAAAAGTGCCGGTCGGCACAAAATGTTCTGCAGATCCTGCAACTCACAGCAGCAGAGGACAAACTATGCATGGCAATGTAATTCAAAGCATATATGCACCAAACACATCCCACATCATGCTGTGGACTCAAGAGGGCATGTGCCTCGATTCCCGGACCACCAATCGCGCATTTCCATGCATGATGGCCCTAAGAACCAAGAGTGCAACTTCACTTTCAAATGCATTCAAAACATATAGGCACAAAAGGGTGCCAAACCTCTATCAAACTCACTTCAAGAGGCTTGGCATGCATGTCAATGTGGTGCAAACCTAAGCATGTCATCTAGGCATGCAAGATGTACAATGTCATGTGTCTATGCAAGTATACAAACAAGCATATAATGCAAGCTTGCAAACCACAAGAGGGATGGACTTATACATGAATTATGCAACTCAAAATGGGCCTAAAATCAGTGGCCAAAGTGCCTAGAAAATGAGACCAAATGCACACACACACATGCAAGTGTTAAGGCTCAAGACTTAGGCATACAAAAGCAACTCTCATGCACACTTAAAGAGGCCAAACATGGGCAACTAGTATGCACTTAAAGCTCTGAAATTTAAGTTAAACATGATGCCAAATCATGCAACGAAGCATGCCAAACAAAGCATGCAAATGGCCTAGGCTTAAGGCTAGTCAATGGGGGTTTGAACCAAACCAAGACAAAGCAATTATGGCATGCATTGATCGACCAAAAACAGATTTCTAGCATGTCAAAACAAAGCCAAATGGCTACTTAGATGGCATCTAAGAGTCATTAAATCAAAGGCGTGCATTGAAGTCAAAACAAGGGGCATACAACACATGCTCCTAAAGCATTAACAAGACCACTAAGGCAAGGATACAAGCACATTATAAGGTCTGAAATAGCATGTAAGAGGGTTCCAAACCCTTGAAAACATGGAGGCAATGCATCCTACACATGCACATACTTGAAGCATACAAGCTACAATACAAAGGGGCTATACAAAGCATGTCAAGATTGACTCAAACGACCATGGACAGAGCTAAACCATGGCAAAATAAGCATACAAGCTTCACAAACTCAAGTCTAAAACATGCTAGAAATAGGGACACACTTCCTAGACATGTTAAGGCAGTAAGAGGCATTACAAGGCAACTATGTTAAGCACGCATAGGAGACCAAAACCAACTTGAAAACATGTTATATCATAGTAATATAAGCATGGAAAACAAGCCAAACATGCTCAACACACACTCAAACATGAAGCTCCTTAAGGAAGCAAAATTTGTCCTTTTCAAGGACATCAAGGAGAGGGGGTGGCCCTCTCCTTCTTGAGACTTCAAGGCATGCTCTTCACCACTGAAATCCCTCAAGATTTCAGTGGTGAAGAGATCCTATCACCAAAATCTCGGATCTCTCCAAAATAGCACAAAATGGGGCCTTTTCAAAGCCTAAAGCGGGGTCAAACTTCCCCAAACCTTACAACACTCTTAATGAACAATAAAGAGGACTTAAAAACAGAGATTTTATGTGTTAATCACTAAGCACAAAAACTGTTTTAAACTAGGTAAAAATGGAATGCAAAAATGGGGTAAATAAAGTTAGTTTCTTACCCTTGATGGTCCCCTTCACAAAGGTTGTGGTTGATGCTTCCTTGAGCTCAAAATCAGTCAAGAACTCCAAGAACCAGCCCTTAGAACCTCAGTTGCAAGGAGAAGGTGGGACACTAGGTGTTTTAGTGCAATAGTGTGAACTAAAGCACCTAGTGTACTAAACAAGCAAGGAAAGAGAGAGATAGGATAGATACAACTATTCTAACTTAAAACCAGACCTTAGCTCTCTCTAACAATGGTTAAGTCTCTCAAGAGGCCAACCCTTGAGCAAAGGGAAGAGCTTTCCCTCTTATAGGCCAAAAGCTTACAAGCTTAGCCACTAAGCAAGCTCATCCCTCCATACACGTGTATGGAGGGGAAGACAATTGCACACAGCTGTCTGAAAATATCTCAGAAAGCAAGTGCACAGTGTCCGGCCGGCATAAAATGTCATTTTGACAAAATTTAGTGCCGGTCGGCACAATAAAGTGCCGGTGGCAACTCTAGCCAGCCGATGGCCTCTAGCCCCAGCCGGTGGTGTGTGGGGATGCCTCACAAAGCATTCCCTGCCCTTCCAAGGCAAACACAAGTGTTTGGTGCAAAACCAAACACAAACGGTCGAGTTCGGAGGTCCTGAGGCAAGGCGCGCACAGCCGAGAACTCCGGGAACTCCAAACGAACACGAACATGGATAATCACCGAGTGTCCCAACGGTGACGTCCAAGTCTTGAGGACGGTCAAAAATGGGGTGTCTACAATAGGCAAGTGAAATAGTTGAGGAACAAGTCGATGCCGATGGTGAAGGTTGAATGGAAAGAGCATTATGGCAAGGATGCTACATGGGAAATCGAAGAAGAAATGAGAATCTGACATCCGGAATTGTTTTTGGGGTAAGGTAACTGAAGTTTGGGGACCAAACTTCCTTAAGGGCGGTAGGATGTAACAACCCTCACTTTATCTTGGTCATGCTCACATGCATACACATGAATTTGTTTTGCTAAGTTGCATTTACAGACCTTGATTTGTTTTGTCTAAGTGTTGCTTGCATATTTTGTTTCTTGCTTGGTGTGTGGAGCCGATGTCATGTTAAGCCTAGGTCACACCCTTGAACCTCTTATACCTAGGACCATTTTGGAATCCACTTTGCTTGACCTCCACCTTCGCCCTGGCATATTGGCCGAGATGTCATCATCTAGGCCGAGATGCTCTCATCTAGACATCCTAGATCTTTGATCCCTGCACCTAGTGATCTTGTTCCTGGACTGGTATGACCTAGACCGAGGTGTGGCACATCTAGGCCGAGGTGTGGCATAGCTAGGCCAAGTGTTATCCTTCCTAGCCGAGATCATTGAGACCTTACTTGCCGAAGCCTATGTCCTAATCCGAGATCATTACCTGCCAGAGTGCCCATGCCACCTTACTTGTTGTATACACGTTGTCATACTCTTGTCTTGTCATTCTGTCACCTTTTTTAGGAGAGCCAACCAGTCGTTGCCACGTGTCCCAGCAGAGGGTTAAGTCTGCTGGCAGTAGAGAACCTACATCATTTTGCTATATCTTTGTTCTAGGAAGAGAGAGAAGCTCTAGGAAGAGAGGAAGAAGAGTTCTAGAGTGAGAGTAGATTTCCAAGCTTAATCCGTAGAGTCTAAACCGTTTGATTCGTGTATTGAGGTTAGATTCTTGATTTGCCCTTGTTGTTCTTTATGTTTATTTGATCACATTGCATGATTTAGCATGATTCATGAGCCATGCATTGATTTAAAGTTTGTTTTAGAAAGAGAAAATGATGTTCTTGTGTTCTTGAAGAAAAACCATGTTTTGATCTGAAAGCTTGCATCAAGATCCATGTTTTTGTGTTTGTTTTCATAAGATCTTCAAGTATGGGTACCAAGGTCCATGTTTTCGAACTTATCTCATGAAATCTCAGATTTTGAATAAAGAAGTTAACATTTTAGCATTCATGTCCTTCATGTTCATGTTCTTCATGTTCTTCAAAAAGAAACCCAAAATTTCCAGACTCCATTTCCCTGAATGTGGTCATCGGGACCATACCTCGGCCAAGAGGTGTGGGACCTCAGTCAAGACCAAGTTGGTACCCAGCATGGTTTCCCGAGATGAAAAGACAGTGTTTTAACCCTAGCATGTTTTGCTCTGGCTTGACTTAGCTTTGAGGGAATGCCGAAATCATTTGCACTCATGTAAAGCTTGTTTTAGGAATGCATTTCATATCCATCTTTGAGCATCTCTTCTTGTCATCTTAAAATGCATTCAATGGGATTTATTATGTACTTGTAGGCCTTGGATCCTTGCTTGTAATCCCAACACCCGAAGAACTATGTGAGTGGTATTTTTAATAAAGCTATGTTATAAAGTTTTGATAAAGCCTTGCTTGTTTTTCTTTGGAAAAGTATTTGTTCGTGTATGAATGATTATCCCTAGTTTTTGTATCAAGTATTATCTTATTTTGATGACATTCTTGGAAAGTCCTTACTGCTAGGGGACTATAATGCAACTAGCACCCTTGTTTGAGATATCTCCCTTGTCACCGATGGCCTTGTGCGGGTGGGTTTGTCAAATCGATTCCAGGTCGATTATTCCCTTGTTTTGTCAGGAATGTCATCCCTTGTATTATATTGATGCTAGTAAGCATCCCTCGAAGCTTTGAAAGATTTGATAGATGAACTTGGTTCATCCCTTGATTTGTACAAGTTATTATATGTATTGTTTTGATAAAGATCTCGGATATCATTCATTCAAACCATTATTAATTATATCATTCACTGAGTATCCAAGCTCACCCTCTCCATATATATATGTAGGTGACGAGCAAGAAGGCGATGACGCCTAGATGATTATTTGCAAGTTGTTTGGATTCATATTTTGTAGCGTCTTGAAGATTATGCTTCTTGGCTTGGTCATTGTGGTTCATTTTGTATATGTCGGCTTGAGAAGCCTTTTGATCAAGATGTAATATGTATTTATTTTATTTGTACTCAAGTTGTAAAACCACGGTATGTATGACATTTCATTTGATCTATGCACAGCTCTTGTGGACTATTTAGATTTAAATTTATTGCTTCCGCACATGTAAGCTCCATATGTATACTCTGATTTTGTGTGACTTCGTAAGTTGGCCTTCGGTAATCTCGGATTACTGGCCATCATGGCACCATTCTACTAGGGGCGGAATAGGGTCATGACAGACATAAGAGAAAAGAGGTTTCTATGGACTTTGAAGCACTTATTCACAGAATAAGATATATGACTAGGATGTGGAAGTGCCTCTGAATATAAGGAAACTATAATTTTGTGCATGTAAAATTGATGCATTGACGTACAACCAAGGTTTAGGGAAATCAAACAAGGCTAGTCAAATTAAAATGCGGTGTAACAAGGTCTAGGATTGGTTAGGAATTGATTGAACATAATTTTGGGAATAAGATTTTCAGGGGCTGCTCCTATGCTATGAACATAATACTATTATAGTGCAAATTATGCTGGAAACAGACAATGCGTTGAAAATAAAGCATGCCTAATCATTAACGACAAAGAGACAAAATTTTCAATTAGTCAAAAGCACCAATTCCAAATTTGCAACATGCCTCAACAAGATACAACCAAAATCTACAAATGCATTAATACATAAATGTACCTTCTTGATACACCGGCAAAGCAATGCACCAACACAGACCCCTCTTTTCGACTCTTATTGACAAAATCCAAACACACGTTCAAATAATCCAACAAATTCTCATTCTCAGTATCTCCCAGCGGTACCGCCATCATCACCAATTTCAAATTGTTGCCTGCATACTCCAACAAGTACAGAAGCTTTTTTGGTGACATGGAACTCTTTGAACTATCACCCGAAACATCCTCAAGCTCTGAGTCCCCGGCATAGACCTCGCGAATCTCTTCAGTAGGGATAGATAGACCACCACGCCATTCAGAGAAAAATGATATCGATGCAGAACTAAGGATTAACAGTATATGAGCGACTTCCTTGCTACCGTTTCGAAGAACCTCTGCTGCGTCACCAATGTTGCCGATAAATAAGTGCTCCTGTACCAGATGCAGCATATCACAATGAATACAGTTCTAACCGAAACCCTAGATTATCTTTTCCTGTCAAAACTTCAAGTATAAATCTTTTTCTCACTATTATAGTACAATTCTGAATCAAATTTTACATCAAAAATGGATCTGGAAATCAAAGATTTTGCAATCCATTTAAAAAAAGGAAATCCTTTTATAAATTCCACTCAAAATAAAGAAGGAAAAAAAATTGTATAAAAAGTACTTCGCATGTTTTAGATTTATTTTAAATATTGTTTGTAGATCTCAATCATATATTATAATTTTATTATCTACATTCTTAGTCAAAAGTTTTGACAACTACAAAAACTTTACTAGTTTAAGAATATTATTCAATACACTAGTTGCTGCTACCTTTTTACCGCCGCCAATAACTTCCATGTGCCACCTATGGCCGATCTGTCAAGCTTGGCTTTGTCTTGTTTGGAGAATGACCCCTTATGGCACAGCTTAGTCAACTATTCTCGTAGTTCAGATAAGATTTGGACCGCCACTTCCCTAAAAGCATGGTCCTTGTCCCCCCCCCCTCTCCTCCCCCCCTGGAGCTCGCCCATTCGTTGGGTGAGCCGCTATAGGCAATTTTCTAATGATCATCACCGATGATGCTGTGTGTAATGGAGCTTAAGGACGCTAGTGTCAAGTTCGAGGCTATAGAGGATGATTATGATGATGAGCTCAACCTCAGCATGTTCAATATACAATTCGAACATGGTTATTTTAAAATTCCAAAGTTTAACGTCGATGATAAAACAGAAACATTCTTCCGTAACCTCATTTCCTACAAACAACATTCCTTAGAAGATGACAAACACAAATATTTCAGTGACTATACATTCTTCATGGACCTACTCATCAGCACCAAGGAAGATGTGAACAAACTTTGTCATGATGAAGTTCCTAACAACTGGCTTGGTGATGACAAAGAGGTAGCACTTATGTTCAACATCCTGGGTAAAGGAATGTTTATTTCAGAGCAGTTCTACTATGCTGAACAGTGCAGCAAAGTGAAGGCTCATTGCAAGAGATGGTCGAACAGAGGAGTAGCTTCATTGAAGCGTGATTACTTCTCAAATATATGGGTCACTGTTGCCACCATTTCAGTTGCTTTTCTGCTCCTCCTCAGTATGACACATACTGTCATTGCCCTAGTTACGATTATTATTCCGCCTCTATCCCGACACTGATACCACTCTATCATCCATTATTTTTATTTCAACAAAATATTTTGCATCTGCATATGTAGACAGTTTCTATGTTTGTGTTAATTTGAGTGAGAGTGAATGTGTCTTTAGAATAAGTGTAGTTTTTATTAAGTTAAACCATTAACTTAAATATTAAATGTGTTATCATGTAAGTGTTTGCGATTTGTTTTTGCGTTTGGTTTATAAGTTCCTAACATTTCTTTATAATTTTAATGATAAGAATTACTCTGTATTCCATATAAACAATCGGGATGACAAAAATGAATCCAAAGTGTTGAAGCCTATAAATTTGAATATGGAAATACAAAAATCATATGACTTAAACCACATACTATGAACAGAAGGCCAGGCACTTACAACATCACTACCCAGCTGGTGATTGTCAAAGACATCATACAAAATGTAAGCAAACATAAACAAGTTCTCAAACATCCAAACCTCAACTCAAAAATTGTGCTCTCATGTTATTGGTACCACAATTTAGGCTTATTACTAGGTAGATGTTGGGTTCATATAAGCCCCCTCTTTACTGTCTTCTATATTCTAGCAAAGTAATAGGCATACCTCTTCTGCCTCAAAAATATCAGACACTGCTAATGTCAACTCAGCTTTTATAGAGCTGAAAGTCTGGGGTGATCCGGCTGCCACAACAACTGCATTGGATGTCTGACCAATAATTGAAGTAATTCAAGTGAGCTTCGCAATGGACATATAAAAGCTTCCCCTCTAATGCACCTTCTTCAACTGGTGTCAAGGGATAACAAGAATCAAAAGCTAAAACTTAAAATCATGTGCATGCAATTTATAGTATAGAGATGACACAAAAAATACCAATAAAAAGATAGAGACTTTGTGCTGCAACAATAGATGAACCTAAAATGGGGCTCTCATTTGAACAAAGATGAATAGGATTGATAATGAAAGTAGGATAAAAGGAATGATGTTCTATTAGCAAACCATAAGCACCATCATTCACAAGCTGCACCACTGATCAACGTGATTCTTGGATATACCCATCAAATGTGGCCCCAAAGACTCCAAATCTTTGGCCACTAGCCATAATTTGTTTATTTGTTCATCTTTATTCTAGACAAAACAAAAAGGAATGGTCTAAAGTTTTGTACCTGTTGTCATCAAATGTAGAGCCTCAACAAAGATGGATGAACACTCAATCTCATCACTCTTGTTGAAAGGATTATGCCACCCAAAGGATTTGTGATTCTCCTGAAACATGATCCACAATATTCTCTTGCAATGCAACAACTCTCCGACATTTCTTGAAATGATATGCACGACTAGAAACTATTCCTCTATTTCTAGATGTTCCTACATCATAGGAGACCTCTTCTGTTGGCAAGTTCGGATGAGCCCCAAAATTAAGAAGTGTCTATTCTTTCTCCATGATGGTAAGAATCACCTATTATCATAGAGCACATCATCTTTTCAGAAAATGGAAAGCCCCCAATAAATAATATTGTATCATTACTTTCACAAATTGGGTTGCAAGTAACACCCCTCTATTATCTTTGTTGACTGTAGGGCCAAGAGGAACATGTATATGATGTTTGGTTTTGACATTTTGTCAAACATATAAAAGACATAAATTGAACAGAAATTTGAAACAAGCTCCAAAAACTCATCTGAAGAAAACAAAGCACCAGAGACTTCTCTCAAACCAAGACCTCCAAAAAAACAAAAAAGTCAAAATCTGTCAAACTATTTGCAAGAACAAAACCCAATCCTTAATTTCTTAAAAAAAAATTTCTTCTAAATTTGTAAAAGCTTAAAGATGAAGCACATTGTGTAAGATATAGATAGATAGAAAGAGTACCAGATATAGAAGTGAAGCTTCAAGTGCCCTAGTGCGATGCACATGATTTTGGATGAGAAGGTTGTTGTGGATCGGGGGTACACCAGAAAACACACACAAGCAATAACACAAGACATTTAACGTGGTTCGGCAAGTCGTCTACATCCACGGGCAGTGGATTTCACTGTATGGAGAAATGGAAGAATTACACAACTCACTCTCTGTATTCTCTCTTGAACTCACAACTCACCACATTTCCCTCTGCTCTCTCTACCTCTATTTATACACTGAGAAGTGAGAGACCAGCTGGTCATTCAACAAAGGTGGATCGTCTACCTTTGCGGCTTGTTGGTTGGCAGCCACAATCGAGGACATTCGGAGCTGACTTCACATTGGAAGGAAATCACCCCTCAAATGGGGTGATATCAACAAATCACCCCCTCAACCCATGTGAGGTGATCCAATGCACACACTGCTGCTTATCTTGTCACGTCCAAATTTAACATAGTCTGCATTTCCTCACTGAGGCGCTGCATCCCCTGAAGCTAGAGATAATACACCAGAGATACAAGAGGAGGGGGAATCCTACATCCTCAACTCAACTCACACCACTCTCTTATTTGGAGAGAACCTCCGCTCCTATCTCCCACAGATATCTTCCACGCTTCCTGTCTCGGATGTCTTCACCTGCTATGCTTGATCTTGCGTAAGCAAGATATCCTACACCCCCTGCTGGGATGCCCTTGACTATCATGCCTTTGCCCTCTGTCCATAGTGATCGATCAACACTGCCTTGCACCCGAAGGTGCTTAGTTCCTAGAGATGTTGACCAAGTCCAAACAATGTTGGAACTTGATCCCAGAAACCACTTTTGTGAGCATATCGGCCGGATTATCTGCAGTACTAATCTTTTGAAGCAGAATATACCCTTCATTCACAATTTCTCAGATGAAATGGAAACGGACATCAATGTGGTTGGTACGGGAATGATGAACCTCGTTCTTTGCCAAACAAATGGCACTCTGACTGTCATAGAACACCTCAATGTGCTTCTGAACAATACCCAAGTCCTCAATTAACCCATGTAGCCAAATAGCTTCCTTAAAGGCTTCTGTCACTGCCATATACTCTGCCTCTGTAGTAGACAAAGCCACCGTTGACTGAAGCATTGACCTCCAACTCACCGGCCCTTTAGCAAGCGTAAATAAATACCCTGTTGTTGATCGGCATTTGTCCAAGTCACCAGCATAATCTGAGTCCACATATCCAACCAGATTCTGTCCGAGTCGGTTATCTCTCTCGAACTTCAATCCTAGATTAACCGTGCCATGTATGTACCTTAGGATCCATTTCACTGCCTGCCAGTGATCTTTTCCTGGATCATGCATATACCTGCTCACCATACTCACAGCATGTGAGATGTCAGGCCTTGTACAAACCATAGCATACATTAATGCACCAACTACATTTGCATATGGTACTTGTGCCATATGTTTCCGTTCTTCTTCTGTGTGTGGAGACATTGAAGCACTGAGCTTGAAATGAGGGGCCAATGGTGTACTCACAGCTTTTGTTTTCCCATTTATGCCAAATCTGTCTAACACCTTTTTTAGATACTGGATTTGTGTCAGACAAACCGTGCCTTTCTTCCTGTCTCTCTTGATCTCCATGCCAAGAATTTTCTTTGCTTCTCCCAAATCCTTCATTTCAAACTCTCTTGCCAACTGTGCCTTGAGTTTGTCAATCTCCACCTTGCTCTTAGATACAATTAACATATCATCCACATATAAAAGCAAATAGATGAAGGAACCATCTGGAAGCTTACGGAAATATACACAATGATCAAACTAACTTCTTGTGTATTCTTTCTCTATCATGAACCGATCAAATTTTTTGTACCACTGTCTCAGGGATTGTTTCAATCCATACAACGATTTGTTCAGCTTACAGGCCCAATTCTCTTTTCCAGCAACTTTGAAACCATCTGGCTGGGACATGTATATCTCTTCTTCAAGATCTCCATGTAAAAAGGTAGTTTTGACATCGAGTTGGGCGAGTTTGAGATCAAACTATTTAACTAAAGCTAACAAGATATGAATAGACGTGTGCTTCACAACAGGTGAGAATACCTCATTGTAGTCTATTCCTTCCTTCTGAGCATAGCCTTTAGCTACCAATCTAGCTTTGAATCTGATGTTGTCTTTGCCTGGGATGCCTTCTTTCTTGGTGTAAACCCACTTACACCCAATTGCTTTCTTGCCTTTTGGAAGTTGCACCAACTCCCAAGTCTGGTTCTTGTGAAGTGACCCAATCTCTTCATCTATAGCCTCCTTCCAATTGACACTTTCTGCATGTTGCACGGCTTCTTTGAAAGTGCAAGGAACATTGTCTTCAATGATTGGAAGTGCATAGGCTACCATATCGGTCATCCAACTGGGTTGCTTAGTAACCCTTTTTCCTTTTCTAATTGCAATGGGTTCTGACTGTTGTGCGGCCTCTGGATCTTCATTTTCATTTGATCTCTCTTCAGAGTCTTCTTCAGAGCTGTCAACTGAAACTTCTTCAGGATGGTTGATTGGCTGACTAGTCTTTGCTGGAGTCTCAAACTCCACCTGCACTGACTTCTTCAATGCTTCATCATTTTCTTGAGGATTTGGTTGCTTCAGCATTGTAGACTCATCAAAGGTAACGTCTCTTCTAGTGACAACTTTCTTTGATTCAGGGCACCAAAGTCTGTATCCCTTAACACCATAACTGAAGCCCAAGAAGATGGCTTTCTTGGCTCTTGGATCCAACTTAGATTTTGTAACATGAAAATAAGCTGAACATCCAAAGATACGTAGCTGATCATAATCAGTAGCTGACACTCCTGACCATACCTCCATGGGAGTCTTGCCATCTAGTGCTACAGTAGGTAGTATGTTGGCAAGATGACAAGCATAGTTCAATGCCTCGCCCCAAAATGCCTTGCTCAATCCAGAATGTGACAGCATACACTGGACTTTCTACCCCAAAGTGCGGTTCATGCCTTTTGCAACTCCATTTTGCTGCGGTGTTCCAGGAACTGTGAAATGTCTCACTATCCCTGCATTCTGGCAAACCTCTAAGAACGGATCTGATGTGTATTCCCCACCATTGTCAGATCTGAGCTTCTTGATCTTTCTACCTGTCTGGGTCTCAATCATTTTCTTCCACATAAGAAAGATGTCTAAGACTTCGTCTTTGTACTTCATTGTGTAAATCCAAACTCTTCTTGAGAAATCATCAATGAACGACACAAAGTAGTGTTTACCTCCCAATGAAGCATTCTTGGAAGGACCCCATACGTTGGTGTGAACGTAGTCTAGAATCCCTTTGGTACGATGAATAGCAGTACCAAACTTCATTCTTGTTTGCTTGCCCAGTACACAATGCTCGCAGAACTCAAGCTTCCCTGTTTTTGTGCCTTTCAACAGGCCTTTCTTTACCAATCCTTGTAAAGCCTTCTCACCGACATGCCCTAGGCGCATGTGCCAAAGTCTAGAAGTGTCTGATACATCATCTTCTCAGCTGGTGGAGACAGCCACTCTCCCTGTGACTGTAGAACCTTCTAGCAAATATAAATTTCCCTGTCGAGTACCCTTCATTGCAACAAATGCACCTCGAACAACTTTGAGGACTCCACCTTCCATAGTTACTCTGTAACCTTTGGAGTCTAAAACTCCCACTGAGATGGGATTCTTTGTCCAAGCTGGTACATACCGAATATCTTCAAGAATTCTGATTGTTCCATCATGTATCTTCAGTCGAATTGTTCCAATCCCCTTTGTCTGGCAAGCTTGGTCGTTGCCCATCAGCACAACTCCTCCATCGAACTCTCGTAAGCTCGAGAACCACTGCTTGTTCGGACACATGTGGTAGGAACATCTGGAATCTATAATCCATTCATCAAATTGGCCATATGATGAAACTGTAAAGGCTGATCCTTCACCATTATCTCCATCTCGTGCAACGTTCACCTTTTCTTCTTTCTTGTCTTTATTGGGACAATCTTTTGCCCAATGCCCCTTCTAGCGACAAGCAGTACACTCGTCTTTTGCAAGACGTCTTCTATCCGATGATTTCCCTTTGGATTTTGAGCGAGACTTTCCTTGCCCTATATATCTCCTGTTATTTGTTCTGCCTTTGACTGTCAATGCCTCGGATGTTGAGTCCCTGTTTGCAGATTTATCTTTCCTTCTGAACTCATTATTTACCAAGGCATTTGCAACATCAACAAACTTAATCTTTTCTTTACCGTACAGTAAAGTGGTAGTGAGATGATCATATGAGTCAAGCAAGGAATTCAACAATAATAGTGCTTTATCTTCATCACCAATATGATCATCAAAGTTCTTCAAATCGGTGAGAATTTTGTTGAAATTGTTTAGGTGTTCGTTCATCGAAATACCTTTCTTGTAGTCGAAACGAAACAACCTCTTCTTCAAGTAGAGTCGATTCTCAATGCTCTTTGTCATGAACTTATCTTCCAGTGCCTTCCAAAGCTCCTTCGCAATATCATATTCTGTGAAGGCGTACTTCTCCTCTTTTGCAAGGCAAAGTCAGATGGAAGCTATGAGAGATTCACCTTCTCCCATTCTATCCCGTCCTATCCGTGCGTCGAGATGCATCGATAATTACTTGAACGCGGTCAACGGCGGGCAGCGGCGGCTTAACTTGGTTAGGTCAACGATCACCAACGGCCCTGCGATGACGTGCCAGACACGTGGTTGACACGTGTCTGGCTTTATGACGCGCGGCACTGACGCGTCTCATTTTCTATCCGCAGACGAGCGTGTGGTGCATGGGAGCACGTGGGATGACGCGCCAACAGTCCACCAGCGCGTGGAGGCGCGTGGTGAGAGTGGGCTTCACTTTCTTTCTTCAGAGGGCGCGTGAGGGTGCGTGGATGATCTTCTGGGGATGGTCTTTGCTGTTCTGGACTCCTCTCTTGGAGTTCTTGCTCTTGGTATGCTCAAAAGTTGATTTCGAGCACTTCAAAATCTGGGCACTTTCAGAAAAAATTCGATTTTTCACCACCCGAGCTCTGATACCAATTGTTGTGGATCGGGGGCACACCAGGAAACACACACAAGCAATAACACAAGAGATTTAACGTGGTTCGACAAGTCGCCTACGTCCACGGGCAGCAGATTTCACTATATGGAGAAATGGAAGAATTACACAACTCACTCTCTGTATTCTCTCTTGAACTCACAACTCACCACATTTCCCTCTGCTCTCTCTACCTCTATTTATACACTGAGAAGGGAGAGAGCTGGCTGGCCTCGCACATGGCCAGTTGGTCATTCAACAAAGGTGGATCGTCTACCTTTGCGGCTTGTCGGTTGGCAGCCACAATCGAGGACATTCGGAGCTGACTTCACATTGGAAGGAAATCACCCCTCACATGGGGTGATATCAACAAAGGTTTGGTAGAGCCAATGCACTTGGCTAGGTTCTGTAGTTGGATATCATATTGCTGTGGCAAATTCTGTAATACAAACTCCCAATAAAAAGATAGTTACAATTTTTGTGATTTTAATTATGACCAATTGTGATATTTGTTATGACTTAATAATAACTCGAGGTTTTAGTTATGCCTCAAATAACTCATTTTGGTGATGGTTACGATCCGTTTTGATTATTATCATAAATATTTTTGATTATACCTGAAGAGGGGCTTGATTATGATTGATTGTATATTTCGTTTTAATTATTAAAAGTGTTTTAGTTATAATATTTGTTTTTTGCACAATCTACTTGCCATTGCTTTTCTAAACATGAGTTAATTTTCCTTGAGACAGAGGGTTTGATGTAGATGCACAAATTATTTAATTCCCACCCACCTAAATGTCATTGTTGATTGACTTTTTTTGTGTGTATGTGAAATCTCGATATAGAGTCACAAAATGAGTTTAATTAAACAATTAAAATCAATTAATTAAGCAATTGCAACACAAAATAGAAGGCAAACCTCCAATACGAAAAGGAGTTGAAGAGCAACACAAAGCCACATAGAAAGAGAAAAATAGACCCGTCGATGGCGGATGACGATTGAAGAATTACACAAGAAAACGACCCAAACCCCTCTCTCATCTAAACCCTTGGGTACGAGACCTAGCTTCACGGTCAATGGCCAAGGGACGATCGTAACCAGCGACGGTATAAACTCTGTATCTCTCTCTCTCTCTCTCTCTCTAGGATTGCCCCAACATAGAGTAGTAGAATATTTGCGTAAATTACACTTTGCCTTCTTTTCACTTTTAAGGTCCACATTGTTTGCGTGAGCAATCATTATGAGTGGATTGAGAGTGATGGAGATTACTACGATGATAGTATTAGGTTGGAGATATGAGAAAATTATTTTTGTTCGTGTAGTATAATTTTTTGTTAGGTAGTTAAAATTAAATTTATGATGTATGTAATTACTCTTGTTACATAGAAGGTGATTTTGTTATTTTTGTAAAATGGTAGACAAAATATTCTTTTCACTTCTAATCTTATGAGATTAGATTTAAATACCAGCTCTCATTGGATTGGAAGCATATATAAATTTCTACTTTATTATCTTTTTAATTATGTGACAAATCTTTTAATTATGTGACAAATGCTAAAACACATACTCTTTTTATAATAATAATAATAATAATAATAATAATAATAATAACGCTTACATAAAATGATGTGATAATGATATTTTCATACAAATTATTAGTGATAAAAATAGACTTTTTTTAAAAAAAAACTTCTAATTAACAAATATAAATGTCTGCATGTATTAAATTTTTGTATATATTTGTATGACGTACGAAAATCACTATGGTGAAACAAAATGTTTGCTTCTACATATGAAAAATAATAATAAATAAATAAATGTTTTAGGTCAGTGATATCACATTTTGCTTCAAATTTAACAGATAATAATATGGAAGAACGTATCATCTACATTGAAGGAAGAGAAGCTTTGGTCGATGAAGCAGCTTGTATCTTTAGGGTGCATGAAGGACTGCGTCATGCAAATGAAAAGGCATACGCACCTAAGCTAGTTTCAATAAGGCCTTATCACCATGGTTAACCCAAACTACTTGCTATGCAAAAATGTAAAGAGCGTTATTTGGAATCGCTCCTTCAACGTAACAACAATCAAAGTGTGGAGCCTTACTTAGATTGCATGAAGAAGTTAGAAAAACGAGCTCACAAGTATTATGCTTATCCAGACCCACACCTCAACAGTGATGAATTCGTGAAAATGTTGCTATATGATGCTTGCTTTGTTACCAAGTTTCTTCTTGATATGTTCGAGGTCAGACATGTTGGAACAATCTTTGAAAACAATGTGAAACAAATCAAACAAAGAAAAATAAATTACTTACATAATTTATTGACCGAAATGAATAAGTACAAAAAATGATCAAGTCGAGTGTGTGACACTCTATCCTTAAGACAGATTTGCCTCGTTTCAGTGCTTACGAATAAATGGCATCTATCTCCCAGGATACAATGATCTTACACAGATTGTAGTAGCACTCCAAACAATCTATACGGCAAACCAAAACTTGTGATCTACACTCTCAGAATTTTTCCTAAAAACCTAATATGAAGAATATTAATGCAAGAAAGCAAAACGAAAAGAAAGATAGAATTTTTCTGATTGATGAAGTTGCTAGAAGAGGGTCGGCTTTTAAAGCCAATTAGATGCCTTTTTGGAAAAGTCGAACAGGTATGAATTCAAACCGAATAGGTCTAATTTTTTAATTGAACCTGTTGAAATAGTTTTGAATCTGTCTAGGAAAGAACTTGAGCCTATTTGGTGCAAATTGTTAAAACAGCTTGAACTTGATACTCCTTAAGGAACTTGAGCCTGTACGCGCACTGCTCCTTAAGGCGAATCCCACATCGATTGGATAGGAGGGGAGGTAGTGCCTTATAAGCCTACGAACCTCCTCCCCAGAGTGAGGCCTTTTCCACGGGAAAACAAAACCGTGAGGAGACCGCGGTGAGGGCTTCGGCCAACAACCCGGCCTAAAGCGGACAATATCACTCTGGCTGGGGACGTTACACCATAACTCTTTCCTTCTACAAACTTGGGGTGCCCCTTTGAGCCCAACCCAAGTTTGTCCACCTAGAGCTTATATACACACACAAGCTCTATTAAAGTTTCAATGTGGGACAACTATTTTAAGGCAACCAACATTTGATTCTTTAATTTCCCATTCCACGAACTCGAAAACGACGTCACCTTCCCATTCACTTATAAATGGTTTTGACAAACTGTTTGCACCGTGTGACTTGTCATGCGGCAAGGAACATGTCACATCTTTGGACCCACTCCAAAAGACATGTGGGCCTCACTTAAATTTGGGCTCAAAATTGACCAAAAATAAGCCTATAAAAACCATAATTTTCAACGAAACATACTAGGCATAAACATCAAGAACCACAAGATGTGGTTGACGAAGTCAAAGTATCGTGGATGAGAAAACAAATTTGTAATGACTTGATACTCCTTGAAAACCAACTTCCATTCTTTGTTATATTTGAATTTTATTACATGAGCCACAACGTAACCATGACCCAAAATCCAAACCAAAATCATCCTAATCCTATCTACACCCTCACCCTCATCCCCACCCTTAAGGAGCTGGCTTTGTTGCCTCTCAATAAAAAGTTAAAAAGAGTGATTGACATTTCCAAAATCGATTATGAAAGTGTATCTCAAAGTGAGCATTTCCTTGACTTGGTGCATAATATTTGTCTTCCCTCCTCCTCCAAAGATAAGTCAAGTGATTGCGAAAACAAGAATCAGAGAATAACTTGCTTTAAAATCCCATGTGTGATAGAGCTTATGGACGTAGGTGTCAAGTTTGAGGCTAAAGAGGAGCCCGGCCTCAACATGTTTGATATATGCCTCAAACATGGTCATTTTAAAATACCAAAGTTTAAAGTCTCTGATTCGACAGAAACATTCTTTTGTAACATCATTGCCTATGAACAACATTCCTCACAAGAAAAACCCAAATATTTCACCGATTATACGTCTTTCATGGATCAACTTATCAACACCAAAGAAGACGTGAGCCAACTTTGTCGCCATGAAGTTCTTGACAACTAGCTTGGTGATGATGAAGAGGTATCACTTTTGTTCAACAACCTGGGTAAAGGAAGAAAGTTTTGAAGCAGTTCTATTACGCTGAACATTGCAACAAAGTGAACGCTCATTGCAAGAGATGGTGGAACAAAGTAGTAGCTTCATTGAAGTGTGATTACTTCACAAATATATGGGTCACTGTTGCCACTATTGCAACAACTTTTCTTATTCTCACTATCATACAAACTGTCATTGCCCTAATTACGTTTATTATTTCGCCCCTGTCACAATATTGATCTGGTGTTGTTTGCTTAGGCCACCACCCTATCATCCACTACTTTTGTTTCAACAAAAGATTTTGCATCTGCATATATAGACAGTTTCTATGTTTGTGTTAATCTAAGTTAGAGTGAATGTGTCTTCAAATTAAGTGTTGCGGTTATTAAGTTAACCCATAAACTTAAATATTAAATGAGTTATCATCCTAGTGTTTGTGATTTCTTTCTGCGTTTGGTTTCTATGTTGCTAACATAAATTCTATTAGAATAAACTATGATTTTTACTTTCTCTATCCATTCTATTAGAATTATAGCTTCTCCTGTAAAATCAGTGGCGAATCAACATGAGAGGCCCCTCCTCAAAATTTAAAATTTTCTATTATCCAAAAGGTTAGGAAAGAAATTCAAATTGCCCCCTTCTTTCTCTTTGGTTTTTTTCAACTAAATCCGTTCATTTCTCCCTTGAAGTACTTATATTTCTTTGGAGACCCCCTTTTGTATACCATACATATAACCTCATACTTATACATATAGACAACAAAGTGCCTTAGCTAGTCTTCTCTGACCTTAATAATAAATATCTCATATTTTTACAACCATTTAAGTGTCAAAAAGTAATCAGCTTGTTTGGTTATAGTTTTCAAAAAATTCTTCTTTTTTTTTATTTTTTCGTATTTTAATATTTTCAATGAATTTTTTAATATTGTAAGCATTTTTTTAAAAATTTTTAGGCACACCTAACATAAATACACTTAAAAAGTATAATATTTGTGAAAAAATCTTTAAAAAATACACTAAATACCAAAAAATACAAAAAAAAAAATTATGAAAATTCAATACATTTTTTGTATTTTTGTGTATTTATTAATTTTTTAAAATATTTTTTCACAAATATTTTACTATTTAGATACATCTAAGTAAGGTGCATCTAACTAAGGTGCATCTAAAAAAATTACTTAAAATTTAAAAAAATATTCACTAAAAATAAGAAAACATGAAAAACCAAAAAAATCAATTTTCAAAAAATTAAATTTAGAAAACTGAAACCAAACACAGTGAATAATTTGGACCACAATATTTAAAACTATATCACTTTCAGATTCCTAACAAAACCAAATGCTTAAATGACTTTTTTTTTTTTTTTTTTTTCAGTGCCTTAATAACTTTGATACATGGATTTTATTACTAATAATTCCATTACCAATGAGATTCTCATTCCCCTAAAAACTTTTGTCCTTCAAATATGACTTAAAATAACTTATAGGAAGTCCAGAATAAAGAGATAAGTCCAACAAGGAAAGCAAGTAACAAATTTTGAAAAGGTAAAAGATACTTTAAAATAATTTCCAAGAAACATATCGATATATTACTTGTGAACTGATTTAAAGCACCTTTAAATTTTCAAAATTTATCATTTACTTTGATTATGGGACTTCCCTCAATCTCTTTAGTAAATAAAGAGTTTGAAAGGTCTATTTAATTAGTTATCATTCAGATTTTTTAGTTGCAAAGAAACATTATTATTACTTCAGATTTAACAAAAGGTCTACTCCTTTTTGTCAGTCAATAATAGTTGGTCCAATTTGATTTGAATAATATTATCTCCTCATCATCTTCTCTGTCAACGAACCAAACATTGCTAGGTATTTATAGTTAATTTTTGATTCCATATATTTTTTTTTTATTGTTTCGTAATTGTATATGTAGAAGAAACAAAAGATCATTTTTTTTCTATAGTTATAATATTATTTTGATATGTTTGCTTATGTCTCATATAGTATTTGGTTATGACTTTTTATATAAAAAAAAAAAAAAATTATATCTTAAAAAGTATAAAGTTATATCATTTTCTTCTTTAATTATAAAAGCACATATGATACATAATTTTTAAAAAGAATACAATAATTTGTTGAGAATAATTTTGGCTCAATAAAAACACACCATTTCAACTGAAGAGATTCTTATATTGAAAGATATAAGAAAAAAATATAATCATAAAAATAAATGAAAGTCACTATCCACGTCTAGGCTGGGGTGGGTTTCAACCATGGTAGGTAGGGTGGCTATTGGTCCGATGGGTATCAAATATACTTAATTTGTATTTGGTTGAAAGATTTGATAACGAAAATGAAAAGGAAAAGGAAAAAATAAATAGAAAGAAAAAAAAAGAAGAAGAAGAAGAACAAGAAAGAATTGATGAGATTCGAATTTCAAGCTATGGCTTGTTAAATTGGGAAATAGAGAAAGAAAATAGTCTAAGTAAATCCGAAAAGTAGGATTGTATTTTGCTCTCACTTTCTTTTTCCATATATTTTTATTATAACCAAACAAAAAGTGAGAATGTATTCTTATCACTTTTTTCATTTTTCTCATCAAATCCTCCAACCAAACAAAAAGTGAGATTGCATTTCATTTCCTTTGGCTCATGGATTTAGGGAAGGAATTTGAAAAGAAAAGGAAAAATGTGTTTGAAATTTAGGTGAAATGTAATTATATTTCATTCATATTTTACCTATCTTTTTCTTTTATTTTCTAAATCTCTCTCCAAATTCATGAACCAAATACAGCGTTAAGGTTATTTCAAAAATTGATTATTTTATTTTTTTTAATGAAAGGATGTGAAAAAAAAAAAAAGAAAAAAGAATTGACTTTTTTTATTATAGAAGGGGATCGGTCACAGGGCAATCCCAGGAGAGTGCCTTGGTAAGGCAATTGTGTAATTAATGATTGTGTTGAGTAGTTTAATGTTCGAAAGTGTTGGGTCACTTTGGTGTGGATGTTTTTCGTCCAGTTTGGATAGTGGAACTCTGAGTGAGGCAGTAAGATTGTGTAGAGTGAGTGATGCACTCTGTCAGAGTTGTTTTGACTTATTCGGTCCTTGTGTGCGTTGACTTGAGGCGGTGTATTGTGTTTGACTTAAAAAGTTCGGTTAGGACTCAAATCTAAAGCGAGGATGTGTGTGCCACTTAGGCATACGTGTGAGGGGTGAATAAAAAGATCAGAATACCGTGGGTTCACTTTGAAGAATCCAGAGTGATTCATTGGACCTGAGAAGTTGTGTATGGAACTCCATTTAAGAGTTAGTGAGGTTGGGCAAGATGTTGGTGTTAATACAAAGCTGGGTAAGGTTAAGTGATATGTTGGTGTTTGAAGACTGGAACGGGTGAATAATGTTGGATAGTCGATTGGTCAATACTTGGATTGGTTGAAATTGTAGGCTGTGTAATTAAACGGTGTCTTGGTGTGGAATGTAAGTCGCAACTGGACAGTCGGAAGGTTGTTTTGAATGGTAGTGACTAGTTTGGGATTCCTGTTGAGAACTTTGGTCTCATAACCGCTTTGCACCATTATGTGATTAGTGGGTGTGCAATTTCTTTCTTTATGTTATTGCGTTGCCGGCATTTCTAAGATTTTCAGGGGTTCTCATCGTGAAAATTTTTGTTTGGGGTATTGTAACACCACCGTGAGTGTGTTGGGTTTTATGGGATGACTATGTTGTGATTCACTAGAGGAATGTTGATAAATAATCTGGAGAAATCTTTGAGTTTGGCTGTGGCCAGTTATTAATGTGGTGTTTAAATTGTAACGGTGTAAGTCTGAACACCTTGTGGGGTGAAAAACCAAGTGTTTTGAAACAAATGGGGCAGATTAAGCATTTTCTTTATCCTGAATGGGATATCCTATGCCATGTGTTGAGAAGTCACATTTTGATCTAGTCTAAGTTGCTAGTTACATGTTGCATGTCTTTTGGCAAGGACTTGGAATTGTCGGGCATTAATGTGCCCTAACATTATTAAGTTGCTGATTACTGAAAGCCTTGTGTGCGAGTGGTTTCTTTTTTCCCTTAGGTTGGAGTGTTAGGCACTCAATGGTGATTCGAGTATTGTAAGTAGTCAAGTCATGGTGGATGTCTTGAAGTACGGTTGTTATTAACGACGTTGTTACTATTATTATTATCGGGGGAATGTGTTCTTGTCTTATAAACAGCCGCGAGTTTGCCCGGTTGGGAAGGTAATCATATTCGTTCCTTGTTGTTGAGTCGAGTCTTGTGAAGCAAGATGATTCTATTAGTTACAATATCATGGAAACATCTCAGGATTGAGGAAGCAAATTGGGAGCGTGAATTGGAAGTCCGTGAGAAGTATCCAGACTTATTCGTGGTATTTGAACATATGTTGAGATTTTAGTTTGTTAATGAAATGTTAAAACATTGTATATGTTGTGGATGTCTTGAAAACATGGATTCAATATGAACATTGTATATGTTCTGGGAATATAGAATATTGTATGTGTTGTATCAAATTTGGAAACATTGTATATATTTTGGATTATGAAAGCATTGTGAATGTTGAATATGTTTCGGAAGCGCAAGTTTAATTTGAACATTGTATATGTTGTTTAAGTCTTGGAAATGCAAATTTATCATAAACATTGAATATGTTTTGGAAATATGAGATGCATGTATTGAAATTGGTTAAATTTCAGAAAATGCATATTGATAATATATGTCGAGATATATCTATTGTGGAATTGTTCCCTTATGGAAGGATTGAATGACTGGTAGGTGGGTCATGGTAAGGAGAATTGAGTAGTAATCATTTTGGAAATTGGCTAAAACTTGGTTTTGAAACATGATTTTAAAATTTCGGAGACGAAATTCTTTAAGGGGGGAAGGTTATAGCGATTCCAGTTTGATCCAACCTTTGTTTTATTCTGGACTCTGGTTCTGTGGTTGATTGTGGTATCCATGTCTTGTTTTCCTCCTTTAACTCTTTAAATTTGAGTTTTGGAATATGTTGGGCCTGTTTGGAACAGGTTGGTTGCCAGTTGGTCTAGATGGTTGCTACCTAGATTTTTGGCTTCTTCGCTCGAGCAAGCCTTCTGTGATTTGCTTCTTCGCTCGAGCGAGGTTTCTTGCGCTCGAGCGAGGGCGTACGTCTATGAAGTACCTGAAGGTATGTATTCCGCACTCGAGCGACGGTTCTTGTGCTCGAGCGAGGCCACTTATTGTGTCTGGTTGCTCGAGCGACAACTCCTTCACTCGATCGAGCCTCGCGTATATCAGTTCGTAGCAGCTCATTTTTTACACAGAATCTTTGTATATCTTCACCCTAAAACCCTAAATCGGCACTCTCTCTCTCTCTGAAATCCTCTCTGTCTACAAATACTCCTTGATCTAAGCATTTCTCTACCCTACTCCTTTTGTTAAAAAGGTAGAGCACCTTGAGGTTTCCGTGTTGATCCGAATGGATCGTGGTTTCGGCTTGTTTGAAGTGTCACTCTCTTCTCCTTTGGTCTCCTAACGTTAAGGTAGAGATATTCTACATTTTGTTATGAATTTTAACCTAGTTATTTGTTGTTATGAATATATGGTGAGATTTGGGATGTTTGGAGGAAATCTAGGGTTTAGATTCAAATTTATAAAGAAGGGTTTTCATGTGTTGTTGCATATTTGATCATGGGGTTGGGTTATGAGGTTGTTTGGTGTTAAAATGGTGGAATCTAGCTATTTGGTAGAATTTGAGAAAAGGAGGAGAATTGCCCTAATTTGAGTTAAATAAATTATTTTGTATAAATAATGAAATTGATATGGGAAATATGAAATTGGGAGGGTGCATGAATGAATGGTGTAGTTGGATTTGTTAAATCACTCACCTATGGAAATTTGATAAATTATCTATTTAAAAGATTGTATATCTGTAACGCCCTAAATTTCTAGCCCAAATGATAAGACAACAACCATGGCTCTTTTAAGGAAAACCGAATATAAATCTCCAAACTTATATTACATGATACAATAGTTCTTCATGCAACAATACATTAATCCAACAACAAGTAAATAAACAAATAAATACCCCCAAGGGTTTACAAGTTTCTAAGGCTTGAGCCTGGTTACACAAAACGGTTATTCAAACCCACATAAACACAGCCCTCGGCTTGCACATAGAGTCACAGCAAAATGAGAGCATTGTACTCCCAACACACATACTTCCATGCCCCTAATTGGGTGGGATCACCACATCTTTTCTTGCACAAAAATCCGGTAGGGTGAGCATAAAGCCCAGTAGGAAATTCTTAACAAAGTATATACATTTTATACAAGTCTCAAGAGATGAAATGCACATGCCATGCTATGCCCTTTATGAAGATAAATCACATTTTTATCTTTTGAAAACCATCATGCTCAATGATATCATGCAATTTCAATTGTTCAAAACTTAACAATTTATTTCAAGGGCGGTAAATACGACTCTGGTAATCCCTAGGTCGGTGTCTACAAGTAGACTATACAAGTATTACCAAATTATCATTTTTACCGGTATTAATCGGAAGGCTCGACACCTATCCGCGCAGGTTTTCGGTCTTTCACCCCGGACTCTCAGCCCAACTTATTCAATATCATCTACACCACCTATCAAGACTTACCAACGTATTTACCCCAAAACCATTCCATGAAAATTTGTTTTTCAATGTTCTTTTCTCAATACAAGTTTTCAAATCAACTTTCAAAGTTTAATGTAATCAAATGAATTGATATGCCAATTTCACAAGATGAATATAAATACTTTTATTCCAATTCATCATCCAAGGAATAACACAATTCCCTCTTCTCAAGTATCCTCGACAATTAGTTATTTCAAGACTATTTCAACGTTTTAAACAATAATTTCCAAAATGAACAACAATTCTCATATTTCTTGAAATTCATCATTTATATAAATATAAATAAGAAATTTTCCAAACATCCATTTATTTTGACACACAAAATAAATGTAACAATATTATTTATGGATTTTTAGTCTCCTTTAAAAAAAAATACCCAAATTCTAGGTTTTCTTACCAAAACTATACAAATCAAATCTTTTGAAAGAAAACTTTCCAAAATCATCTTTTCTTCAATCAACGAAGATTAAAACCCATAAGATCATTTTAAAAGAACAAGAGACAAACCCACTTTCAAAATCACTTAACTTCTTGAATCAACAATCAATTTTCAAAACTATCGATGATTTTGAAAATCATATAGATCTTGTAAAAATATATATATATATATATATAACTCTAAGAAAATCCCTACCTCAAGTTTTGAAGAAGAAATGACATGAAACCCTCAAAGTTAACGGTGTCGAAACTCGATCTTCACCGCACACAACGAAACCCTTGAGAAGTTAACCAACTTTGATGAAGAACTTATGGCAGAACTCTAATGGATCTTGAGAAATCAAGGTTTTGATCCAATTTGGCGTAGGAAAATGTAGAGAAAAGATAGAGGAAAGGGCTTTTAGAGAGAGAGAGAGAGAGAGATACAAAAGTGATCTAAAATATCAGATTCCCGAATTGATATAACATGGTCCGCTCGAGCGTGGAAAGCCCCACTCGAGCGTCAAATACACTTTCCCAGTACTTTTGCAGACAGGTCAAACTTCTGGAACCAAACATTCTCCGCTCGAGAGCATAAACGGCCACTCGAGCAGACAAGCAACTTCTAATGCATTTTGCATTTTTTCTTTGAGGGCGCTACCCATCAAACCCGCCAAGGCGTTGCCCCCTAGGCCCCCGCAAGCTAACCGGGCAACTCAATCCCTGACATACTCAGGGAAGTGGCAAAACTAGGATCGCTACAACCCTTCTCCCCTTAAAGAGTTTCGTCCCCGAAATTTCAAATCAAACTACCCAAACAAAGGGTTTCTAGCAATCAAAACCATGCTATTTCATTTTTAAATCACAATACTAACTCTCAACCAAATTCCACCATTTCCACCATGGTTATCTCATTAACAACAACCTCCCAAATACGCATAAACATGAAATTTCCCAAAAAGTAATGGCAACTCTAAACAACCTTATGCTTAAAACAATCACGCACATATCAACATGTGGTTAACAACCTTAAATACATTTCCCTCAACACTAGGGAATATTACAAAGAAAAGCAACTTAAGCATTTTCAAATAAATCAGAATATTTGGAGCGGACTTCCGCCTCCCGTTCCCACGTCGCTTCTTCAACCCCATGGTGTCTCCATAACACCTTTACCAACGGTATAGTTTTGCCTCATAGCACTTGCTCCCGGGTATCTAATATTTGAACAGGTCGTTCTTCGTAAGAGGCATCCTCATCTACCTCCAAGTTAGGCCAATCAAGCACATGAGAAGGGTCGGGTTCATACTTCCTAAGCATAGCTACATGAAATACATTATGAACTCCCGAAAGTTGTGGCGGTAAAGCTAACCGGTATGCCACTTTCCCAATTCGCTCTAAGATCTCAAAAGGCCCAATGAACCTTGGAGATAATTTACCACTCTTACCAAATCTCATCAAACAAACCCCGCCTTGGTGAGATTTTTAGAAACACATGGTCACCAAATTCAAAAGATAAAGGTCATCTCCTCTAAATCGGCATAACTCTTTTGTCGGCTTTGGGCCATAGCTACCCTCTTCCGAATAAGAACAACTTTCTCGGTTGTCTCTCTAACAATTTTCGGACCTAGTAACAGTGCATCACCCACTTCGGCCCAACAAACCAGTGATCTACAAGGTCGACCATGCAAGGCCTCAAATGGTGCCATCCCAATACTAGCTTGGTAACTATTGTTGTAAGCAAACTCAATCAATGGTAAGTGTATTTCCCAAGGCCCCTTAAAATCAAGGACACAAGCTCTAAGCATGTCCTCCAAAATCTGAATGGTACGTTTCGACTATCCATCGGTTTGAGGATGATAAGCGGTACTAAGAGTCAACTTAGTTTCCAATGCTTCTTGAAGGCTTTGCCATAACTGGGGAGTAAAACGAGGATCCCTATCCGACACAGTAGTCACAGGGACTCCATGAAGTCGAACTATCTCTCTAATGTACAACTCTGCTAAGCGTTCAACTGAGTCGCTGGTGCACATCGGAATGAAATAGGTAGACTTAGTCAACCTATAAACAATCACCCAAATGGCGTCATTGCCTCGTTGTGTTCTAGGAAGCCCAACTACAAAATCCATGGTAACACGCTCTCATTTCCACTCGACTATTGGTAAGGGTTGTAACAAACCCGTTGGTCTTTGGTGTTCGGCCTTCACTTGTTAACAAGTAAGGCACTTCGATACAAATAAAACGACATACCATTTTATACCGCTCCACCAAACTGACGACTAAGATCATGAAACATTTTAGTGCCTCCCGGGTGTACCGCAAGGCGTGAGTGATGGAACTTCCGAAGTACTTACTCTCTACAAGATTCTGGTACAAAAAAACGGTCTAGGTAACGTACACTCAAATCCAAGTGAACGTTCAAACCTTTCTCTTCCTTTCCATTGGAAATCTTAACACAGATTGATTCCACATCACGATCTCCTCGTTGTGCCTCTATGACCTTACTAACCAAGGTAGGTTGAGCATTCAAAGTAAACAAGGTAGCACTCTCTCCGGACTCACCCAAGTGCAAATCAAACTTGCCAATAACATCTAGCATATCCCATTCCCGAATGGCCACACTTGCCAAACTACTCACTGATTTTCGACTCAAAGCATCGGCCACCACATTGGCCTTCCCTGAATGATAGTATAACTCAAACTCATAATCCTCCATAAATTCCATCCACCTCTGTTGTCATAAATTCAAGCCTTTTTGAGAAAACAAATACTTTAGACTCTTATGATTGGAGAAGACTTCAAACTTCTCACCGCACAAGTAATGCTTCCAAATTTTCAAAGCAAAAATCACCGCTGCTAATTCTAGATCATGGGTGGGGTAATTTTTCTCATGAGTTTTCAATTGTCGTGAACCGTAGGCCACAACTTTTCCCTCTTGCATCAAGACACAACCAAGTCCATTCCCGGACGCATCACAATAGACAATGTAATTCAAACCCCTTTTCAGAATTATCAAAACCGGCGTGGTAGTCAATCTAGTCTTAAGCTCTTGGAATGACTTTTCACAAGCCTCACTCCACACAAATTTGATATCCTTTCTAGTCAATCTAGTCAAAGGTGCAGCTAGTCTAGAGAAGTCCCTTACAAAATGTCGATAATACCCCGCTAATCCCAAGAAACTCCGGATTTCAAAAATATTCTTGGGTTGTTCCCAATCCTGTACGGCATCTATCTTTGAGGAGTCCACAGTCACTCCCTCTGTAGACACTACATGTCCCAAAAACTTCACCTCTGTTAACCAAAACTCGCATTTTTCAAATTTGGCATACAATTGGTGCTTACTAAGTATACCCAGCACTACCCGCAAGTGAGTCTCGTGTTCCTCTTTAGAGGTTGAATAAATCAAGATGTCGTCCACCAAGACGACCACAAAACGGTCCAAGTATTCCCAAAAAATTCTGTTCATCAAATCCATAAAGGAAGCCGGTGCATTGGTCAACCCAAAAAGCATTACAAGGAATTCACAGTAGCCATAACGAGTACAAAAGGCCGTCTTCTAAATGTCCTCCTCCCGGACTCTCAACTTGTTATCCCAGGTAGGCAACCTAAGATGGGGGGTGAATTGGGTTTTTTTTTTTTTTTTAAATTACAATATTAGATTTTATAAACACAATATTCAGAATTTTAACAAATAAAAAACAGAATAATAATTATCAATATAAAAATAAGAGAGATAGGGAGAGAAAATCAAACACTGAGATTTATAGTGGTTCGGCACGCCAGGCCTACGTCCACTCCCTAAGGAACCTCCTTGAAAATTTCTTTACTATCAAAGTGAATTAGTACACGCCCAAGTCTTCACCAAGCTTGTGGATTTTGCACAGGACTTACTCTTATCTATTGAGCCTCACTCAACAATAAATGCCTCACCCTTACAAAATTTCTCACAATAATGAATAAAAATAAGTGGTACTTAAACTGTCTTTTACAATAATTCTCTCACAAAGAGTAGATATGAAAATGTAAAAACAAAGGCTAGATCTGAAAGTGAAAGAGCAGAATATAATCTACTCAGAATTTTGGAGCTCACAGAAATTTTTCTCTTCAAGTTCTTAATTATTCTCTATACAGAACACTTCTATTTATACTAAAAAATAAACCCGTTGGAAGTAGGACGCTCATTGCTGACGTCATGGCTTACATAGGCACGCTCCTTGACAAAAGGCATCTAAAATACATCATGTGGCACCCTTTTCTTTTGTCAAAAATTGTATCTTCTTTGTCCATTTTTTCTTTGTCAAACCTAATATTTTTTTTGTCCACTTTTTCTTTGTCAAAAATTATATTTTCTTTGTCAAACAATACATTTTCTTTATCCACTTTTTCTTTGTCAAACATTACAGGAAAATCATCAAGGTTTTGTATATATAATTTAATCAACATTTTTGAATATAATATCACGTGTATATATATATATATATAATATTCTAATCACATATTTGCATACACGGAAAAATCTCTTTAAATAATATAAATGATAGATCTGAAAATATATGCCTTCTTTAAATTATTGTATATGTTGTATAGATTTTAAACTAAATATATCCTTCCACTCCATATCAATTTTGTCAAAAGAAGACAATCCATCAATACCAAATTTGTCAAAATAATACAACCAATTAATTTGTCAAAAGATGAATACTGATCAACTTATTTTTTTTAAAAAAAGTGAATAGTAAAGTTTTCAAAATATGTTCATTTAAATAATATTTAACAAATGTACCATACAATATATATTTTAAACAGATATTATTTTGTGTCAAATAGTATGTATATTAAAAAATTCAAATTTTAGCAAATAATATTTTAGACATCATTAAAATTAAATAATATGATTACCAATCTCCCCCTTTTTTATGATGGCAATATTTGTATGGATAAAAATTAACAAGCTATTTGATAATTTTGCAACATAAAATATTTAAAGGATTTGACACAAAATAAAAATCAACAAGTTATTTGATAATTTTGCAACATAAAATGTTTAAAGCACATGCATGCAAAACAATTCAAAGTCATATTTTTTCTCCCCCTTTGACATCATCAAAATAAAATATGGAGATAGGAAATAGACACATTTGGTAAAATAATCTGAGATGCCAAAAATATAATAGTGGCCCGTAGGTCTTGTCGAGATCATTGTGGGGATTTTGGAGCATCTCGAGCACACAAAATGTTGATAAACAAAAGATTTGAGCAAATATGCATCGAGGATTGGATCGATGGAGTGTATAAAAAGTGACAAGGATGATAGGCAAAAAGATGAAAATATCAAGTGTTGTAGAGAAAAATTTGTTTTATCTTGTTGTGTAATCATGTCATTCCATACCTTAGCCATCAATGGTTTGGACCTGCTTGAGGTGCTTGTAATGCAGGCAAATGAGAGGGTACCAATGGTGCAGGTACATGCTATGCCTGTAAATGAGGGTTCTAGTGTTATTGGTAATTGAATTGATATCGATGCTATTAATAACACTATGGCTCTTAGTACACAGGCAATGACTGCAGTTTTCGATATGGCGCAACGATTACAAGCAAAAGTACAAGAAAATCAACAATGGAGAGATGAGGTGTGCTTGTTAAAACAACAACTGGTTAATATGTGTAAGGAGAAGAAAGAGCTAAAAAGAAAAAATGCACAGTTGGAGAATGCGGTGCAATATTATGCAATGGTTATAATGCCGAGACTCACAGAAGTCGAAAATAGAGAGAAACATGTAAAAGAGGCTCATGAAAAATTGTTGAGAGAAGTGAAACGGAAAAAATCTGTGAAGCCTTCTGAAAACTTACATGTAATCGAGTAAAATGTTTTTCTTTTGAAATAAAATTGCAAGCATTTCTCCTCATTTATATATATACACATTCTGTCTTCAAAATTTTTTTAGTGGTGCAAATAAGAAATAGTGCAAAAAAAATATGTATATACTCCTCCTAAAATTATGCACAGAATATACATACGCCCCCTTTTTTTATGTATTAATTTTTTTATACTAATTGTGAATCTCAAAATATATGAATCTTCTCCTAAATTAATGCACTAAAAATTACATAAATTTGAAGAAACAAATTACCAATCTATAATACCAAGGGCCATTAAGATCCGACCATAAACAACTACACCAAGTGCACTAGCATAAAAGGAGAAAATAAAAATAAAAACAATTTCTTCAGAAAAGGTAGAAGCAACCATTATTAAATCCAAGAGAGTTTGGAGCACATACAACAAGGAAAAAAATATAACACAGTGCAAAAAGAATTTTAACATGTTGATCGGTGATGACCTTGATGATCGGAGGAAATAGAGAAGATCATGTAGATTGGTGATGAATTTTTGCAGATCGACAATGGGTCTTGATGGATCAGTCACGGATCTTGATAGATCATTCACGGAACTTGATGGATTGGTGATGAAACTTGATGAATTGGTAAAGATGGTGATGCAGATTTTGGGTAGAGAAGTGATGGAGCTCGGTAAGTTGGTGAGGGATTTGGGTGGATAATAGATGATGTTGTGGATGATGGGGCTGGTTGTAGATGATGGTGAGAATGAAGATGGAGTCGGCTGAGGATGAGAGGAAGAAAGGGAGAGCGACAGAGCGAGAGAAAGAGAAAACAAAGAGTAAAGGAGAGAGCGGGTGCGAGAGTAATGGAGTGGGTGAGAGAGAGAGAGAGAGAGAGAGAGAGAGAGAGAGAGAATATATATGTATATAATTTATTATTATTATTAGAAATATTTTATTTAATTATTTATTTATAAAAAAATTATTCTTAATATAAACAGCATATTGGAGTATTCATCATACCAAGTTCTGTTCTAATATAACAAAATTGTTCTTCATTTAGAGGCTTGGTAAATATGTCAGCTAATTGACGATTTGTAGGCACAAATTCAAGTTCAATGTCACCTTTGAGTACATGATCTCTTAGAAAATGATGCCTTATTTCAATGTGTTTAGTGCGTGAGTGCTTAATAGGATTTTTTGAAAGGTTAATGGCACTTGTGTTGTCACATTTTATAGGAATATGATCATAGTGAAGTCCAAAATCTTAAAGTTGTTGTTTCATCCAAAGCAATTGTGCACAACACCCAGCAACGGCAATGTATTCTGCTTCAGCAGTTGACAGAGCCACTGAGTTTTGTTTCTTGCAAAACCAGGAAGTGAGTGAGTGTCCAAGAAAATGACAAGTGCCATTAGTGCTTTTTCGATCAAGTCTACATCCCGCAAAGTCGGCATCTGAGTAACCAAAAAGTTCAAAGGTGGTTCCCTTAGGATACTATAATCCCAAATTTGGAGTTTCAATAAGATATCTAAAAATTCTCTTGACTGCGGTGATGTGTGACTCTTTCGGTGCGGATTGAAAACATGCATACATACAAACACTAAACGTTATATCGGGTCTACTTGCAGTAAGATAGAGTAGGGAACCAATCATACCTCGATATTTCTTTTCATCTATAGGTTTACCTTACTCATCTTTGTCGATTTTTATTGATGTGCTCATTGGAGTTGTTGCAGGCTTTGATGATTTTATTTCAAACCTTTTGAGTAAATACTTGATATATTTTGTTTGATTTAAATGGATCCCACCATTAGTTTGTTTAATTTGTAGACCAAGGAAGTAATTTAACTCCCCATCATACTCATTTCAAATTCACCCTGCATATCTTTAGCAAACTCTTTGCACAAACTTTCATTAGTAGCACCAAAAATGATATCATCAACATAAATTTGAACAATTAGCATATCTTCCTTTTTGATTTTTATAAAAAGTATTGTATCAATTTTTCCTCTAGAAAAACCTTTGTCAATTAGAAAATTACTCAATCTTTCATACCATGCTCTAGGAGTTTGTTTCAAGCCATATAAAGCTTTTGAGAGTTTGAAAACATGATCCACGTATTTATGACTTTCGAAACCAGGAGGTTGTTCAACATAAACTTCCTCTTAAATGTACCCATTTAAAAAAGTAGTTTTAACATCCATTTGATACAATTTGAAATCCTTAAAATATGCAAAAGTAAGTAACATTCTAATAGCTTCTAGTCTAGCAACCGGTGCAAAAGTTTCATCAAAATCAATGCCTTCTTCTTGATTATAACCTCGGGCTACCAATCTAGCTTTATTTCTAGTAACAACTCCGGATTCATCCATTTTATTTTGAAAAACCCATTTTGTACCAATAACAGGAAGATCCTTAGGTCGAGGGGTCAAAAACCAAACTTCATTTCTTTCAAATTGATTTAATTCTTCTTGCATTGCTAAAATCCAATTTTCATCATTTTCAAATTCTAAAAATGATTTTGGTTCAATTTGTGAAACAAACGCTAAGTTACCACAAATATTTCTAATAGAGGAACGAGTTTTTATACATTCCGTTGCATCACCTATGATGAGGTCTTTGGGGTAGCCATGAGCATACTTCTATTCTTTTGGTAGATTTGAATCGTTTTCTGGAAGAGCATATATTTCTTGAAGTTTTTCCATTGTCATTTCTTCTTCATGTTTGTGTAATGGATTTTTTTCATTTTCTTTTATGTAAATGCTCTCCATGTTTGGTTGATTTTCTACAATATCATTACTTACAAGATTCTTGGAAATAATGTTGTTAGATTCATAAAAAACAACATGCACAGATTCTTCAACAAGTGGAGTTATTTTATTGAATACTCTATAAGCTTTACTGGACATAGAATAACCAAGAAATATAGCTTCATCCGATTTAGCATCAAATTTTCCTAAGCTATCTTTATTGTTATTCAATACAAAGCATTTATAACCAAAAACACGCAAGTGACTAATATTAGGTTTTCTACCTTTCCAAAGTTCATAAGGGGTTTTCTTAAGAATAGGTCTAATTAATCATGGCACGGTTTATAACATAGCATGCAGTGTTAATGGCTTCCGCCCAAAAATATTTAGACAAATTATTTTCACAAAGCATAGTACGAGCCATTTCTTCAAGAGTTCTATTTTTTCTTTCAACTACACCATTTTGTTGAGGAGTTCTAGGCGCAGAAAAATTATGATTAATTCCAAACTCATCACAAAACATAATAGACTCATCATTTTCAAATTCTTTACCATGATCACTTCTAATACTACAAATATTAAGACTTTTTTCATTTTGAATTCTTTTACAAAGTCTTGAGAATTTATAAAAAAAACTTCATTTTTGTGTGCTAAAAATAATACCCATGTATGTCTAGTATAATTATCAACACAAACAAGAGCATATGATTTCCCTACTAAACTTAATGTTCTAGATGGTCCGAATAAATCAATATGCAAGAGTTAAAGCGGTTTAGTAGTTGAAACAATATTTTTGGATTTAAAAGAAATTCTAGTTTGTTTTTCAAATTGACATGCATCACAAAGTTTGTCTTTTTCAAAAACAATTTTTGGTAAGTCAATGACTAACTCATTTTTTGAAAGTTTAGAAATTAAATCAAAATGAGCATGTCCTAATCTTCTATGCCAAAGCCAACCATTATCATTTATAGCAGATAAACATTTAATGTTAAAATGAGAAGATAAATTATGTAAATCAAACACATACATTCTCATGTCTATAACCTATAAATAAAGTTTTGTTTTCTAGGGTGTTCTCAATAGTGCAATGAGTTTTCTCAAAAATAACTCTGTATCATTTATCACATAATTGACTAATGCTAAGCAAGTTATGTTTTAAACCTTCAACAAGTAAAACATTTTCAATAATAGAAGGATTTTTACCGATACTACCTACACCTATGATTTTACCCTTGCTATTGTCACCGAAAGTCACATATCCGCCATCCTTTGGTTGAAGTGTGGCGAACATAGCTTTATTTTCAGTCATGTGCCTCGAACATGCACTGTCGAGATACCATCTATCGTTACTAGATTTTGTCTTGAAACATACCTACAAAAATTTGATTTTTCTATTTGTACCCATATTTTCTTGGGTCCATAAAAGTTAGAATTTGACATTCTTGAAATGTTTTTAGGAATCCACATCTTTTTTATTTTAGCATAAGGATTTCTTTTAACATGACATGAAGGTGAAATATGATATTTTGTACCACAAAAATGGCATGTGAGATGAGAGTGACTAAAGGATGCATGCACAAAACCATTTTTTATGGTTTTTATTTTTGAAAAAGGTTTATACCCAATTTCGGCTCTACCAAAAGTACGATTTTGATTTTTAAGAATTTTATCTAAAGTCTCTCTACCTTGAGTGAATTTAGAAAGAGTTTTTTTCAAGTCTTCGATATTTTCTTTCAAAACAATTTGCTCCTTTTTTAAAGACTCGTTTTCTTCTTGTAAAACAACTAATCTTTTCTCAGAAGTTGAGACTCTTTTCGAATTAAAATCTCATCTTTCATTTTTATGGTTTCATTTTCTAAAGTATTTATCTTGGAAATTAAGGATTCATTTTCTTTTGATAAACTTGAAATCACTTTCTTTTGACAATTTCTTTTCAAACTAAGTTTCTTAAATTCAGCATGTAATTCATCAAACATAAAAGATTCATCGTTTACCTCATTTTCATTTCCAAGTGCCATTAAGCATAGGTTAGCAACCTCATTTTTGCAAACTTCGGTTTCTGAGTCACTTTCATCGCTATCTTCTCCCCATGCTGCAATCATGACTTTCTTCTTGTCCTTCTTGAATTGTTTCTTAAGTTCTGGACATTCTGATTTGTAGTGTCCAAGTTTGTTGCATTTGTAGTAGGTAACTTCAGATTTTTTGTGATTTTCTCCCCTTTATTATTGAAATATTTTCTAAAAAAATTTCGCACGCCTTGTTTCTCTTTCACAAACCTTTTGAACTTTCTAGTGATGAATGCCATTTCCTCATCATCATCTGTATCATTTTCCTCTTGATGTTTGGAGGTGGATTTGAAGGCTATTCCTTTCTTCTTGTTGTTGTCCTCCTCTTCCTTTCCTTTTTGCATTATGAGCTCATGAGTTAAGAGAGATCCCATTAACTCATCTAGACTTAGCTTTGATAAATCCTTGGCTTCAGTAATGGCAATGACTTTTGTCTCCCAACTTTTTGGCAATGACCTAAGCACTTTTCTTACAATTTCAGCATTAGTGTATATTTTGCCAAGAGAAGTTAAACCATTAATAATTTCAGTAAAGCGAGTAAACATTTGAGGAATAGTTTTATCATGCTTAATTTTAAAGAGTTCATAATTATAGACTAGCAAACTGACTCTAGATTCTTTAACTTGTTCGGTTCCCTCATGAGTCACTATAAGTCTATCCCAAATTTCTTTTGCGGTTTTGCATGTGGAAATTCTGTTGAACTCATTGGCATCTAAGGCGCAGTACAACATGTTTGTGGCTTTGACATTAATTTGGGCCATTCTAGTATCTGACTCATTCCACTCATCTTCAAGTTTTTGTACCCTAAGTCCATCTACGATTTTGGTAGGAATTTTTGGACCATTGCAAATAATTTTCCAGCATTCATAATCATTAGATTGAACACGTATAGGCATCCTAGTTTTCCAATAGCTAAAATCTGTGCCGCTAAATAGTGGTGGCCTATTGGATGCTTGTTCCTCAGGTAAGGAATAACTAGGGGTTGCCATGATCTAATCTAAGACGGTTAAGTCACACAAATTAGAGTCTAGGCTCTGATACTAATTGTTATCCCAGGTAGGCAACCTAAGAGAGGGGTGAATTGGTTTTTTTTTTTTTTTTTTAATTTTTACAATATTAGATTTTATAAACACAATATTTAGAATTTTAACAAATAAAAAACAGAATACTAATTATCAATATAAAAATAAGAGAGATAGGGAGAGAAAATCAAACACTGAGATTTATAGTGGTCCGGCACGCCAGGCCTACATCCACTCCCCAAGGAACCTCCTTGAGAATTTCTTTACTATCAAAATGAATTAATACACCACCAAGTCTTCACCAAGCTTGTGGATTTTGCACAGGACTTACTCTTGTCTATTGAGCCTCGCTTAACAATAAATGTCTCACCCTTACAAAATCTCTCAGAATAATGAACAAAAATAAGTGGTACTTAAACCCTCTTTTACAATAATTTTCTCACAAAGAGTAGATATGAAAATGTAAGAACAAAGGCTACACTTATATTTGAAAGTGAAAGAGCAGAATACAATATACTCAGAATTTTGGTGCTCACAAAATTTTTTGTCTTCAAGTTCTTGATTATTCTCCATACACAACACTTCTATTTATAATAAAAAATATACCCGTTGGAAGTAGGATGCTCATTGCTAACGTCATGACTTACATATGCGCTCCTTGACAAAAGGCATCTAAAATACATCATGTGGCATCCTTTTCTTTTGTCAAAAATTGTATCTTCTTTGTCCATTTTTTCTTTGTCAAACCTAATATTTTCTTTGTCCGCTTTTTCTTTGTCAAACATTATATTTTCTTTATCCACTTTTTCTTTGTCAAACATTACATTTTCTTTATCCACTTTCTGTTTTTTGTCAAACATTACATTTTCTTTATCCACTTTTTCTTTGTCAAACAGTACAGACAAATCATCAAGGTTTTGTATATATAATTTAACCAACATTTTTTAATATAATATCATGTATATATATAATATTCTAATCACATATTTGCATACACAAAAAAAATCTCTTTAAATAATATAAATGATAGATCTGAAAATATATGCCTTCTTTAAATTATTGTATATGTTGTAGAGATTTTAAACTAAATATATCCTTCCACTCCATATCAATTTTGTCAAAAGAAGACAATCCATAAATATCAAATTTGTCAAAAGATGAATAGTGATCAGCCTATTTTTTTTTTTTTTAAAAAAAGTGAATAGTAAAGTTTTCAAAATATTTTCATTTAAATAATATTTAACAAATGTACCATACAATATATATTTTAAACAGATATTATTTTGTGTCAAATAATATGTATATTAAAAAATCCAAATTTTAGCAAATAATATTTTAATCATCATCAAAATTAAACAATATGATTAACACAATTGATGGTACCCCGACCTCAAATCTATTTTTGAGAAGCAACAAGACCCTCTAAGTTGGTCAAACAAATCAATACACAACCACAATGACCCATCCTTCTTCTTTGCAAAGAGAGCTGACGCTCCCTAAGGCGATGTACTAGGGCGAATGAAGCCCTTGTCTAAAAGTTCTTGGAGTTGAATCTTCAACTCATGCAATTCGGCGGGTGCAAATATATACGGTGACATGGAAATCGGTGCCGTGCCAGGCACTAATTCAATGGAGAACTCGATCTCCCGGTGAGGTGGTAAACTAGTAAGATCTTCTAGAAAGACATCTCGGTATTCACCAACTACCCTTGGTAACTCAACACGAGCCTCGTCACTCTCACTATCCAAGAGAGTTGCAAAAAGGCCACTAAGCTTGCTCCTACTATGATGGTCAACAACTGGTGACAAGGCTCTATCAACTCGGTTGCTTAGGAAATAGAAATGATCACCACCCGAAGTGCACACTGTAACTCTCTGACAGTAACAATCAATCACAGCTTGATAAGAACACAACCAGTCTATGCCTAAAATGACTTCAAAACTCAACATATCTAGCAACACAAAAGCAAACAGAAGTCGACACCCCGACAACTTCTATTTCACAATCACGACAACCCCGGTCTAAATCAACTGTACCCCTAACAGGTGACTCTACTCTGAGTGAAGGCACTAACCGTGCTACCTCTAACCCTAATGTAGAAGCAAATGTAGTAAATATAAATGAATGAGACGCACCCGTGTCTATCAATACATTAGCCAAAGAATTATACACAACAAAAATACCTCTCACAACTGAGGATTCTGGCAACTGCTCTAGCACGGCAACAACATACACGCACCCCTGTAGCCCCTGATTGACTTGCTCCCATCTCGGAGCATAGGCCTGTTGTACTGACTTAGTCGAAGTGGCTCCCTGATTAACTCACGAAGCTTATTCTGATTGAGCCTGCTGGTGGCTCTAAGTCTGCCTCGACCCTGATACACTAGATGCGCCTCCTAACTGTGGGCAAGTTCTCTTCATATGCCCCGGCTAACCACATTGATAACAATTATACCCTTGACCTTTATTCTGAGATTGAGACTGACTTTAAGATCGGTTAGGTGGTGGTACTATTAATTGCCCTCCTCCCTTCTGTAGGCATGAGAAGGCTTTGTGACCCGGTTGGCCACACTTGAAACACGAGAAGCTACTCGATGCACTTTTTCCCGAACCCATACTAGGCAAAGGAAAAGTGGATCTAGACTACTGTGGTTAGGACTGGGATGGATAGGTATTCATGCTCTTCTTGTTTTGTCTATAGTCTCCTTAAGACTCTTGGTCTCTAGACCTCGAACTCCGAAGCCTCTCCTCCTCGGCTTGTATGGAAATTTCTACGTGTGTCGGCGCCTCCGCAAGACGGTCATATTCCCAAATCATATTTCCGACAGGCTTGAACATAATTTTTGTTTTCAATTTCTTTTCAAATTCAATGCAACGGCGCTCTTCTGTTGCCACCAACACTGCTGCAAATCTGGACAAACTAGAAAAGACTGCCTCAAACTCGGCCACGGGCATGTCGAATTGTTTGAGGTCTTTAAACTCTTGCCTCAATCTCTCCCTAGCAGTGGAAGGTATGTACTTATCTTGGAAAGCAACCACAAAGGCTTCCCATGTCGGCTCCACTCTACCCTTGGCATATTTCCACCATTGACCTGCTTCTCCCTTAAGGTAGTAACTCGCTAGAGTCACTCTTAGTTCACTATCTTCGATGTGAAGCATCTCAAATGTCTTCATAGTTTGTTCGAGCCACTCATCCGCTTTCTTGGGCTCGGGACCACCATGAAACTCATCTGATTTGGCCCGCAAGAACTTTTTAGTAAGGAAACTCGCCCCTTGACTCCGCGGTGTTCTCTCGGGCTTGATTCTCCACCCTCAACAAGTTCATAGACTCTCTTAAAGCCCCTGCCATTTCTCGAGCTATGGCCCCCAATGCGGTTTGACTCGCTTGTCCCGAGATTCCCGCCTGCCCCACTTGTTCAGCCACATTAGCTTGGCCGGACTCTTCTTCTTGCACCGGAACGTCATGGACCGGTACCTCATGCACACCTCGGCGAGTCCTACCACGCCTCCCGCCTTTACCACCACAGGTTTGACCTCTTACTGACATCCTATAAATGACAATAGAATTAATTTAACACACTAACCCACACATGCCCGCAACTTGCCTTACACGTTTGATCACAATAATGCTATATATTCCTCCACCATATAGCAATTAAATTTCACCCCACATAAGCACTTAGTCATGTAAACACATACGGATTATACTCTTATGATGAGATTCGTCCCTGTAGACTGCCCGAACTCCGCTTCGCGCGCGAGGGCGCGAATTGGGGTTCTAGCTACTACAATTCGGACTCCTGTCACGGTTCTGAATCTAATCTCACAAAGTGCAATGTAAGACTGATAAATCACCAAAGAGTCCAAAATCCGACAAATCGTTTTGGAAAATCGATTTTAATCAAGCAGTGCTAACATGGACTGCTTTGCCAGATTTCAAAGTTGCCACCTAAATATTTTATTTTGAGAAATTTAGGAAACCTTGACTCGTGTCTAAGGCCACGTGTCCGTCATCACCAAAGTTGCCTCGGCTCGGGAACTTGGGTACGAGAGGGGAAGGTCCTGAAATGAGCACCCCTGCTCGCCCGATCAAAGATCGGCCTCTACTAACATGATATGTTATTTTTGAAGACACATGCGTTCTTATTTTGATTTTTTAGCTAGCTTACTATGTGATGCACACAGCATACAAGTATAGACTCAATCACGCAGATTGGAACAAAACAACTCATGTTTGTTTTTTGAAAATGGTTTGAAGATGCTACTCGCAAGTAGTCTAAGACGCGGATTTGCCACCCTTAAATGGGCTTAGAAAAACATGATTTGCCACTTCAAGTGGGCTTAAAACTCACAATCATCGAGTTGTTCCAATTCAGGCAATCAAACCTTCATCCATAGGCATTCATGCAGTTTAAACACTTAAGCAGTTAGCCTCATGGCAAACATGCTATCATGGCAGCATACACATCTCATGCAGTATGCTAAAGCGTAAAAGGTTACCTAGTACTCTGAGCCAAAACAAAAGCTATGTTAGAAATCAATGTATGATGCTAGTTATGTTAAGAATGCCTAATGCAACACATGCAAAATGCAACTAAGATAGTCTCGGCTATTCTAAGATGTCATGTGAATGCAACTAGATAACATGTATTCAAATTGGTATTGAAATACAATGCAGTTAGTATGATGCGCCGAGCCCGGTGCATACAAGACAGATGAATGAATGCAAACATGCAAAGCATAAGTATGCTAATTGAAACATGCCCTAAAACTAACCATCAAAAGCTGGTAAATAAAAGGGAGAAAGACGTGGGGTTGGAAGACATGTATCACACACACGCACACTTATTACAAAATTCACCCTCTCAACGGAGGGTCCGAAAGAATAAGCTAAGCTAGCTAATCTAAGCTCATCTATCTAATTGATCTAATTAATCTAATTAAATTAGTTATTACACAACAAATTGAATAACTAGCTACAACTAATTATTACATCACTTTAATTAATTAACAAACTAATTAAATTACAAAAACATGCTAATTATCAAGTAAGCATTTAAACTACACTACTCCGCTCTGCTGTGGAAAGTTGAACAATGCATGCTAGGTCGGCTTCGCTCGGAAATCCATCGCTATGCCCCAACTTGCCTCTGTTTCCATTTGATTTTAGATCACTGCACAAACCTCCAGATAGCTTCTACTCCATCATGAAGACCTCCAGGAAGGCTACCGACCACTTATGGGTGGTGTAGACCACTTGCCGACCACCCAAGTATGCTGTAGACTAGAAAAAGTGGTCGGCCAGCTACTTTTTCTAGTCTGCCGACCAGAAAATCCCACCAAGCTCCAATTTGCTGCAACAGAGAACAAGAAGGGGCACAACATTGTATTTGCAAGGTATGCATGCACAACCACCCTCCCTATCATTTCTTAAGCTCAAGGGAGTGCGGTTCTCGACTTTCGGGCCACCAACTGAGCATCACAATGCACGATGACCAAGAAGCCAAGTTTGCTAAAGTCAATATCAATGAATGCACAAATTACACATAAGGGCCTTAACCTCTATCATGCATGATCAAGAGGGTCGGTGACCGAGAAATTAGGCACGTTTCATCACTTCAAGTATGAAACGTCCCTCGTTTCTCGTGTTTGGATTAATGTTCAATCCAAACACAATGCAATGCAACAATATTCCAAACAACATGCAAACAACATAAGCATGTCAAGTTAGAATCCTAAAGCATGAAAGCTAGTGAAGGATACAACACAAGGGCTATTTAATACAATGCACAATGGACTAAACCAGCCCCAAATAGACCTCATGCATGCCAAGATAATGGCTAAAATGCTCTAAAATGATGGCATGAAAAGTAAGATAATGCATGCTTATGCATTGGCTCATCAACTAAGCATAAGAGCATAACTCTCAAACATGATTAAGAAGTGACAAATGTGACAGTGTAGCTACACTATATGCACTGAAATCATGTATGAAATGATGCCAAATCATCCAAACAACACAAGCATAGCATGTTAGAAGGCCTAAGGCACAAGGCTACTAAAGGGGACTACACAAGAGGCATGCAATACATGGCACAAATGATAGAACCAACCACAGACAGAGCTTAATTAGGTCAAAACAAAGGCTAAAACATGCTGAGATGGGAGCTCAAAAGCCTAGGCATGCATGCATACATAATGGCTCACAAACGAGGCAATAATGCATAACCCTTAAAGGCACTCGAAGAGTGAAAGAAGTGAGAACATGGCAATGCTATACGCTTTGAAATAACATGTTAAATGATGCCAAATCATGCACATGTCACAAATGAAGCATGCTAGGAGGCTCAAAACTCAAGGCTAGCAAGGCCAATTGCACTACAACTATGCAATACATGAACCATATGGCCAAGACAACCCAAAAAAGTCCTAGAGCATGTCAAAACAATGCCAAAATATGTATAGAGTATAGCCAAAATAAACTAGCATGAAGGGCCAAAAACACCAAGTAAGCTAGGCCAATGAGCATGATTACACTACACCCACCAAAACCAAGCATGAGATGACTTTACCAATGAAAATCAGAGTTATGACATGTCAAAATAACACCAAAAATGGGCTAATACCAAGTCAACACATGCTAGAATAATAAGCTCACTCATTAGGCATGCAAGGCTAACAAAGAGGATTTACACTACAAGTGTAAGAAACAAATGAGGGATGCTCTAACCAACCAAAAAAAGAGTTGTATCATGGCAAAACAACACCAAAAAACACACTGAAATGGTGGCCCAAAAGCTTAGGCAAGATGGCATACATAATGGCTCATTTTTAAGGCATAAAGCACCAACCCTCCAAAGCATTGAAAGAGTGAAATATGTGAGGGCATGACCACACTACATGCACTGAAATCACATATCAAATGATGCTAAATCATGCAAATAGCCCAAGCAATGCATGCTAGTGACCTGGAAACTCAAAGCTTGTGAGCAAGAATGCACTACGGCTATACAAAGCAAGGCATGCATGAACAAAACAACTTAAAACAGAGCTTAAGCATGTTAAATAATGCCCAAAAATGTGCTGGAGTGGAGCCAAAACATGCTAGAATTATAGGCTAAAATAGCAAGCATACAAAGCTATTGAGCAAGATTTACACTACAAGTGTATAAAGCATGCAAGAGGTGAGTCCACCAATCAAAATCAGAGTTATAACATGCCAAAATAACACCAAAAACATGCTTGAACTAAACTAATTCAAACCACAAGAGCATGCTACTTTGTAAGGCTAACATGGCTAGTGAGCAAGATTGCACTACAAGTGCAAGAAGCATGCAAGAGGTGACCAAGCTGACCAAAAACAGAGTTATGGTAGGTCCCAAAAGTCACAAAAATGAGCCTAAACAAAGCCACAAAGAAGTAAAAACACATGCTCATTTGGTTGGCCATCAACACATGCAAACAAGAGAAGATGAGGGGGGACCACCCCCACCCATTTTGGCCCTCAAAACAAGTTTTCTACCACTAAAATTCCTCTGGAATTCAGTTGTTTTAAGACCAAAAAGAAGCTGTTTGAAAAGCTTGGAAGTTAGCTTAAAAGGCCTTACAAGCCAAGGAGCAAAAGGGAGGAAACACCCCCTAGCCAAACAAGGCCTAAAGCATCATTTTTAGGACTAAAAAAAATAGTTTTCTTCAGTTCAAAACCAAGCCAAAAATAGTTTGAAAGGGTGGCAAAACAAGCATGCAAAGGTGACCAAGATAGTGTACAAAAATGAGCTTAATAGAGGGAGATGCTTATCCTTGAAGCACAACTGCAAAACAGGTCCAAACTCTGAGCTAAAACCACCTTAGGAGCTCCAAATGATCCTCAAAGAACCTCAGCCCAATGGTGGTTAAGTTTGATCAAGGATGCCTCGGCAAAGGAGAGGTATATCTCCAAGTATATCTCTTGCATGCGCACAAGGTCAAGAGGAAGAGCCAACTAGAGAGAAAAGCTGAGATTTAGCTCTGAAATTTCTAGAGAGAGAGAAATTTTTTAGAGAGAGAGGCTCCTAAAAATGCTTTTCATCTTCTTTGCAAAATGGGAGATATGGCTCATATATAGAAAAAAGCAAGAGTTGGTTCAAAATATCTGTTTATGGAACAGCTAGAGGTTGTGGAAGATAGCTGGAGGGAAAAATATCTTCAAAAAATCTGAGTTTGGGACCTGCCAACCACTTTTCTGGTCGGCCGACCACTTTTTTGGTCGGCCAGCAAGTTTTTCTGGTCGGCAGGCAAAATTCTGCTTTCCAGGTCCAACTTCAAATGGTCATAACTCCTTCATGTGGACTCCTTTTCAGGTCATTCTTGTGTCCAAATTGAAGCCCCGGAAGTAAGCTTTCCAATGGAAGAAGCCATGTATCAAAATTTCAACTGTACAAAAAGTTATGCCTATTTTAGTGAAGCCGCTTAGTTTCGATCCTACCCGGATTTATGCCGAACTTCTCCTCAACTAGTTTTCTTCTCTCCTCTCTCATTTTCTTCAACTCCAAATCCTTAAACAAGGTGTTTTGAAAGATTTTTCAAAGATTTCATCTCTCTTTCATTCATTTCCACTTTGTCCTCACTCGGTTTACCGAAAAGCACAACATTTAACGAAATGCGAGCCTCGGAACATCGTAGGAACTTTATTTCAAAAATTTTTTGAAAGAGAGGGTTTTAAGGTCTAAAAACCATTCAAAATAGCTTTGGTCCAAACTGAGGTGTAAGGTTGGGATTTGACTCTCCTCTTGTCGAAGAAATCGAACCTTTGCATAGCATAGCCTGCATCACTAAGTAAGCAATCAGTAACGCCCAAGTCTTAAGGGCGGTCAAAAATGGGGTGTCTACAGTCCCACGAAAAACCAAGAATTCTTAGTAGAATGAGTATTGATCAAGTACCCTTCTAATATGACCTAAAGGAATTTAACAGGCGCAAACAACATCCCAAAAGTCCAATCTCATACCCATTTAGACACATAAGCATGCTATCACATAGTCACAAAATGAATAACACTTCCTAAGCATGCTAAATGAACCCATTGTGGTTAAACAACCACTTCCTACGAGCTCCAAGTATTCAAACCCGATAGCTCTAATACCAAGCTGTAATGCCCCAAATTTCTAGCCCAAATGATAAGACAACAATCATGGCTCTTTCAACGAACATCGAATATAAATCTCCAAACTTACATTACATGATACAATAGTTCTTCATGCAACAATACATTAATCCAACAAGTAAATAAACAAATAAATACCCCTAAGGGTTTACAAGTTTCTAAGGCTTGGGCCTAGTTACACAAAATGGTTATTCAAACCCACACAAACACAGCCCTTGGCTTACACACAGAGTCACAGCAAAATGAGAGCATTGTACTCCCAACACACATACTTCCACGCCCCTAGTTGGTTGGGATCACCACATCTTTTCCTGCACAAAAATCTTGTAGGGTGAGCATAAAGCCCAGTAGGAAATTCTTAACAAAGTATATACATTTTATACAAGTCTCAAGAAATGAAATGCACATGCCATGCTTTGCCCTTTTTTAAGATAAATCACATTTTCATCTTTTGAAAACCATCATGCTCAATGTTATCATGCAATTTCAATTGTTTAAAACTTAACAATTTATTTCAAGGGCGGTAAATACGATTCTGATAATCCCTAGGTCGGTGTCTGCAAGTAGACTATACAAGTACTACCAAATTGTCATTTTTACCAGTATTAACCGGAAGGCTCGACACCTATCCGCGCGGGTTTCCGGTCTTTCATCCCGGACTCTCAGGCCAACTTATTCAATATCATCTACACCATCTATGTAACGCCCTCAAAATTAAACCCATTAAACATAAAACAAGGCATGCATTACCCAAAGAAAAACATTATATTATTTAAATCATCAGAGTATTACGAAATAAAACATCAAAATAAATGCCCTACGGGCTTACATCTTGCCAAGCCAACACTTGGACACAATTTCATGAGTTCTAACTCAAAACAAATAAAGCCCTGGGCTTGAAGGTTTACATAATTCAAATAAAATAACTAAAACAAATAAACAAGTCTTCAAGTCGAAATCCTCACAAGCTAAGTCTTTGGAGGTAATGAACCACCTGAACCTGAAAATGAAGTTCCCATATAGGGTGAGCCACAGCCCAGTAGAAAAATACTAAACCAAGCATAAGAATTAACTAAAGCATTAGCATTCGATATATGGTTAACACAAGATAATGAATTTCCAATTTCATGACACGAATATCTACATTGTCTATGACATAATGTCTATGACACCTTTCACTTTCCAATATTTATTTAACTTTCCAATGATATCATTTTGGCTCAGAACCTGGCCAACTATAATAGTGATCCAGATGTCACAAAAATAAATGAGACTAAAGCTCAAACCATCACACTTCCATACTTCCAACTGATACACATTATGATGATGTATCATATCAACAACAAATAGCAATACTGCTATTAACAATAAGCACACATATGAGTGATGCTACTGGAGTCCATCCCCTATCTCCTCCCAACAAATCCGGTTTAGAGGTACATCCCCTATCTTCCCCTAAACCGTGGAGTTCATCCCCTATCTCCTCCAAACAACATGCATGTGCAATGAAACACACGATTGCTATATACAACACATAATCAATACAAGTAATGTTCTGTATTAATTCAACAGTCAACATAAGTGACTTAATTCCAGTTATACCTAAGCCACATGCAAGGTCTACAACAATCACGACTATCCTCCACCGATAGCCCAAAACAGTTATTTCTAAACAAGAAATAAATACAACAATGAATGTAAAATCAACATTCTCATAGGTAAGTATTTAAACTACCCAACTATATCATTAATCTCATAATTTCCCCAACTTCATGAATTAAACCCAATTCCACATTTTTTCCTTAAATTAATTATACAAATTAATCTAAGCCAAACCCTAAGGTTTCTCCCAAAATTAACAAACTACCCCCACATACCAAAATACCAACACTTAGGATTAAAGCGTATAAATGGAGTAGGAAATCCCTACCTCGAAGCAAAGAACCCGAATGGAGAAGATAGAGATGATGATCCAAAATCCAAAGTGCTTCAAACCAAGAATTGTTCAGATTAAAACGAAGCCCTCGACTCACTCTATCTTTTTAATAAAGGATCTAGGTTAGAAACTCACTCTAAGTAGATCAAATCTAAGAGAGAAGGTATGTAGGGAGAGAGAAAACGGTTTAGGGTTTGAGAATCAAGAGGGAGATGAAAAATGGTCCAAAAAGTCGGATCTCGCCATTTTATAACAGTCGCCCCGCTCGGGCGGCCAAACCCCCGCCCAAGCGGCGGGTGCACACTCTCAAGACTTTCAGAGCTCCCCGCCGGCGTCAATTCGCTTCGAGCGGCACAGAACTCCCGCCGGCGGCCAATCCCCCGCTCGAGCGTCCAACACAACACAGGAAATACTGGAAGGTTGTATTCCCCGCTCGAGCAGCCAAACCCCCGCTCGAACGGACAAGCAAAATTTTGGACAACTAGGCTTGGTTCCAAAGCTCAACCAACCTGCTCCAAACACGCTCAACACATCCTAAAACTCAATCAAATAGACCTGAAGGATGACAACAACAAGGGAATCTACGGAACTTAAGTCCGAAATAATCAATTTGGGAAAAGACCGGGGTCGTTATAACCTCCCCCCCTTAAAAGAATTTCGTCCCCGAAATTAAACATGAGTTTGTAAAAACAAGTTTTTCTCAATTCCCAATGATATCATAAAACAATAAACAACAACTTGACCCAATACCAGTCACTTCATCTCTTATCAAGAGGCATCTCACAATATGTATAAATCAACATATATTCAACTTGCATCAATATTATGCATTATCCCTTTCAATGTTAACAGATTCCATATCCTTATTCAAGTTCATGATATAAACAACACATTCAATATATAAATGTTATACTCCACTTCTATAAAAAGGCAAGTGCAAATGGTAACATTAAACCCAAAACATTCTCAATGTTTTCTAACTTAAGACATATATATAGTCCTTAAGTTCAACAATATTGAAAGATCTAAATGCAAGATTACAAATCAACAAACAAGTCCGGATATTTCTCACGGACTTCCAACTCACGTTCCCAAGTGGCTTCCTCCACCCCGTGATGTTTCCACAAAACTTTCACCAAAGGGATGGTTTTGCCTCGCAAAACTTGATCCCGCCTATCCAAGACCCGAATTGGTCTCTCCTCATAAGAGACATCCTCATCAACGACTAAATCAGTCCAATCCAACACATGTGACGGATCTGGCTCATACTTCCAAAGCATACTCACATGAAACACATCATGAACTCCGGATAACTGCGGTGGCAAAGCTAAACGATAAGCAGCCTCGCCAATCCTCTTAAGGATTTCAAAAGGACCAATAAATCGAGGGGACAACTTCCCGCTCTTCCCAAACCTCATCAAACCTCGTTTGGGTGATATCTTCAGAAAGACATGATCACCCACCTCGAATGTCAAAGGTCTTCTCCTACGGTCGGCATAAGATTTCTGACGACTCTGGGCTGTAACGAGCCTCTTACGGATAAGCTCAACTTTCTCCGTCGTTTCCCTCACCAACTCCAGACCCAACAAAGGTGCATCACCCACCTCGGCCCAACAAACTGGAGATCTACACGGTCGGCCATACAAGGCCTCAAACGGTGCCATACCGATACTAGATCGAAAAGTCGTTGTTGTATGCATAAACTCCACTAATGGTACGTGCCTCTCCCACGACCCACTAAAGTCGAGAACACAACCCCGAAGCATATCCTCAAGGATCTAAATAGTACGCTCGGACTGCCCGTCAGTTTGAGGATGATAAGCCGTACTAAAAGTCAACTTAGTGCCTAAAGCACTCTGCAAACTCTGCCACAACCTAGCAGTAAAACGAGGATCTCTATCTGAGACGATCACATCGGGACCCCGTGCAACCTCACTATGTCCCGGATATATAAGTCGGCAAGATGATCTACCGAATCTCTAACACGCATAGGAATGAAGTGCGCTGACTTCGTCAACCGATCTACAACCACCCAAATAGCATCACTACCCCGTTGAGTCCTCGGAAGACCCACAACGAAGTCCATAGTGACATACTCCCACTTCCACTCGGCAATAGGCAAGGGTTGCAACAAACCCGCTGGCCTCTGATGCTCGGCCTTCACTTGCTGACAAGTGAGGCACTTAGATACGAAAGCTGCCACATCTCTCTTCATACCCCGCCACCAAAACTGGCGACTCAAATCCCGATACATCTTAGTGCCTCCCGGATGCACCGCAAGGCGCGAATGATGAAACTCTCGGAGTACCTCCTCTCGGCAAGACTCCGGCACAAACGAACGGTCTCGGTATCTCACACTCAGGTCGGGATACACCGCTAAACCCTTCTCAACCTTCCCACTGGAAATCTTCTCTCGGAGAGATTCTACCTCAAGATCACCCCTCTGAGCCTCTAACACTCGAGTCACAAGTGTAGGCTGTGCAACAACAGAAAATAAGGCCGCAGCCTCAACGGATTCACCCAAAAGCAAATCAAACTCCCCAAGTGCACCCAACATCTCCCACTCTCGGATGGCTATACTAGCTATGTCACCAATAGATTTCCTACTAAGGGCGTCGGCCACAACATTGGCCTTCCCCGGATGATAGTGCAACTCGAAGTCATAATTCTCAATGAACTACATCCACCTCCTCTGCCTCAAGTTCAGGTCTTTCTGTGTAAACAGATATTTCAGACTCTTATGATCGGAGAATACCTCAAATTTCTCACCATACAGATAATGCCTCCAAATCTTCAAGGCAAATATGACAGCTGCTAACTCTAAGTCGTGCGTAGGGTAATTCTTCTCATGAATTTTCAAGCGACGAGCCATAGGCAACCACTTTCCCTTCTTGCATTAACACACAACCTGCCCTCTCGTGAGGCGTCACAATAAATCGCATAACCCAACCCTCTCCTAATAATCAAGACCGGAGCGGTGGTCAATCTAACTTTCAACTCCTGAAACGACTTTTCACAAGTCTCACTCCAAACAAATTTGACTCCCTTCCGAGTCAATCTAGTCAATGGTGAGGCTAACCTAGAGAAATCTTTCACAAACCGACGGTAATACCCCGCTAATCCCAGAAAACTGCGGATCTCAAACACACTCTTAGGCTGTGCCCAATCTTGCACTGCCTCAGTCTTGGATGTATCAACAGACACCCTTCCCCGAAACTACATGGCCTAAGAACTTCACCTCTTCTAGCCGAACTCACACTTCCGAACTTAGCATACAGACTTATGGGCTCTAAGTAACTCAAGCACCACTCTCAAGTGTTCTCGTGCTCCTCCTCAAGGTGAATAAATCAAAATGTCATCCACAAAGACGACTACAAACGATCCAAAAATTCCTAAGATCCGGTTCATCAAATCCATAAACACCTTTGGTGCATTGGTGAGCCCAAACGGCATCACCAGAACTCATAGTGGCCATACCGCTGCACGAATGCCGTCTTCTAATATCCTCCTCCTCGACTCTCAACCGATGATAACTTGATCTCAAATCTATCTTAGAGAAACAACGAACCCTTCAACGGTCAAACAAATCGTCAATACGGGCATAGGATACTTATTCTTACCGTAGCCCGATTCAATTTCCTGTAATCAATACACAATCTCAAAGCACCACCTTTCTTCTTAGCAAAGAGGGCCGGTGCTCCCCACGGCGAAACACTAGGACGGATATAGCCCTTATCTAACAACTCCTGGAGCTGAACCTTCAATTCAACTAACTACCGGGCAAAACGGTAAGGTGCCATAGAAATCGGCACTAAATCAATGGAGAACTCAATCTCTCGCTGAGGTGGCAAACTAACAAGATCCTCGGGAAAAACGTCCGAATACTCACAAACCACCCTCGGCAATACAATCTGGGTCTCATCACCCTCACTAATCGAAAGACTAGCAAGTAGACCACTAAGCTCACTCCGCCCTCGCGGATCATAACCCGGTGGCAAAACACTACCAACCCGGTCCCCCAGAAAACGAAAATACTCCCCGTTCACGGTACAGCAAGTGACCCTCTGACGGTAACAATCAATAACTGCCCGGTATGACGACAACCAGTCCATACCCAAAATAACATCAAAGCCCTTCATGGGCATAACTACAAAAGAGAAAGGGATTCTATGATCATCGACCTCTATATCACAACCCCTAACACCTTGTTTCAAGATCAATTCACCCCCAAGAGGTGACACTACACAAATAGGAGATGCTAACTGGGCTAACTCCAACTCCAAAATGGATGCAAATGCAGCAGACACAAAAGAATGAGATGCACCCGTATCGATCAAAACACTAGCAACTGAATTGCAAAACAAGAAGGTACCTCTCACAACAGATGGAGCCGATGCAGATCCTCAGCGTAACAAAGATACACGCCCAGCATTTACTTCGATCAACTGCTCACCCTCGAGCATAAGATCGCTACAGATCGGGACGAAGAAGCTCGATTGGCCCTCGAGGCTCGAATCGATGGAGCGGTGACTCTGAGTCTGCCTCGAACCAGATGCACCAGACGTGCCACCCAATCAGGCAAACCTCTTCATGTGCCCGGTTGACCGCGACTGAAAACAAGAGAGCGGTGACCTGCCATGACTTCGCTCTGACGAGCCAAGAAGATATCGCTCTGAACTCCTCCTCTCGAGGACAAAGCGAGACTTGTGGCCCGGTGACCACACTTGAAACAGTAATGTCTCGATCGCTTTTCCGTAACTAGCACTCGGCACTGGAAATGTGGATCTAGAAAAACTACTCTGAGACTGCTGAGGAGTGAAACCTCTCTGCCTTCTGCCATCACTCTGGCCATCCTGACTCCTCTTGGAGCCTTTCTTCCTTTCCCCCTCTTCCTGCATCATAATCTCGGTATGTGCTGCTGCATCAACCAATCGCCCAAAATCCCTAATCATAGATCCGACAACTCTCAGCATGAGGCCATGCCTCAACTTCTTCTCAAACTCAATGCAACGGCGTTCCTCGGTCACCACCAACTCAGGTGCAAACCTGGACAAACTAGTGAATGCAGCCTCAAACTCGGCCACTGACAAACTGTTCTGCTCAAGATGGCAGAACTGATCTCTCAACTTCTCCTAAACAGCTGGAGATAGGTACTTCTCCTGAAAAGCATCAACAAAAGCCTTCCAAGTACCTCCAATACGGCCTTTGGTGAACTTCCACCACTGACCCGTGTCCCCTTTCAGCTGGAAGGATGCCAAGGTCACCTTCAGTGCCTCATCTTCGATGCCCAGCATCTCAAACGTTTTCGTTGTCTGTTCGAGCCATTCGTCTGCCTTAAGCGGCTCGCTAGGATCACCTAAAAACTCATCCGGGTGAGACCGGAAGAACTCTCTTTTCAGAAAAGAAGGTCCTGTATCTGCCACAACAAGCTGAGCTTGATTCTAAGCCCTAAGAATGCCCACTGATTCCCTAAAAGCTCCAGTTATCTCTTGGGCCAAAGCGCCCATAACTCGTCCCCATCGCTCGCCACATTGGCACGCCAACACCCTCTGAATCGCTGGAATTTCTCCCAGATAGGCACTTCTGCTGATGCCTTACCACGCCTACCACGACCTCGTCCTCGTCCTGACATCCTAATAAAGGAAACAAAGACGTTAGCACCCTAAACAATATGCCAAAACTATGACACTCGCGTCCTAATACATTGGACAACAATAAATCACACCACGTAAGCATATAATCACATAAGCACCTACGAATTTCATTCCTGGATAATGATAGTCCCGAGGCGTCACTAAAGTTCCGATTGGAAACAACATTGATCAAGTGCCTTTCCAACAAGACTTTCAGAGACTCAAGGGTCCAATCAACATCCTAGAAACTACATTTCATACCCACATAGTCACATAAACATGTTATCATATAAGCATGCAATCATTACACTAAGTCTCTATCAAGCGAGACGAACCCATTGTGATACTAATCACTTCCCACGTACCCAAAGTATTCGAACCTGGTACGCTCTGATACCAAGTTGTAACGCATTCAAAATTAAACCCATTAAACATAAAACAAGGCATGCATTACCCAAAGAAAAACATTATATTATTTAAATCATCAGAGTATTACGAAATAAAACATCAAAATAAATGCCCTACGGGCTTACATCTTGCCAAGCCAACACTTGGACACAATTTTATGAGTTCTAACTCAAAACAAATAAAGCCCTGGGCTTGAAGGTTTACATAATTCAAATAAAACAACTAAAACAAATAAACAAGTCTTCAAGTCGAAATCCTCACAAGCTAAGTCTTTGGAGGTAATGAACCACCTGAACCTGAAAATGAAGTTCCCATATAGGGTGAGCCACAGCCCAGTAGAAAAATACTAAACCAAGCATAAGAATTAACTAAAGCATTAGCATTCGATATATGGTTAACACAAGATAATGAATTTCCAATTTCATGACACGAATATCTACATTGTCTATGACATAATGTCTATGACACCTTTCACTTTCCAATATTTATTTAACTTTCCAATGATATCATTTTGGCTCGTAACGGCCAACTATAATAGTGATCCGGATGTCACAAAATAAATGAGACTAAAGCTCAAACCATCACACTTCCATACTTCCAACCGATACACATTATGATGATGTATCATATCAACAACAAATAGCAATATTGCTATTAACAATAAGCACACAAATGAGTGATGCTCTTTGGAGTCCATCCCCTATCTCCTCCCAACAAATCCGGTTTAGAGGTACATCCCCTATCTTCCCCTAAACCGTGGAGTTCATCCCCTATCTCCTCCAAACAACATGCATATGCAATGAAACACACGATTGCTATATACAACACATAATCAATACAAGTAATGTTCTGTATTAATTCAACAGTCAACATAAGTGACTTAATTCCAGTTATACCTAAGCCACATGCAAGGTCTACAACAATCACGACTATCCTCCACCGATAGCCCAAAACAGTTATTTCTAAACAAGAAATAAATACAACAATGAATGTAAAATCAACATTCTCATAGGTAAGTATTTAAACTACCCAACTATATCATTAATCTCATAATTTCCCCAACTTCATGAATTAAACCCAATTCCACATTTTTTCCTTAAATTAATTATACAAATTAATCTAAGCCAAACCCTAAGGTTTCTCCCAAAATTAACAAACTACCCCCACATACCAAAATACCAACACTTAGGATTAAAGCGTATAAATGGAGTAGGAAATCCCTACCTCGAAGCAAAGAACTCGAATGGAGAAGATAGAGATGATGATCCAAAATCCAAAGTGCTTCAAACCAAGAATTGTTCAGATTAAAACGAAGCCCTCGACTCACTCTATCTTTTTAATAAAGGATCTAGGTTAGAAACTCACTCTAAGTAGATCAAATCTAAGAGAGAAGGTATGTAGGGAGAGAGAGAAAACGGTTTAGGGTTTTAGAATCAAGAGGGAGATGAAAAATGGTCCAAAAAGTCGGATCTCGCCATTTTATAACAGTCGCCCCGCTCGAGCGGCCAAACCCCCGCTCGAGCGGCGGATGCACACTCTCAGCACTTTCGCATACAGGCTCCCCGCTCGAGCGTCCAATTCCCCGCTCGAGCGGCACACCTGAACTCCCCGCCGGCGTAATCCCCGCTCGAGCGTCCAACACAACATAGGAAATACTGGAAGGTTGTATTCCCCTCGGCGGCCAAACCCCTTTCGGCGGACAAGCAAAATTTTGGGCAACTGGGCTTGGTTCCAAAGCTCAACCAACCTGCTCCAAACACGCTCAACACATCCTAAAACTCAATCAAATAGACCTAAAGGATGACAACAACAAGGGAATCTACGGAACTTAAGTCCGAATACAATAATCAATTTGGGAAAAGACCGGGGTCGCTATAATCTATCAAGACTTGCCAACGTATTTACCCCAAAATCGTTCCATGAAAACTTGTTTCTCAACATTCTTTTCTCAATGCAAGTTTTCAAATCAAGTTTCAAAGTTTAATGAAATCAAATGAATTGATATGCCAATTTCACAAGATGAATATAAATACTTTTATTTCAGTTCATCATCCAAGGAATAACACAATTCCCTCTTCCCAAGTATCATGGACAATTAGTTATTTCAAGACTATTTCAACGTTTTGAACAATAATTTCCAAAATGAACAACAATTCTCATATTCCTGAAATTCATCATTTATATAAATATAAATAAGAAAATTTCCAAACGTCCATTTATTTTGACACACAAAATAAATATAACAATATCATTCATGAATTTTCAGTCTCCTTTAAAAAAAAATCCCCAAATTCTAGGTTTTCTCACCAAAACTATACAACTCAAATCTTTTGAAAGAAAACTTTTCAAAATCATCTTTTCTTCAATCAACGAAGATCAAAACCCATAAGATCATTTTAAAAGAAAAAGAAACAAACCCACTTTCAAAATCGCTCAACTTCTTGAATCAACAATCAATTTTCAAAGCTATCGAAAAATGATTTTGAAAATCATATAGATCTTGCAAATATATATATATATATATAACTCTAAGAAAATCCCTACCTTAAGTTTTGAAGAAGAAATGAGATGAAACCCGCAAAATCAACGATGTTGAAACTCGATCCTCACCGCAAACAACGAAGCCCTCGAGAAATTAACCAACTTTGATGAAGAACTTATGGCAGAACTCTAATGGATCTGGAGAAATCAAGGTTTTGATCTAGTTTGACGTAGGGAAATGTAGAGAGAATGGAGAGGAAAGGGTTTTTAGAGAGAGAGAGATATACAAAAGTGATCTGAAATATCAGATTCATGAATTGATATAACATGGTCCGCTCGAGCATCAAATACACTTGCCCAGTACTTTTGCAGACAGGTCAAATTTCTGGAACCAAACATTCTCCGCACGAGAGCATAAATGGCCGCTCGAGCGGACAAGCAACTTCTAATGCATTTTGCATTTTTTCTTCCAGGGCGCTACTCAAACCCATGAGCTGCCCTAGGACCCGCCAAAGGGCACCTGGACCCGTGAGTGACGGACGACTTGATCACCGATACTTTCGTAAGTGGCAAAATTAGGATCGCTACAATATCTGTTTTGGGCTATCGGTAGAGGATAGCTATGATTATTGTAGAAACTGCATGTGGATTAGGTGAATTGAAACCTATCGTTTAATTTACCTCATTGAATGTGATGGTATGATTGAGATATTGAATATGTGTCGTAGATAGTCATTGTATATGACGATGCTTTTAATACATTGTATATGTATCTTTGTTTGGGAGGAGATGAGGGATGTACTCCATTTAAAATTAAGTTGACCGAAGTGTCCAGGGTGAAAGTCCCAAAATCTTATGTTTATGGGTGCCGGTTCCCTCAGATGAGAATTCCGTAAAATGGAAAAATTAAAGTGCTTGTGTATAAATGGGTGCCGATTCCTTTGGATGAGAATTCTATAAAATGGCCAAATTGAAATATTTGAATAATAGTTGTATTGAATTGTGAATCATTGAGTTGTAGTCTCATTCGGATTGTTTAGATAACAATGAACTTGTCTCATGAATTGACTCAGAATTAATTGAATTAATATGAATTGAATAGATGGAAATGGATTGAGATATAGGCATCAACATTGAATGATCATGGAAAGAATGCAAGTTGGTTATGAGTGTGGAACTTTTGTCTGACACTTATATCTTAGTTAAACTTCATATATTGTGTTAGTATATATCTACTGGGTTTTGGCTCACCCTACTTGGGAAACCATTTTCAGGTACTGGTGATGTGCCACCTCTAAGGTTGTAGCTTGGGAGGATTTACCTCTAAGGTTGTAGCTTGGGACGATTTAGGAGCTGAAGGCTCTATTTTGTTGTTTGTTGTTTAGATGTTTAAATGATTATTCAAGCCAATAGCTTTATATGTAATGAGCTTGTGACTCTCTTTTGTTGTAACCAAGCAATGTCTTGGAAAGATGTAAGCCCAAAGGGCATTTGTTTATGTTAAACCCTCTTTTATTATCAACCTCATGTAACGAAAGGATTACTTACATTTTGATTTATGTAATTGTTGTTCATGCTTGGGTTATATCTATGGTATTATTTTGGAGCCGTTACACGTTCCTTATTAATTTGGTCCTTTTAATTTTGATTAGTTTAATTTTTATTTTAAATTTATAATTTTATCTTAATTTATTTAATTGATTATAATTTTTTAATTTTTTAAGTGAAAAGTTCACTCATAAATCACATGTAATTATGTTTTTATAAACAAAATTGTAAGTTCTTAAACTTAGCAATTTATCTTCAACTAATTTGGTAACTAATTTTTTTTTTCAAAAATTCCAATTAACATGATTAACTGGATCAAATTGATACAACATTTAAGATTAATGGTTAAAATTGAGCTAACTTAAATGACAAAGACCAAAATAACATAAAGGACAAAATGCACGAACTATCGATATTATTTATCCAAAAATAAATAGAGGGCAAAAATAAAAAATAAATCTGGAACAATATTACCATTAAAAACACCAAATTTAATAGGGTAGATATAGTGATAGTTAAAACAGATAAACCCCTATAGTTGAAAGGGCATTTTCATTATTAAAGTCTAAATTAAAAAACAATTAAGTTTCGTTTGGCAATAGGTTTTTGGTTAAATTAGTCATAAAAAGATAAAATAAGTTAAAAAGTCAATAAAATAAAATGTCACATTCAAATCATAATTATTTCATTTTTTTTTTCTAACAAAAATTAAAAAGCTAGCCCAAACACATGTTTTAGCCTGAACTAGAGCTAAAAAAGCCAAAAGCTAACATTTAACCTATTTTGAGTCACATCACTTCTTATAGTTTTTACATATTTTTTCAAAAAAAAGTTAAAAAGTCAGTTTTTAACTATCTTTCCAAAATAGGCCTAAAAATAACCAAAAAGCTAACAAGTCAACTAAAACAATCAATTGCCAAATGACAACTTAATATATAAAATAAGTTAATGTTGTAATTTTCAATTCAAGAGGATAAATTAATATAAAACTATAGTTGAGGAATAAAATATAGAAAAATTTACGTATAAATCTCATATTGTGGAATAGTGATCCATTTAGTCCCAAAGATTTTCTTATAGACCAATTAGTTCCATTGATTTTGAAAAGGTATATTTAATATATTATTGAAAAATTAGATTTACGGTTATACCCTTATTTCTATTATATTTCCTTTTCTTTCTTTTTTTTCCTTTTGTGCTAGAAAGGTAAGTTACATAATGTATGGGAATCAAATTTGAGATGAATTTTTATATGAGAATCTTTTTTATTTAGAAAACATTTCAGAAGGAGTACAAAAATGACTTCAAATATGGGATTCTTCAAACATTCTAAAAGGATGTGGGATTCTTCAAATATTTTAAATGGAGTACAAAAACTCCTTAGTAAGTTTTGGGCAAATATATAATTTCAAACTATAATACTCCAATATAACATTCAAACGTAACACTCCAACAAAAATCTTAGTATGTTTTTCCCAAACGTAATACTCTAAGATAATACTCCAAAAAAAACTCCTTAGTATATAACACTCTAATGTAATACGCAAAAGACTCGTTAGTGTACTTTTTTCAAACATAACACTTCAATATAATACTAAAAAAATTCTCTAATGTAACACACAAAAAAGATATGAGATTCTTCTAAATAATAACATTAAAATCAAAATATTATTATTCAAGATCAAAAATTAAATTCTCTCTTCAAGTTTAATAATATGACAATCAATTATGATATTAAAGGTAACACTCTCTCATTTTATTTTATTTTTTCTAATTCTCAACTAATCATATCATTTACACATTATCAAATCTAAAAAATGGGTGTACAAAATTAGTTTGTATATCATTTTTTTTAGAGATACTTATGTGTAGGTCCTAATAAGTGGACTTATTGTCTAATAGGTTCTATGAAAAAAAATTTGTCATAAAAAAAGTCACTAATTGTAAGTTTCAGTGACAAGTTATAAAAATTATGACCATAAAAAATCACTAATTGTCAATTTTTAGCGACCTGTGTAAAAAATTGTCATAAAACAATTATTTTTAGCGATAATTTTACTAAGACTTATTTTCAATAGGACTTGATGGGAATTAAGTCTAACTATTAGGACCTATTAATAGTTTATCTTTTTTTTTTTTTTTTGAGAAAATTATTTATAAGTCCCATTAGGAGAACTTGTTTAATGTGAAATCATGTGTAATTTCTTATAGATTTTCAAGTCCTATTTAGATAGGAATGTGTTCCACAAGATCCTATGAGTTGTGAATAAATAATATTAATATACTATTATACCATATAATGGCAAAACCATATATAGTAAATTAAATGTTACCATAGATCATATCTATATGAATGTGAATTTGAATTTCAAAATACACGAACAAACAGCATTTTCACATTCAATTTAAAAAATCAAAAACCTAGTAAATTTGCGAAACGTAACGTGATACATATGTAAACACTGAATACAACAACGTCACAATACAAATTCAAAGAAAAAATACAACCGAATGTATGGATGTACCATTTTACAATGCAAATGTGTTTTTTGCATTTGAATGTCGCATCTGATATGGTCACGTTACCCTACGTTTATGTAGGTGTCACGTTACGTTTCGCAAACTTAATAGGTTTTTAATTTTTTTAATTGAATGTGAAAATGTTACTGGTTTATGGAAAATGGTACATCCATACATTGGCACACTTTTATTAGCTTCCAATGACGTTACATTTAGGTTGTAATGTTAACCAACATATGCAATGTTGCCATGTTTTGTGTGTTACGTTCGATTGTATTTGTCTTTGAATTTGTGTTGTGACATTGTTGTATTAAGTGTTTATGTACGTGTCATGTTACGTTTCGCAAACCTAATGGGTTTTTAATTTTTTCAATTCAATGTTAAAATGTTGTTGATTTATAAAAAATGGTACATCCATACATTGGCACACTTTCATTAGCCTCCAATGACGTTACATTTAGGTTGTAATGTTAACTCACATTTGTAATGCTGTCATGTTTTGTGAGGGTTACTATAGCGATCCCGGTATTCCCTTACTGTAGTTGTCGTATTCCGGACCTTGGTTCCGTGGAGTTGGTAGTTGTATCCATCTTATTGTCATCCTTTGATTCCATTTCTTGAGTTTTAGAATGTGTCGAGCTTGTTTCGAGCAGGTGGGTTGAGCCTTGGTCTAAAAATTTTGTTTTTGTGTTTTGGTCGTTCCGCTCGAGCGGGTCTTGGAGCGCTCGAGCGGATATTGCCCACTCCTAGTATTTTGGTGCCCTGCAAAACTTCTGCGGGTTGGTTTTCTATGCTCGAGCGGGTTTCTTGCGCTCGAGCGTGTCGCGCTCGAGCGGTATTGTTGGCGCTCGAGTGGCTAGTACTTTTTGGCGTAAGTTCTGGGAGTTAGAAATTTGCGCTCGAGCAGACTGGCTTTTCACGCTCGAGCGGATAAGCTTTATTCTTTTGTCTAGGCGCTCGAGCGTACCATGGTTTTTGTTCTTGACGCTCGAGCGTTGTGTTTTCCGCTCGAGCGGGAATCTCGTATAACAGAGCGCAGCTGGGCATTTTTGATTCACTTTCTACACTTCCTCTCTCTCTTTTACTTTCCAAAAAGTTATTTTGAGAGCCTCTCTCTCTAGAAGCTCCCTTCTCTCTAGGGTTTGATCTAGTTAGAGTGCTTTCCTTCCCTTCGGCCTTTGTAATAGTGGTGTTGATCATCGAGGGCTTCGTTTTAATCTGAAAAAGTTGGGATTTGGAGCATGTTGGGTTTTGGTCCTCATCTCCGTTTGAGCTCTAACTTCAAGGTAGGGATAACCTACTCCATCTTATGAGCTTTCTCTTTGAATTTTAGCATTTTGATATGTTGGGGGTTGTTGGGTAATTTTTTAGAAAGTTTGGGCCTCTGTGAAATTTTACAAAAGTTGGGGTTTTAATTATATACACCTATATGCAAGTTAGGCATAGAGAAATGAAATTGATGTTGGAACTTTGATGGAAATGGAACTTTAGGATTGTTTTGTGAATTATGGTAAGTGGCCCTAATTGGTTTAATTAATTAATGTATATAATTAATTAAAGAAAATGAGGAATTGAATTGAGAATGTTGAAATTGGGAACGTATAGGACTAAAGGGTGTAGTTGAATCATTTATTGCTCACCTAGTTGAAATGTTGATATATTATCCATTTGTGCATTTATTTCCTGTTTAGAAATAATTGATTTGGGCTATCGGTGGAGGGTAGTATTGATTGTTATAGACAATGCATGATGATTAGGCAAACTAAAACTAATCAATCGGATGTGTCATAGAGTATGACGGTTGATAAAAATACATTAACTTTATGTATTGATTGATTGTGTATATGACCAATGTGTTTATAGGCATTATGTGTAGACGGTTGATAGAATACATTAACTTTATGTATTGATTGATTGCGTATATAATTCTGTGTTTATATGCATTGCTTGTGTGTGGGAGGAAATGAGGGATGTACTCCACGGTTTAGGGGAAGATGGGGGATGTACCTCTAAACCGGTTAATGGTTAAGGGAAGATGGGGGATGGACCCAGGGATGCAGCTCATATGCTCTCCCATTGGAGTGATGATACAGCTCATATGCTTATCTATTGAAGTGTTGATACAGCTCATATGCTTATCTATTGGAATGTTGATATAGCTCATATGCTTATCTGTAGTAGTAGTGAGATAGCTCATATGCTTATCTATTGAGATGTTTGTTTGATTTGATATAGCACTAAAATGTATATCATTTATGAAGTATGGATGTGGTTTATGTGTTATTGATACAACACCAAAATATGTATCCACCTTGGATTTCGAAAGTGTTCTAGTGATGAACTATAATCTCATCAAAGGTTTTGGCCAGAGTACTGAGCCTTGTTTTCAAACTCAATGTTGAATAAGAAATGGAAAGTGAATTGTAACATAGACTTGATTGTCATGGAATTGTAATAAGATGTAAATAAATGTATAAGTGTTGACCATCTATTAACTGCTAATCTTTTAGTCATTGTTTATAGTTGGTTCGATTAATATTTCTCTTCGGCGTGGCTCACCCTATATGGGACACCATTTTCAGGTACCGGAAGCATGCCACCTCCAAGGACATCGCTTGGGAGGCTAGAGGCAGGCAGACGTTTGTGGTTTTGGTTATCTTTTGTTATATTACATGTAATTTCAAGCCAAGGGCTTAATGTGTATTTGAGTTAGTACTCTCCTCTTTGTAACCAAGTGTTACCTTGGAAAGCTGTAAGCCCATAAGGCATTTGATTCTGTTGTTAACATGTAATGCTTCTTGTAAAGAATTACTCTGTGGAATAGAATGATGTTTGTCTCTTATATCAATGCATGTCTAAATTGATGGGTTTAATGTTATTATTTTGAGGGCGTTACAGTTACGTTCGGTTGTATTTTTTCTTTGAATTTGTGTTGTGATGTTGTTGTGTTCAGTGTTTACGTACGTGTCACGTTACGTTTCGCAAACTTGCTAGATTTTTTATTTTTAAATTGAATGTGAAAATGTTGCTTGTTCGTGTATTTTGAAATTCAAATTCACATTCATATAGATATGATCTATGGTAACATTCAATTTCCTATATATAGTTTTGTCATTATTTATGATATTAACAACTTAAATTGATGGCAAATGTGTATTTTGAAATTCAAATTCACATTCATATAGATATGATCTATGGTAACATTCAATTTTCTATATATGATTTTTCCATTATTTATTATATTAACAACTAATGTTGAGGGTAAATGTGTCAACAAACTTCCTACAGGACTTATAGAAACATAAGTTTTTTAATAGAACCATATGTAGCACAAGTCTCCCTAATAGGACTTATAAATAATTTCCCTTTTTTTTTTTTTTAAACAATCATATTATATCCTATCAATATAGCACTCCTAATCTATTTTGCGAAAGAGAGAGAATAGAAATAGATAGAGAGGAGTGTAAATCCATCCCATATCATTAGAGATAGATCGATCGTGCTAGATTAATACTCTCAAACATTTTCCTCCTTTCAAATTGATATAGTTGGACCAAGCCTATCTACCAAGAAATCTTGTCCTTCCATGTGGCGCCATCTAATTGGCGCCTACATATTATCCTTATCCCTCTCTCATTCACTAACTATCGATCTCATTCACATTCAATTTCATTCATTCCATCAAATTTCAAGACTTTTCGTCTCTTTCTTATTTTGGCCTTTTTTTTTTTCTTCTCATATTATTGTTATGGCTATCAACAAACCTCTATCAAAATATTTATAATTTTAATAATTTTTTTACATATATTAATACACTTTTTAAATACTTTTCAATACTAATAATAATTTTAAAAGCTACCATTACATTTTTTCCTTATTTTTTAAAAAATAAAATTTTCAACTCTCAAAGCACCTCCATCATTATCATCATATCTCACTTTTATTCAAAAACAAAAAAAATTCCAACAACCCAATCTCACTTTTATGCCGTAATTTGATGCGAGGTACAATTCTTACCTAATTAGCTATTAATTGCTCCATGATAAATTAATTGTTTTATGGTAAATTACAATTCCAACAACCCAATCTCACTTTTATGTCGTAATTTGTTAATAATTTATTTTTAAAATCATATTTATCATTAATAAAAAATGTGTTCCGATTAAGAAATTATTGATACCCAATCAATATGATTTTTTGTAGGCATAAAAGTACTCGATGAGTTTTCCATATTCAAATTATCAAAACGAAATCCGTATTAAATCCCTCTCCCTAAAGTTTTTATGTGATTTTGAATTTGAATAAGTGCGGTGTAATTATGGAATTGTATAACATAGGACCCATCCTTATTTTTTACTTTTATTTTATTTTATCTCAATGTCGTTGTTGATCGAGTTCATTTATTTTATACCCATGTATTTGTTAGGGAAAATTTTCATCACGCTTAAATCTATAGAGTCTTAACATAAATTTCATCAAATAATACAATGATGAAGTATTTGTTTTGAGATTCTATATTTTGAAAATTTTAAGAACTTTTTTGGAATTAAAATAATAGCAATACAAACATAAACTAAAAAAGAGAGAGAAAGAAGAAGAAGGTGAAGTAAAATGCATGAATGAACAATCAAATTATATGTAAAGTATATCAAAACTACTCTTATGTAGGTTAAATGTACTCCTAGGATAGAAAGAAAATAGAAATTAAGTCATATATTTCATTTGTTAGAAATCATTATAATGGAGCCATTGTTGGAAAAAATGGTTTTTTGGTGACTTTAATTAAATATTAAAGTGGGTCCCAACCATCTATTGTGTTGGGTCCAAGTGGGTCTAGATACTTTGCAATGAGATCTTTACTCCACAAATAGAATGGCCAAAACCATTGAAAATTGAATGAGAAATTGCCCCATGAAGTTAGCTTCATGAAAGAGTTAATGGGGTTTGTAACTTCTGCCTTTATTGCAGAGTTTAATAGTGCATTTATGGGGTTTGTAACTCCTGCCTTTATTGCAGAGGTTAATGGTGCATTAGTGACCAGCCATAAAGGCTGGAGGCTTCTCCTCTCTCCCCTATACATGTATAAATTGAGACCCTCCTATCAAGTCTCAAACGCAGAAATTGTTTCTTCCCTTCTTTAGTCAGTTTGCCAGAAAGTTCCTATTGTGAGAGAGTGCTGCCACTGTTTTTGTTCGCTAAGCTAGACTGTAACGCCCTCAAAATCATACATACAATCCATCTTCCTTGACATGCATAGATATAAAAGAGATAAACATCTTTCCATTCATCAGAGTAATTAAATACAAAAGTGTTACATGTTGACAACAAAAGTAAATGCCCTATGAGCTTACAACTTTCCAAGTCAACACTTGGTCACAAAAGAGGGTACTAACTCAATTACAAAGTTAGCCCTTGGCTTGATTTACATATGATACACAAAAATAACACAAAAAGTCTGTCAGCCTCTAGCCTCCCAAGCTACGTCCTTGGAGGTGGCATACCATCTGTACCTGAAAATGATGTCCCATATAGGGTGAGCCACAGCCTAGCAGAGATATACTAAACCAAACATGAATAATGACTAAATAATGGCATTTGACAGATGGTTAACACACATAAACCAATATATCTCACAATACAATTCCATGACTATTTATAATCCGTTTTTCTTTACTTAACAAATCATTTTGAAAATCCTATGTGATTCGTGACTAGATAAAGATTAAAATATTCCAAACCCCAAAAATTCCAAAACACTCAATCTAAAATCATCAAGCACTTACGAGAGTGATTTTAGTTTGTTTGTTTTTAGGAATAAATAATAAATCAACACAAACGATTTTTTACGTGGAAAAAACCACAATTGAAGAACCTTCAATTGTAATAAAAAACCACGGGCGAACCGCCACTAATCAATCCACTACAGAAGGACTACAAGGTTACAAAGAAACCATACAAATTACCCAACCCAGTCAATTTGTCTCTGAATCTTCTGTAACTCTTTCACCACGCCTTCGTCACGGAACTGATTCTGAAGTTGATTCCACAGCACAACTTCGCTTGTCGAATTAACGACTACGTAAAGAATCAAACGCCTTTTGAAACTTTACGTGTTGATCTTCGGATTCCACCGAAGAGAACACTCTTGAATATGTAGTATCAAACTCTTTGATGTATGAATCTTAACTCATGAGTTTAGAACTCTCTCAAGAACATCAAAGAAAACTCATCAAACTATCAGAATAAAACTATAAACCAAACTCTAGAATTCTTGGATCAGATCTAGAAAAAAGTTAGATTAGCTTTTAGAAGAAAACCATCTACTTAAAGAAAACCAAAAAGAATCCCAATCCTGAAAGAAACCAATTACTTGAAAATTTCCAGATTCTGAAGCTCGCTCGAGCGAGGCTTCTCTCGCTCAAGCGAGAAGCTCATCACGCGTGATTTCTACTAGTGATCTCGCTCGAGCCACGAGCCCTTCGCTCGAGCGAGGAAAACATTCTTTCAGGTTATGTGTAGACGCAAATTCTTAGCTCGAGCCACCATGTTCTTCGCTCGAGCGCACAAGTATGTCTTTCAGGTTTTGCCCAGAAGCAGTCTTCGCTCGAGCGAGCACTTCCTGGCTCGAGCGAGGAAGACAAAAAACCACAGAAAATTACAACTCAATCACTGAGTTTTGTTCGCGGGATTTTGACAAGATAGGACCTAACAATCTCCCCCTTTGTCAATACCCGGACAAAACTTTCTAAACAATTTCCTGAACACAAAAACTAACTAAAAATAATTACAACTCAAAGATTTTCCTAAACAATTACAACTCAATGGTAAACAACAATGAAACCAATCTTGATAACCACCCAATCTGCACACCACAAACTTGAAAAAGATTTGTTATGCACAATAAAAATATCAATTAAGCTGTAAAGAAAAAACCAAATATCAATTAAGCTGTAAAGAAAAAACCAAACACCTTTGAGCTCATGAGTATGCATATATCCTTGCATCAATATCCCTATGTACTGTAATCCAAAACAATATGCCCATGTACAGATCAATATCCAAATCTCCCCCTTTTTGTCCGGGAGGAAAACAGAAGCAGACAACAATATCCAAAACACTGTCCAAAAAGGATAACGGTCCAATAAAAGAAACCAAAAGAGTCCAGAATCAAAAAACAACACTAGGAAGAAGAAGAGGGGGGATGCTGTAGCTGGAGGAGAGAGAGAATCTGTGCTAGCATAGTATGCTGCTCATCAAGGCGAGCATCCATGAGATCAAGGCGACGAGTCACAGCCTGCTCCAAATGCTGTAGCTGTCCACGGAAAGAGCGAGGACGATCATGAGCACTGGCGGGAGTAGCATAGGCAGCCTCAACCTCTTCTTCCTCGGCAAGAGGATCATCATCACCTGCAGTACCTGTACCACCTGCACCGGAATGCCCGACCCCAGACAGACTCCCTCTCACGTGAGCCTGACTCTGAGATACGGTGAGTTTTGTGATGGGTTTAGTGGGATGTGCAAACTCATCGTCCTCAAAAACAGGAACACCAAGTGAAGTGAGATAACGAGTAATCAGACAACCATAAGGAAGACCCAAAGATTTCCTACCCTCAAACACCCCAATCATTTTGGAAACAATCATTTCAGGAAGATCTATAGGAAGGCGGTGATGAATACAATACAAGACATAGCCTTGGTCCTGGGTAATATGGGAGGAATGAGTGGTGACATAAATGTTAGCACAAACAATGAGATTCAAGAGACGGAACCGTGGGAGCAACTCATTCTGCTGGAGGAGAGCCCCAGCAGGCCAAACCCTGTCAACACCACATAGCTCGGAGGCAACTCTATCAAAGTCAACACCGGACTGGGTAAGGAAAGGAAAATGACAATCAGTAACTTCAGGAAGAGCAAGACAAACCCGAAACACATCGCCAGAGATAGCAAGGGACTTCTTCCTAACCCAAGTCTGAAAGGTACAAGCTTCTTTGTGAATAGAGTGAATGTTGCAATAGAACTCCCGGATAAGACTGAGATTCTGTGGACCAGAAAAATGTAACACTAGATCCCCACCCAAAGAATCGAACAAAGAACGAATAAGAATGACCTCAAAAGCATTTGGCAAAACATTGCGTTCTAGATGGACTTTACGAGTGGCAAAAGACTCTCTATATAATTTGGCATGTGTTTTCGACTCAAATTTGGCAGTGTTGAAAGAAGAACGAGAGACAGTCATTTTGCGACGTTTGGAAGACTCTGCCATGACTAAACAAACCACAGAAGCAGGAAAAAAAAAAGAGCAACCAGACCACCCAATAACCATCCAGACCAGTAAAAACCCCACATCCCCAATGCCAAACAAGAAGCACAAAACAAACATTAGGCCATTAGTCCAAAAAGCATGGTAGAACAATGAGGAGATGATATGAGCAAAATATGGAGTAAGTCAAAGCAAACAAATCACAGAGATCATAAACCAAACATAAGGTTATCAGGCCAACAAAACACAGTAATGCAGCAGTAGACAAACACAACAATAGCCAATTTAGAGAGACAATAAAAACCCAGGCTATAAAAAAAAACAATCAGAAGAACAAAAACAGAGCTAGATGAGCAATGAGCATAAGTCAGTCGCAGAATATGGAGCAAACCCCTGGACTAAACACATGAATCAATCTCACAATCACATATGGATAAATAATGCAACAACAAGAAACTCCCAATAGGGGACCCAAAAATCCCTAAAAATTGTCAATGTTGAAACATATAATTGGCACAAATAAAACCCTCCCCAATGCAGATTAAAAGAAAAAAACACCATGAATCCTTGAGCAAGAGAAATATATGAAATCAGTAGGCAAACAACCAAAAACAACAAGAACAAAACCCAAAATAAAACAAAGTACCATCACACATCCACTGCTAGACGAAGAAGAAAAAAAACTTACCAAAAATGAGGAAAGAGAAGGAGGAAACGGAATAAACCTCCAATCCAAGAGTAAACCCTCAAATATGCCCAGCAATGGAGAAAACAAAAACCCTAGGGGAGAGAGAGAGAAGAACACGAAGAAGGGGGAAAAAATGAACTCAAAAGACACCCTAGCAGATTTTAAATCTCGACAGCTCGCTCGAGCGAAGACTTGCTAGCTCGAGCGAGGGTAACAAAACCGCCAGGGTCGCTCGAGCCAGAAAATGGTCGCTCGAGCCAGAAATACATGCTCTCAGGTCTAATGCAGAAGCAGAAGCACGCTCGAGCGAGGACCCGGTCGCTCGAGCCAAGGATTTTTTTTTTTTTTTTTTTAAATAAAACACCTAGGATGCCCTGTAACAAGTAAGGTGACAAAGTAAATGACTTTACCACAAGGATAAGAGAATCCAATGATCATGAGTCCTGAAAATTTGAGAAAAGAGATGAAACACAAGCTCATGAAGAAAATAGATAGTATTAAATCAAAGCCATAAGCATCATGAGAATGAATAACTCAAAAACACACATGAGAGCTCATATAAATAGTGTGTGTGTGTGTGCAATCCTTGAGAGTCACAAAGCTAGAGTTAATCCTCGTAGTGATCTGATGGCTGGACCTCCAACAAGAGTAACTGACCATCACAGAGAAAAGTCAAACCACTGGAAATCACGGGGTATTTGTTGAGTAAATGCGGAAGCTCCCCCTCAGACAATGATCCCTTTTTTTTTTTTTTAAACTTTTCTTTCTTGTGGGCACTCACTGGTGGCATACACGCTCAAGAGTATGGAGTCCAAACCAGAGAAGAATGAAATCAAAATGATGGCCTGGTTGGTGCCTCTGTGGTAGCCTTTTCCTAATGCCCGGAAATCATGTACTGAGGGAGAAACCATGGAAGTGAAATAAGATGATAGATGGTTAAGAGACTTAACATCACCCATGATATACCAGTATAGGTCAATTCCTCTGAAAGAGTACAAGAAACACTGTCAGTGGTCCATAGAGAACTTTGATCACTTGTGCGGAAACCCCGCAATGATTTATCTCAAGGATGTGTACGAATGAGATCATGAAGTAAATGAGTATGGGCATTCGAATGAGCTATGAACAAAGATGAAAAGGATCTTGTATGCAACATGAGCAGTGTTCATATAAAATTTGATGCAAAGATATCAGAACTCAATCATAAATTATCACATCCAAGAACAGTAAGTCAACCACTCACACTCACCTCACAAGAAATGCCCTAGTTAATTCTTGAGACATTACACCCAATGTCTTTCTAAGAAACTCAAATCGAAGAAGATCAAGGGTTTTGTAAAAATATCGCCTTTTTGATGCTCAAGAGAAACATGTTCCAAAACAACAAGGCCTTCATCCACTAACTCTCGAATAAAATGATGACGGATGTCAATGTGTTTGGTGCGAGAGTGTTGACAGATTTTTGAAATGTTTATGGCACTTGTGTTATCACAAAAAAGAGTAAGAGTGTTCTGTTCTATTCCATAATCATGAAGCATTTGCTTCATCCACAACATTTGGGCACAACAACTTCCTGCAGCAATGTATTCAGCCTCAGCAGTAGACAGAGAGATAGCATTTTGCTTTTTACTATGCCAAGAAACCAAATTATTCCCAAGGTAAAAACACCCCCCGGATGTACTTTTCCTATCATCAAGACACACCGCCTACCGGCATCGAAAACCAATAATTTCGGCTGTAGTATCAGTGGAAAACCAAACTCCATACTCCAAGGTCCCATTAACATACTTGATGATGCATTTTACCGCAAGAAGGTGAGACTCTTTAGGACTGGCTTGGTAACGAGCACAAACACCGACAATGAAGGAAATATCAGGACGACTGGCTGTGAGATACAAAAGACTCCCTATCATACTCCTATAAAGGGTAGGATCGACATCAATACCAGAGGAATCTTTGGAAAGGTGAAGACTGGTGCTCATGGAAGTGCGGGCATGTTTGGCAGACTCAAGACCAAACTTTGACACGAGATTTTTAGCATACTTAGACTGAGAAACAAATATACCCGAAGGAGACTGTTTAATTTGGAGACCCAAAAAGTAAGACAACTCTCCCATCATGCTCATCTCAAACTCATGTGTCATGCAATCCGAAAAATATTTCACAAGATGATCAGCAGTGGAACCAAACACAATATCATCAACATATATCTGAGTAACAAGAATATGAGATTTAGTATGTTTCACAAATAATGTCTTATCTACACTACCCCTTTGAAAATCATTATCAAGAAGAAAGGTAGTAAGTCTATCATACCAAGCCCGAGGGGCTTGTTTCAACCCATACAAAGCCTTATCTAACTTGTAGACATGATTAGGACATTTAGGGTCCTCAAACCCTTTTGGTTGCTCAACATATGCCTCTTCTTTTAAGTACCCATTCAGAAAAGCACTTTTCACATCCATTTGAAACAATTTAAAGCCAAAGAAGCATGCAACACCAAGTAAAATGCGAATGGATTCGAGATGTGCAACTGGGGCAAACGTCTCATCATAGTCAATACCCTCTACTTGTGTGTAGCCTTGAGCAACCAACCTAGCTTTATTCCTAACAACAGTACCATTCTCATCAGATTTATTTTTAAAGATCCACTTGGTACCTATCACATTCATGTCTCTAGGTCTGGGAACAAGAGTCCAAACTTTGTTACATTCAAATTGACCTAATTCTTCATGCATAGCATTAACCCAACTATCATCTAGCAAGGCCTCTTTAACATTCTTAGGTTCAATCAAAGAAACATAACACATATGTGATACCTCATCCCGAATCTATCTTCGGGTTTTCATTTGATCTGAAACACTTCCAATTACCTGTTGAACTGGATGATTCAGTTTCACCCTTGCTGATGGTTTAAGTTCAGGACTTTGGGTGACAGGAGGAACAAGAGTGCTGTTCTTTTGAGCACTCTTTGGATTTGAACTTACCTGTGAGGATGGTGCTGTAACAATTTCTTGTGATTGGGCCGCAGCATCTCCTTGATTTTGTGGTTCAGTATCCAAGCTTGGAAACTCACCATTGTCATCCTCATTTGTTGCTGAAGTAGGTGAACCTGTGTCATCTATAACCACATTCATAGATTCCATTAATGATGAAGTTCGCAGGTTATAGACTCGAAAAGCCCTACTGTTGGTTGAATACCCTAGAAAAATACCTTCATCACTACGGGAGTCAAATTTGCCCAAGGGCTCTCTATCTTTGAAGATGTAACACTTACTCCCAAATGTTTTGAAGTATTTTACATTAGGTTTCAAACCCTTCCACAATTCATAAGGAGTTTGTAAAGTGCCGGGCCTTAAATACACGATTTATGAGATAAACAAAGAAGATTTAAGGCTTCGGCCCAGAACTTTGGAGGAAGACTCTTACTAAGGAGCATGACCCTAGCCATTTCTTGAACAACTCTGTTCTTCCTCTCAACCACTCCATTTTGTTGTGGAGTAATAGGTGTAGAAAACTAATGCTTAATTCCATGCATATCACAAAAATCCGAAAACGAACTATTTTCAAATTCACGACCATGATCAGTTCGGATTCTTATGATACGCCCAATGGAAACACCTTGTTCATTTTGGATTTTAAGGACTAAAGTCTGGAAAGCATCAAACGTATCAGATTTTTCTCTTAAAAAATTTACCCATGAGAAACGAGTAAAATCATCAACAGTTAAAAAAATGTATCTTTTACCTCCAATGCTTTCAGTGCAAGTAGGACCCATTAAATCCATGTGAACTAATTCAAGAGGACGTTTGGTTGTAAAGCTGTTCACCTTTTTATGCGGAGCACGGGTTTGCTTGCCAGGCTGACATGGTCCACACACATGGCTCAAATTCTTACCTAATTTAGGTACTCCTCTCACAAGTTCTTTGTTGGCTATCTTAGTTAGGTCTTTGAAATTCATGTGACCTAATCTTTGATGCCACAGATCAATGTTTCTTATGTTGGCAGAATGACAAGTGAGATCATTAGTAGTAAGAATACCATAGCAGTTATCGGATGTCGAACCCCATGTAAAAACAAGATTTCTTTTATCCAAAATTTCACATTTATCTTTTGAAAACAATACTTCATGATGGGAATCACACATTTGACTAATGCTCAAAAGATTAGCTTTAAGGCCATCAACAAGTAAGGCATTATCTAGCTTGGGAAGACCAAAGAACACTTATAGAGCCCTTACCAATGACTCTAGAAGTGCCGCCATCTCCAAAAGTAACAATTCCTCCTTCATATTTTTCAAGGGAGGTGAAATAGGATTTGTTACCGGACATATGACGAGAGCACCCACTATCAAGATACCACATGTGTGAGTCACGTGCTTTTAGAGCAGTGTGAGCAACAAAACAAGTCAAATCATCTTTTCTAACCCAAATCTTTTTAGTCTTGGTGTTCCGCCTAGACATGTAAGGTTGTCTCCTAATCCAAAAAGTGTTAGAATTTCTACCCTTTTAAGACACCTTACCAAACAGTTCAAAACAGTAAGGACGAATGTGGCCATACCTACCACAGTGATGACAATAAAAACAGGTTTTACCTCCTTTTTGTTGATCTTACCTGCTTTTGCTTGATGAAGAGAAGGATCAACCTGGTTTATCTTCAATTTGCCCTTTTCCTGAGTCTTCAAGTTATGTGAAGTAGAGGCCTATTCTTTGTGAGCTGTCGCACCATAGCCTAGCCCTCTTTTGTCAGAACCCATTTGTTGAGACCCGAGTATGTCTTCTAGAGATCTGGAACCTTTGTTCCACATGGCAATTGTTGCTCTAGCAATACGGAGTTCTTCATCTTTCTGACTGACTTTCTCTTCCAATGCAGTTTGTGACAACTCAAGACTTTCAAGCTTTTCTTCATATGTGGAATACACCCTCAGAAGTTCATTCCTTTCAGTTTCACAGGACAGAAGTTTTCCACATAAGTCTTGCCTGTCACTTGAGATCTTGATCACATTCTGTTTTGCTGTCAAGAGTTCTCCTTTGAGCCGGACATTCTCACTCTCACATGTTTTGAGCTTGAGAGAGAGTTTGTCGTTGGTTTTAGACAAATTCAGAGATTCCTCATACAGCTTCTCGTATGCTTGTTGTAGTTCATCGCCATTGATCTCATCAATGTCTTCAGATGTTTCATCGTCCTCTCTTTGCTTCTCATTCTCCTTAACCTCATCCAATCTAGCAACCAAGGCAGACAAGTTGATGGATGGAGGTGGAGGTGAATCTCCTCTTTCATGGAATTGGCTCAGAATTTCCCATGCATCTTTAGCCTTTGTGCAGTGAACAACCCGTTGCTGTTCTTCATTAGAAATTGCTCCACGAATAATGATTAGGGCTCTCTGATTGCCCGGATTATCTGCACTTTCTGTATCTTCTTCAATGGTTTGCCAACCTTCTGGTTCAAAGGCTCTCAGAAACGCCCTCATTCTGATTTTCCAATACAGGTAGTTGGTCCCATCAAAGGTGGGAGCATGATGCAAGTTCTGACCACGGGCTGATTCCGAAGGCTTAGGAAGAGGTTGAGAAACCGTGGCCCAAAATGCCATGAAAGCACTATCTCCATCTTCACCAGATTCAGGTTCTTCGGGTTCTTGCTCCAACCCGCTTTCATCATCCCAAGTTACGGTGTAGACTTTCTTCCGATTCTTTTTCGTAGGGCATTCAAGGGACATGTGGCCAAACCTTTAACATTCATAGCACTTGACCCCTGGCCCCCTAACAACCTTCTTTTCAGTAGTTTGAGCAAATTTTGGTGGAAAAGTTTTGGGTTTGTCATTACTCTTATCTTTTGAAATAGGGGCTCTGAAATTAGGCTTCTTTTTCAAAAAAATTTTAAACTGTTTTGTAAGCATAGCCGTCATCTCGCACTCTAAATCAAATTCGCCTCCTGAGGTTTTGCGCCTCATGAGTACTTGTGAAAGCCATACTTTCTTTTTGCTTTTTCTTGGAAATTTGATGTGCTTCATAAGTCCGCAAATTTCCAACCAATTGATCGAGCTTGAGGGTATCAACATTCGAGCCTCCTCAATGGTCGCCACCTTTGATTGAACCTCTCGAAGGGATCTCAAAAATTTTCCCACAACTTTTGCTTCGATTTTTTTCACCGAGAGTGAAACAGAATTCACGATATCACCGAAGTTTTGCATAGAAATCATCAAACGCCTCATCGTCACAAGCATAAAAAGGGTTTCAAAGGCGGATGTGAGACGTTGAAGTTTTGACCTTTTGACAGAGGTGGTTCCTTCGTGAATTGTTTCAAGAATATCCCACGCTTTTTGCTATTTCACACGTGCAAATTCGACGGAATTCTTCAGGTGTGACAGAGCAGAAGAGGGAGTTGAGAGCCTTGCTGTTCCAACTCGAGTTCTGGTAATCAGTTGTGTCCTATTTATCAAGGGGTTTAGGAATATCAATGCAATCTATAGTGACAGTAGGTTCACTCCACCCAAAGACAACGCAGTGCCAAACTTTCTCATCGATGGATTTTAAAAATGCTCTCATACGAGCTTTCCAATAAGAATAGTTTGTACCGTCAAGTAAAGGGGGTCTATGAGTCGAGTTACCTTCACGAATAGAATCCATAATGCTAGTCACACAAAATCACACTCCTATAGTTTTGATAAAAACAAAAGTTTTTGATAAAACAAAGAGTGACCCGCTCTGATACCAATTGAAAATCCTATGTGATTCGTGACTAGATCAAGATTAAAATATTCCAAACCCCAAAAATTCCAAAACACTCAATCTAAAATCATCAAGCACTTACGAGAGTGATTTTAGTTTGTTTGTTTTTAGGAATAAATAATAAATCAACACAAACGATTTTTTACGTGGAAAAAACCACAATTGAAGAACCTTCAATTGTAATCAAAAACCACGGGCGAACCGCCACTAATCAATCCACTACAGAAGGACTACAAGGTTACAAAGAAACCATACAAATTACCTAACCCAGTCAATTTGTCTCTGAATCTTCTGTAACTCTTTCACCACGCCACGAATTGATTCTGAAGTTGATTCCACAGCACAACTTCGCTTGTCGAATTAACGACTACGTAAAGAATCAAACGCCTTTTGAAACTTTACGTGTTGATCTTCGGATTCCACCGAAGAGAACACTCTTGAATATGTAGTATCAAACTCTTTGATGTATGAATCTTAACTCATGAGTTTAGAACTCTCTCAAGAACATCAAAGAAAACTCATCAAACTCTCAGAATAAAACTATAAACCAAACTCTAGAATTCTTGGATCAGATCTAGAAAAAAGTTAGATTAGCTTTTAGAAGAAAACCATCTACTTAAAGAAAACCAAAAAGAATCCCAATCCTGAAAGAAACCAATTACTTGAACATTTCCGGATTCTGAAGCTCGCTCGAGCGAGGCTTCTCTCGCTCGAGCGAGAAGCTCATCACGCGTGATTTCTACTAGTGATCTCGCTCGAGCCACGAGCCCTTCGCTCGAGCGAGGAAAACATTCTTTCAGGTTATGTGTAGACGCAAATTCTTAGCTCGAGCCACCATGTTCTTCGCTCGAGCGCACAAGTATGTCTTTCAGGTTTTGCCCAGAAGCAGTCTTCGCTCGAGCGAGCACTTCCTGGCTCGAGCGAGGAAGACAAAAAACCACAGAAAATTACAACTCAATCACTGAGTTTTGTTCGCGGGATTTTGACAAGATAGGACCTAACACATTTTATAAACATGGCTCAGAACCTGGCCAGATAATTTAAATGAGATTACATCTCATAATAATAGTGCATCCATTTCAATTGGGATGACAACTCATATTAAACATTTCTTACTTCACAATAGATACACATAATTATTGTATCAATCTCAAACAAAACACTTCCATACTTCATATGTGATATACAGATTTGCTATATCAATACTTCAATAGATACACGTATTTGTTGTATCAATGGAGTACATCCCCTATCTCCTCCCAAACAATGTCCGGTTTAAGAGTCCATCTCCTATCTTCCCTTAAACCGTGGAGTACATCCCCTATCTCCTCCCACACAACACAATGTATATAAACACGTATCATATACAAGATTAATCAATACATAAGTTTGATGTATTATTCCATCTGCCATGTTCTATGGAACATTCAATTGATCAGTTTTAGTTTGCCTAATCATCATGCATTATCTACAACATTCAAGACTATCCTCCACCGATAGCCCAAAGCAGTTACTTCTAGACAGATAATAAATGCATAAACAGATATAATATCAACATTTCCATAGGTGAGTGATAAATTAATCCAACTACACCATTCAGTCCCATAATTACTTAATTTCATGGATTTCAACTCAATTCCACATTTTCCCAAATTAATTATACCAATTAATTTATTTCAAGAATTAGGGCATTTTCCCCCTTTCTCCAATAATGGCTCTAAGGCTCATTTTTCACCCATAATCTATAAACAACCTCCATTTCAAATCTACAACATAAATATGACTCAAATATGGAAAACCCCTTTCTTTTATAAATTACAAACAACCCCAACTTTTCTCAAAATTACCCAACATCACCAAATAATCAAAATGGCTCAACTCATAAGCAAAGGTGAATTTGCAACTTGCAAGTGATCAAATGAGGAGTTTAATGTTTTGTTGACCTGTCAAGCATTTCACAAAAGTCACATGTTATAGTTTTAATCATCCATTAAAGCCAATTTTGTAGACCCATTTTTTTGATTTAATAATGTGTAAATGATATGATTAGTTGATAATTAAAAAAAAAATATGAGGGAGTGTTACCTTTAATATTATAATTGATTGTCATATTATTAAACTTGAAAAGGGAATTTAATTTTTGATCTTGAATAATAATATTTTAATTTTAATGTTATTATTTAGAAGAATCCCATATCTTTTTTATGTGTTACATTAGAATGTTACACTAAGTAATTTTTTTTAGTGTTATATTGAAGAGTTATGTTTGAAAAAAGTACACTAACGAGTGTTTTTTTGGGTATTATATTAGAGTGTTACACCAAGGAGTTTTTTTGAAGTGTTATATTAGAGTGTTACGTTTAGAAAAAATATACTAAGAATTTTTTTTGGAATATTACATTTGAGTGTTACATTGGTGTATTACAGTTTGAAATTATATATTTGTCCAAAACTTACTAAAGAGTTTTTGTACTCCTTTTGAACTATTTGAAAAACCTCACGTCGTTTTAGAATGTTTGAGGAATCCTATATTTTAAGTCATTTTTGTACTTTTTTTGAAATGTTTGTCAAATAAAAAATATTCTCATATAAAAATTCATCTCAAATTTGATTCTCATACATTGTGTACCTTATCTTTCTAGCACAAGAAAAAAGAAAGGAAACATAATAAAAATAAGGGTATAACCGAAAATCTAATTTTTAAATAATATATTAAATATAAATTTTCAAAATCAATGGGACTAATTGGTCTATAAAAAAATCTTTGGGACTAAATGGATCACTATTTCTCAATATGGGATTTATAAGTAAATTTTCCTATATTTTATCCCCCCAACTATTGTTTTACTAGGGATAACCCGTGCCTAAAGGCACAGTCAATAATTTTTTTGGTACCACATATGCTACGGAATTCAATTGTAATAAATCAATTTAAAATTATATATCACTCCAGTTTAATACTTCACAAATAAAAAGTTGAAATTGTTTCTACATAGTAAACTGGAAAAAAACATTCTTAAATTTCAAATAACAAACTTCAAAATTAAAGTCCAAATAATGAATTTTATATTACAGTGTAGCATAAGCAAAGAATAGAATCTAAAAATATTTGCTAAAGTTTAAGTCCAAACAGCAAATTTTAGAATTCAATCCACGTCAAAATGACACATGTATAGCAAACCTTCAATAAAAGGATGCTACTAAATTAGTATCATAACTGATAACCTTTTCACTTTATCAAATTTCAATATCTTCAAGAAAAGGTGAATGAATATTTTGGTACAAAAGAATAATCATCCTATCTAACAAAAAAATAATAATTAATCATCCAATTTAGAATGAGAGCCAACCAACTACACACATAAAGAGAAGCAACATAACCCAACATTTCTAATACGGATCAGCCACCTACAACAAAATCACTCGCTTAAATTCGCTTTAAAAAACCAATAGCTATGAGAAATCGCATCAAAATACATATGAGAAATCAACAAAATGATTCTTTAAAAGCAACTCTAATTTCATAACAAGATGAACTCATTGCAGTAATAAAAATAATTTGAAGAACAATAACAAATGAATGAATAACTTAATATAATATTATTGAATCAGATGATTTTACGGCTTCAATGTGAACAATACTAAAAAAAACTCAACAAACCCATGTTTAAGAGTGATAATTGCATGTTTCACAATTTTTTGCAATGACATTGTCATAGCAATGAGACTTAAGACTTGGTTTAATTTGGTTTGGTTTTGTTTGGACATTGTCGTAGCAACAAATAATCTTCTTTCAATTTGTTTTGTAATTAATCCCCTTCTTTCAGCACAAAATTCATGTACTTCTCTGAGAGCTCTGAATATACCAGTGGTAAGCATAATTCTGACCCCATCATTGGCTGAAACACACATGAATGTAAGAGAGAAGTTTACACAGGGTTTACATAGTGAAACCTAACAATAAAATGATAACTCTTGTATAAAAGTCTTCCTAGTTGAACCAGGGAGCAAATTTCAACAACAGCAAAAATATGAATTAGGCAAACCTCTCCAAACACTTTGATCTAGATAATGAATTACTACAGTGAAGCAAACATAGAACATGCATTGATGATCTCGCCATTTTTCCAATTATCTAAGCTCTATAAATAGATCAAATAATAAAAAATAAAATTAAAAAGCCCTAGAAAAACACAAACTATTCATTGCAAAATTCATAAAAAAATCAAAAAATTGTGTAATCACTACTATGTAAGTCCAAAACACTATTTTTAATCTTTGAAAGACATGATAAGGCCACAACTTTATATTCCCAACAATGCATGAAGCAACACATGACAAATTAATTGAAAAGAAAAAGGAAAAAAAAAACAGAGATGATATGAAATGCATAGCTTGTATTGGCCACAGCAAACACTAAAACTAATTTGGAAGGAAAAAATGAATCTGAACAATAATCCCGCAGGCAAAAATTAGTTTTTTACTTTGATATAAAGGACCAATCATCACTTCACAAATAAAATCAAATGTTTTACATAGAAACAAAATGAAGATGCCATCTAAGTTTGAATAAGACATGAGAAATTGCCCTTTTACTCATAAAGACTTCAAAACGATATTTAAGCGATTGTTATCATAAGAAAGAATCTTATGGATGACTAAATTAGTGCATCAAATCTTTAGTTAGCGTATAGATATTACTCAGTACAACTGTATCAAATCATTCTCCCATTTTCTAATTTCTTGTATTTTGTCTTCTACAAAACAAATTGCCTCTCTAAACATTTAGGGTTTTCAAGTGCTTTATATGGTTCAAGCCATCCCCAAACCCATCCAGAGAATAAAAAAATTACCAAGATAAAATGTGGGAAAGTGAACCACAACATAGCTAAAACCAAAGCAAGTAAAACCAGTTAATAAAAATATTCAATCTTCTGACTGTACACCTAAATTGAGACTTGAAGCAACAACGGAGCTATGTACAAATCACAATCCCAAAGACAGAAACCCTCAACGAAAATTCACAAAAAATTGCCATTATCGTCACTTACAAAGAGGTTGTGTATGTGTGTGTGACAAAGAGAGAGAGAGAGAGAGAGAGAGAGAGAGAGAGAGAGAGAGAGAGAGTAAAACTAAGTGGAGCTCTTTCTGGTCTTCAAATTATGTTCTAAAGAAACTAACTTACATCAAAACCAATAGAGCTCTTCTCCTCATTCAAGTCTAGGAATTCAAACTAAGTAAAGCTCTTTCTGGTCTTCACATTATGTTATAAAGAAACTAACTTTTCAGGGGGTGAGAGACGTTTGTGATAGACAGAGGTACCGGTAAGCGAGAACCAGAGATCTAGCATCAACACGCATTTTGTTCAACTTATACTTTTAACTGTCAGACGTTGATTAGGATTGATCTCAACCATTAAAAACAATTGTATCTCTAAGACAATTGTAGGACATTTTCAAAAACCCTTGTGGTTTATTATATAGATAAGTGGATTTTCATTTTTGTTTTGTGGCCTGTCGAAATATATAACCCACTTTGAAATCAACCATCAAAAGTATTCTCACGCAATAACAACCTTTATTGCATCAACAAAGAAGCCATCGTAAAGTGCTTTGGATCAAGAGCTGGTGGAGAGGGGACGAGTATGTAGATGTGAGAGAGTGAAAGGGGTTTGTATATGTATGTATATACAACTATTTATAACAATTACAAAAACAAAATTTATCAAACACAAATAAAAAATTCAATTTCAAGTTCTAACCACATCAAATCTTAACTCTTAAACATGATTTCAGAAGTTCAACTTTTAGCCTCTAAACACTTAATAGAACATTTAGAAAAATTGATCTAGCAAATATAATTAATTTCCAGCCAACAAAAAAATTTCTGAACATAAAATTTAGCAATGTAGCATAAATATTAACTATTCAGTTCATACTGATATTTTTGCCAACGTACATATGTAATCATTTTAACTTATATCTCCTCTTTTAAACTAAATCAAATCCATTAATTTAATTGCAAACCATTTCCCGCTATCGTATCCTCCATATCTTTCCCTCACTGTTCTATTCATTTGTTTGCACTTTTTTTCTCCCTATACCTCCATTTCTCGTTATCCCACAACCTCATTGCACAACCAAACCCTTTCTCTGCTTTTTGCTTAAGTTCTCTCTCACCCATGACATACCAATGGCATGAAAATGCATTTTCAAAAGCAGACCAACTAATATACTTCAAACAAAAGTAGCTCTTTGAATTGACGCTTAAGGTGTTTAAATTTGGGATGAAGTTTTTTCATAGTCATGCTCAATCTAATTTTTAGATGTTTATATTATCCAAAATACTGCGCGCAAGATAAAAACTCAATGTAGTTTCGTTATCATGAAAGAGTAAAATATGAATAATTTATCAAATAAAATAGTACTCAAGACCTAAAAAATGTATTTATGTGAGAAAAACATAATAATTGCCCCAATTTTACACTGAGTATCAAACAGAGAAGCTGCATTTTGGAAGAAAAAAATAACATGAAGATGAGGTTTCTTCGTGCCTTATGCTAGTGACCATAGAAATTGAATGTCAGCCGCAAACTAAATTGATCTAAATGTAAACCGTATTGCACAACCACCACCCTCACTATATTCCCCTCCGAGAATATCATTTTAAATTTTGATAGGAATTTAAAAAGGAAAAAGAAAGATGATGGAAATATAAAGTTATTATGATTCAAACACAACCTTAAATATGTAAGAAAAATTATTTTTGTTGACGAAATGGTACCAATACATGTTTTATAGAGGGGCCAATTTGAGAGAGAGAATAGACAAATTCATGCTCTTTACAATTATCAATTAGTAAGCAAATTGATGCATACACGTTCCCCTAATATATTCTCTGCCACTAGGAATCCGTAAACCAGTCAATTGATCAAATGTAAAATTAACCATCAGGATAGATATGTGATTCTTTTTAATTATAATTCATAACTACACAACTGAGTGAGTAATAAGACTGTGAAACTGGGCAAAACTTTGTCAAGCCAAACTATTATTTCTGCCACTATACCCATTAGCAATATAAACTTAGGTTTTTGTTTAATGTTGCACCCGAGCCAAAATATTGGTTCTGCCACTAAACCAATTGACAATATAATTTAATTATGAGGCTAGACTTGATTGTTCTAATGCTATGTTCTGAAACCATAATGTTGAAACCATAAGAGACATATAAAATTAGAAAATATTTGTTCTAATGCTATGTATGTATTGACAACTAATATATTGTTCTAATCCATAATGTTGAAAGCTAATATATGTTCTAACCCATAATGTTGAAAGCTAAAATATATTGAAAGCTAAAATTAGAAAATATTGTTCTAACCCATAATGTTGAATACTAATATATTGAAAGCATAATAGAAATATAAAATTAGACCAAACAGCACCAAGAACAAAGCAAACAAAGCGACTATCATTATGTTTAGGGACCAAGTTTAAAACATTAACCAGCTTTTAGGAAGAGTTGTCTCAATTTACGGGTGATGCTACATTTCCTCCTAGCAAAGGAACAATAAGGAAGATGTGCTCCTAGTAGTGCTTGATCTACCCACTTGGCATTTATTGGGTTATTGAGTGGAGTAAATAATCTTTGACAAAATCATAGAATCCAAAAATCAACTCAATAGAAAGGATAACAAACGGAGTGAATATTAAATTAAACCGAGTGAATATTATATTGTTTTGTGTCCTATACATGGCAGGATAACATACAAATTAAACAACATAGAAATTAAAGCTCTATTTCTTTCTCTAAAAAAAAGGCCTCATCAAATGGTTCAACAATTAGAAACTAACCTTTCTGTATCTCATAATGGTTCATCAATTTTCATCTCTGTCTAACCCATTTTTGTCAAATTTATTGTCTCTCGTAATAAAATCTATCAATTATGACCCACTTCAATTTAAAATATCAAATTTGGTAAATAATAATTTGAATCTGAATACATAAAGATATCCAGTTAAACTAACCTAGAACAATGAAACTCTCAACAACCAATTAGAGAATTCTAAGAAAATTCCAAAGACTTTTACTAATGAGATTAATTAAAGCTTGAACAGTATGATACTACAAATTCAAACCAATTAACTCATGAATTTAAAAAATTAACTCATGAATTCTATAATTCTGTTAAGAGCCTATTCGCCGAAATAAAAAAATGAAATGTGGTTTAGATTTAACTAAACACAAAATGTAAAAAATAAATAAATAAATAACAATGAAAATCCATGAGCACCAAATCATCCACACGCAGGAAAAAAAAAAAAAGAACTCTCCCGCATACAAGAACAAATTTGGTAGTCCATGCCTAAACTGATGAACATGACAAATCCAGTAAAAAAAATTCTAATCCTACATTCCTAAACATGTATCAAATAAGACAAAATGAAATGTGGTTTAGATTTAACTAAAAAAAAAAATACTATAGTTGATTTCTTAAATCATTCATTCTTTCTTGCTCCCCCTACCCCACCTACCCCAATTTGATTTTAATAAACCCAAATAATGATAATTGTAAGAAAAAATTAAAAAAAAAAAAAAAAAACCATACTTAAAAATTTCCAACACAACCAACCAAAGAAATAATCAGAAAATAACAATGATCAATTATTGCTTAAGTAAGAATACAAATCAAATACTTACCACAATGTTTCGATATGAAAGGTCTTAAGGAAGTCCTCAAGCTGCCTAATGTGAGCCTATTAGGCAAACACAATGCTTCAGACACAATGTGTTGGACACACCAGATCAAATATTACACCTAATCACAAATTGTAAACATCAATAAAGTAATTAAATTACACAAACCTGTTGTCAAACTTGCTAGAAATTAACAAACCTGCTAGAAATCAACAAACCTGCTAGAAATTAAAGATTATTGAAACAAAAGATATCAAAAAATTAGAGTATGTTTCAATCACAAACTGTAAACATCAATAAAGCAATTAGATTGGACAAACCTGCTAGAAATTAACAAACCTGCTGGAAAAGATATCCAAAAATTAGATTAAAGATTATTGAAATATATTACAGTAAACATTATTGAAACATTATTGAAACAAAAGAATGAATGCACGAACAACAATTTTTGAAACAAAAGATTATTGAAACATATTACAGTAAAGATTATTGAAACAAAAGATATCCAAAAATTAGAATAAAGATTGTAGAAACATATTAAAGTAAAGATTATTGAAACATTATTGAAACAAAAGAATATACCTCCATCCATGATGGAAATATACTTGCTGGACCCAAAAAGATAGGTTATTGAAACACATTAGAGTAAAGATTCTTTTGCTAAATGTTATACTATTAACATTCTGCAAGTCCCATGAACAAAAATAGTCGCAATTATCATATTAATATTGCTTACCATGTGCCCCCATTACACTTGAACTCATTAAAGCAAAGGATGAGAAACTACAAAAGAATCATATTATTGAACGCGGACTCTAAAAACAGAAACCTCGTTTGGTTTTACATGGCAATCTGAAACTTCTCCATGGTTAGTATTCTTGCTCACTATTGCATACTATATAGAAATTAGAGTGAACTAAATCTTAAACTAAGGTTTTGATTATTGCACATGCATGGGTGGGAATAATCAAAAAGAAGAATAGGCCTGAAGGGATTTCGAGTACATTATTCTTTTTAAACACTTAATCAGTGAATCCTACTTATTAGTGAAAATTTACCACTAAACGTTCACAATCAAAATAGAACAAAAATTGTCTAGAAAGGGGCTCAATAGAAGGGGTTCACATACATCACTTGTAATAAAACCCCACTTAACCAACCTTGACACAACCAATGAAAAAGGGAGTAAGATAACATAGCAAGTCCAAGATTCAAGTAAAATTGGCCAAAATAAATTAGAAATGGTAACAGCATTGGTCTGCATAGCCCTAAGAATTTGCTGGCGTTGATACCCCAACTTTTGAACCACACCATGTATTAAATCCATTGCTAGAAGATTCACATTCCATGTTTCATGTATGTTGAGATTATATCATTGTTCACCTTATTTTCTTTTCTTTCTTCTTCTTCTTCTTTTTTTTTTTTTATCAACAACAAAAAGAAATTGATTTTCAAGAGGCACCAAATACAATCCAAAACACATTTGCTACCAATAAATAAACTTTAGGCACCAAATTAGCAAAATATGTTTTCTAATTGTCTGTAATTGATTTCCATATTTCATTGTTCACCTTTTTTTTTCTTTTCTTTCTTCTTCTTCTTCTTTTTTTCTTTCTTTTTTTTTTTTTTTTTTTTGATCAACAACAAAAATAAATTGATTTTCAACAGGTACCAAATACAATCCAAAACACATTTGCTAACAATAAATAAACTTTAGGCACCAAATTAGCAAAATATGTTTTCTGATTGTCTATAATTGATTTCCATATATCATTGTTCACCTTTTTTTCTTTTCTTTCTTTCTTTCTTCTTCTTCTTCTTCTTCTTCTTCTTCTTCTTTTTTTAATCAACAACAAAAGGAAAATTGATTACCAAGAGGTGCCAAATACAATCCAAAGTACACTTGCTACCAATAAATAAACTTTAGGCACCAAATTAGCAAAATATGTTTTTTGATTTTCTGTAATTGATTTCCATATATCATTGTTCACCTTTTTGTCTTTTCTTTCTTCTTCTTCTTCTTCTTCTTTTTTTTTTTTTTTTTTTTTTGATCAACAACAAAAATAAATTGATTTTCAAGAGGTACCAAATACAATCCAAAACACATTTGCTACCAATAAATAAACTTTAGGCACCAAATTAGCAAAATATGTTTTCTGATTGTCTATAATTGATTTCCATATATCATTGTTCATCTTTTTTTCCTTTCTTTCTTCTTCTTCTTCTTCTTCTTTTTTTTCTTTTTTTTTTTTTTATCAACAACAAAAAGAAATTGATTTTCAAGAGGTACCAAATACAATCCAAAACGCAATTGCTACCAATAAATAAACTTTAGGCACCAAGGGCTGATTTTCTATAATTGATTTCCAGAAAAAAAAAAAAAAAAAAAAAAAAAAAACTTTAGGCACCAATAGCATATTCATTGTGTGATGTTCAAGTTTGGGTGGAATATATCCCAACCCAAGGTTTGCTGAAAGAGTTGATAGTAATAGTTGCAAAAAGAAAACTCTCAAGAATCATCTAAATCATTATGTAATGATAGAGCGAGGAAACACAAAAATGGCTTATTAAAGACGATAAATAAGCTAGCCATACCATAGACTGATATGCCATTCATTTTTGTCTCCTCGTCTGCAAAGCCTTTGTTCATAGGTGCCTTTTCTACCAAATTATCTATCAATACCATTTCCGAAAATGCATATTCCTTAGAGTTAGCAGCAGCATCAGTGTCGCTGCATCTCTTTTTACATTCAATCCCCAAGAGAGGTCAAGATACACAAGAATATGTTAGATGAAGGAAATTATAATTTTTGCTAAATGTATATAAAATATGAAACAAACCATGGTTGTAGAACAAAAAGTGACTACTTTTTTTTACTAACAAACAGATTTAATTGCAATTTTGGTCAATAAACTATGAGTTTCGTGTAATTAATTTTGATCTCAACATTTGATTGTGTCAATTTTGTTCCCAAAGTAATAAATTTGTGTTAAAGTGATCCTCACAGTCAATAATCAGAATCAGGGGTTTTTTTGGAATAACAAATTACACATCAGCATTTTTATTTTATTTTTTGGTGAAACACATCAGCATTAATGAAATTGACATGAAATGTTGGGACCAAATTCAATGATATAGAACACATTTTAGGAATAAAAAACGTAATTAACTCTTCTTCTTTTTTTCTTCTAAAAATACTCGTGATTCTGATTATGGATATTGACGGGTCAAATATGAGGATCACTGTAACACACTAAATATTTTATATATGAAATTGATGCAATTGGAATTTTAGGACTAAAATGACACAAAATTCATATTTAAAGACCAAAAATGCAATTAACCCTAACTAAAACAAAGAATTATTTGCATAGTAACCATGACGATAATCACATTTTGGTACCATATTTTTAAAATAAAAATTGCAAAAGGAGTAACAATTTATTGCTTTTTATCATTTCTCTGTGTTCATCAATGAATAAAAGCTCTTATGTTTTCCAAAAACAAAATCAAAAGTAGAATCAACAATCAAAAAATTCATAGAAATTCTTATTATTTTCCATTTCGCTCACAAATTATTTACATGCAAAATTAACAACCCAAAAAATTTTTTTTTTCGAGAAATGTAGAATGAATTTACCTGCACATCATAGATTTCTGAAGCAATTTCTTCATAGAAGCTATAATTGTCGAACCTCATGAAGCAACCATCGAGAAAAACACCACCGGCGGTGAAAGGGAAGCAACCAATCAATCGAGAACTGATCTTCGAGAAACATTTATCGCAATCGTCGAGAGAGAGATCATCCATACACTGCCCTAACACGAAAATCCTATTAGGTGTTTCACCGTCTTTCTTTAGAATAAGCCAATTTTTCTAATACTCTTCCTTTAGATACTTCCTTTTGCAGTGGCTCCATTCCTTTTGCAAGGGTTTGGGGCTAACTCGGTTGATGAAGATTGGGATGGCAGAGAGAGAGAGAGGGAGGAAGAGAGAAGATGAAGAGAGTAATAGAGGGTTCGGGGTTGGGTCTCCAGCAAGGGAATGGGCTCTGATGGAGGAGAGAGAGAGAGAGAGAGAGAGAGAGAGAGAGAGAGAGAGAGAGGTGTGTTCAAAATTTGAAAATTGAAACAGAGAGTGATTTTGAGCAGAGAGGAGCACGGGAGAGAGAGATTTCCAGCCACATTATCTTGAGCTGAGGTGAGAGACATTTTCAACCATTAGATCTGGATTGTAATTAATCTCAATCATTGAAATGTCCAAATAGGACAAATAAGAGTAAGACATTTTCAGCCCTTAGATGAAAGTAATCTAAAGGTCCAAATTTTGACACATACATATTTTCAATCCTTGAATTCAAACTACCCCTTCCTTTGTTATATAGATATTAATCTTTCCTATTGAATTAAAAATTACAACATTAACTCATTTTATACATTATGTTGTCATTTGGCAATTGACTTTTTTAGTTGCCTTTTTTATTTTTTTTGATGTTTTGGTTATTTTAGTTTAAGCTAAAAAGTTTCTTTGAGCTCGCTTTTTTTACTTTTGTGAGAAAAAAAGTGAAATAATTGTAATTTAGATATGATATTTTATTTTTTTAATTTTTAATTTATTTTATTTTTTGTAACTAATTTAACCAATAAAAGCTATTGCCAAACAAAACTTAATTGTTTTTTAATTTTAGACTTTAATAAAGAAAATGTGCTTTCAACTATAGGGGTTTAGTCTGTTTTAACTATCACTATATCTACCCTATTATTTGGTCAAATCATATTAAATTTGGTGCCTTTTAATGGTAATATTGTTCGGGCTCTATGTTTTATTTTTGTCCTTTATTTATTTTTGGATAAATTATATCGATAGTCTATGTATTTTGTCTTTTATGTTATTTTGGTCTTTGTCATTTAAGTTAGCTCAATTTTGACCATTAATCTTAGATATTGTATCAATTTAATCCAATTAATAATATTAATTAGAATTTTTGAAAGAAAATAGTTACCAAATTAGTTGAAGACAACTTGCTAAGTTTAAGAACTTACAGTTTTGTTTATAAAATAATAATTACACGTGATTTATGAGTGAATTTTTCATTAAAAAAAATTAAAAAATTATAATCAATAAAATAAATTAAGATAAACTTATAAATTTAAAATAAAAATAAAACTAATTAAAATTAAAAGGACCAAATTAAAAAGTAACCAATCTGTCCAGGTGTAACTAGGAACGGTAGCTTGCATCAAATTGCCAGGCATAAAAGCGAGACGGTTGTAAGCTTTTTCTGTGTGTTTTTGGGTAAATAAATCTTTCCTGTGTTGCGTTTTTTTTTTTCTGTATTGCACATTGATTTATTTATTTATTTTATTGCATCATTAATTAAGGCAATAATATGAGAGCATAGTTTTGCAAGACTCTCATATTATTAATTTTTTGATCGGGCTCTCATATTATTCAATGTATTTGGTTTGAGTTTTTTAGATTAAGTTTTTTAAAAATTGAATTTTTTGGTTTTTGTGTTTTTTTGTTTTTAGTGAATATTTTTAAAATTTTAAACATCTTTTTTTACTTTTTTAGATGCACATTACTTAGATGTATTTAAAAACTAAAAAATTTGTGAAAAAATATTTTAAAAAATTAATAAATACATAAAAATACAAAATAAGTACGGAATTCTCATATTTTTTTTTTTTTTGTATTTTTGGTATTTAGTGAATTTTTAAAAGGTTTCTTTCACAAATTTTTTTATTTTTTGGTATATTTATGTTAGGTATGTCTAAAAAGTTAAAAAAAAAAATTGCTTAAAATATTAAAAAAATTCAGTAAAAACAAAAAAACACGGAAAACAAGAAAGTAAAATTTTCTGAAAAGAGTTTCTGAAAGTAGAATTTTTTTTTGAACTTTGGACTCTCGTATTATTAGCAATCACAATTTGTTCTGTCATATTATTGGTACTATGATTTGTGATAAATTTGATAAATTGAATAATTTATAATTAAATTATTTTTTTCGAATGATATATATGAAAGTTTTTATAAAATAAACGATTCAAATTATTAAAAATAAAACTTTTGGTGAATCGCACAAACTTGAATCATACAAGCATGCAGTAAACTTCCAAATACAAGGGGGCGCCAGAGAGCTTCTCTCTAGCGATTTTCAATGTCCCTCCAACATCTACAATAGCCTCCTCTTCAAAGTAATATATACAAGGGGCAAATGAAGGGGTTTACTTGAAAAAAAGCAAAAAGAGGTGGCAATTTGAAATTCTTTTCTAAATTTTTATGGGTAAAAAAATTTTTTTTTTTTTTTAAATTTCGAGGAGAGGCATTTGCCTCTTTGGTCTAGTGTAGATCTGCCACTGATCACTGGAAAGCTATAATTCTAATAGAATAGACATAGAAAGTAAAATCATAGTTCATTCTAATTGAAATCTTAAGAACATATTAAGAGGGTAATTTATATGAAAATTGGGCCGAGCTGGATACTGGGCCGTTATAGGCCGCTAGGTGAAGCGCTGAGTTATATGGCCGAAAAGTTACTCCAGTCTTCAAGGGGCCTTTGAAGTTAGTCCGGTCCCAAAGCCCAGAAGTTAGTCCGGTCTGAGGGAGGCTTGGTATTAGACCGGTCGGAGGATACATTGTAGTTAGACCGGTTTTAAGATGCTTTGGACTTATACCGGTCATGGCACAATATAGCTAGCTCGGTCTCAACCTTGCTAAAGGTTAGTTCGGTTTTGGGCGTACCGCGGTTCGTGCAGGAGGAATTGAGGCAAGGACATTAAAAGAAGAACCGAACTACGCATAGTTCGGTCTACTCTGTGGCTCGGCATAACCATGCTTACTTCGGTGAAATTGGAATCCGGCCATGGTAAAACCATCTCACTTGGTTTAAGCAGTGAGGGGGGTGTGGAAGGATAAGCATTATCTTTCAGGAGAATGAATCCTAGGAGGACTCTACATGGAGGAGTAAGAGTCCTACTTGGATTATGCCACACGAAACCTATAAAAGCTCACAAACATCACCTATGGAGAGGTAACACAACTTTGATTTTCGAATACACAGAGCTTTTGCCTATTTGTCTAGTTTGCTGACTTAGGCATCGGAGAGGTTTCCGGCACACACCCGCCGGCTAGCTCACGTTTGTGTTTTCAGGCGATAAAGCGACGTCGTACAGAGGAACGCAGACTTGATCAACAGGATTATACGAGAAGGTTTATTTCTTTCCCGTACAATTGGCGCCGTCTGTGGGAATACAGACAAGAACAAAACCTCTTGATCAAGCTTTTCCTCTTAAGAATCAATGTTGCACAACGAAGATTTGCCACAGTCCGCCATTGACGAACAAACACCAGAAGGGGGTGCGAGGCGCGAAGGTCTACCTCTCATCCCTCCTATGGGGGATTTAGATCCACAAAGAGAGAATCCTAGGAGGGATACGAGAGAGAGAAGGCGGACTAACAGCCCTCGCCACTCTCGTTCGCAAAGTCCAGAGCGACAAAGGCGCAAGATTGATCCTCAGGCTTTGGAGGATCGCGTCAAGGAGCAAGACGAGTTGATACGTCGGATGGTGGCGGACATGGAATCTCTAAAGCGCCAGGTGAAAGGAAAAGGAGTGGCGACAGGAGAGGGGCGTACAAAAAAAATGCCCCCTCGCCACTCGGAAAATCGTAGTAGGAATACCACACCCTCACAAGCAGAGAGCAGAAGCCTCAGGACAGGCGATACTCAATCCAGGTCTTCCAGAACTCGTCACCCCAGGACTGAGAGGACGAGATCTGAGAGATCGTACACTAAAGGAAGCACCTATTGGCCCTCACATACGCACCAAACGAGATCCAGACAGACGGAGTTGCCCAAATCGTTCGACTTACGAACCGTGCTCGAGGAAAAGGCACGATGCAAGGAGGATGCCAGGGCACGCGATCCACACAGAGTTTCTGCCTTACAGCGGTTGGCTCCTCGGACGCATGGAAGCGTCGAGGTTGGAATGTCAATACCGCACCCTGCTTACGAACCAACGGACAAGGCACTAGCAAGGCTGCAGACCTCACCATTCGTTGCGGCGATTGAAAACGCGCCCCTACCATAGGCTTCCTTCAGCCCAAATTCACTACATATGAGGGAAAGACGGACCCCTACTCACACTTGAGCCACTTTCGCCAAGTCATGGCAATATACTGGCGAAACGAGGCTTTAATGTGCATCCTCTTCCCATCTAGCCTTGGCGACCTAGGCTTGACTTGGTTCGAAAAACTTCCAGAAGGCAGCATAGCCTCCTGGGCGCAATTGGCGGAAGCATTCGTCACAAGGTTCCGAACGAACACCAAAACCCCGGTAGAGATCGATCAGCTGCTCTCCATCGACATGGGCGATAAGGAGACCTTAAGATCCTACAACAGTCGCTACTGGGAGACCTTCAACCAAATTGGGGACTGTCCCACCAATCTCGCCATTGCACAATACAAGAGAGGCCTTCCAGTCGGGAATAGACTAACTGACTCAATCACCATGACACTACCCCTAACCAAGGAAGCCTTGATGGAAAGAGTGCATCAGCACATCAGGGTGGAAGAGGATGGCGCACGTGCCAAAACAAAATCTGGCACGACCACAGTACCAGATAAGAAGGCCTTAGCAAAGGTCAACACGGTAGACCGTCCAAACAAAAACGGACGAGGCAGGCGAGACAACGGAGAGGACCAGGATAAAAGATGGTTGAGAGTCCGCACTGCCATAACCACGGTCTTCAATAAACCGATCTACCGAATTCTAAGTGAAATACGGGATGAGCCTTTCATCAGATGGCCAGCCAAGCTTGGGGAAGCTCAGAAGGACTATGACGAAAGATCACGGTGCACCTTCCACAAAGAAAAGGGGCACCGCACTGAAAATTGCACGCCATTGAGACAACACCTAGAGGAGTTGGTGGCAGCAGGTCACCTGAATAAATACATTAAAGGAGGGGTGCAACCAGCCCCCAGGACCATAATAACCCCAACGGAATGCCAATCGACGCCCCACCTCAAGGCGTTATCAATGTGATACATGGAGTTTTCGAACCTGAGCGTGTATGTGAGCTCAGAGGATCAATAAAAAAGGCTGAGCATTTAAGAGAGGTACTAAGTGCCCAACCTACCGTCAAGAAGGGAAAGACAGAGGCCACGAACGTCATGTCTTTTTCGGATAAAGACTTGGCAAGGATATATTGCCCTCACAATGATGCCTTGGTCGTCACTCTCCGAGTCAAGGATTTTGACGTCAAGCGGATTTTGATAGACCAAGGCAGTTCATGTGAAATAATGTACTACGATACCTTTAAACAATTGAAGTTACAAGATAAAGACTTGGCACCTGCCGTATCTCCCCTGATTGGATTCGACTCCGTGCCAGAATGGCCCGTCGGCAAAATAATCCTCCCAGTCAAGGCAGGAAGCGTGACGAAACAAGTGGAGTTCTGGGTATTAAAAGTCCCCTCCACTTATAACATCATCTTGGGCAGAACATGGCTACATGCCATGCGATCGGTGGTGTCATCCTACCACCAAGTAATGCGGTTCCCCAATGACACCAGTGTAATTGAAGAGGTCTATGGAGATCAGATTATGTCCAAGCAATGCTTTGTCACAGTGAATGGCAGCCGCGCTGCCAAAGGATACGTTCATTCGGTGGAAGAACCTAAGAGCAATGAACTGTTCGCAGATGTCGGCAAAGCAGCTAATCAGAAAGTGGTGGAAAACTTGGTAGAGGTAAGAATAGATGAAAAGAACCCGGATAAGTTCTTTTTGCTCGGTTCGTTGTTGTCTAGCACTGAGAGATTAGAGGTCTTGGAATTTTTGACCTCTAATATCGAAGTGTTTTCCTGGACACCATACGACATGCCAGGCATTGATCCCAACTTCATCTGTCACCAACTCAATGTCCACCCATCCGCTAGACCAATCATTCAACGCACCCGCAGATCGGCACTCCACCACGCCGAGATAGTGGCGGAAGAAGTAGGAAACCTGCTGGAGGCAAGAGTAATCAGAGAGGTACACTACCCAAGATGGATCTCCAATACAGTCGTAGTGCCAAAAAAGAACGGCAAGTGGCATGTCTGCATCGACTACAAAACAGTCAACAAGGCATGTCCAAAAGACAGCTTTCCTCTACCACGGATAGATCAACTGGTAGACCTAACAGCGGGGCACAACCGACTTAGCTTTCTGGATGCATACAGAGGCTACCACCAAATCACCATGCATGAACCAGATCAGGAAGTCACATCCTTCATAACTCCAAGAGGACTGTATTGCTACAAGGTCATGCCCTTTGGCCTAAAAAACGCAGGGGCGACATTCCAACGGATGGTCACCAAGATGTTTGAACCATTGTTAGGAAGAACAATGGAGGCTTACATCGACGATATGGTGGTCAAGAGCAAGGATGAGAACGACCATCTCAAGGACCTAGGTGAGATGTTTGAGATCCTGAAGAGGCACAAGTTGCGCCTCAATGCGTCCAAGTGTGCGTTCAGAGTAGGATCTGGCAAATTCCTAGGTTTCCTAGTGACCAACCGGGGTATCGAAGCAGACCCCTCCCAAATTAAAGCAATCCAGGATTTGGAGAGACCAAACTCAGTAAAAGAAGTGCAGCATCTCACCGGCATGGCAGCTGCGCTCAATCGGTTCATAAGCCGGTCGTCAGACAGACTACGACCATTTTTCCACGCACTAAAAGCCAAATTCGAGTGGGACGAAGAATGCGACCACGCTCTGGAAAGCCTGAAAGAATACATGTCTTCTCCACCACTGCTTGTCACCCCAATACTTAGAGAAGAACTCTTCCTATACCTGGCAGTCTCTCAGCATGCAATTAGCGCAGTGTTGGTCCGTGCAGAAGGAATCCAACATCTGCCCATCTATTATGTCAGCAAGACATTACTGGGCGCCGAAACAAGGTACTTACCACTGGGGAAACTGGCATTGGCCTTGATGATGGCCGCACGAAAGTTGTCGCACTACTTTCACACCCACACCATAGTTGTCCTCACAGCCTTCCCACTAAAGGCTTTGTTTGAAAGGGCAAACTTTTCTGGGCGAATCCTGAAGTGGGCAGTAGAGTTGAGGCAATTCGACATCAAGTTCCAACCCAGAACTGCGATAAAGGCTCAAGCTTTGGCAGACTTTGTCGCAGAATTCACCCCAGGAAGTCATCATATTTGCCCAATTGACCTCACTAAAACAACCGAACTAGGGATGGAAGTTGACGTCGGAATAACGCAACCCCTGGTGCAAGTTACCCAGTCAGGTCCCAAGGCAGACCAAAGCAAAGTAAGGAAGAAAGACGCAAACCATGCTACACCAAGTCTAGACTCACCAACAAATAAAGACTTGGTACAACCAGATAGCGAAGGGCAGACAGCAAACATGGACCTTGAACAAAACACCAGCAACATGGAAAATCCAAAGGCATCATCTGATCCCTCCACTTGCTGGAAGTTGTTCGTTGGAGAGATGTGGAAGCTCTTCGTGGATGAAGCATCTAACCGGCATGGAGCAGGGCTTGGCATAGTCCTTATCTCTCCAGACGGCCTAGTAGTGGAGCAGGCAATCAACCTTGGCTTCCCAGCATCAAACAACGAAGCAGAGTATGAAACGCTTCTTGCAGGCCTCAAATCAACATTCTACATGAAGGCCACCGAGCTAATGGTTTACAATGACTCACAGCTAGTGGTAAACCAAATCTCTGGTGACTACGAAGCAAAGGATGACAGGATGGCCAAATACCAAGAGTTGGTCAAAGCAGAGATCAAGAAATTTGAAGTGGTGAGAATAGAACAAATTGGCAGGGAAGAAAACAGCAGCTAGCAGGCTTTGCCTCAATGGCAGATACTTCCATCCCTCATCCATTGCTGATCGACTACTTACCTAGACCAAGCATTAAAGACCCCGAAGTAGAAGAAGTATGTTGCGCGGAGCTAGGCCCTTCTTGGATGGATCTCATCATCTTATTCTTAAAAGACGGCATCCTACCAGAAGAGAAGAAAGAAGCCAACAGAATAAGAGCGAAGCCGCAGCGATTTTGGCTCTCCCCATCCTTGGCATTATACAAAAAGTCGTTCTCAGGACCCTACCTAAAGTGTGTTCATCCCAGCAAAGTGGAAGCATTCTTATTCGAGATACACAAGGGCGTATGCGGAAGCCATCAAGGAGGAAGATCACTAGCATACAGAGCAATTTCGCAAGGATATTGGTGGCCATACATGCAAGCGGATTCAGAAAAGTATGTCAAAAAGTGCGAGAAGTGTTAGAAATTCGCACACCAAATACACCAACCTGCCAGAGAACTCCTACCTCTAACTAGCCCATGGCCCTTCGCAATGTGGGGATTGGACATAGTTGGACCACTTCCAACAGCACCAGGGAACAGGAAGTTCTTTCTTGCAGCAACCGACTACTTCACAAATTGGGTGGAAGCAGAAGCCTTGGCATCAATCAAAGAAAAAGATGTAAAAAAGTTTGTCTGGCAGAATATCATCACTCGATTTGGCATACCAAAGGCACTAACATCAGACAACGGCACTCAGTTCGACGGCAAAATCTTCAGAGGCTTTTGTGAAGAGTACAAGATAGAGTTCTACAATTCTACACCGGCATTTCCCCAAGCAAATGGACAGGCAAAAGCATCAAACAAGGTAGTCTTGGATGGATTAAAGAAAAGGCTAGAGAAAGCAAAAGGCAAGTGGGCGGAAGAACTCCTCATGTTTTATGGGCTTACCGCACCACACATCAGCGATCAACAGGAGAAACACCATTCTCCTTAGCCTATGGTATGGAGGCAGTAATCCCACTGGAAGTTGGCCTCCCCACAATTCGAAGCGAGATTTTTGATCCAGACTTGAATGGCGAAGCCATAGCATTAGAACTCAACCTTGCAGAAGAAAGAAGAGAAAGAGCACTGGTTCACATTGCCTCATATCAACAAAAGTTATCCAGGAAATACAACAAGACAGTTCACCCAAGGCAATTCAAGGTCGGAGATTGGGTACTGCGCAAAGTGATGGGAAATACCTTAGTACCAGGAGATGGCAAGCTAGGGCCCAATTGGGAAGGTTCATATAAAGTGGTAGGATTAGCAGGCAAAGGGGCATACCACTTAGAGGACGAAGACGGCAAGGCAATTCCCAGGCCATGGAATACTGCAAATCTCAAGTTATTTTATTTTTAGCTTTTTTTTTTCTCTCTCTTATTTTTTGTGTAATTTCTCCCTTTCTCAATAAAACAAGCAGTTTTCTTTTCAGTTAGACGTTTTCTTCTGTAAAAGTTTGTTTTAGCAAAATTAGTGAGTTAGGGGCATAAAAAACACAGTTGGCCGGATTAAACCAACACCCCTCCTAAGCCCAGGATAAGGATTCAGGCTGCAGGACGTTTGGTCGGAATAACCAAACATTCTATTCTAGGTTGGCTGGAAAAAACCAACTTAGAGGTTGGCTGGATTAAACCAACACCCCTCCTAAGCCCAGGATAAGGATCCAAGTTGCAGGACGTTTGGTCAGAATAACCAAACATTCTATTCTAGGTTGGCTGGAAAAAACCAACTTAGAGGTTGGCTGGATTAAACCAACACCCCTCCTAAGCCCAGGATAAGGATCCAAGCTGCAGGACGTTTGGTTGGAATAACCAAACATTCTATTCTAGGTTGGCCTTTCATCATCAGACGCTTCAAGAAATTGCTTCTGAAGGTCAGCAGCATATTCCGCCAGTGAGGCCGGAATGAAATACTGAGGAGCATTGTAGACCTCGGTTTCGGGCCCACAGCCGAGCTGCTCCACAGCACCTCTCCAGCCACACTTGAAGAACAAATCCTTGGCGGCCTCACATTGTGGAATGTAGAGGGCCTCCGCCTCCTTGAAACCTTCGGCGTTGGCACCATTCACCTTCTTCTTTAGTTTAGCAATCTCTGCGTCTTTTTTCCCTTCGAGCTTGACTAGCTCACGAAGGTACTTGTCTTTCATCACGGTCAACGCCTTCTGTTTGTCAGCTTCAGCCGAGGTAACTAGTCCGGTTAGACGAGCTACCTCAGCCTCTAGCTCGGTCGTTTTTTGTTGTGACTCCTTCAGTTCGGTTGTTTTTTCTTCGACCTCTGCCATGGCCTGCCTAGCCGTTTTCCTGAGCTCCAACACCTTTTTATGGGCAATTTGGCTCTTTTGAAGAGACTGAAACGAATGGAAAGAAATCAATGACAAAACTGAACTGAAAGTTTGTAAAATTTGAGAGACAAGAGGGGCATCTTACCAGGATCATGGATTTAGTCGCCAACCGAATGGCCTTAAGCTCGGTCAAGTGCTTGTGATGCTCCATGTTGGAGGGCAGACACACACTCTTAGCCAAATTGAAGGCTAGCATGTGGTCTTTGTCCGCCACCACAGAGTCAGTGTCAAGAATAGCACGGTTTTGAAAAGTCATTTTTGGACTCCATTTTGAGGAGCTAGCTCGGTCAGTGGGCACTGGTTGTGGACTTGGTGGGTGGCTTGGTGGAAGTGTAGTTTCATCTTCGTCAACAAGGCGTGGCTCGGTTGGTGTAGTCCGGGCACGCTTGCTGGGGCGAGACGAGAAAGGTTGTTGAGATGGAAGCGCCACCACGGTTTCTTGGTTTTGGCTCGGTGGTGGTACTTCGGCGCGGTTTGTCTCGGTTAGAAGGGCCCTTACTCTGTTTCTTTTGGCCATTTCTTCTTCTTCAGTAGTACAGATGAGGTTGATCTGGGGTAAAGTGGGGTCCGGCTCAGGGGCGTCCTCAAGCAGAAAGTCTGTTACTCTGGCTTTTTGGCGACCGCTGTATCGGTATGTCGGTTCAAAATTAAGAAGTTTGGCCCAACTTCTTTCTAGATACCGTAGTGCGGCGCGAAGAGTGTCTAGATTGGGGTGGCTGTAAAGTGAATGAAGATGGGCTGAATCTGCATAAATGAAAGCAACATTTAGTTCGGTTCAGAATGGAAGCCGAAATAAAAGAAAAGCATGAAAGGAAACCGAAGTAGTTATACCGGGGATTCCTTTATTCCAATTTATACTTCGGCCAGGGATCTGGGCATGGTGATCTTCAAAATTCCCAGATACCCAAAAGAAGTCGTCATCATTTAAATCTTTATCCGGTGTGTCCTTTATTATTTTCTCTCGGCGGCGGCGTATTCTTAAGTAATAGACCCAGCCGTCTTCTTTTGATCCTATGGAGTATTGGTGCAATATTTTAGCTAGACCGAGGTTAAGACCGGCTTGGCGGTTTAGTTCAGCTATTCCTATTATTATACGATAAGAATTGGTCGAAAGCTGGGTTGGGCATATCCTGGTTTGTCTAAGGAATTCATAGATCAAGGGTTGAACGGGGAATCTTAGTCCGGTTTCTATTATTGATAGGAGGGTGAAAGGTACATAGCCTTCTTTTCCCCATGGTATGATATCTTTCTTGGCTAGGATAAGGTGGACATCGTCAGGGATATTGTAATCCCTTCGAAATTCGGCTAGACCACCAGGTGTCTCTACTAAGAATCTGTACTTCCCCATTTATTTTATAATTTATGAATAAATTAGTTTGGCCGAATATTTGTGCTCAGTAGCTCGGTTGAGCGCTCAGAGGAGTGCCTGGGCAACCTAAGTCTGCAAAGTGGAAAAGAAAGGTGTTAAGGACAGCTCGTTGGACCGTGCTACAAAGTAAAAGCAGAATAAAAGGTCCTACTTCGGCTATGTGGAGTATTACAGGCCCTATCTCGGTTTCAGCAAGGTGCTTGGTAGCTCAGGTTGAAGAAGGGGTTTGTTAGCTCGGTCATAATGAGCGATTCGTTATCTCGGTTAAAGAAAGTGTTTTGTTAGACCGGTTGAGCTTCTAGGGGCAGCTTTCTGAGTTCGGTCTAAAAAACTAAGAAAGCTGGTTTAGCCCCAAGACTTAGCTCTGTTGGATTTGAGGTTTCCAAAGTATACTAAGTACAGGCTTAGTCCGGTTTGTTACTTCGGCTAAGGTAAATCAAGAAATGGTTTGTCTTATTGAACCTAACTGGTGTAAACATGAAGTGTTGGTTCGGTTATAAACTGACTAGACTTATATCTAGCACAAACAATATCTTAGTTCGGTTGGGACGTGTTCATGGATCAAACAGTGTTCTACAGATTACTGCATGAAGTTCATGGGGTTCTTATGAAGTTTTTCCCAGAAAAAGTGCAAAACTAACAGGAAAAAGTGTTTTGCAAAATAGTCTGCTATGGATTAAACGAAAGTAGAGACAAAGAAGGAAAAACAGATTTGAGCAGCTTACCTGATCAAAGAAGCTAGAAGATAGAAGCAACGGCAGTAATGAAAAACACGAACACAGTAAGCTCAAGCTCAGGGCTCAGGAACAAGAGAGAGAGAAGAGGTAAATAGTAGAGTGAATGATTTGAAATGAAGAGCTTGTTTTGTAAAAAAGACGAAAAGGGAAAAAGCGGGAACTGTTCAAAATTTGCGAAACACGAAGACGGCATGACAGCTATGATTGGCCAATCAGAGTGTGCCACGTGTCATGGGGAGGAGAAGCAATTCAGTTTCAGTGATTGAAGAGACGTTTTGACCGGACGAGCACAGCTCGGTTTGAGTTTCGCTCGGCTGGAAAGGCTAAAAGGTTTTTTAGCTCGGCTAGAAAAGCTTAAGAACTCTAGCTCGGCTGATGGACAGGTAATCCCTATCATGCTACGCAGATGGAATTAAGGGGCAATTGAGAGGGTAATTTATATGAAAATTAGGCCGAGCTGGATACTGGGCCGTTATAGGCCGCTAGGTGAAGCGCTGAGTTATATGGCCGAAAAGTTACTCCGGTCTTCAAGGGGCCTTTGAAGTTAGTCCAGTCCCAAAGCCCAGAAGTTAGTCCGGTCTGAGGAAGGCTTGGTATTAGACCGGTCGGAGGATACATTGTAGTTAGACCGGTTTTAAGATGCTTTGGACTTATACCGGTCATGGCACAATATAGCTAGTTCGGTCTCAACCTTGCTAAAGGTTAGTTCGGTTTTGGGCGTACTGCGGTTTGTGCAGGAGGAATTGAGGCAAGGACATTAAAAGAAGTATCGAACTACGCATAGTTCGGTCTACTCTGTGGCTCGGCATAACCATGCTTACTTCGGTGAAATTGGAATCCGGCCATGGTAAAACCATCTCACTTGGTTTAAGCAGTGAGGGGGGTGTGGAAGGATAAGCATTATGTTTCAGGAGAATGAATCCTACGAGGACTCTACATGGAGGAGTAAGAGTCCTACTTGGATTATGCCACACGAAACCTATAAAAGCTCACAAACATCACCTATGGAGAGGTAACACAAATTTGATTTTCGAATACACAGAGCTTTTGCCTATTTGTCTAGTTTGTTGACTTAGGCATCGGAGAGGTTTCCGGCACACACACGCCGGCTAGCTCACGTTTGTGTTTTCAGGTGATAAAGCGACGTCGTACAGAGGAACACAGACTTGATCAACAGGATTATACGAGAAGGTTTATTTCTTTCCCGTACACATATAATAGTTAAACACATAAAAACCATAGTAGAAATCACAAACACTCACATGATAACAAATTTAATATTCAAGTTTATGAGTTAACTTAATAACCATTACACTTATTCTGAAAACACATTCATTCTCACTCAGATTAATACAAACATAGAAACTGTCTACATATGCAGATGCAGAATATTTTGTTGAAATGAAATAGTGCATGATAGGGTGGTGGCCTAAGCAAACAACATCAGATCAGTGTCGGGACGGGGGCGAAGTAATAATCATAATAAGGGCAATGACAGTCTATATGAGAGTGAGGAGGAGGAGAAAACCAGCTGCAAAAGTGGCAACAGTGACCCATATATTTGTGAAGTAATCACGCTTCAATGAAGCTACCAATCTGTTCCACCATCTCTTGCAATGAGCATTCACTTTTTTGTGTTGTTCAGCAGAGTAGAACTGCTCCGAAACGAACACCCCTGTACCCAGGCTGTTGAACATAAGTGCTACCTTTTCGTCGTCACCAAGCCAGTGGTCAAGAACTTCATGGCGACGAAGTTGGCTCACGTCTTCTTTGGAGTTGATAAGCTGATCCATGAAAGACGTATAATCAGTGAAATATTTGGGTTCGTCATCCGTGGAATGTTGTTCATAGGCAATAATGTTGCGGAAGAATATTTATGTCGAATCAGAGACTTTAAACTTTGGTATTTTAAAATGACCATGTTCGAAGTGTATGTCGAACATGCTTTGGTTATGCTCCTCTCTAGCCTCGAACTTGACACCAGCGTCCTTAAGCTCTATCACACAAGGCATATTAAAGCAAGTTCTCTGATTCTTGTTTTGGTGGTCATTTAATTCATCTCTAGAGCAGGAGGGAAGACAAACATTATGCACCAAGGCAAGAAAATGCTTGCTTTCAGAGACGGACGTATTTTCAAAATCAATTTTGGAAAAGTCAATCCCTCCTGGTAGCTTCTCAAGTATAGGTAACATTGCCAGCCTCGTGAGGGTGGGGGTGGAGGTAGGATCATGATGAATCTGGTTTGGATTTTGGGTCACTATCATGCCGTAGCTCATGTCATAAAATTCAGATATAACAAAGAATGGAAGTTGGTTTTCAAGTAACATCAAGTCATTGCAAATCTGTATTCTCTTCCATGATACTTTGACTTCATCACCCACATGTGATTGTTGATGTTTATCCTCAACAACACGAAACTCAAACATGCCAAGAAGAAACTCAATAACAAAGCTAGCATCATATAGCATCATTTTCACAAATTGATGACTGTCGAGGTGGTCAAATGAGTCTGCATAATACTTGCGAGCTCTTTCTTCTAACTTGTTCATGGAATCTAAATAATCGTCCTTACTCTGATTGTTGTTACGTTGAAGGAGCAATTCCAAATAACGCTCTTTACGTTTTTGCATAGCAAGTAGTTTGGGTTGACCATGGTGATAAGGCCCTATTGAAACTAGCTTAGGTGTGTATGCCTTTTCATTTGCATGACGCAATCCTTCATGCACCCTAAAGATACAAGCTGCTTCATCGGCCAAAGCTTCTCTTTCTTCATTGTTGATGGTATGTTGTTCCATATTATTATCTATTACATTTGAAGGAAAACGTGATATCACTGACTTAAAACGTTTATTTTTATGCATAGGTAGAAGCAAACATTTTGTTTCACTATAGTGATTTCCGTATGTGATACAAATGTATGCAAAAAATTTGGAGGATTCCAGTCACTGTTTTGGACTGGACAGGATTGTTTTGGCTAATGAAGATCACTATGAGTCTCATTTTAATAATTTAAAATGTTTATTTTGTCGGGTATTTCATGTATTTCATCTATAAAAAAAATTAAGTTGATCTAATAACTGTAACTAGTTTAATTTATCTTATTTGTCATCAAAAAAATTGTATGTGTTTTTTTTTTCTTGTTATCTTTTTTTTTTTTTTGTGAAAAATGCGATAAATTAAACTAGTTACAGTTATCGAATCAAACTTAATTTTTTGTGTGAATGAAATATATGAAATTACTCAACAAAATGAACGATTTAAATTATTAAAACGGAACATGCAGTGAACCCCCCATAAGCTGAAACAACCCGTCCAGTCCAAAACAGTGACTAGAGGGAATTCTCCTCCAAAATTTAAACTATGCATTCATTTATATTTATTAATTAGAAGTATTTTTTTTATAAAAAAAATCTATTTTTATCACTAATAATTAATATGAAAATATCATTATCACATATTTTGTATAAGTGCTTTTTATAAAAAGAGAATGTGTTTTAGCATTTGTCACATAATGAAAAAGATAATAAAGTAGAAATGTTTTATGCTTCCAATCCCAAAGTGGTATTTAAATGTAAGGGTGATGATATAGAGATCTAATAATAGAGTTTTAAAGAGAGCTTTACTTATGTGATAAGGCAAAAAATAAAATAAAATAACACAAAACATCACATCACAGTAGAACTCATCACAATTAAAACTCTCTAGAACTCCTTTTTCAGAGCTCTCAATCATTTTTGTTAAATCTAACGTCACAAGATTGAAAGTGAAAAAACCATTTTGTCCCTTATTTTACAAAAATAATAAAATCATCTTCTACATAATAAGAGTTTTGATGTAATTCTATTGATTTAATTCCAACTAACTAATATCATTATATATTATACAAATAAATACAATTTATCTCACATCTTGAACTCAATACTATCACATTAATAATTCTCTCACTCAATTATTATTATTATTATTTATTTATTTTTATACATAAAAAAAAATCCATTCAATTTCATTGTACTAATAAATCCCTTCACCCAAACAAAAGGCCCTTCAAAGTGAAGGGCTATAGTCTACTATTCTTAACTCAGTTTCATATTAGCCAGAACATACAGGGAATGTTGGGGCAATCGTAGAGAGAGAGAGAGAGTTCATACCATCGCCGGTTATGGTCCTCCCTTCGCCGTTGACCATTTTCCTTGTGTAATTCTTCCTTCGCCGTTCGGCGTCCGTCAATCGCCGTTCGGCGTCCATCAATCGCCGTTCGCCATCAACAGGTCTGTTTTTCTCTTTCTGTGTCGCTTAGTGTTGCTCTTCAACTCCTTTTCGTGTTGCGTTTGCCTTCTATTCCGTGTTGCGATTGCTTAATTAATTGATTTTAATTGTTTATTTAAACTCATTTTGTGACTCTATAGCGAGACTCCACACACACACACGCACACGCACACGCACACACAAAAAACAGTCAATCAACAACGACATCGTTAGGTGGGTGGGAATAAAACAATTTGTGCATCTAAATCAACCTCTCTGTCTCACGGAAAATTTAACTCACATATTTAGACAAAACAATGGCAAGTAGATGGCACATAAACACTTCCAAAATCCCTTTTTTAAGTTGGGTATCATATATGTAAGCTTTGATAGTTTGTGGCGTTTATATAACAAATATTATAACTAATTTATTTTTAATCATAACTAAAAAGAAATACACAATCAGTCATCCCCTGTTCAGATATAATCAAAGACATTGATGCTGTTTGGTGTAGCTGTTAAAATAGATTATAAATTATAGCTTAACAGATTATAGATTATGACTTTAATCAGAAACTGTTAATCGGCTTGGTATAGCTGTTGGATTATAGATTTAAGTTGCTAAGTAGTGTTTGTTAAATAAGTTGGGAAGTAGCTTTTTCAATTAATTTTTATTTTTTATTATTCACTATTTGTCTACATTTCTCATAAAAACTAAATAATAATATTTTGTAGTCCATTTGGGTCTTTTTCTATTTTTAAAAAAATAAAAAGTAAAAAAATTTAAGAGTATAACCTTGAATTGACATGTCCACAGCAGAAGTTAATAATCAGAAGCAAGGGGTGAGCAGCTTCTCATAATCAACTTTTTTGACTTAAAATAAGTTGTTAGAATCAGAAGCAGTTTGAAATAAGTTTAACCAAACAGTCTGAAATAACTTTTTAAAAGCCAGAAGCCATAAGTTGACTAAAAAAAGCCCTACCAAACACCCTCATTCTTGATAATAATCAAACTGGTCATAACTAATACCAAATTGGGTTATTCAAGCATATCCAAAACCTCGATTGTGAGTTATAATCAAGTCATAACAAATATCACAATTGATCATAACTAAAGATCACAAAAATTGTAACTAGCAAATGATACACCTCTTTATTGGGAGCGTGTATTGCAGAATTTGCCACGGCACAGTACCTAGCCAAGGTCATCAGCTCTACCCAAACCTTCTCATCCAAAATCAGATGCATCGTACTAGGGCACTTGAAGCTTCAGTTCTATGAGGTCTCCTATGAGGTAGGAACTTCTAGGAATAGAGGATTAGTTTCTAGTCCTGCATATCGTTGCAAGAAATGCTAGAGAGTTGTTGCACTGCAAGAGAATCACAAACATCCTTTGGGTGGCATAAGAGGAAAAGTGGCAACCCGTTCAACAAGTGTGATGAGATTGAGTGCTCATCCATCCATTTTTGTTGAGCCTCTTTGTTGGATGACAACAGGCACAAACCATCAGACCATTCCCTTCTGTTTTGTCTAGAATAAAGATGTAGAAATAAATTAACGAACTATGACCAGTGGCCAAAGATATGGACGTTTGAGAATTTGTCTATGTTTGCTTGCATTATGTCTTTGACAATCACCAGCTGGGTAGCGATGCTGTAAGTGCCTGGGCTTCTGTTCATAGTATGTGGTTTAAGTCATATGATTTTTGTATTTCCATGTTCAAATTTATAGGCCTCCACAATTTGGATTCATTTTTGTCATCCTGGTTCTTTATGTGGTATATAGAGTAATTCTTATCATTACAGTTATAGAGCATCACTAGCGGTGGCAGAGCTAGATTCTAATAGAATAGACAGAGAAAGTGAAACCATAGTTTATTCTAATAGAAATGTTAGGAATATAGAAACTGAGCCAAACACAGAAAGAAATCACAAACACTCACTTGATAATACATTTAATATTTAAGTTTATGGGTTAACTTAAACTTCCCTCATTCTGAAGACATATTCACTCTCTCACTCAGATTAACACAAACATAGAAACTATCTACATATGCAGACGCAGAATATTTTGTTGAAATAAAATAGTGGATGTTAGGGTAATGGCCTATGTAAAAACAACATCAGATCAATGTCGGGACGGGGACGGGGATGGGGATGGTGATGGTGATGAAGTAAGAATAGTAATTAGGGCAATGACAGTCTGTGTGATAGTGAGGAGGAGGAGAAAACCAACTGCAATAGTTGCAACAGTAACCCATATATTTTTGAAGTAATCATGCTTCAATGAAGCTACTCTTCTGTTCCACCATTTCTTGCAATGAGCATTCACTTTGCAGCACTGTTCAGCGTAGTAGAACGATGTCATAATGATTGTTCCTATACCCAGGTCATTGAACATAACTGCCACCACTTCGTCATCACCAAGCCAGTTTTCAAGAACTTCATGGCGACGAAGTTAGGTCACGTCTTCTTTGTAGTTGATAAGTTGATCCATGAAATACGTATAATCGGCGAAATATTTGGGTTTGTCATCCGAGGAATGTTGTTCATAGGCAATGATGTTTCGGAAAAATGTCTCTGTCGAATCAGTGACTTTAAACTTTGGTATTTTAAATAGACTATGATCAAAGCGTATATCGAACATGCTGAGGTTGAGCCCATCATTGTCATCCTCTACAGCCTCGAACTTGACACCAACATCCTGAAGCTCTATCACACACGGCATTTTAAAGCGAGTTGTTTGATTCTTGTTTTGGTGGTTATTTGATTCATCTTTGGAGGAGGAGGGATGACAAACATTATGCACCAAGTCAAGAAAATGCTTGCTTTCAGAGACAGACATATTTTCAAAATTGATTTTGGAAATTCCAATCCTTCTCGGTAGGTTCTGAAAGATAGGCAATAAAGCCAACTTCGTGAGGGTGGGGGTGAGGGTGGAGGTGGGGGGTAAGGGTGGGGGTGAGGGTTAGGGTGAGGGTGGAAGTAGGATCAGGATGATTCCGGTTTGGATTTTGGGTCACGCCCATGCAGTAGCTCATGTCATAAAATTCAGATATAACAAAGAATGGAAGTTGGTTTTCAAGTAGCATCAAGTCCCTGCAAATTTGTATCATCTTCCATGATACTTTGACTTCATCACCCACATGTGATTGTTGATGTTTATCCTCAACAACAAAAAACTCATACAGACCAAAAAGAAACTCAATAACAAAGCAAGCATCATATAGCATCATTTTCACAAATTCATCACTATCGAGGTGGTCAACTGGGTCTGCATAACACTTGCGAGCTCTTTCTTCTAATTTCTTCATAGAGTCTAAATAATCCTCCTTACGTAGATTGTTGTTACGTTGAAGAAGCAATTCCAAATAATGGTCTTTACATTTTTCCATGGCAAGTAGTTTGGGTTGACCACGATGGTAAGGCCCTATTGAAATTAGGATAGGTGTGTATGCCTTTTCATTTGCATTACACAGTCCTTCGTGCACCCTAAAGATACAAGCTGCTTCATCGGCCAAAGCTTCTCTTTCTTCAGTGTAGACGATTAGTTCCATATTATTATGAAAAATTTACCCATAAGTCCTAGTTTTTGAAAAGTTGAACCATTTAGTCCTAAAAGTTTTCTTATACTCCATTTAGTCCCATTTGCACATCAATCTAATGTTCGAAACATTAATCTGATGTTTGAAACATTGTAATGGGACCTTTCAGTCTATAAGAAAACTTTTAGGACTAAACAGTGTATAAATTATTAATTTGGGATTTATTGGTGCATCCCCCTATTATTATCTGTTAAATTTGTAGGAAAACGTGATATCACCGACCTAAAACATTTATTTATTTATTATTATTTGCATATGTAGATTTCACGTAGTGATTTCCATTGTATACAAAAATTTAATACAAGCAGAAATTTATATTTATTAATTAGAAGTTTAAAAAAAAAAAATGTGTCTATTTTTATTATGGATAAATTATAAATACGCGTCTGAGATTTATTTAAATACAGATTGCCTCATGTGGTTTTAAAAATTACATCACGCCCCTTTAAGTTTCTAATTGGATAACAAATGACTCATTTTGTTAATAAATCATCAAGTCAATTAACAATTTTTACTAATGTCAGAAATATATTTTAATTAACAATTCAGATAATTTTATTGTTTTAAAAAAGAATAGTTAGAAATAGTTTTGAATCTTTTACTAGTATCACTCTGTTTGGTTTTGATTTTTTAATAACTGTTTTTAAGTTTTCAATTCATATTTTTTTTATTGATTTTTTAACATTTCATCAATTTTTTTTTACTTTTTACATCCACTTAATTTAGATATACTTAAAATGTATAAAATTTGTATAAAAATCTTTTAAAAATTCATTAAATATATAAAAAAAATATAATATATATTCCGTACATTTTTGTATTTTTTTCATATTCAATGATTTTTTTTTAAAAAAAAAATGCACAAATTTTATATTTTTTAATTGTATCTAGATTAATCAGATGTAAAATGCTAAAAAAAATTATTAAAATGCTTTAAAAAAATCAATGAAATTTTTTTTAAAAACTATTTTAAAAAAATCAAAATCAAAAATCTATTTCATAATTAAATAATATAAAAATTAAAATTAATATTTTGTAAAGAGTTAGGCTGAACCAAGCCGAATCAAGATAAAAATCTTTATCTCAAGTCTTAACTCACTCGAAAATTAAATAAGTTCAAAATCTCAACTCAACTAAACTCAACTTTATAGCTTAAACAAAAAAATAATTAGACCGGACTAATGTTTGTTTTGAAAATTAATTAAAATAATAAAAAAAAGTCAATTCGTATTTTATTATTATTATTTTTTTTTTGTGAGCACATCCTTTCATTAAAATTTTTAAAATAACTTTAACACTGTGTTTGGTTTATGAATTTGGAGAGAGATTTAGAAAAAAAAAAAGAAAAAGATAGATGAAATATAAATAAAATATAATCATATTTTACACACATTTTTCCTTTTCTCTTCGAATTCCTTCCCTAAATCCATGAACCAAAGGAAATGAAAATGCAATTTCACTTTTTGTTTGGTCAAAAGATTTGATGAAAGAAAGGGAAAAAGAATGACAATACATTCTTACTTTTTGTTTGGTTATAATAAAAAATATATGAAAAAAGAAAATGAGAGCAAAATGCAATCCTACTTTTTGAATTAACTTAGACTATTTTCTTTCTCTATTTCCCAATTTAACCAATAATAGTTTGAAATTCGAATCCTATTAATTCTTTCTTCTTCTTTTTTTTCTTTCTATTTCTCTCTCCCTTTTCATTTCCGTTATCAAATCTTTCAACTAAATACAACCTAAGTAAATTGGACACCCATCAAACCAATAGCCGCCCTACCTACCCTAGTCGAAACCCACCTCAGCCCAGACGTGGATAGTGACTTTTATTTATTTTTATGATTATGTTTTTTCTTATATCTATCAATATAAGAATCTCTTCGGTTGAAATGGAGCGTTTTTATTTTGTCGAAATTATTCTCAACAAATGGTTGTATTCTTTTCAAAGAGTATGTATCACATTTGCTTTATAACTAAAGAAAAAAATGATATAATTTCATATTTTTTAAGTTATAATTATATAAAAAAAAAAAGAAGAAGAAGTTATAACCAAATACTACATGAGACGTAAGCAAATATATTAAAATAATGTTATAACTAAAGAAGAAAATGGCATAACAAAAAATGCATATGATAAAGAGCGTGTATTGTGAAATTCTTCTATATATACAATTACAAAACAATAAAAGAAAATATGGAATCAAAAACTAACTATAAATACCTGACAATGTTGGTTGGACGATGTGGAGATAATATTATTCAAATCAAATTGGACCAACTATTATTATTGACTGACAAAAACGAGTAAATCTTTTGTTAAATCTGAAGTAATAATAATGTTTCTTTGCAACTAAAAAGTATGAATGATGACTTGTTAAATAGACCTTTCCAATTCTTTACTTGCTAAAGAGATTGAGGGAAGTTCCATAATCAAAATAAATAATAAATTTTGAAAAGTTAAAGATTCTTTAAATCAGTTCACAAGTAATATATCGATTATGTTTCTTGGAAATTACTTTAAAGTATCTTTTAATTTTTCAAAATTTATTACTTGCTTTCCTTGTTGGACTTATTTTTTTATTCTAGGTTTCCTATAAGTTATTTTTAAGTCATATTTGAATGACAAAAGTTTTTAGGGGAATGAGAATCTCATTGCTAGTAATGGAATTACTAGTTATAAAATCCTTGTATCAAAGTTATTTAGGCATTGAACCAAAAAAAAAAAAGTTATTTAAGCATTTGGTTTTGTTAGGAGTCTGAAAGTGATATAATTTTAAATATTGTGGTCCAAATTATTACTATTTTACACTTAAATGGATAAAAAAATATGAGATATTTATTAGGAAAAATTATGCAAATAGTCCATGTAGTTTACACGATGTGTCAATTTGGTCTCTATTATTTCAATTTGCTCGATTTTGCCCCTTAATTAGTTTAACGGATTGTGTCATTTTAATCCAATAAATAACAGTTGTTAAGTTAATTTAATGGAAAGTCAAACAATGTGTCAATTTGGTCCATGTCAAAATCGAGAAAATTATAACAACAATGACCAAATTGACACATTATTTGACTTTTTGTTAAATTAACTTAACAACCGTTATTTATTGGACTAAAATGACACAATCCGTTAAATTAATGGGCAAAATCGAGAAAATTGAAACAATATGGACCAAATTGACACATTGTGTAAGCTATAGAGACTATTTACATAATTTACCTTAGTTATTATTAAAGTCAGAGAAGACTAACTAAGGCACTTTGTTGTCTATATGTATGAGTATGGGGTTATATTTATGGTATACAAAAGGGGGTCTTCAAAGCAATATAAGTATTACAACCCAAACCCGCCCCTATACGCTTAGCGTCGTAACTAGTCAATAATCCTTAGATTACCAAAAGCTTTTGTACAGAATAACATATAATTAAGGGGCTAGCGGAAGCAACTTACAGAAAATAATGTCTATAGAGCTGTGCAGACATACATGCGACAAAAAAATTTTAAAACTTTATATACATATAAGTGACGTCAAATAAACAACAGTCTTACGTCACCTGATATACAGACAAAACAGAATGTGACTTAGCCTAATATTCAGATACAAAAGAAAACAGAAAGACAGTGAACAAAAACAGAAACTGTCAACATAGAATTTGTCCACACTTAAGCTTTTCAGGAACCTCTTCGTGAGGCACAGTGGTTTGGCTGACTTAGACAGATCCAGGCAATCATCTTCTAGTCTAGTCGCATACCTGATCACCTACATACATAAATAATAGAATGAATTGGAGCCTAGTGAATAATAACAGAGTAAAGGTGTCACGATCCAAACCCACCCCTATAGGTTTAGTATCGTAACCAGTCAGTAATCCTGAGATTACCAAAGGCCTCTGAACAGATTAAACAAAATTAAGGGGCTAGCGGAAGCAAATACATAAATATAATCGTCCAATGAGCTGTGTTGACTTATATGAAACAAAATATTTAAAACTTTATATACATATCCAAAAATCATTGTCATGTTATATCCACACACTTAACTATAGCATCTTAAGCACAACCAACAAAAACAAACAAAGTCTTATATATAGAAACAATCGGAGCTTATAACACGTGACACATCAGGAACCTCCACGTGAGGCACAATGGTTGGTTGACAACAGAACACAAATCTAGACAAAAGTCTTCAGGCCTGATCTCCAGAACGCTTACCTATACATATATATACACACAGTGAGCTAAAGCCCAGTGAATAACATTATGGTAAAGATGTTAGTGAACGAATTCCGAACACATAATATTCATAAAACAGATCATAACAGAATCAATTCTCATATCCGAACATAATAATGGTACATTCAATAGAATATATCACATCGTCATTTGACTAGAGTAATCGGTTCCGGATACCGATTAAACACATCACCAATATGACAAGTGGCTAACGAGATCTCGTAATTACATATATGTCATGGACTTGCATTAACATGCCGTCCCCCATGACTTGAGACTATCTATGGATGCCATAATAGCTTTTAAATATAGGACATCTGTTCGCGTAAACAAATATCATTTCAGAAATCATAACTTATCAAATCACATTTGGAACATAATTCATATGAACATATCTTTACAATAACGTTACTCACAGTGGGCTTGCAGAAACAGTTGGTCAGTCTTCGAGTCTTGACCTACAAACACAAATGTACATAGCACAAAACATGTCTCATTATTACTCATATGGCCATTCATGGCTTACCTTTCTTCCTTTAACTTCTTATTCATTCCATGCCATATAATTTGTTCATATTGAACCACAAACTCGGATTTGACACATATTTTTTAATTCACTTACGTATGTTGTTTCTTAGCTTATTAATCCTTAATGACTCACAAATCATGCCTAAGAATGCCCGGAAAGAGATGGGAATGAAGATATATACTTAAAATATCCTTTGAAAACATGCTGAAAATAAGTTGTTGGCTAGAGCCAGCTTTTCGTCGCTAGAGCCAGCTGAAGGCAAAAATTGAGCTCACTCGACCCACCATTTGGTCGCTCAAGCCAGCTTTTGCAGAGTTCAAAATACTGGGAGCTCGCAATGTTGGCTCGAGCCACCACTTCGTCGCTCAAGCCAGCAATGAATTTTCTGGGTTTCTAGAAAAAAAATTTGAGTTCCAAAAATGCATTTTAACATGTAAAAGCTTTCATGGCCATTCCAAACTCATGGAAACACTTTGATAACACATAGAAACTTCTTTAAAATCATGAATCAAAGGTCAATTTACTAAATCAATGCTCAAAACTTTCATGCATGCAAGATTTTCAACCCCTTTTTATCTCACACTCTTCAAAACATGGATTTGAGCTACAAAACAATATAATTTATGAAGTAAAACTCTTGAAGCTTTCATAAATCAATGATGCATGTGTAAATTAGCTTCCAAATCATCATGGGTGATAGGATTCAAACTCAAGAATGGCAAAACATGGAAAAATCATGCATGCTTGTGGAGTTACTTCAAATTCTTTTTCCAAAGCTCATAAAACATGAAATTCACTCCCAAAAGCTTTGTGAATTATGCAGGCATGTACAATTCATCTTCTAAATTCAACATGGTTGACATGAATCATGTTCAGAATGATGAAATTAAACAAAAATAAGCATGCATGTATGAATTGACTCTAAATTCATCATCTTTAGTTCAATTCTTGCACATAATCACAAATTCCTCTTGAATTGATCTAATTGATGGCTTAAACTCATAATTAAGTCTTGAATTCTCACCTAGAGTCTTGAATAAGCCAAATTCTTGTAAATCTTAGAGTTTCTCTTCTTAATCTTCAAGAATCAAGCCTTAATCTTCCAATTCTTTAGCTTTCTCTCTCTAAAAGTGAACTCACTCTCTCTCTAGAATACAATCTCAGATTTTGCTCTCAAAAATTGTGAAGTTGAGCTCACAAATGAGTTCTAGACTCAAACAAACCACATTTATATAGATATAATGGCTTATTACAATAATTAAAACATTTGGCCAACCAAACACAACTTAATTAAGTAAATCAGTTTTTAATAAAATTTGCCATATGATTCGAAAAATTCCAAATAACATATTGACGTAACCAATTTCGGTTTCGGAGGCCAATAAGGCTTTCAATTTTCAAATCAAAGCAGAATTCCAGATAGATAGTTCTACGAGTAACAGATAAAAAGCTAAATAGCATACAAAATACACAATAAATACATAATTTATTTTAATCACTTAATTAACATCCTTAATTACGGATCGGGGTTGTTACAAAAGGGTTTAATGAATGTTGTCCATACCATATACGAAAAACCGAATTCAATTTATATCAAATGTGGATTCATATTCTTGTTCAAAAATAAGTATTCATAACAGAAATGGAATCAGAATCATATTCATAATCAGAATTTATAGTCAATTGTATGTGGTACATCCATTAGCACTAACAGAAACAGTTGACCCATAAGAGGATGGCCATGAAGGCATACAGTTGACTCACGTACACGGATACGATATAATTGGCTCATGAGACGTACAGTTGGCCCATAATTGGGACATAACAGAACAAATAACAGATGTCATCTGAAGCTAAGGATACCACGAATACATTTCAAAAACATTGGACAGCCATTCATTCATACATAAAATAACATTTCAGAAAACAGATCATCTTATATCATTCAAAAAATTCTTATAATTGAACATAGCTTTACAAAGTTATTACTCACAGTTGGCTCTAATAGCAGACAGACAAAGTAGATAAAGTAGACAAACAGAGTAGATAACCAGATAGCCTATTGCGTGTGACCTACACAAACACAAAACATATACACATTGAAACACACTCTCGGAGTTCATTTAATTTACTTCTTTCTTGTCTGGGTGTGTTTCTAATCTTTATCCTCATTATTATGTCTTAATTCAGGCTGAGAAATGCCTAAGATACAATGAGGATGCCAAAATATGCCTTAGAAAACTTAGCTGAATTTTCAAAAATTAGGCCCTTCGCTCGAGCGGACCCTTTAGTTTGCAAAATTTTTGGGAGCTTTCATTTTACGCTTAAGTGTGGCTTTTTTCGCTCGAGCTTGTATTCAGAAGAAAAAGGTTTACGCTCAAGCCCAACTTATGTTGCTCGAGTAGAAAGCCGTGTCTGCAAAAGTACTGGTTGCTCGCATTCTCCGCTCAAGCGAAACTGCCTACGCTTGAGCGCGCTCGAGCGAAGAGTGCAAATCCTGGAATTTCCATATTGCACTTTCAAGCTCCAAACTCGAATCCAAAGTCTCAAAACACATCCTTTTGGGCCCAAAACTTAAGAAAACATGTATAAACTCATAATACATCATGAATTGAAAACCATTTTGTAAAATCAAATCCCAAAAGAATGCCAATTGTTCAAAGTCAACTTGAATCATAAGAAAACATAACATGCATGAGATGAATTGGTTTCAATGCTTCCAAATCATGATCAAATGAGGTGTTTAACCCAAAACCATATTGAATTCTCATAACAACACCAAGATATGAACATGCATGAAAGAATTCTTGGAAAAACAACTTCAAAAATTCAAGATATGTACATGCATGCATGAGATGATTCTCAATTCACTTATCTAAGCTTGATTCTTGTATTTAATCACTCAATCCACTTGAATTCTAAACTAGGCAACTTATTTACATGATTAAAGGGTTGAATTTCCTACCTTAAACCTTGAATTAGGAAGTGTTGATGCTAATTCCCTCCAATCCTTCTAATTCCTTTTAATCCTCTTATTTTCCACTCATGATTTCAATTTTCTCTCACTCTCCCTCTCTCAAGGTTTTGGTGCTCAAAATAATGAAGGAGAAGTGTAAAAATGTTGTAAGATGACTCATAGGTGGCCTTGTACAGGCTTGGTTAGTAAATTTAATTAATTTTTGCTTAGATTAATCAACTAGGATTATTTTATTATAATTAATTCGTTTAGATTCGAATTTCAATTAAACCTACCATAATTTTCTAAAATTCCTAAATAACACGTAATCTCAATCAATTTCATATTTTGTGGTCGATAAGGTCTTCAATTTGCAGAACATAACAGAAACATAGACAGATATTTCTATGACAGACAGATATAAACACAAATATCATATAACACATGCAATTAAATCGAGATTTCATCTTAATTACTCATTAGGCATTCTTAATCATGCAGTATTAGTTAATAATGGATCAAGGTTGTTACAATAAGTACTTTAAGGGAGAAATGAAGGGATTTAGTTGAAAAAAGCAAAAGAGAAAGAAGTGGGCAATTTGAATTTCCTCACTAACTTTTTAGGTAAAAATAGAAAATTTTAAATTTTGAGGAGGGGCAGCTGCCTCTCGTGTAGATCTGCCACTGATTTCACTAGAGATGGTATAATTCTAATAGAATGGACACATAAAGTAAAAATCATGGTTTATTTTAATAGAATTTCTATTAGGAACATAGAAATCAAATGCAGAAAGAAATCACAAAAACTCAGATGATAGCACATTTAATATTTAAGTTTATGGGTTAACTTAATAACCACTACACTTATTTTGAAGACACATTCACTCTACCTTAGATTAACACAAACTTAGAAACTGTCTACATATGCAGATGCAGAATCTTTTGTTGAAATAAAAATAGTGGATGATATGGTAGTGGCCTAAGCAAACAACATCAGATCAATATTGTGACGGTGGTGAAATAATAAACATAATTAGGGTAATGACATCCTGTATGATAGTGAGAATGAGGATAAAAGCGACTGCAATAGTGGCAACAGTGACCCATATTCAATGAAGCTACTACTTTGTTCCACCATCTCTTGCAATGAACGTTCACTTTGTTGCACTGTTCAGAAAAGTACAACTGTTGAACAGAAGTGCTACCTCTTCGTCATCACCAAGCCAGATTTGAAGAACTTCATGGCGACGAAGTTGGCTCACATCTTCTTTGGTGTTGATAAGTTGATCCATGAAAGAGGTATAATCGGTGAAATATTTGGGTTTGTCTTGTGAGGAATGTTGTTCATAAGCAATGACGTTATAGAAGAATGTTTTTGTCGAATCACAGACTTTAAACTTTGGTATTTTAAAATGACCGTATTTGAAGCATATATCAAACATGCTGAGGCCGGGCTTCTCTTTAGCATCGAACTTGACACCTGAGTCCAGTGGCAACTCCAGGAATTTTTGTTAGTGGTGTCAATCAAAAATTTAAATGTCATATATCTTACAGAAAATTCACATTAATCATTATATCATCTATGGAGAAAAAAAATCAACAAATTAATTTAAATTTTGAAATTATAAACAAAAATATTTTAATATATTGATACTATTGTTTAAACAAAAAGACATGCTAATACACGAGCTTCTACAATTGACCACGATGAGATTTCATATTTTGAAATCGTTGCATAATAAGCTCATTATCAACACTATCAAATACATCTTTCTCAATATATGTAACCAAACAATCATTCAACCATTGATCCCCTATTCGGTTATGCAATCGATTCTTTATGAATTTCATTGCTGAAAATGCTTTTTCCAGTGTTGCAATTGCAACTGGTAAGCTTTTTTCATTGGTGGGTTCAAGGTTTTGGGATTAAAAATTATGGGTTCAAAGTTGTATTTTAGTGGATTTAGTTGCTGATTATTTTCCTAAAATCTAATATTTATATAATAAAAAATAAAAAATAAAAAATCATCCAGGGGGTTCGGGTGACACCCTTGGCCAACACATGGAGCCGCCCCTGCCTACGTCCATGAGCTCTATCACACATGAGATTTTAAAGCAAGTTATTCTCTGATTCTCGCTTTGGCAATCACTTGACTTATCTTTGGAGGAGGAGGGAAGACAAATATTATGCACCAAGTCAAGGAAATGTTTGCTTTGAGGTACACGTTCATAATTGATTCTGGAAATGTCAATCATTCTTTTTGACTTTTTATTGAGAGGCAATAAAGCCAGCTCCTTGAGGGTGGGGATGAGGGTGAGGGTGGAGGTAGGATCAGGATGACATTGGTTTGGGTTTTGGGTCATGGTCACGTCGTTGCTCATGTAATTAATAAAATTCAGATAAAAAAAAGAATGGAAGTTGGTTTTCAAGGAGTATCAAGTCATTGCAAATTTGTCTTCTCATCCATGATACTTTGACTTCATCACCCACATCTTGTGGTTCTTGATGTTTATGCCAATTATGTCTGACCTCAAACATACCAAGAAGAAACTTGGTAACAAAGCAAGCATCATATAGCATCATTTTCACGAATTCAACATTGTTGAGGTGGTCAACTGGGTCTATTTATATTTATTAATTAGAAGTTTAAGAGAGAGAGAGAGAGAGAGAGAGAGAGAGAGAGAGAGAGAGAGACTATTTTTATCACTAATAATTAATATGAAAATATCATTATCACATCATTTTGTATAAGTGTTTTTTTTTTTATAAAAAGAGTATGTGTTTTAGCATTTGTCACATAATTAAAAAGATAATAAAGTAGAAATTTTATATGCTTCCAATCCAATGAGAGGTGGTATTTAAATCTAATCTCGTAAGATTAGAAGTGAAAAGACTACTTTGTTTATCACTTTACAAAAATAATAAAATTACCTTCTATGTAACAAGAGTAATTAATTCACCCAAAAAAACAAGAGTAATTATATAATTTTATAAATTTAATTCTAACTACCTAATGAAAAATTATACTACAAAACCAAAAATAATTTATCTCACATTTTCAACCTAATACTACCATCTTAATAATCTCATTCACTCAATCCACTCATAATAATTGCTTTACCCAAACAATGGGGCCCTTAAAAGTGAAAAGGGGTCCAAGTGTAATTTACTTTATATTCTCTATTCTTTTAAGAAAAATGTTAGAGACTCTAAATATTTTACTAAATGTTCTATCAAATGTCTCACATAGATATGAGACCCACACCATGTGGGTTCCATGTAAGTCCTATACCCATGTAAGACATTTGATAAAATATTTGGGTTCTAACATTACTCTTCTTTTTAAGTCCACAGCTTTGTCTTGAGATTATAGCCAGAATATATAGGGAATGTTGGGCAATCGTATAGAGAGAGAGAGTTCATAATGTTGCCAGTTACGGTCCTCCTTGGTCGTTGACCGTGAAGCTAGGGCTCGTACCCAAGGCTTCAGATGAGAGAGTGGTTTGGGTCGTTTTCCTTATGTAATTCTTCAATCTCCGTTCGCCATCGACAGGTCTATTTTTCCCTTTTTGTGTCACTTTGTGTTGCTCTTCAAGTCCTTTTCGTATTGGGGGTTTGCCTTCTATTTCGTGTTGCAATTGCTTAATTAATTGATTTTAATTGTTTATTTAAACTCATTTTGTGACTCTATAGCAAGATTTCACACACACACACACACACACAATCAACAATGACATCGTTAGGTGGGTGGGAATAAAATAATTGGTGCATCTACATCAAACTCTCTGTCTCAAGGAAAATTAACTCACATGTTTATAAAACAGAGCTGCTGGGTAGCTCAAATTTTCTCTAGCCCGAATAGCTCGAAGTGCCAAAACAATGTCCTTTTTTTTTCCCCTTCCCTCTCTCTTCTTCCTCTGTTCTTTCTGAAACCAAACTCAGAATCAAAATCTTTTTTTTTTCTTTTTCCTTCCCCCTCTCTTCTTCCTCTTCTTCCTTTCCCCTCTCTTTTTCCTTTCTCTTCTTTCTTTATTCTTTTTTGAATCCAAATCAAAACCCAAAATCAAAACCAAATCCAAAACCCAAAACCCAAAATCAAAACCAAACCCACAACCACAGCCGAAGATCTAGCTTCGGCCTCTCCGTGCATGGCGGTGGGTTGGGTTGTGGTGGTTCGACACAACGTGGTTCCTTTGTTCCCCCTCTTTTTTTTTTCTTCTCCTCTCTTCCTCATTCTCTCTCTCTCACCTCTCTATTTCTCTCTCTTTCCTCAAACCAGTTTCAGAGAGAAAAGAGAGGGGGAAGGAGGAAGGAAAAAGAAAAAAATAAAAATAAAAATAAAAAAAGTGCCAAGCTTTGGCACTACTAGGATTCGGGATATTTGAGCCCCCTCCAATTTCGAGCTACCATGCATTTTTCTTTATAAAAGCAATGGAAAGTAGATTGCACAAAAACAAATAAAGTTAATTGCCTAAAACTTTTATTTACAAATGTTATGGTAGCTTCGGTCTATCTAAGATTTTTTGAACCAATAAGTCATATTTAGTAAAATTGAGAATATGATCAGTTTTTCTCAATTTTTAAAATTAAGAACATTATCAATTTTATATAGTAATGTTTCAAATAATTATTTCACTAACTGATGAAAAAAAAGAGCATGAGATCAAACGTTTTTATCTTTCTACTTATTAGTTTGATTCAATATCCAATAAAACTGAGAACATTATCAGCTTTTTTTGTTTTTAAAAGTTTCTTCTTTTTTTTTCTTGTTTTTCACATCAATGTTCCATCATCATGCTCCTTTATAAACATAGAATTTTCAGTTTTGCACAAAAAAAAATAATTCAGTTTTTTTTAAAAAATATTAATTAATTTTTTTTTTTTTTTTTTCAATTTGAAAGTTAATGTTTTAAAATTTTGAAAATCAAAATAAATGTCAAATCATCATAAGATAATCATAAATGATGAACAATCATTATTTGAAGGGTAATTCTGACTATTAAAAATTTAATGGGACTTGAAAGTCCAAAAAATCTTACTTAAGACTTAATGGAATATAAGTTCATAAATTAGGACTTTTATGTAAATACCCCAAACAAATATTATAACTAAATCACTTTTAATAATTAAAAAGATATACAAAATCAGCCATAATCAAGTCCCTGTTGAGGTATAATTAAAAATATTTTGGATAATAATCAAAAGTCGTAACTAACACAAAAAATAGGTCATTTGAGGCATAACCAAAACCTCGTACGGTGAATTATTATCTAGTCATAACAAATATCATGGTAACTAGCAAATGATACACCTCTTTATTGGGAGTTTGTATTATAGAATTTGCCACGGCAATATGATATCCAGCTACAGTACCTAGCCAAGTGCATTGGCTCTACCAAACCTTCTCATCCAAAATCATGTGCATCACACTAGGGCACTGGAAGATTCACTTCTATATCTGGTACTCTTTCTATCTATCTATATCTTACACGATGTGCTTCATCTTTAAGCTTTTACAAAATTAGAAGAATTTTTTTTTTTAAAGAAATTAAGGTTTGGGTTTTGTTCTTACAAATAGTTTGATAGATTTTGACTTTTTTGTTTTTTTGGAGGTCTTGGTTTGAGGTGCTTTGTTTTCTTCAGATGAGTTTTTGGTGCTTGTTTCAAATTTCTATTCAATTTATGTCTTTTATATGTTTGACAAAATGTCAAAACCAAACATCATATACATGTTCCTCTTGACCCTACACTAAACAAAGATAATAGAGGGGTGTTACTTGTAACCCAATTTGTGAAAGTAATGATACCATAATTAATTTTAAGGTAAACTACCAATAGGTCCTAATAATTGGATTTAATTCTCATCAAGTCCTATTGAAAATAAGTCTTAGTAAAATTGTTGTTAAAAATAATTTTTTTGTGACAATTTTTTATATATGTCGCTAAAAATTGACAATTAGTGACTTTTTTTTGTCATTATTTTTATAAATTATCGCTAAAACTTACAATTAATGACTTTTTTTATGACAACTTTCTCACAGGACCTATTAGACAATAAGTCCACTTCTTAGGACCTACACGTAAGTACCCCTATTATTTATTGGGGGCTTTCCATTTTTTGAAAGGATGATGTGCTCTATGATGATAAGTGATTCTTACAATCATGGAGAAAGAATAGACACTTCTTTATTTTGGGGCTGATTTGAACTTGCCAACAGAAGAGGTCTCCTATGAGGTAGGAACATCTGGGAATAAAGGAATAGTTTCTAGTCCTGCACATCATTGCAAGAAATGCCGGAGAGTTGTTTGCATTGCAAGAGAATATTGTGGATCATGTTTCAGGAGAATCACAAATCCTTTGGGTGGCATAAGAAGAAAAGCAGCAACCCTTTCAACAAGTGTGATGAGATCGAGTGCTCATCCATCTTTTGTTGAGACTGTACATTTGATGACAACAGGTACAAAACTTTTCAAACCATTCCCTTCTGTTTTGTCTAGAATAAAGATGTAGAATAAATAAACAAATTATGACAAGTGGCCAAAGATTTGGAGTCTTTGGGCCCACATTTGATGGGTATATCCAAGAATCACATTGATCAGTGGTGCAGCTTGTGAATGATGGTGTTTATGGTTGTGCTAATAGAACATCATTCCTTTTATCCTACTTCTATTATCAATGCTATTCATATTTGTTCAAATGAGAGGCCCATTTTAGGTTCATCTATTGCTGCAGCACAAAGTTCCTATCTTTTTATTGGTATTTTTTTTTTGTCAACTCTATACTATAAATTGCATGCACATGATTTTAAGTTTTAGCTTTTGATTCTTGTTACCCCTTGGCACCAGTTGAAGAAGGTGCATTAGAGGATAAGCTTTTATATGTCCATTGTGAAGCTCTCTTGGATTACTTCAATTATTAGTCAGGCATCCAATGCAGTGGTGGCACCTGGATCACCCCAGACTTTCAACTCTATAAAAGCTGAGTTGACATCAGCAGTGTCTGATATTTTTTGAGGCAGAAGAGGTATGCCTATCACATTGCTAGAAGATAGAAGACAGTAAAGAGAGGGCTTAAATGAACCCAACATCTACCTAGTAATAAACCTAAATTGTGGTACCAATAATATGAGAGCACAACTTTTGAGGTGAGGGTTGGATGTTTGAGGACTTGTTTATAAGGAACTCTTGCTATGTCAATCACGTAACATCTGTGAAGTTCTCTTATGGTGGGAAGGTCAATGTTTTAGGAGGTTAGAAAGAAGATTTGGAGAGGTGTACCTCTGGTTGTGTTGTGGTCTATTTGGAAGCACATGAATGATTGTGTGTTCAATGCATCTGTTTCTAATTTGGTGGAGCTGTGTGAAGTGATAAAGGTGAGGATTGCATTATGGATGAAACCTAGTTACTCTAAGTATCATTTTTCAGTGCAGGACTTACTGTTTAATCCAAGGCAAGTGAGATGTTGCCTTAGAGGGAGTAGTGTGTAACACTCACAGTTATTTTGAGTTTTGTTCCCTGTGTTGCCTGTGTTTTCTTTTTTTTGTTGGGCTCTCTCCAACTTTGGGTGGTGCTAGCATATGATTGGGCTAGCTAGCTGGTGACGACTTAGTTGGGATTGGCTAGTATAGCTTTGATGCTTTTTGCACCCTTAGTCCTTGTTGATGTTTATCTCTGTAATTGTATTGTTTGATTTTCATCCATACAGGTTTTTTGGCTGTTTCAAAAAAGGAAAAAAAAAAAAACGTACCGTCTGCGAAGTTGTTTTCTTCCTTGAACTGGAATTGGACCTTTGCCTTTGAGAGAGTGATAAGCTGCAAAGGATACAACTTCCGCTTTCTAATGGGCAAGCGAGACTGGTTGTGTTGAAATGGCATTTCTTTCATCTTCTCAATTGCCATTTCCCTCATTCGCTGCATTATGAAAGGATCCATTGCTTGCATTTTGTATGATGTCTTTGACAATCACCAGCTGGGTAGTGATGCTGTAAGTGCCTGGCCTTCTGTTCACAGTATGTGGTTTAAGTGGTTGGTAAGAAAATCTCTTTGGTGAGATTTTGAGTGTCACTTAAACTATTAAAATTGTTAAAATTATTTTAATTGTTGTTATATTGTTGTTCTATTAATTTCGTTATTTTCTTTTAATTGTCATGATTATTAATCTGATTATTTTCTCTTAAAAAGAATGGTATGTTTGTTATGTTTCGTACTATGTTGCAAAACTCATGGCATATATTTTGTTGCTTTAGCGTTTTATGCCAGATTTTGACGAGGAAGGAGTGGAAGTTGAAATTGGAGCTGCTACTAATATAGAGCCTTGGGTAACTTGAAGTCATGACTTTAGCAAAATAAAATTTTACTATCGTATATATTAATGATTAAGGATATTATAATGTTGCTTAATGTTGTATTTGGACTTCAATTTTATTTTTTTTTAATTTAGTGTTGTTAAACTTTTGGTTGTGTGAGAATTGAAATTTTCCTATTAAGATGTTAAATTTTCAATTTTATAAGTTATTTTGTTATTTAATTTCCTATGATGTTGCAAAAAAGAAAAAAAAAATTGGAGTGTCACATTTAATTTCTAGTAGTGTGAGTTCATATACAGGGAGGGTCGTACTCTGTTTTTGTTATTGATATTCTGTTCATAACAGATAGTGAAATGTTACTGTCAATTGCCAAATTAACATCTTACTGTTTATGTCAATTTCGACGGTAAATATATAGATATATATATATATATATATTTTAAGAATGCCATAGTTAACCTAAATCTTATTTGATAGATCTTAATGAGAAAATTCTAAAATTACTAATTTTATTAAAAACCAATATTTAGATCAAAGGTATATCATTTTAAAGTTTAAAATATTAAATTAGTCATTAGGGATATTTTGTTAATAGTAGTATGTGCTGGACATTTCAAATAAACTTTTTATGCTTGTCCTTAATAAATTAAAGTTTTATTATGAGAGGGTTTTGATCAAATTCGCCTTTTTAAAAATAATTTTTAAATTTATAATTCGAATTTTTAAAAATATTTTAATTAATATTTTTTACTTTTTAGATCCACTTAAGTCTCGTTTTGCATTTGGCTAAAAAAAATCAAAAAGTCACTAAGTTATCATATCATTCTATCTATTTTTTTCTGCATATCTCTATGTAAAAAATCAAAAAATTAATTAAAATAATCAATTATCAAACGAGGCCTTAATTTAAGTACACTTAAAAGAATAAAATTTATTTAAAAAATTAAAAATTTACTAAATATTAACAAATATTAAAAAATACAATAACATTAGTACATTTTTGTATTTTTTTTTTTGTATTTATTGATTTTTTAAAAATATTTATTTACAATTTATTTACTTTTTAATTACATTTACATTAAATTCATTTAACAAATAAAAAAAATATGAATTTAAAATTCAAAACTAAACAAAGTGATTACTACGGTAATTTGTGCTCTCATATTATTGGTATCATGATTTGTGACAAACACGATTAATTTATTTACTTTTTATTTTTATAAATGATATATACGAATTTTTTTTACAAAATGAACGTTTCAAATTATCAAAATGAAATTCATAAGAGTATCTCCAACTAGGTATCTTCTTCTTCTTTTTTTTTTTTATTTTTTTATTTTTTATATATACCAAATTTGAATAAAAACTCCATTTGATATCAAGTGCTCCAACAGAGAATTTTGAACTTGCATTGAATCACTGATCGACCGGGAGGATGACCAAGCAGATGTTCGGTCAATCAATCGGCCAGTGTATTTTTTTCACAAATTTTTGCAAAGAGATGGTCATCCGGGGAGACATCCAGTGGTGAAAATTCAATGTTTATTAATAGTTGTGGGGATATATTTTCAGAGTGCCAACACGTGGCAAGGTGACACCGACGTGTTAGCCGAGGTGCCACATGTCGTGGTAGTTATGCCGAGGTGATCTCGGAATTGCCGAGGTTATCCGAGAGAATACCGGAATCCGAGATAAACGGATAAGGGACAAAAGACTTAGGATGAAGAAAGACTTCAGGATGGATAAGGATAACACTCTTAGGGAGTCTATCCTTATCTCTTGAGGAGTCCAAAGTAAGTACAGAATTGGAGTCCATAGAAGTCAGGCTTCTAGTAGGACTAGGATTGTATTGACTATAAAAGAGAGGCACCCCCATGGGTCTAAGGTATGTTTTTATAAACTCAAGCTAGTGAGTTGAGTACTTGATTATCTTTTAGAGATATACTGACTTGATCGTCGGAGTGCCCCCGGGTGGAAAAACCACCGCCGGAGCCTTATCTTCTCATGCGGAGACAAATAGGTGCCATCTATTCTCACTGTGTTCTCTGACAAATTGAATTACTAAGGTGGGCAGTGTGATCGGAAAATCACTCACACAATAGTGATTTGATAAAAGCTCACAGGCATTCTTAATTTGATGAAAGATTTTTTATATCCTCTATTTGATACTCATCTAATGAAACCATTGGAGCAGGCAAAATGTTGTTTTTTCATCAAATTTAAATTTGATGAAAGAATTGATAAACCATCAGAGATGGTCTAATTGCATCTCCAACGCTTCATCAAATTTGAATAAAAATTTGTTGAAAATTTTGATCTGATATGATGCACTCCAATAGTAAACTTAAAATTTTCATCAGATCTTGTTATAAGTCCTGTTGTCCAGGAGGATGTCCTGGCAGACATCCGACCATGAATTAAAATTGGCATTCAGATGAAGAAAATTCGATTGTCCGGGAGGACATCAGGTAGACGTCCGGCTCAACAGTCACCTATAAAATCTAATGAAAGATAAAGTTCCTTTGATTTGATGAAAATTTAATTCTCCTTTTATTTGATATCAATTTGATGAAATAATTGAAGCACAGTTTTAACTAATTTTTCATCAAATTTAAATTTGATGAAACATTTGATGAAAAATTAGACACGATCTAATAGGTCTCACAGACCTGAATCTGTACTACCATACTGAATCTATGTATACACTTGTAAATTTCCATACACTAGTCTTTATAACGTGTTATCTTTAACAGTTTTTCTAGTAGGCACTACGAGCTTCTCTTTGTAGCAATTTTCAAGGCCTTTCCAACAAGTTTTAAAAATACTTTTATAGTTGAGTTTCCAACAAGTTTTAAAAATACTTTTATAGTGTAGATATGAATTTTTATACCTAAAAAGAATGGTTTGAGAGTTTCTCTTTTCATTTCCCGTATAAATGTTTAGATTTTTTTTCAATACCTACAAAATAGTCCCCACTTCAAAGCAATATAAATATTTAAGGGCAAATAACTGTTCAGTAGTGTTTGAAAAAAAAATAATTATAAACAAATGGTAAACATTATAAATATTAATAACTATAATTATAATGTTTTATGAATTTGTAATAATTTTTAAAAACTATCACTAAACGGTAATTTTTTCAATATTTAAAGGGGAAATGAAGGGGTCTAGTTGAAGGGAAAAAAAAACGAAAAAGAGGGGGCAATTTAAATTCTTTTGAAGAGGGGCATTCTGCCTCCCCCATCCGTCTTTTAATATAAAATAGGGGTGATTATTCAGTATTCTCGGAGTATGGATACGTGGTATTTTATAAAGTTTTGATTGGTAAAGAGGGGTAAGGACCCACGATTTATGTTGGGGATGGGAGAACAACATAGAGCTAAGTAATTGGTGATTGGCTTGGAGTATGGTCACGTGGTGTTCCGGAATTATTGAATAATTTGCCATAAAATACACAGAAAGTAAAATCATACTTCATTCTAACAGAAGAAATCACAAACATACAAACCAAACGCACAAGAAATCACAAACACTCACATAACACATATATTTAAGTTTGCAGGTTAACTTAATAACCACTACACTTATTCTGAAAAGACATTCACTCTCACTCAAATTGACGCAAATATAGAAACTATCTACATATGCATATGCAAAATATTTTGTTGAAATAAAAATAGTGGATGATAGGGTGGTGGCCTAAGCAAACGACATCAGATCAGTGTCGGGACGGGGTTGAAATAATAATTGTAATTAGGGCAATGATAGTCTGTGTGAGAGTGAGAAGGAGGAGAAAAGCAGCTGCAATAGTGGCAACAGTGACCCATATATTTGTGAAGTAATCACGCTTCAATAAAGCTACTCCTCTGTTCCACCTTGTCTGGCAATGAGCGTTCACTTTGCAGCACTGTTCAGCGTAGTAGAACTTGTCTGAAACGAACACTCCTTTACCCAGGTTGTTGAACATAAGTGCTACCTCTTTGTCATCACCAAGCCAGTTGTCAAGAACTTCATTGCGACAAAGTTCGTTCACATCTTCTTTTGTCACGACCCCAACCCGCCCCTAGTAGGATGGTGCCGTGATGGCCAGTAATCCGTGATTACCGAAGGCCAACTTACCAAAATCCACACACAACAGAGTACACACAGGGGGCTTACAAAATGCGGAAGCAATAAATCAAAATACAAGTGGTCCATAAGAGCTGTGCATAAATCAAATGAAATGACATATTCAATATAATCTTACAACCAGTCCAAGTTATCAAATTACAAGTCAAATCTTGACCAAAAGGCTTCTAAGCCGACAAGTACAAAATACAATGAATATAAGCCAAGAAGCATGATTTTCAAGATCTGTCGAGATAAAATACAAAATGCCGACGTAAACACAAATGCCGGAGCAGAAACAGCATTGCCGACAAGAATACAAAATAAGGCCGACGAAATCAAGAATCCAAAATAAGCTTGCAAACACATCTAGGCGTCACCGCCGTCCTGCTCATCACCTACATATATATATAGAGGGTGAGTATGGAAACTCAGTGAATGGTACTGGAAATAAAGGTTTGCATGATTATAGCCAGAGTCTGTTCAAAACAAAACATATCAAACCATCAAAACATTAGCCGAGGTTCTATCAAGCAAAGCACATCAAAACTGTACCAAATCAAGGGATGAACCGTATTCATCTGTTAAGGCTTTCAATTTTCAGGGGATGCTCACTGGCATCGGCAAAACATAATCAAAAGCTGTCCGAACAAACAATACGTGTAGTAACCCATTAGTGGCAAAACAAGATTTATACGATCCGTAATCGTTTTAGACAAAATGATGCTGCGAAAGTTTAGAGTCCTCCAGCTAAGGGACTTTTACACTTAGTGCTGCAAAAGTTTATAGTCCTCCAGCTAAGGGACTTGTGTTACTTAGGCCCGTAGCCCTTTTTAACACAATGGCTTCTTCAAGAAAGGACCGTATCCTTTTTATGCAAGAGACTAGTGTCACTTAGGCCCGTTGCCCTTTTTGACAAATGATGCTGCGAAAGTTTAGAGTCCTCCAACTAAGGGACTTGTGTTCAAGAAAGGACCGTATCCTTTTAATCCATAATGCTGCGAAAGTTTAGAGTCCTCCAGCCAAGGGACTTTTACGCTTAGTGCTGCGAAAGTTTATAGTCCTCCAGCCAAGGGACTTCTCAAGATAATCATCAAGACAAAGCTCACATTTGATACATCGAGTTAGGCTAATCATTCATGCTTAACAAATACTTTCATCAAAACAAAGCAAGACAAGATTTATCAAAGCAGTTTAACATAGCTTTATTAAAAGCACCACTCACCTGGCTCTTCAGGTGTAGGCTCAAAGCAAGATCAAAGTCCTGACAATCACATAGCAAATCACACTCTCAAAACGAGCTTTATTAACACATAATGATCTCGGCACTACCACCGAATCCAAATCAATAACGAAGCGAAACATGCTAAGTCAAGCTGGGTACTGTCCAGGTCATGCCGAGGTCCCACACCTCCTAGCCGAGATGTGGTCCTGCTGGCCACGTACAAAACGAGATCGGGAAACCTGAGTTTCCCTCTGAAGAATGCAAAGGACAAGAGCATCAAGAACATCAAGAACATGCATGTTAGGACCATAACTCGTTTATTCAAAATCTGGGGTTTCATGCTAAGAGTTCAAAAACGTGGACTTAGGTGCCCAACCAAGAAGAACATGCAAGAACAAACACAATAACATGGCTCTAGCCATAAACTTCTAGATCAAAGTGCACTTTCATCAAGAACACATGAATACTAACTTTCTCTTTCAAAACCAACTCCAAATCCATGCATGGCATGCAAAACAAATTCAATCACGCAATGCAACTATGTGATCGATAAGAGCAAACGAGGGAGAGCAAGAATCTAACCTCAAAACTCAAATCCAACGGTTCGATCTTCCACGATCAAGCTCGGAACTCAACTTCCCTCTCTAAAACTCCTACTCCTTGTTCTAGAGCTTCTCTCTCTAAGGAACAAAGATTGAGACCAAATGATGCCAAAAAGGATACAAAATGATGTGTTATAGGCACATCGGTGACTTAGCCTCCAAATTTCGGACACGTGGCATCACCGGGTTGGTCTAACTCAAAAAGGTGACTGATTGACAAGACGAGTCTCTGACAAAGCGTATACAACAAGCTAGATGGCAAAACACATCGGCAAGAAAGGACATCGGCCAAAGTCAAAGCTTCTGCAAGGATAACAAGGACGTCGGCTAGGGAGGTCGGCACTTGACTAAGTGGTGCCACACCTTGGCCTGGGTGTGCCACACCTCGGTCTAGGCCACACCTACCCAAGGACAAGGATTGCTAACACAAAACATCTCGGCCTCGGCTCTAAACACATCGGCCCAAAGAGTGACATCTCGGCAACACATGCCGAGGTGAAGAAAGAGGTCAACCAAGGTTCCAAAACGATTCCAAGTACAAAGGTTTAAAGGCGAGCTAAGCTAAGCTGACCTCGGCTATACATCAAGCAAGGTACAAGATCAAGCAAGCAAGCAGTATTTAACAAGCAAGACAAAACAAAATAACAAGATTATAATCATGGCAAGGCAAGATCATACAAAGATATACGTAAGCATGGCTAAATCAAGATGAGGGTTGTTACATCTTTGGTGTTGATAAGTTTATCCATGAAATATGTATAATCACTGAAATATTTGGGTTCATTATCTTCTGATGAGGAATGTTGTTCATAGGCAATAATGTTACGGAAGAATGTCTCTGTATCATCACCGATGGTAAACTTCGGTATTTTAAAATGACCATGTTCGAAGCGTATGTCGAACATGCTGAGGTTGAGCTCATCATCATCGTTCTCCATTGCCTCAAACTTGACACCAGCATCCTTAAGCTCCATCACACACAACAATTTATGGCAAGTTCTCTGATTCTTGTTTTGGTGGTCATTTGACTCATCAATAGAGGAGAAGGAGAAGGGAAGACAAACATTATGCACCAAGAAGCAAGTTCTTTGATTCTTGTTTTGGTGGTCATTTGACTTATCACTGATGGAGGAGGAGGGAAGAAAAACATTATGCACCAAGTCAAGAAAATGCTTGCTTTCAAATACAGACGGGTTTTTTAAATCTATTTTGGACTTGTCAATCTCTCCTGGTATACTCTGAAAGACAATAGGCATAGCCAGCATCATGAAGGCGGCTTTGGGGTTGGGGGTGGGGGTGGACGTGGGATCAGGATGATTCTGGTTTGGATTTTGGGCTGCCGTCATGTAATAAAATTCAAATATAACAAAGAATGGAAGTTGGTTTTCAAGTAGCATCAAGTCATTGCAAATTTGTCTTCTCTTCCATAGTACTTTGACTTCATCACCCGCATGTGATTGTTGATGTTTATCCTCAAATTCACAAAACTCAAACATACCAAGAAGAAACTCAATAACAAAGCAAGCATCATATAGCATCATTTTCACAAATTCATCACTATCGAGGTGGTCAACTGGGTCTGCATAATACTTGCTAGCTCTTTTTTCTAGTTTCTTCATAGAGTCTAAATAATCCTCCTTACGCAGCTGATATCTGATATACGTATGACCCACTCGAGCGGAGAATAGGACGCTCGAGCGTCAAGCACAAAAACTGGACCCGCTCGAGCGTGAAGGGTACCCGCTTGAGCGCCAAGACACAACTGCAAAACACACCCGCTCGAGCGCAAAGGGAAAGCCGCTCGAGCATCGATTTCCCCCTTCCAGTAATTTTACAGACAATGAACTACCTGCTTGAGCGCTAAGATACCCGCTCGAGTGTAAGGAAATCCGCTCGAGCGTGAAAAATACACCTGCAGAAGTTTTGCAGAGGCACGAAATGCTGAGAGTGTGTAAATTCCGCTTGAGCGCAAGAAGACCCGCTCGAGCGGACAACCAAAAATCAAACTCCGTTCGAGCACAAAGGGACTCGCTCGAGCGTACCACCAAAATTCTGGGCAACAAGGAATGGGACTAAAGCTCAACCAATCTGTTCAAAACACGCCCAATACATCCTAAAACTCAAACACACGAAATTAAAGGATAACAACATGATATACAACCATCCATTCCACGGAACCAAAGTCCGGAATACAACCATCAAAGGAAGAGAAACCGGGATCGCTATAACCTCCCCCCCTTAAAGAATTTCGTCCCCGAAATTAAGTACAAGTTTTTCAAAAACAAGTTTTGCTCATCTCCCAACAACATTACATTTCAAAATGTAACAACTTGACCCATTACCGGTCATCTCATATCTTTTCAAGAGGCAATTTACAACATTTTCCACAACATGCATTATAAATATGCAATCCTTGAAATTTAACAATTTCCAAAACTATGTTCCACAGTTCTATATCATATTTAACGTTCATGATATATTTCCTTTTCCACAATACATTCAACATATGCCATGTTACACTAAACTTCTATTTCAAGGCAAGTTTCAAAATACTTCCATAAACCAAAACATATACAATGTTTTACAACTTAAGACATATATAATGCTCTTAAAGTCTATCAGTATTACAAAATCTCAATACATGATTATACATTAACAAACAAGTTCGGATATTTTTCACGGACATCCAACTCACGTTCCCAAGTGGCTTCTTCCACTCCGTGATGTTTCCACAAAACTTTCACCAAGGGAATAGTCTTGCCTCGCAAGACTTGATCCCGCCTATCCAAGACCTGAACCGGTCTCTCCTCATATGAGACGTCCTCATCTACCTCTAAGTCGGTCCAATCCAACACGTGCGATGGATCCGGCTCGTACTTCCGAAGCATACTAACATGAAACACGTCATGTACTCCGGATAACTGCGGCGGCAAGGCCAAACGATAAGCAACCTCCCCAATCCTCTCAAGGATCTCAAAGGGACCGATAAACCGAGGGGATAACTTCCCACTCTTTCCAAACCTCATCAAACCCCGTCTAGGTGATATTTTCAGAAAAACATGATCACCCGTCTCAAATGCCAAAGGCCTCCTCCTACGGTCGGCAAAACTCTTTTGGCGACTCTAGGCTGTAACAAGTCTCCTACGGATAAGCTCAACCTTCTCTGTCGTTTCCTTCACCAACTCCGGGCCCAACAAAGGTGCATCACCCACCTTGACCCAACAAACCGGAGACCTACACGGTCGGCCATACAAGGCCTCAAACGGTGCCATACCGATACTAGACTGAAAACTGTTGTTGTAGGCGAACTCCACCAAGGGCAAGTGCCTCTCCCACGTCCCACTAAAGTTAAGGACACAACCTCGAAGCATATCCTCAAGGATCTGAATAGTACGCTCGGACTGCCCGTCAGTCTGAGGATGATAAGCCGTGCTAAAGGTCAATCTAGTACCCAAGGCACTCTGCAAACTCTGCCACAACCTAGCAGTAAAACGAGGATCTCTATCAGAGACGATCGACACTGGGACCCCGTGCAACCTCACTATGTCCCGAATATACAAGTCGGCAAGATGATCTACCGAATCTCTCACGCGCATAGGAATAAAGTGCGCTGACTTGGTCAACCGGTCTACAACCACCCAAATAGCAGCACTACCCCGTTGAGTCCTCGGAAGACCTACAACGAAGTCCATAGTGACATGCTCCCACTTCCACTCGGCAATAGGTAAGGGTTGCAGCAAACTCATTGGCCTCTGATGCTCGACATTCACTTATTGACAAGTAAGGCACTTAGACACGAAAACTGCCACATCTCTCTTCATACCCCGCCACCAAAACCAGCGACCCAAATCACAATACATCTTGGTGCCTCCCAGATGCACCGCAAGGTGTGAATGGTGAAACTCTCGGAGTACCTCCTCTCGGCAAGACTTCGGTACAAACAAGCGGTCTCGGTATCTCACACTCAGATCGGGATACACAGACAAACCCTTCTCAGCCTTCCCACTGGAGATCTTCTCTCGAAGGGATTCTATCTCAAGTTCACCTCTCTGTGCCTCTAACACTCGAGTCACAAGTGTAGGCTGCGCAACAACAGAAAACAAGGCCGCAGCCTCAACGGATTCGCTCATAAGCAAATCAAACTCCCCAAGTGCACCCAACATCTCCCACTCCTAGATGGCTATACAAGCTACATCACTAATGGATTTTCTACTAAGGGCATCGGCCACAACATTGGCCTTTCCCGGGTGATAGTGCAACTCGAAGTCATAGTCCTCAATGAATTCCATCCACCTTCTCTGCCTCAAATTCAAGTCCCTCTGTGTAAACAGATACTTCAGACTCTTATGATCCGAGAATACCTCGAATCTCTCACCATAAAGGTAGTGCCTCCAAATCTTCAAGGCAAAAATGACAGCGGCTAACTCTAGGTCATGGGTAGGGTAATTCCTCTCGTGTATTTTCAACTGACGTGAGCCATAGGCTACCACTTTCCCCTCTTGCATCAACACACAACCCAAACCCTCTCGTGAGGCATCACAAAAAACCGCATAACCCAAACCACTCTCCGGAATAATCAAAATCGGAGCAGTGGTCAATCTAACCTTCAACTCTTGGAATGACTTTTCACAAGTCTCACTCCACACAAATTTAACCCCTTTCCGTGTCAATCTAGTCAACGGTGAAGCTAGCCTGGAGAAATCCTTCACAAACCGGCAGTAATACCCAGCTAATCCCAGAAAACTACGGATCTCAAAAACACTCTTAGGCTGTGCCCAATCCTGCACTGCCTCTATCTTGGATGTATCAACAGACACTCCTTCCTCGGAAACCACATGGCCTAAGAATTTGACCTCTCTTAGCCAGAACTCACACTTCCCAAACTTGGCATACAGCCTATGGGCTCTAAGCAACTCAAGCACCACTCTTAAGTGTTCTTCGTGCTCCTCCTCCGAAGGCGAATAAATCAGGATGTCGTCCACAAAAACGACCACAAAACGATCCAAGAATTCCCAGAATATCCGATTCATCAAGTCCATAAAGACTGCCGATGCATTGGTGAGCCCAAATGGCATCACCAGGAACTCATAATGGCCATACCGCGTACGGAATGCCGTCTTCGGAATATCCTCCTCCCTAACCCTCAACTGGTGGTAACCCAATCTCAAGTCTATCTTAGAGAAACAACGGGACCCCTTCAACTGGTCAAACAGATCATCTATACGGGGCATAGGGTATTTATTCTTAACTGTAGCCCGATTCAATTTCTGGTAATCAATACAAAGTCTCAAGGCACCATCTTTCTTTTTAGCAAAGAGGGCCGGTGCTCCCCACGACGAAACACTAGGGTGAATGAAACCCTTATCTAGCAACTCTTGGAGTTGAATCTTCAACTCACTCAATTCAGCTGGGGCAAAACGGTAGGGTGCCATAGAAATCGGCGCTGTGCCGGGCACTAAATCAATAGAGAACTCTATCTCTCGATGAGGTGGCAAACTGACAAGGTCCTCGGGAAAAACATCCGAATACTCGCAAACCACTCTCGGCAACTCAACCCCGGTCTCATCACACTCACTACTCATAAGGCTAGCGAGAAGACCACTAAGCTCACTCCGCCCTCGCGGATTATACACTGGTGGCAACACACTACCAACCCGATCCCCCAAGAAATGGAAACAATCCCCACTCAAGGTACATACTATGACCCTCTGGCAGTAACAATCAATAACAGCCCGGTATGACGATAGCCAGTCCATACCCAAGATAACATCAAAACCCGACATAGGCATAACTACAAAAGGAAATGGAAGTCGGCGATCTGCTACCTCTATATCACAACCTCTACACCCTTGTTTCAAAATCAACTCACCCCCAACAGGTGATACAACACAAATAGGAGATGCTAACTGTGCCAACTCCAAACCCAAAATAGATGCAAATGCAGCAGATATAAAAGAATGGGATGCACCCGTATCGATCAACACATTGGCAACCGAGTTGCAAAATAAGAAGGTACCTCTCACAACCGATGGAGCCGGTACAAGATCCTGCGCGGTAACAGCATACACACGCCCTATAGGCCCCTGATCTACCTGCTCACCTCTAGAAGCAAAAGACTGCTGCACAGACTGGGATGACAAAGCCCCCTGATTGGCCCTCGAGGCCTAAAGCTGTCTTGGGCTAAAACTCTGTCTGCCTCGATGCACGGAAGTGCCACTCAACTGCGGGCAAAACCTCTTCAGTGCCCGCGACCACTGTAGTAACATGACGGTGGCGCCTCTGCCACAGCCAGCTCTAAGGTCGGTGATGATGAAGCTGCTCTCTGCCCTCCTCCCTTCTGTGGGCAAGTTGGAGACTTGTGGCCCAGCTGACCACATTTGTAACAAGTCACGTCTCCCTGACTGCCTCTCTCAAAGCCTGCACTCGGCACTGGAAAGGTCGATCTAGCAAAACCTCCCTAAGACTACTGAGGGTTAGAACCCCTCTGTCTCCTGCCATCACCCTGGCCATCCTAACTCCTCTTGGAGCCTCTTTGCCCCTCCTTCTCCTCCTGCATCATAATCTCCATATGGGCTGCAGCATCAACCAGACGCCCATAGTCTCGAGTCATAGACCCCCCAACTCTCATCTTGAGCCCACGCCTCAACTTCTTCTCAAACTCCAGACAACGACATTCCTCAGAAGCCACAAGCTCAGGTGCAAACCTGGACAGACTAGTAAAAGCGGCCTCAAACTTGGCCACAGACAAACTCAGCTGCTTAAGCTGGCAAAACTGGTCCCTCAGCTTCTCTCTGGCAGATGGAGACAAGAACTTCTCCTGGAAAGCATCTACAAAAGCCACCCATGTGCCACCAACACGACTCCTCATGAACTTCCACCACTGACCCGCATCTCCCTTAAGCTGGAAAGATGCCAAGGTCACTTTCAATGCTCCGTCTTCGATGCCAAGCATCTCAAACGTCTTCGTCATCTGTTCCAACCACTCATTCGCCTTAAGTGGCTCCTTTGGATCCTCGACAAACTCATCTGGATTAGACCGGAAGAACTCCCTCTTCAGAAAAGAAGGCCCTGCATCAACAACCTGGGCTTGAACTGGATTCTCAACTCTGAGGATGCCCATGGATTCCCTCAAAGCATCGGCTATCCCACAGGCTAAAGCGCCCATAGCCTGCTGACCTACTGGCTCGGCCACATTGGCCTGGCCAACCCCCTCCTGCTGCGCCGGAATCTCCTCCGGTATAGGCATCTCCTGCCTACCACGCCTACTGCGCCTACCACATCGTCCTCGTCCTGACATCCCAATAAAGGTAACGAAGACATTAGCACACTCACAGATGTGCCGAAGCCATAACACTCGCGTCCTAATACATGGACAACTGTAATTCATTCCACATAAGCACATAATCGCATAAGCACTTACGAATTTCATTTCCAGATAATGATAGTCCCAAGGCGTTGCTAGAGTTCCGATTAGAAACAACATTGATCAAGTGCTTTTCCAACAAGACTCACAGAAACTCAAGGATCCAATCAATATCCTAGAAACTAAATTCCATACCCAAATAATCACGTAAACATGTTATCACATAAGCACATGACATTACATCTAAGTCTCTAACAAGCGAGACAAACCCATTGTGATACTAATCACTTCCCACATACCCAAAGTATTCAAACCCGGTACGCTCTGATACCAAGTTGTAATGCCCTCAAAATAAACCCATAAATCATACAATATTGACATGCTTAGACAAGAGAATAAGCTTAAATACATTTCATCAGAGTATTTCTTACAAGGGTATTACATGTTAACAACAAGAGCAAATACCCTAGGGGCTTACAGCTTTCCAAGTCAACACTTGGTTACAAAAGGAAGAGTACTAACTCTATACAAAATAAGCCCTTGGCTTGATATACATGTAATACAAAAATGTAATAAAAAAGATGACCCAGCCACTAAACCTCTCAAGCTACGTCCTTGGAGGTGGCATGCTACCTGTACCTGAAAATGATGTCCCATATAGGGTGAGCCAACGCCCAGTAGAGATATGCTAAACATGGTATAAGCAATAACTAAAACATTGGCCAATGATAAATGTTTAACTCATATGAATCATTTCATAAACCATTTCAATTACATGACAAAAGTGACCATGTTTCATTCCATTTTTTTCATTTCTTATCCAATTCTCAATTCATAACTATGGCTCAGAACCTAGCCAAACAATTTGATTGAGATCACATCTCATATCAACAGTATTTCTATTTCAGATGAGATACTAACTCATATTAAACATTTCGCACTTCATAACAGATACACATTTTGGTGCTGTATCAATGTCAAACAAAGACACTTCCATACTTCACAAATGATACACATTTTAGTGTTGTATCAATGTCAAACAAAGACACTTCCATACTTCACAAATGATACACATTTTAGTGCTGTATCAATGGAGTCCATCCCCTATCTCCTCCCAAACAATATCCGGTTTAGAGGTCCATCCCCTATCTTTTCCTAAACCATGGAGTACATCCCCTATCTCCTCCCACACAACACAATGTATATAAACACATATCATATACATAATATCATATACACAATCAAATCAATACATAAAATTCATGTATTATATCGACCGCCATATTCGATGGCATACTCATTTGATTAGTTTTAGTTTGCCTAATTATCATGCATTGTCTACAACAATCAAGATTATCCTCCACCGATAGCCGAAAGCAATTATTTCTAAACAGATAATAAATGCATCAACAAGTAATTTATCAACATTTTCAAAAGTGAGCGATTAATAAATCCAACTTCACTATTCCATCTTATATTGAGCCAATTTCATTATTTTCAACTCAATTTCACATTTTCTTCATAAATGTCATTAATTACACTAATGACCAAATATACCCAAACACGGCATTTTTTCCCTTTTTCTCAATATTGACCCCAATGGTCCAAATATTATCAACAACATCAATATACTCATTTTGAAACCAAAATACACATTTATGGTTCAAAAGAAACAAAACCCTTTTTCTAAAAATTACACATTTAGAACCCTAACTTCCAAAATCCAAAACCATTTATACAAAAGCTCAATATTCATGTCAAAGCTCATAAAGATGAGTAGGAATCCATACCTCAAGAGATGAAACCCAAAGGAAGAAGATGAAGAAACCCGAAATGCTCCAAACCCCAATATTCTCGGATCAAAATGTAGCCCTTAACAATCACCACACTTTTTACAAAAGGACAAAGGTGGGAGATCACTCTAACTAGATCAAACCTTAGAGAAAATGTATTTTCTAGAGAGAAGAGCTCTCAAAATCGATTTTTGGTAAAGTAAGAGAGAGAGTGAAAGTTGAAAAGTGATCTAAAAAGACCCAACTGATATCTGATATACGTATGACCCGCTCGAGCGGAGAATAGGATGCCCGAGCGTCAAGAACAAAAACTGGACCCGCTCGAGCGTGAAGGGTACCCGCTAGAGCGCCAAGACACAACTGCAAAACACACCCACTCGAGCGCAAAGGGAAAGCCGCTCGAGCATAGATTTCCCCCTTCCAGTACTTTTACAGACAATGAACTACCCGCTCGAGCGCGACCCGCTCGAGCGTAAGGAAATCCGCTCGAGCGTGAAAAACACACCTGCAAAAGTTTTGCAGAGGCACGAAATACTGAGAGTGTGTAAATCCCGCTCGAGCGCAAGAAGACCCGCTCGAGCGGACAACCAAAAATCAAACTCCGCTTGAGCGCAAAGGGACCTGCTCGAGCGTACCACCAAAATTCTGGGCAACAAGAAATGGGACTAAAGCTCAACCATTCTGTTCGAAACACGCCCAATACATCCTAAAACTCAAACACACGAAATTAAAGGATAACAACATGATATACAACCATCCATTCCACGGAACCAAAGTCCGGAATACAACCATCAAAAGAAGAGAAACCGGGATCGCTATAGTTGGTCACCGTCCTCCCTTTGTCGTCTGTGTTGCGTTGCCTTCTGTTATTTTATGCTGCATCATATATAAACTATTTTTTCAGCCCAACTTCCCGATGAGATGGAATAAATGAAGGACGCATTTTCTGGGCCTATAATGAGAATTAAAAAGAAATTTTTTTTTGCAATCAATGTGTTTGGTTTCAATTTTCTGAATTCAATTTTTTAAAAATTGAGTTTTTTTTTAATTTTTCGTATTTTTTTATTTTTAGTGAATACTTTTAAATTTTAAGTAATTTTTTTACTTTTTTAGATGTACCTTACTTAGATGTATCTAAATAGTAAAATATTTGTGAAAAAATATTTTAAAAAAATTAATAAATACACAAAAAAATATTGAATTTTCATATTTCGTGAGCAATGATTCATAGCTCTAAATTTGGAGCTCTAACAATGGTACTAATGATGTGGCATGGAGCAACAAAAACAAAAAAAAAAAAAACAAAAAACAAAAATGACACATACATCAAATCATTCATGAGGAGCCCACTGCCGCATAAGTAGAGCTCTCATTAGAGCTCTACTTTTAGTGCTATTAAACATTTTTGTTTTTTTATATTTTTGGTATGAAAAATTTTCACAAATATTGTACCTTTTAAGTATATATATGTTAGGTATATCTAAAAATTTTAAAAAAAAAATTACATAAAACATTTAAAAAATTTAGTAAAAATAAAAAAAAAATATGAAAAATGAAAAAGTAAAACTTTCTAAAAATTGAATTCCAAAAATAGAAACCATACTTTTTAAACTATGAAATTACTTCCTGTCGATTTAGACCATAAGAGATTATATGACCACATCTATTATTATTTTTATTATTAGTGCAGGACATTTGGCACACTCTTGGTCACTTGTAAGAAGAAGTAAAGATAAATTTTAAAGATTGAAGGGATAAACCTCAAGTGGTAATACAAAAAAATAGAAGTTATATGAGTGATTAGGTGATGGTTAGTATACGGAGAGGAGATATTCGTCGCTGTCCGTACTCCTTTCGTCCAAGCTCCTTGTCTATCCGATCGACCTGCAAGCACAACGGCGGTGAGCTACCCGGCGGTGTGTGGCCAGAAAACCCCTCCGACAGTCAAGTTAGCACACACTCAGGGAGAGAGAAGAAGAGAGAGATAAATCACAATGAGTGTTTCTCACCAAATGAAGTTCCATCCCAAGCATGGGGGGCACAGTCATGCTTATATACTTTCTGCGCTCAACTCTGCTCCCATTAGTCTCTTGACACGTGGGGCTGCTCTCCCATCTGTCAGCACAAATCTAGCAAACACCACCTAACCAAACTGCCAGACAACATTAGCGGGAACTCTGCAGCCCGGTGGCATCACCTCGGCCTCCCACGACCGTGTTACGCAACGAGTCTGAGTGCTCCACTCGCCGAGCTCCGTAACAGCCGAGCTCGATGGCATTCCGGTAGAGCCGAGTTCGAGACAAGTCGAGCCGGTGAACAGAAGGCCTTCCCGGCCGAGCTAAACGTGTGAACCATCGAACCCGCGTTGGCAGGCGATCATCTCAGCCAGGTAAGCGTGGTCTGAACATGGGACCTGAACCTCGAGCTTGGGCCTCGACTGAGCAAGATCAACTCCAAGGAAGCCCCAGTTAGCTCGGCCTAAACAGGAGGCTTGAACCTTGACCGAGCAAAACCCATTCTGAACAGGCCAAAGTTAGCTCGGCCCAAACATGCTTGGCCCTATCCTGTCCGGCTTCTACTATGGCCCAAAGCCAGATTATAAATCTCCCTCTCAATTGCCCCTTAATCCCGTCCACGCAAGCGTGACTGGGATTACATGATCCGACCGGGGTAGACTCTCCCTCGGTTCTTAGTTCGCAAGACGTCAACCGCGCTAATCCATATGCTCAGTTCCTTGATTTGCTCAGTCGACGCCTCATCTCGCCTTGTTGCCTCTTCAATACTGACGCCGCCGTCAATAGGGACACGCGTCGTTCATTTATTGGCCTCGAGCAGCCAACCCAGCTGTCCCTTCATATTCAAAATTTTGGTGGTTCTTTTCTCCTATAAATACGCCACATCCCCCTTCACATTTTCTTCTTATTGTCTCTCCTCCATTATAGACGAACCAAAGCAGCAGTGCCCATCCTCTCTATCAAACACCCTCCTGGCCCTAGACTAACTTCGCGCTTGAAGATTCGACTGTCGTCCTCATTCTGGTAAGTCCTTCGAATCACTTCTTTACTCTTTCGTTTGATATTTCACATTTTAGGGTACAAAAGCCATAGGTGTTAGGACATACCCCCCAAAAACCTCATCTGCCCCTGCTCTCTTTGCTGTTCTTCAACTCCAGTGATGAACACACGAAGATCTAGAGCGGACTAGCCTCCAGGTCGTCTTTTGATCCCAAGATATACCTAAACCGAGCAAATTGCGTGTTTGCAAAAACTCTTGTAGGAACCGAGGTAAGCAGAATACTTGACCGCTCGACCGGGCTAACATCTGGTCCGCTTGAGCGGCCGAGCTTCTAGATTTACCTTCATGACCGAGGTGGTCTGGCACTCCATCTGACCGAGCTAAAGTTAAGCTCGTTTTGCACGACCGCGCTCCCATTTACACTTACACTCCTTTTCTTACAGAGTCCAAGGGGACCACGCCCCAACACTGAGCCTCTCAAAGACCGAGCAGCCATCAAATGAGAGTTTTTGCCAAACCAAAACAGTCGTGCTAACAACAACCGGCTACACATGGGGCGCTACCGCTTCCTGGTTGATACGCCGGTCGCATTAGCCGCGTTCCGGGAAGAATATGGCGTCCCCGCTGACGTACACCTCGAGCTCGATGAGAAGGACACAACCTTAGGGCGCACTAGACCAAAGGTTCTTTCACCGTTCTTTCCATTATCGAAGGCGGCCTTCGCTTCCCGGTCAATCCCCTCATGTGCGAGTTCTTGAGGCGCACCGGGCTAGCCCCAACGCAAGTCTCCACCAACACCTATAGGATAATTAACGGGATAGCTGAGCTGAACAACCGGCTAGGAACCCGCCTAGGATTAGCCGAGATACTTTGCCAGTATACCCTCGGGCATACAGGTGACGGCCTTGCCTATTATTTAAAGATCAGACCGGGCAATGAGAAGATAGTAACCAGCACCCCGGACAAAGACATATACGACGATGACTTTTTCTGGGTGTCCGGTAATTACGAAACTGCCGACGTGCCGGGCTGGTATATCAGCAAGAACTTCGGTTCAACATGTAAGCCGTGCTAACTGCTCGGTCAAATTACTTTCCTTCACCATTTTGTACTAATGCGCTTTGTTCCTTTCCTCTTTGCAACCATCGAAGCTTTGCAAGCCAACTACCATTATCCCAACGGCGACCATCGAATCAGATGGTATCAAGAAGGGATTGCTACGAGCTTCTCAGCTACGTACCGACCTCTAGATACTCTGCTCCTCGCCGAAGTAGAGTAACAGATTTCCTTCGAGCACCATCTCCACCTCCCGATCCAATACTACCGGACGTGCCCCTAATCCAGCTAACAGAAGCAGAGGAGATAGCCAAGCGAAGCCGCATCAAAAATCTCATCACCACCACATCCACCGAGCTGCCGAGCACACCTTCCCGTGCGGCTGCTGTCAGTCAATCAAGCGGGGCCGTGGTTGCATTGGCGTCAACTACCGCTGTGCAGACAAGCAAGGAAAGCCGCCGCGCCGGGAATAGGCCTCGTGTCGCCGATCCCTCAGTTGAGCTCGTTGCGGAGCTAAACACCGAGCAACCAGTGGTCACAACTGAGCCAACACCCCCCTGGAAGCCTCAATTGAAGCACTGGGGAAAAAAGATCCCAGCCAGTGCTTCGGTCAAAGGGGATAAAGAGCACCTCCTTGCCTTTGACCTAACAAAAGCCCTACTCTTGCCGAGCGATGTGACCGGCAACGACCACGTGCCGGACACTCGACTCGTGAAGTCCTCGGTCAAGTCCATGACCTGGGTAAGAATTTCACATGCTTTATTAAAATTTTTCCAAGTGTTTGCTCGGTTTCCTTTCTCTAATCAAACACTCTTGTTGCAGGCCATCCAGAAACAACATCTGGTGATGGAGCAGATTCATCGACTTCGACAGAAAGCGGCCGATGCTGCTAGCCAGGTTGAGCATCTGCAAACCGAGCTAGGACGGTCAAAGGCCTCTTTGGAGATTGCAAACACAGACAACTCCAAATTGCTTGGTCAACTTGGGACCGACAAGAAAGAAAGGGATGCTCTCCGGGCCAAGCTGGAGGCGTTAAAACAATCAAGGAAGGATGAGGTGGACGAAGCCAACAACGCCGGTTTCAAGGAGGCCAAAGAGAGCGACACCAAGCAGGTCGAGGCCACCAAGGACATATTCTTCAAGTCCAGTTGGAAGGCTGCTTGCGAACAGCTCGGCCAAGGATCTGGGACCGACGTGTTTGCCTCTCCCCTAGTTGCCTTCTTGCCAACGTACATGGTGCCATATGCCAACGATGTCTTCAGTGCATTGCAAGCTGAGGCCGAGGAAGAAAGTGGGGACGAAGCCGAGGAAAATACCGAGGGAGATAACCGCTCAAAACAGGCCGGCGAGGTGAAGTCCGGTGTCCAAGAAACCACTACTACGGTCGACCTGGAGGCAACTACAACCGGGGATGACTTCGCAGACCTTTCCCCCTTAGTGTAGTTTCTGTCTTTTCTTTTTTGTTTAAAGAATGTAACCGAGCTGCCTGCCCCACCTTATGTAATTCGACTTCTCATCAATGAAAAGTTTTAATTTCGTTAACTGTTGCACTGCTTTAGTTTCATCATCTCGGCAGGAACAATTAAGCAAAATGTCAACTACTTTAGCCGGGGTAAAGCACCTCGGTTAAACCTTTTGACCAACCCTTGAGCAAATCATCAAATCATCTAGCCAAGATAAACCATCTCGGCTAAAACCAAAGAGTTGAGTAAATCATCAACTCATCTAACCGGAGTAAACATCTCGGTTGAAACCAAAGAGTTGAGTAAATCATCAACTCATTCAACCGGAGTAAAACATCTCGGTTAAAACCAAAGAGTTGAGTAAATCATCAACTCATTCGACCGGAGTAAACATCTCGGTTGAAACCAAAGAGTTGAGTAAATCATCAACTCATTCAACCGAAGTAAAACATCTCGGTTAAAACCAAAGAGTTGAGTAAATCATTAAAACCGGAGTAAAACATCTCGGTTAAAATCAAAGAGTTGAGTAAATCATCAACTCATTCAACCGGAATAAAGCATCGCGGTTGAAACCACAAAATTGAGTAAATCATCAACTCATCTAGCTGGAGTAAAACATCTCGGTTGAAATCTCAAAGTTGGCATCGAAAACAACAAAATGCTTCATCAAAGACAAGTCACTTCCATTATATTGACAAAAGAGTATTACATTCAGAAGTACAAGGAGAGCAAGTCCTTCCATAAAAAATTACATAAGAATGTCAAATGCTAAAAATAGTACAGTTTGAGGTTGGCTGCATTCCATGGCCGGGGTATGCCCTTTCCTTCCAAATCTTCCAAGTGGTATGCCCCCTTGCCTACCAGACCGGTTATCTTGTAAGGAACTTCCCAGTTTGCCCCTAGCTTGCCTTCGCCCGGCACCAGTGTGTTGCCCATGACCTTCCTTAAGACCCAGTCGCCCACTTTAAATGGTCCGGGGTGCACGGTTTTGTTGTATTTCCTAGACAATTCTTGTTGGTATGTGGCCATGTGGATCAAAGTTTTTTCTCAGTGCTCTTCAGCAAGGTCCAATTTGTAACGCCCTCAAAATAAAACCCATCATATATATATAATTAACATGCATTAATAATAGAGAATGAAACGTTCTATTATCCATCAGAGTATTACTAAATAAAGCATTACATGTAACATCAAAACAAATGCCCTACGGGCTTACATCTTGCCAAGCCAACACTTGGACACAAAGAAATAAGAGTCTAACTCAATACAGATAAAGCCCTAGGCTTGAATGTTTACATGTATCAAATAAACACGAAGCAATAAAAGCAAGTCTTCGAGTCCAAATCCTCACAAGCTAAGTCCTTGGAGGTAATGAACCACCTGAACCTGAAAATGAAGTTCCCATATAGGGTGAGCCACAGCCCAGTAGAAAAATACTAAACCAAGCATAAGGATTAACTAAAGCATTAGCATTCGATACATGGTTAACACAAGATAATCAATTTCCAATTCCATGACACGAATGTCTACATTGTCTATGACGTATTGTCTATGACACCTTTTACTTTCCGATATTTATTCAACTTTCCAATTATAACATTATGGCTCAGAACCTGGCCAACTATAATAGTGATCCAGATGTCACAAAAATAAATGAGACTAAAGCTCAAACCACAACACTTCCATACTTCCAACTGATACACACTATAATGATGTATCATATCAACAACAAATAGCAATATTCCTATTATCAATAAGCACATATATGAGTGATGCTACTGGAGTCCATCCCCTATCTCCTCCCAACAAATCCGGTTTAGAGGTACATCCCCTATCTCCTCCAAACAACATGCATATGCAATGAAACACACAATTGCCATATACAACACATAATCAATACAAGTAATGTTCTCAGAATTCAACAACAACATAAGTGACTTAATTCCGGTTATACCTAAGCCACATGCAAGGCCTACAACAATCACGACTATCCTCCACCGATAGCCCAAAACAGTTATTTCTAAACAAGAAATAAATACAACAATGAATGTAAAATCAACATTCTCATAGGTAAGTATTTAAACTACCCAACTATATCATTAATCTCATAATTTCCCCAACTTCATGAATTAAACCCAATTCCACATTTTTCCCTTAAATTAATTATACAAATTAATCTAAGCCAAAACCCTAAGGTTTCTCCCAAAATTTCTAAACTATCCCCACATACCAAAATACCAACACTTAGGATTAAAGCATATAAATGGAGTAGGAAATCCCTACCTCGAAGCAAGAACCCGAAAAGAAGAAGACGGAGATGATAGCCCAAACTCCAAAGTGCTCCAAATCAACAACTGTTCAGATTAAATGGAAGCCCTCGACCCACTCTACCTTTTTAATGAAGGAACTAGGTTAGATACTCACTCTAAATAGATGAAACCTAGGAGAGAAGATGAGTTGGGAGAGAGAGAACTCGTAACCTAGGGTTTGGAATCTGAAAAGAGGATGAAAAACTGCTTTAAAACGTCAAAAACACGATTTTATACCCAGCCGCCCCGCTCGAGCGGACAAACCCACGCTCGAGCGGACACTCACAGACCCCCGCTCGAGCGGACCAACTCCCGCTCGAGCGTCCAACCCTGCACAAGAAATACTGGATGGGTGTTTTTCCCGCTCGAGCGCCAAAACCCCCGCTCGAGCGGACAAGCAACATCAAGTCCCCGCTCGAGCGTCAAACTCCCCGCTCGAGCGGACAAGCCAAAAATCTGGGCAACTAGTTTTGGTTCCTAAGCTCAACCGACCTGTTCCAAATCCGCCCAACACATCCTATAACTCCAAATAAGAAAACATAGGACGACAACAACCATTACACAAAGATAGAATCTACGGAACCTAAGTCCGGATACAAACATCGACTGGGAAAAGACCGGGGTCGCTATACAATTCCAGGGCGACTGCTTTAGAGTTTAACTCGGGCTCAAAATTTTCACTGCGGATGGTGGGCATGCCGATTTCCAATGGGATGACCGCCTCCATGCCGTATGCTAGGGCAAAAGGAGTTTCCTCGATAGATCGCCTCGGGGTCGTCCGATATGCCCAAGGACACTTGGGAGTTCCTCGGCCCATTTTCCATTGGCTTTCTCAAGTCTTTTCTTCAACTAGTCAAGAATGGTCTTGTTTGATGCTTTGGCTTGGCCGTTGGACTGTGGGTAAGCCAGGGTGGAGTTGTAGAATTCAATCTTCAATTCCTCACAAAATCCCCTGAATAAGCGGCCGTCAAATTGGGTGCCATTATCAGAAATCAGAATCTTGGAGACGCCAAACCGTGTTACCACATTCTGCTAGACAAACCGTTTGACATCTTTCTCCTTGATAGTTGCTAAGGGCTCAGCTTCAACCCATTTGGTGAAGTAATCCGTAGCTGCAATGAAGAATTTTCGGTTGCCTGGTGTCGTTGGGAGTGGTCCCACTATGTCCAGCCCCCACATCGCAAAAGGCCAAGGGCTGGTGAGGGGAAGAAGTTCTTTGGCCGACTGGTGAATTTGGTGAGCGAACTTCTGGCACTTCTCATATTTTCTCACATATTTTTGAGTATCCGCTTGCATGCACGGCCACCAGTATCCTTGCAAGATAGCACGGCAGGCCAAAGATCTTCCCCCAATGTGACTTCTACATATGCCTTCACGAATCTCGTACATGAAGGTTTCTACGCTGTTTGGGTGTACACACTTGAGGTAAGGACCGGTGAATGACTTTTTGTATAAAGCGCCAGATAGAGAGAGCCAAAACCGCTCTGACTTCACCCGGACTTTATGTGCTTCCTTTTTATCGGTCGGAAGGGTCCGTTCTTTTAGGAAGAGGATAATAGGGTCCATCCAAGAAGGGCCCAGCTCGGTGCAGAGTACTTCTGTCTGCTCGGGTTCCTCTATACTGGGCCTTGGAAGAAACTCAATCAGGAGAGGACTGGGAGATGTTTTGTCGACCATGGAAGCCAGACCGGCTAACTCATCTGCACGGTCGTTTTCTTCCCGTCCAATTTGTTGGACCTTTATCGCCTGGAATCGCTTGATGTGGTCTCTTACCAGAGCTTGGTACTTTGCCATTCTGTCATCTTTAGCTTCGTAGACCCCAGACACTTGGTTGATGACAAGTTGGGAATCGCTGTAAACCATCAGCTCGGATGCACGCAACTAGAGCGCGCTCTTAAGTCCGGCTAGCAGCACCTCGTACTCAGCCTCATTGTTTGACGCAGGAAATTCGAGTATGATAGAGTGTTCGATGGTCAAACCATCCGGCGAGATCAAAACTATGCCCGGCCCGGCCCGGCACCGTGACGGTTTGAGGCTCCGTCTACAAAAAGTTTCCACATTTCGCTGATGAAGAGTTTCCAACACTCAGCGAGGTCTTGGGAGGCTTGAAAGTTGCTGGGATCACGGTCGCTCGGTCATTCGGTTTCAAGTTCACTGCTGATTGGTTCCACTTCCTCCCCCCTCGGTGATGCGGCACCAAACTCAGCAGGTTGATCAGTCATGCCCAAGTCTGTCGTCGAGTCACCGGGCTACGGTATTAGGCCGGCTGGAGGTTCTATGGTGGGGCGCGCAAGTTCCGCATCGCCAACATCACCATGCTATGCAATTTCGGTTGAGTCTTCGTTCGCCTCCTCGGCTACCATGGTGAGATTTACCGGACATACTTGGTGAATCCCAGACGAGAACTCAGCAACAAATCTGCCAATGCTTGAGCTTTTATGGCCGTCCGGGGTTGAAACTTGATGTCGAATTGTCCCAACTCGACCGCCCACTTTAGAATTCGACTGGAAAAATCTGCTCGCTTGAATGAGGCTTTTAGGGGGAATTTGGTCAACACGACAATTGTGTGAGCATGAAAGTAGTGCACCAATTTCTTGGAGGCCATCATCAATGCCAAAGCGAGTTTTTCCAGCGGCAAGTACCTCGACTCTACCAGTAGCAAGGTTTTACTCACATAAAAGATAGGGAAATGCTGGATACCCTCTGACCGGACAAGCACCGCACTAACAGCATACTAAGAAACTGCCAGATAAAGGTAGAGTTCTTCGCCGGGCTTGGGTGTTATCAATAAAGAAGCAGAAAACAAATACGCCTTGAGCTTGGCCAAAGCCTTGTCACATTCCCCATCCCATGAAAACTTGTATTTCAAGGCTCGAAAGAAAGGTCGGCAGCAATCTGATGACCGGCTTATGAATCTGTTAAGTGCGGCTGCCATACCGGCAAGATGCTGCACGTCCTTTGCCGAGTTGGGCTGCTTCAATTCTTGTACAGCTCTGATTTGTGTAGGGTCCGCCTCGATGCCTCGGTTTGTGACTAGGAAACCCAAGAATTTCTCGGATCCCACGCCGAAGGCACACTTTGACGCATTCAGGCGTAGCTTGTGCTGCTTAAGGATAGCGAACATCTCGGCTAGGTCAGATAAATAGTCAGCCTGTTGCCTGCTCTTGGCCACCATGTCGTCGATGTAAGCCTCCATCGTCCGGCCAAGCAAAGGAGCAAACATCTTGGTCACCGTCCTTTGGAGAGTCGCCTCAGCGTTCTTCAAACCAAAGGGCATGACTCGATGGCAGAATAATCCCCTTGGGGTAGTGAAAGAGGTTATCTCGCGGTCGGGAGCATGCATGGCAATCTGGTGATAATCGCGGTAGGCATCCAAAAAACTGAGCCTGTTATGCCCGGCCGTAAGATCCACCAATTGGTCTATTCTACGCAGAGGAAAGCTGTCTTTTGGGCAAGCTCGGTTGACCGTCTTGTAATCAACGCAGACTCGCCACTTCCTATTCTTCTTCGGTACTACAACCGTATTTGACACCCACCGAAGGTAGTGCACTTCCTGGATGGCTCTTGCTTCTAGCAGATTCCTCACTTCCTCCACAACTACCTCGGCGTGATGAAGAGCCGATCTCCTCGTTCTTTGAATGACAGGTCATGCGTCAGGGAACACATTGAGTTGGTGGCAAATAAAACTTGCATCGATGCCAGGCATGTCGTAGGGCGACCATGCGAAGACTTCTATATTCGCCATCAAGAACTCTAATGTCTCGGTTCGTTCTTGGGCGGTCAAGCTTGATCCGAGAAAAAAGAACTTGTTTGGACTTTCCGTGTCGATCCGTACTTCCACCAACTCCTCAACAGCCTTGTCCTCGACCATAGTGCCCACGTCATCAAGGACACTCTGGTCTTCTGGACCTTCAATCATTTGCATGAAGCCTTTGGCAGCTCGGCTCCCATTCACTGCCACGAAACATTGCTTCGACATGACTTGATCGCCCCAAATTTCCTCAACTTCCCCCATAGCCAAGGGGAATCTCATAACCTAGTGATAGGTCGATGCTACCGCCTGCATTGCATGAACCCCTACCAAAGATCAGGTTGTATGTGGACGGCACCTTCAATACCCAGAACTCTACTTGCTTGACCACGGAGGCGGCCTTGACCGGCAAGATTATCTTCCCCAGAGGCCACTCCGGCTGTGAGTTGAAACCTACTAGTGGCGAAGTTGCCGGAGCCAAGTCTGTATCCCGAAGCTTGAGTTGTTTGAACGCGTCATAATACATAATCTCAACCGAGCTTCCTTGGTCAATTAAGATGCGCTTGACATCGAAATCTCTGACGCGAAGGGTGACTACTAAGGCATCGTTGTGCGGTGTTTGAATGAGCTCTAGGTCCCTCGTAGAGAAGCTAATCACATCTTTCTCCTCGGTCTTCCCTTTTTTGATCGCGGGCTGGACTGACAAAACTTCCCTCATATGTTTCGCCTTTTTGATCATTCCTCGGAGCTCGTATACCCGCGCTGGCTCCACTATGCCGTGGATCACGTTGACTACTCCTTGAGGGGGGGTCTCTACGTCGTCTGAACCACTTGGATCAGCCAGGGTGGGATGCGCGGCTTTAACGCCCCCATCAATGTAAAGGTCCAAGTGACCGGCTGCGACTAACTCCTCCAAGTGTTTCTTCAAAGGTAAACAGTCCTCTGTCCGGTGTCCTCGTTCCCTATGATATGTGCAGTGGTACCGCGGATTGAAGCCCTTTTGCGCATCGCCTAACTTAGCAGGAAACCGGACATAATCCTCATTACGGATTTCACTAAGTATGCGATAGATTGGAATCTTAAAGACCATGGTGATGCCTGTCCGAGCGTTCAACCTCCTGCTAGCATCAACCGCATCATCGCGGGGATATTCTGTCCGGTCATTGCGGCGACCTCTACCTCGGTTGCGCTGATTTGTTCCACGGTCAGATTCCCCGGTGCAAACACTTGGACGGTTTGTCTCTTGTCCGACCACGTGTACCTTGCCAGCCGTCCTCTTGTCTGTTGCCACCGGAGTTGTCTTCGTAGTGGACACCGCCGCATCATCCTCTACTCGGAGGTGCTTGTTGATGCGTTGCATTAGTTGTCCTATGGACGTCGGCTGGTTCATTGTAAGCGAGTCCCTCAGCCTATGTCCGACCAAGAGACCGTGCTTATATTGGGTGATTGCTAGGTTGATCGGGCAATCTAGGATCTCGTTGAAGGTTTCCCAGTACCTGGAGTTGTATGCCTTGAGGGTGTCACTCGACTCCATCTTGACACTAAGAAGGTGGTCCACTTCCTTTGGCGTTTTTGTGTTGGTTTTGAAACGAGTCACAAATGCTTTCACCAACTGTTGCCACCTCTCAATGCTCTCTTCTGGGAGTCTTTCAAACCATTTCAAGCCCAGTTTGCCCAAGTTGGATGGGAAAATAAGGCACATAAGAGCATTATTCTGCCTGTGTCTGGCCATCACCTGCCGGAAGTGGCTTACATGCATGTACGGATCACTTTTCCCGTCATAAAGTGTAAACTTGGGCTGGTGAAAGCCTGCTGGGAATGGCGTGGTCTCTATTTCAAGGGAGAAGGGGGAGGTGTTCAGCCTTGCCAAGTCGGTGTCCAAAGGAACCGGTACAGCCAAACGAGGCGGCGGCATCAGAACCTCCTCACTATGACGACCTCCGTAAGATAACCGCTGGAACGCCGGCGCCCGTTCGGCCTCCCGTCTTCGAGCTCGCTCCTTCAGGACATCCCGCAAGTCCTCTGAACGGAGGGAATAAGAATATCCTGAAGTGGTCGCCGGACGTGAGGGATGGTAGGTACTATCTTGTGTGCTAGACTTTTCTGCAGGCGCGTCTAGGCCTCCACCCCTATAACTTCTGGTGATAGAAAGGAAGGGAGTGCGCCGCTGGCTCTGGTTGCCTGAACGGTGGGGTTGGGTGCGCTCACTGTGGTCACCCACTCCAGCAACACCCTTCCCTTTGACCTAGCGTTTGAGAGCTTCCATCTCTGCCGCCATTCTCTGGATAAGGGTGTCTTGGTCCCTTAACTTATGCTTCAGACGTCGAGCATGCGATTCTCTTCACCGCCGGTGTCCCTCTGGGCTCTGTGAGCGACCGAAACTTCTGGAGCGCTTATCTCGTGCATCTCTCAGAAGTCCTCCTGGGGAAGTTTCCAAGTCCTCTATGTTCTGAACGGCGGGGAGTCCGTCTCCCCGTTTGAATGATTCCGGGGTAACACCATCAATGGCAGACAACGGTATTTCATCGTTGTTTACCATTGAAAGCGATCGGATGAGCTTGAAAGACAAGGTTTTGTCTGATGATGTCTTCTCACAGACGGCGCCAATTGTACGGGGAGGAGATATTCGTCGCTGTCCATACTCCTTTTGTCCAAGCTCCTTGTCTATCCGATCGACCTGCGAGCACAACGGCGGTGAGCCACCCGGCGGTGTGTGGCCGGAAAATCCCTTCGACGATCAAGTTAGCACACACTCAGGGAGAGAGAAGAAGAGAGATAAATCACAATGAGTGTTTCTCATCAAATGAAGTTCCATCCCCAGCATGGGGGGGCGCAGTCATGCTTATATACTTTCTGCGCTCAACTCTGCTCTCATTAGTCTCTTGACACGTGGAGATGCTCTCCCATCTATCAACACAAATCCAACGAACACCACCGAACCAAACCGCCAGACAACATTAACGGGAACTCGGCAGCCCGACGGCATCACCTCGGCCTTCCATGACCATACTACGCAACGAGTCCGAGTACTCCACTCGCCGAGCTCCGTAACAGCCGAGCTCGGTGGTATTCCGGTAGAGCCGAGTTCGAGACAAGTCGAGCTGGTGAACAGAAGGCCTTCCCGGCCGAGCTAAACGTGTGAACCATCGAACCCAGGTTGGCAGGCGATCATCTCGGCCAAGTAAGCGTGGTCCGAACATGGGACCTGAACCTCGAGCCTGGGCCTCAACCGAGCATGATCAACTCCAAGGAAGCGCCAGTTAGCTCGGCCTAAACAGGAGGCCTGAACCTTGACCGAGCAAAACCCATTCTGAACAAGCCAAAGTTAGCTCGGCCCAAACATGCTTGGCCCTATCCTGTCCGGCTTCTACCATGGCCCAAAGCCAAATTATAAATATCCCTTTCAGTTAGTAGAAGTTTTTTTCTATATATATATTTGTACAAATTGCCATTGATGGCTCCGTTATAATGATTTCCAACAAATGAAATATATGACTTGATTTCCATTTCCTTTCTATCTTAGGAGTACATTTAACCTATATAGGAGTAGTTTTATTATACTTATAATTTGAATGTTCATTCATTCACTTTACTTCATCATCTTCTTCTTTCTACCGCTTTTTTAGTTTATGTTTGTATTGCTATTATTTTTATTCCATGGAAGTTCTTAAAATTTTCAAATTATAGAATCTCAACACAATTACTATATATTAAGACTCTGTAGATTTAAGCCTAATAAATTTTCCCCAACAAATACATAGGTATAAAATAAGTGAACTCGATCAACAACGACATTGCGATAAAAAAATTAAAATAAAAACAGAGATGGGTCCTATGTTATGAGTAGTTTCTAAGTAGAAGAAATGGGAATAAACTAATTACAAATAGTCCTACAATTACATAATTACACCGCACTTATTCAAATTTAAATTCACATAAAAACTTGGGGTACTTACCAATTAGTCCTATTAACTAGACTTATTTACCTACAGGTCCTAACTAATAAATTTAACACTATAAAAATAAGAGAGTAATAAATTTATCACTAAAAATTTATTCATAAAAACAAAGAGACTGATAAATTTATCACTATAAATTTATTCATAAAAATAAAAGACTGATAAATTTATCTTTATCACTTAATAAATTTATCAATAGGACTTAATGGGGAATAAGTCTCCAAAGTAGGACCTATTGGTAGTTTACCCTAAAAACTTTAGGGAGAGGCTTCTCTTAGTACTGTAGGAGTTGTGAGGCTCACCACGGGTTCTGTTTTGATAATTTGAGCATGTAAAACTCGTCGAGTACGTCATGCCTATAAAAAATTATATTAATCAAATATCGATAATTCTTTAATCAGAACATATTTTCTTATCGATGATAAATATAATTTTAAAAATAAATTATTAACAAATTACGGCATAAAAGTGAGATTGGGTTGTTGGAATTTTTTTGTTTTTCAATAAAATATGATGATAATGATCGAGGTGCTCTGAGAGTGGAAAAAAATATTTTAAAAAAAAATAAGAAAAAAATTTTAATGATAGCTTTTAAAATTATTATTAGTATTGAAAAAGTATTTAAAAAGTATATTAAAATATGTATAAAAAAAATTGTTAAAATTATAAATGACAGCCGTTGCAATAATTAATATGAGAGGAAAAAAAGTCAAAATAAGAAAGAGAATTACACTAATCATTCTTATAATTTGGTGTTGGTGTCACTTTGATCTCTGATTTTTTAATTATAACATATTTGATCTTAAATTTTAAATCTTATTTCAAATAAGGACAATTGAAAATATCATTACTCAATTTCAAAGATAAAGTCGTCAATTTGATAAAATATAAACTAATTTGACAAAAATAAATGTCAAAAAAAATATTTTAAATTTTTTAAAAATATTTTCTACCCACCAAAGATAAAATTATGTAAAATTGATAAATCTTTTAGACATTTATTTATTAATTTGTTTTACCAAATTAATTTTTATTATGTGTTTGGATGATGATTGAGTAATGGATGACTGTTAGGCTTTTAATGTGTAATTGATAGATTTAATATATGAAAAGTTTTTAGTTTTGGATTTTTTGATTTAATAGATTAGTTTAATAATAATATCAAAGTTGTCATCATATTTGACTTTTGGAAACATAGAAGCTAATTTAATGAAAATAAAATAACTACACATTACATGATCATCATCCAAATAGAAAATAAAAACTAATTTGGTAAAAAAAAAAATGTCTAAAAGATTTATCAATTTCACAGAATTTAATCTATAATGGGTAGAAATAATTTTTAAAAATTCAAAAATATTTTTTGACATTTATTTTTGTCAAATTAGTTTATATTTTATCAAATTGACGACTTTATCCTTGAAATTGAGTAATGGTATTTTCAATTGTCCTTATTTGGAATAAGATTCAAAATCTATGATAAAATATATTACAATTAAAAAGTAAAGGATCAAAGTAACACAAAGTTCAAACTATAGAGATTGTTAGTATAATTTGCCCTAGAATGAATGAGATTGATAGTGAATGAGATTGACAGTAGTGAAGGATAAGGATAATATGTAGGCGCCAATTAGATGGCGCCACATGGAAGGACAAGATTTCATTATAGATAGGTTTGGTCCAACTATATCAATTTTAAAGAAGCAAAATGTTTGAGAGTATTAATTTAACATTATTAATTTATCTCTAATGATATGAGATGAATCATATAAAGGGATAGACCCATACTTTTCTCTTTAGCTATATGTATTTTCTCTCTTTCACGTTATTACCATAGATTAGGAGTATTATATTAGTAAAATATAACATTGTTGTTAAAAAAAAATGATATAAAAACCAATTTTGCAGATCCATTTTTTTAGATTTAATAATATGTAAATGTATGATTAGTTGATAATTAAAAAAAATATAAGAAAGTGTTACTTTAATATCATAATTAGTTATCATATTATTAAATTTAAAAAGAAAATTTAATTTTTGATCTTAAATAATAATATTTTAATTTTAATGTTATTATTTAAATTTTGTATTAAATTGACCGATGGAACGTGAAACTTATGCCTAAGACTCCATGAATTAGGGGTTTCAGATCCTCTGTATCCCCTTTGTCTCTCCTTATAGTCTGTCCCATTTTCATCGTTGTGGTCATACCATGCATTTATGATTGAAACCTAAGGTTGCGTTTGGTTGTGTTTTGTAAATGTGATTTGAGAGTATGAATTGTATTTTGAGTTTGTGTGTTGTAAAATTATGATTTGAGTGTAGAAAATTTGTTTGGTAAAGAGTTTTGAAAATAGTTTTGGAAAAAAAGTTTGATTTGAGTGAGAATTATTGATGTGACATTTGATATGTGATACAAAATTTATAACTCATAACTAAACATACAATTCAAAATTATTTTAAAGCACATAAAAAATTTAAAAATTTTCAGAAAATATTTTTTCCAATTATATAAGTCAATTGCAAAAAAAAAAATTCTGTACAACAGAGGACATGTCCTCAAGGACGTCCGGGTGGTAGTCCATAGGGACGACCGGGTGATAGTCCCTATTTGCGAAATTTTCACCAAACAATGGCTGATGCACAGAGCTCTCTGCAGAGCTCATGAAAATTAATTTCAAATGCATAACCAAACATCATACTGAAAAACACGCGTAAAAAATTAATTACAAATCACAACCAGACAGAGCCTAAAATTTTCTAACTCTGTTGACTTCTTGGCTCTTTTTCTGTCACTTCTCATGACTCTCGAGTTATCCACCTAGAGATTTGCAATACTCATCGTCTTCCGTTGTAACCAAAAATCTATAAATAGAAAGTGAAAATCTATTTAGCAAAAGAGTATCTGAGACATTTTTGTAACTATAACTAATTTTTTCTCTTTTTCAAGGGGTTCTGCATTAGAAAAAGTAAGGTTAAGTTTGGTAACTCAAAAATAATTTATTTTTTTATTTTTTTTATTATATTATTTTTTTTTTATTTTTTTACATATCTTTTTGTAAAAAGATAAAAAGTATACTTATTTAGGTCATTTCAAACAATCTCCAAATGTCCGTTTTAATTTTAGCTCTTTACAGTGAGTGACAGAGTCAGAAAGTTAAATTAGGAGAGACACTTATTAATTACAATATCAAAAAAATTTATAAAAATATTTCACGTAAGTTTTTACAATTGATTTCGAGAAATATCAAAAAAATAATGTTATTTATAATTAGTGTATCATAGACAATATAAAAAAAAATATAGATATAAGTCTTAAAATAAATTATAATGATAAATTATTTTTTTTATACAAAATTTGATAAAAAATTTAATATAATGGTAATATCGCGTCATCATTTTCATGCGATATCACAAATTAATAGTAAATAAACACATAGAGAGTGAACCTCACATGTCAAATGTAACTAACAATCCAATAAATTTCATATCTTTATAATGAGATTACTTATATTTGCATGCCAATAATAATGACATCACCGTTACATTTAAAAATTTTTATAAAATTTTCGTAAATAATATGGTTTATAGTAGTCTCTTCATTTTTAATCAAAACAACCATTATTATTTTCATAATGTTTAAAATGTCATTGATATTTCACTTTAATAATATTTTTATAATTTTTTTATTTAAAATATTTTCTTTATATTTGAAAAAAAATACAAAATGCAGGGCGACACTTGACCCCTGCTCCGTACGTGGCTCTGCCACTGTTTACAGCTAATTAACTTTTATTGAGAGGCAAAAAAGTTTTTCTCTAAAATTGTTTCCTTAATCTGATCAAATATTCTTCTTTTGTTTGGTTTTGTATTTGTATATTGCATCTAATTGATTTGATTTTGTATTTATATATTATTATTTGAAAATATGATCATTTGAAAATATTTTTTAAAAAAATAATTTAATATATATATTTAAATAATTTAATTAAATATTAAAAAAATATTTACAAATTCCACGTTAACATATGTAACATGTCATAAAAAAATTTATTTATGTTTATAATATTTTTCTTTTAAAAATTAGTTAAATTAGTTTGATTGATTAGCTAAAATAAAGAGTATGGTTGGAATACTCACTAGCTAAATTATTTAGGAAAAATAAAAATTGTATTTTTCTGTGTATTTTGGGAAGGCATTTTGCCACTTACCCTTGGGAATTGCTCTAAATAACCCAAGGGGGTGTGGTAACTTGGTAAAGCCTTCAGGTAGAAATCGTGAGATCCCAAGTTCCACTCTCTTTAAAATTAGTTATTTGGACGACAGCACATATGATTGGTATGACGAACCTTTCAGGTATAGGTAAATCATAAGTGTGGATTCGAATCCCTACCTGTGTACGAGTTTCACGATTTATCGCTATATAATTGAGTGGCGTTACTATGTAGGGCCATCTAAGGGTGACCTTTAGAGCTTCAGCTCCTTAGGGTCTAACCCCAGAAGTTAGACATTTTTTTTTATTGTTCTTCTAAATTGGGAAAAAATTTCTGGTGTACAATGCATACCATATGCAATCCTACCACAAGATTTACCGATACATGGTTGAGTAGTCTTGTTATGTAATACCACTTAATCATTGAATTGGTTGAGATTAACTCACTAAGATTAGTAAATTTATAATTTTATGCCATTTATATGAATATTTTTCATTAAAAAAATACTAAGAGTTGTAATTAATTTGTTCAAATTGAAACAAAATCACAAATTCAAGATCAAAATCAAGTCCATTGAAATTATTGGGACAAAAATGACACAAATACCAAAGTATAGGGACTACTGTTACAATTTGCCCTTCTTCTAAATTGGAAAAAATTCTTCGATGTGCAATGCATATCGTATGCAACCCTACCACAAATTTACATAAGTTTTCATAAATATTTACATGAGTGATCTCACAAAAATACGTATGTTAAATACAAATTTGCGTAAGTCTTAAATTTTCAAGAACTTATGTAAATTTGTATTCAACTTATACATTTTTATAAAATCACTTACGTAAATTCATAAAAACTTACATAATTTTATAATAAGATTATATACCACGTGCATTGCACCGCAGAACATTTCTCCTAAACTGGAATTCTCTTGCTGCCTGCCTCTCATGATTCTATTATTCACAATACTATGTTTATTTTATAATTTTATAATTTGGTCTTTGATTCCCCTCTTTTTCGAGAAACATTTTGTGGCTCTAGACTAGTACCACAAAGAAAATATATCTACCAAAGAAAATAAATTTGTCATAGCACTGATGACTTGGTAGATCTGGATTTCTATCAACTCCAATGGTTATCCATCATAACTTCTCTGTTTTACATTTGGGTTTATCACCATTGATCAAATTTCAATTACGACAAATTAATTTTTGGGTTATTAATTTGTTCTGAAATTTTGATCTCAATTTTTTTTGGTTATTAGTTTATCACCATTGTCCAGGTCGGTTCCCACTAGCATAAGACCTGCGGTTATAAGAAATAGAAGAACAAATTTTTATAAAATATTGTAACCGCCTAAGTCATATTCTCATAAATTGCATAAAAATAGAAGAAAAGTCAATATCATCTCACGGATTTGCGATTATTGAATAGAGGTGGTGATGATGGGTCTAGAGGGAAACAGAGCTTTTCAGGTTGAGAACATAATAGTAATGGCAAAATTTACAGTGGTGGCATGGTAGCTCGGGAATGGGAATATGCCGGTCTGGCAGTTCGCCATGGCCACACTTATTGATGATGGAGACGAAACTGAGTTGACCCGTCAAGAAATCATGACTCGTTAAGTGAAAAAAGAGAGGCAAGTTTAACAAAGGCTTTGTATGGAAAGTTTATTTTAGTTAATTATTTGATTTTTTTAGTTATTTTAATTTGATTGAAATAATTGTATTTGAAAAGTTGATTGACCTTTTTTTTTATAATTAATGTAATGGTTATAAAAAATAATAATAATAATTATAAATAAGATGTGATATTTTTTATTATTAATTATTTTAATTTATTCCATCTTTTAATTAATTATTTTAACCTAACGTCCATTCTCAACACCCAAAGTGAAATAGAGATTGAAGTAATAGACACCCTGTGACGGGAGAAAAGTAGGACAGACGAAGATGATGGGTATAGACAATTCAGCAATGCTAGGTATCATGAAAAATCTTTCATAAAAATGATCATGAAATATTTGTGACATTTGGATTACACTTACAATAAAACACTACACATTAATCAAGGTAATCTAAGAGTCACAAATTCTTCATGATCATTTTCATGAAATTTTTTTCATAATTCCTAACATTTCTCTAGACAATTATACGTACAGACATAGAGAATTTAAAGCCTGAATAAGGGAGGCCCGGTTCTCAAAAAAAGAATAAGGGAGGCCCCATAATTGTTTATAATTTAATGTATTATATATATGAAAAATGCTGTATATATATTTATTTGATTGACATCTCATGCTTATTTATTTTTTGGGGAAAAAATTACCCCTTATTGATAATTAAAAAAAAATTATTACACAAAAAAAATTTATAACTTTAATTATTAATATTGATAAAATTTATTATTCATTTATAATTATTTAAAAAAATTTCCATTGATGTAGTATTTTTAGGTGCAACATGCATATGTATCATTTTATTAGTTCCTCAGCAGTTATGGTTCAAGTGAGCAAAAGCAAAGAATGAAAAAACTCATCATTACTCCAATACTTTGGATCTGTTTGACTAGAAGATTTAGGGGTTGTTTGGAATGTTCTAAATAAGTGTACTTTTTAACTTTTTATGAAATATGGGTTGGGTTTGAAGTGATGTGGTAGAGAGGTGATGTGACTTAAATAGGATAGTAATTTTTTGACTTTTTGTCTTTTTAAACTTGGCCTTAATGATAGAAATGAAAAGAAAACACCAAATGTGATATCATTTTTTATTTAATTAAAACGGAAAATAGAAGAAAAGAAAGTATCAAGAAAATATAATCTCATTTATTATTTTTGGGGTTCACTTGGTGTTCTTTAACTGCTAAAAAATAGTGCGGATTAGAAATCTCAAAAGACCATTTTGTCTCACTTCTTTTGCTGCAAAAAATAGGGAGAGGTGACTCTCTAGTTCACTACTGTTGGGCCTGTGGAGTTCATTATAAGTCTCGTTTCGATAATCCAAACCGTTTAATGTGTAGAGTTCGTCGAATACCTTATACCTGTAAAAAATCACATTGATCGGATATTAGTGGCCCCTTGATCGAATACATTTTTGTTAACAGTTTATTTTTTAAATTATTTTTACTATTAACACAAATGTATTCCGATCAAGAGGCTATCGATATCCGATCAACGTGATATTTTGCAGACATAAAGCACTCAACGAGTCTTACACATTTAACGATTCAGATTATCAAAACGGGACCCGTGATGGATCTCACACGCCTAACAATACACTCCAATCTACTATGTGGACGAGAGAGAAGCCTCTCCCAAGAAATAATGCAATCTATATATTATATAAGGAAAATGGGTTTCTAGTGAGAAGGCTTGTGAGAGCTTGTTAGCAAAAATTTGATTTTGGTCAAATCGACAGAGATGATTCGACAACAAAAACCACAATTTTCACAAACAACAGATCAAGTGACTGTAGTTAGTATCCTATGCCTTGACAGATTCAATGACTTCTTTGGAGGTTGTAATGCGAAGAAACAAGTGTGAATAAACTGAAAATTGATTGAAAAACTAGTAAACTTGCCACTTAATTACAAGAATTAAATTACAAGTTCAATGTGCATGATAATCGATATAGGAAAATTTGGCCATAGAGGCTGAAATATAAACAGATTACTCCTAAATACAAAAACTATTGCTATTGCTAACTACGTTAAATTACTCCTAATTCTACATGGGTTGTGAGTTTGATTGATTCCTTTGTCCTTTGAATTCCCAGTCTTTATGCTATTGGCCCTACTACTTCTCTGCTGACACATGTCCTACCATGGAGCAAGTTGCCCCCACTTCTTGCGCAACTACTCATGATTTTCATAACCGTTTGCAACTGCCTCTCTGTTGCAGCCTTCTCTTTCTCTTGCAAATGAATCACGTGCCCTACATCACTAGCATGACTAACTTCATGGCTTGACTCATGGGCCACGTTTGGCCACATCCTACTATACTACCAGATGAATCGACAGAAGAAACAGCATCTGCCACATCTGCTCTTTAAATGGTTTCAACTACCAATTGCTCTACATTCTAGGGTCTACCTCCTACTATAAACTTCTGGTTTTCACTCCTAGCATCTCTTGGATCAGCCCTCTGTATTTGTTATGTTTATTTGACAAAGAAAATAAATTTTAGTGCCAACAATGCCCCCCTCATTCAAGACAAAAAGATGTTTTTGTTTTGAATGAATATCAAAAAAGGACAAAATAAAGCTTTGGACACTTATATGCTTGGGTAATTAATTTGGGCTTATAAAAATAAACCCACGTATTAAAGCCCAAATACTTATAATAATACTTAGTCAATAAAACTGACCCAAAACACGGATTCAAAAGGGCCAACCGTTAAGCCTAATTGACAAGCCCAAACTCAATCAGGAGGGCCTACCATAAACTATTTGACTGTCAGAATTTAAATCATCACTTCATTACTCTCATTCCCTCGGTTTTACCCTGTTCTTTGCCTTCTCAAACTTTTCTGCTTCGAAACCTTGTTTGTTCATCCTAATAGCACCCAAATGAGCTCAAACCAAGGGAAAAAAACAAACAGAAACACCACTTGTGCAACATTTTCCACCTAAGTTCCAACAGCTACTTCACCAACATATTTTTGAGCTGCATTATCCCCCGCAACAACACCTCTGCCCAAGGGGAATTAGGTCTAACCTTTTTTGTTGGAATCCCTGATGAACTTACCCTTCATTATCCCATTGCAGATACTGAAGTGATACTTTTCAAAAAAGCAAAGCTGGCCTGTAATCAGTGGCATTCGAGCCCTAACCCCTTACGCTCGTGGCAGAAACCAAACCCTAATTGGAAACTATGGGTTCATCATATGATGATATATGATATTGACCTTTGGAGAGCTCTTGGCATTTATGATGCCATTCAATTATCAACCTTAGCCCAAGACATGGACAAATGGGCTATTGGCGTCGCAGCCTGCTTGTGGTCTCTATCCTACAATTCCCTCATTTTAAAGTTTGGTATGATTTCTCCTACTATCGTTGATGTTGTACATTTGACTGGCCTTCCTGTTGTTGGCCAACATATAAGTGCCCTCTTTACTCCCCAATCAGTAGTCCCACTTGATACTGACCTCAGTTATGGGAAATTCCAAACCAAATGCCAAAATTTTTTTGATGAACCCACTAAAGAAGAAAGAATTGTCTTTTACTTATTGCGGCTCTTTCAACACTTTCTATGTGTCCCAAGCCTAAAACTCACCAAAGAGTATTTGGCCCTTGCCACTTGTATCCAAGAAGACACACAACTGGCCTTTGCCCATTTCTTTTTGGGCACACTATACAGGTGTCTTTTCTCTTTAGTTGATAAAGAGATAGATCATAACTGTGGAGGTCCTTTTTGGCTTTTTCAAGCTTGACTTTACGCTTATTTCCCTGAAATTAAGCCTACCACTCAAACCCCTTACTTCTCTCCTTGTGAAAGTGATGTCGAATTTTTCTTATTTTTTCGACCAGCTTTATCCAACTCATTTACTAAGATGTTCACTATTCTCTTTGAACTACCTGTTGATAGGGACGCTTAACTTTTCATCCCTTTCCATTCCTTTCATTTCAACTCCACTGAATTAACATATATCAATGTTGTCCCTCAAACATTAAGTGACACATAGAGGCAAACACAAAAAGATTTATGGGCTCAAGTCCTCACTCCCTGATACATTCTAGTGGGTGGATCCACCTCTACCAGTAAACTTTCTAATTGTAGCTTCGAAAGCTATTATCCTTCCCAATAGGCCAGGCAAATGGGACTATATCAAACTGTCCCCTGTCCTTACTTGCATCCCACCATCCATGAGCAAGTTGGATCCATAATTCAATTCAAAATCTCTAAAGAAGTGAAAAAATTGCTGGCTGAAAATCAGAAGCTATTTGATCAATTTAGTTTTAACTACTATCAGACTACTCCTTACACCACCGCAAGGTTCACTGAATGGTGGTCTTTGATGGGTGCTTTGATCTTTGAAGAAGATCTTCAAGCTTATCTTCGGAATGTGCATCCAGACAATAAGAGAGGAGTAGAGATGACCATTGGTAATTCTACTTCCCCTTTTCTTTCTTTATGTACGCTGTTTATTTTTGAGTTTATGTTGATACTCACTTGGCCATTTTGCTCCTTTGGCTATAGAGATGCCTGCCCAGGCTGATCTAGCTCTTAGGGACAAAGGCAAAGCTCCAATGAGCCCACCAAGGAAACCCAAGGGCAATCCTTTAAACACCACTAGTTGTGAAGGATTCATACCTTACAACCAAGGTATAGAGATTGAGAAGAGGACCAAGAGTATGCAAGAAGAAATCCAAGAACTTCTATCTTCTTAACCCCAATTAGAGGAATTAGAGGATAGTGCTGAAGATGGTGCTGCTCTTGAGAGGAGGTCAAAAAGAAGGCAAGAACAACCAGTTCCTCCTCAAATCACAATTCCTGCTACACCAACATCCTCTTCTTCTTGCAGCTCTTCTTCTCTTCTAATAATGGTATAGTTTTCATTCAAACTTTTACTGAATCAATATGCATTATGTTTAATTGTACTGATACCTTATTCCAATCTCCTTATTTTCTTTCAGACATACTTTAAATCATACAAGAGGAGAAGACTTCTTTCTCCAGCTGCATCTCCTTCTACTGCTGAGAGCTTGCCTGAGGCTCAAACCATTTTACCCACTTCTATGTCTGAGAATAAAAAGTTGTCTAAAGCTCAAATTAATCCCCCTTCTATGCCTGAAGACCAGACCAAAATGCCTTCTTCTCTAACAAACTCAGGGCATTTGAATCCCCAGTTTACTCAGGAAAAACAAACTAGCATTTTGGAAGAACAAACTAGCCCAGAGAGATTTGGCTCAGAGAGGGTAGGCCTAAGAGAACTGCCCTCTAAATTGGCACAACGTTTGGCTGATATTCGTCAAGGGATAGCTCTAAAGGACTTAATGACCTTTCCTTTTAGAGGAGTGCCCCATGGAACAAATGAGATCATCAATTTTCCTGGGGTGGCCTTGTAACAACCCCGATTTGTAATTAAGTACTAACCCATAATTCAGGATGTTAATTAAGTGGTTAAAATAAATTATGTGTTTATCAGGTATTTTGTATGATCTTTGGCTTTCTATCTGTTACTTGTAGAAATATATGATTAGAATTTTGCTTTAATCTGAGAATTAAAAGCCTTATTGACATCCGAAACCAGAATTGATTACATGGATATGTTATTCGGAATTTTCAAACCACTTTGGCAAATTTAATTAAAAATTGATTCAGTTTGATTAATTAAGTTGTGTTTGGATAGCCTAATGTTCTAATTAATGTGTTATCGCATCATAACTATATATATGACCCTCAAGCTCATTTGAGATCATTCTTGAGCCTTTCTTAGTGTAAAAAATCTGAGTTTAGACATTCTAGAGAGAGAGTGAGCTTAATTTTAGAGAGATAAAGTGTGTTTGTGTAGAGAACTTGTAGATCATTGCTTGTAGGATCAAGAGTGTGCAAGAATCTAATTAATTAATGACTCTAGGTAACAGCTCAACCTCTAATTTATGATTCTAAGCTACCAAACATGAATATTATGTGTTTAATTGTATTAATTGAGGCTTAGAATGAAGAATTTGGTTACAAGTTATACATGCATGCTCATGTAAGTGTTAAATCATCATGTTAGCTATGAGCTTCATCATTTGTGTTGAATTTGGAGGATGAAATGTACATGCATGCATATTTCACCAAGTTTTGTAAGTTAATTCCATGTTTTTGAAGTCTTGAAAAAGAATTTGGAAGAGAAGTCCACATGCATGCATATATAGAGAGAGTATTACCATGTTGAGTTAAGCTTGAGCATTCAAGATGTTATTGTGAATTAATTGGTACATGCATGTTTGAATTATCATGTTTTGAACCTTGATTTCATGTTTTGAAAAGGAATTTCTTACATACATGGAGCTTATAAGCTCAATTTGCTAACTTCATGAGTTTTGGAGAAAATAGTTTGAAAGGATTTACATGCATGCTTTGTTCTTAAGTTTCAAGATGAATTTTGAGCTATCAGCAAGCTCTTGGGCCATGATTTCATGAAATAATCCTTAATTCATCTTAGTTTGCAAGTTTACAATGTTATCTCAAGTTTTGGGGCCCAAGAGTTGAGTTTTGGAGAGTTGAATTCAAGTTTTGAGCTTGGAAGTGCAATCTGGAAATCTCAGATTCTGCTTCCCTGCTTGAGCGATGGATTCTCCACTCGAGCGACCACTCTGTGACCTTACACTTCCGCTCGAGTGACTAGAAGTTCGCTCGAGCGTGAAATGCAAGCTCCCAGAAGTTTTATGTCTTTGCAGACTGCTTGAGCGAAGGAAGTTGTGCTCGAGCGACCACTCACGTTTTACATGTCCTCTCGAGCGAGGAAAGAAACGCTCGAGTGAGGACCCTATTTTTAGAATTTTGACTAAGTGTTCCAACTCGTATTTTACATTCTCATTGCATCTTAGGCATCCCTAAGCCTTAATTTAGCCATAGTAATGAGGACATAAATTAGAGACATACTAAGAAAGGAATGTACTAAGTTAAGAGATTACAAGTGTGTGTTTTGAGCAATGCATTAAACAAGAACAAGAAACCTATGTTAAGAGAACTAAGCCGTAATGGCCAAGTACATGTATATGATAAGATATGTTTGTGTTATGTACTTTTGTGTTTGTAGGTCAACGTCCAAAGATTGATTGACCGTTTACGGAAGCCCACTGTGAGTGACGTTATTGTAAATATATGTTTATATGAATTATGTTCCAAATGTTATATGATAAGTTATGATTACTGAAATGGTATTTGTTTGCGTGAACGAATGTCCTATGTTTGAAATCTATTATGGCATCCATAGATAGTCCCAAGTCATGGGGGACGGCATGTAAATGTGGGTCCATGACATATATGTGATCATGAGATCTCATTAGCCACTTCATTGTGGTGATATGTGTTTAATCAGTATCCGGAACTGATTACTCTAGTCAGAATACAATATGTGATGTGTTCTATGGGATGTACCATTATTATGTTCAGTTATGAGAATGATTATGTTATGATCTGTTTATGAATACGATATGTTTGTAATTCGTTCACTAACCTATTTACCTTAATGTCATTCACTGGGCTATAGCTAACTGTTTGTATATATATGTATAGGTGAACGTTCTAGAGATCAGACTTGAAGGCTTTGTCTGGATCTGTGTTCTGTTGTCAGCCAACCAATGTGCCTCACGTGGAGGTTCCTGACTGTGTTGCATGTTAAACCCTGATTGTTTGTCTATATAAGACTTTGTTGTTTTGTTGGCTGTACTTAAGATGCTATTATGTGTGTGGGTATAATGTAAGAATGACTTTTGGATATGTATATAAAGTTTTAAATATTCTGTTCATATAAGTCTGCATAGCTCATTGGACTATTATATTTATGTATTTGCTTCCACTAGCCCCTTAATTCTGTATATCTATTCAGAGGCCTTTGGTAATCTAAGGATTACTAGCCGGTTATGACACTAAACCTATAAGGCCGGGTTTGGGTTGTGACAGGTCTCTTCCTCAAAAGAATCAGAAGCTCCTGACCATGCCAGAGATACTCCAATTGACTCTAGTTATGTCAGGAAAAACCAATTGATTTAACTGACAATCCTGACAACCATACAGCTACTGTCGACAGAAGTTCTCCTATCCATGACCTTGTCTCTGAACAAAATGATAACAATCCTCAGGACAGTCATATTTCATTCTGCAACCAAAAAAATGAGACTGACAAAGATGATACTGAGGTATTGGATAATGAATCAACTTCAAGTGACATGAGAACCCCCCATGAGGTGCTTACACCATCTGTTCATTTTCCTACTACCTCTATCCCAGTATCTTCATTCCATCCACCTTTACCAGTAGATGCACCCTTATTAGACCAAGTTGAAACAATGGCAGTTGTGGCCACTTCCAATTTGCCTGACATTGAGACTTCTATTACTCCTTCAATAGAGGTAACATATGTTCAAGTAGTCTATGTTCCATAGTTTGAATTAATCACTGACTTAAACTCTTTAATGCAGCAACCCAGAGTTACTCCTCTGCAAGACTTACTCTTGGGCATCTCTGTTGTTCAATAAACTGCTGCCAATCTAATTGTTGAAGAAAGATTAAAGCAATTATCTGATGAGGAGCAAAAATTGGTAGACCAATTCTTTGAAATACTTAGCCAACCCATGGATAGTTTGGCTCTTTCTCAACCCACAATTTTGACTGATTGTCTAGAAGCCATTACACCTTTGATGCCTCAAATCTTTGACCCAGATCAAGTGCAAGCTTTCCAAACCTTCTTCTTAGAACTTCCACAGCATTTTGTGGCAATCACTCGATTTCATACTGAGCCAAAAACTGTTGAAACCCAAGTAAATCGAATGAAAAAATCAATTGATGCCTTGACTGAGGCTTCTACTAGATCTCAAACCCTCAATGCTCAGATTACTCTTTCTTAGCAGAAGAAGTTCAACTGGCCTATGTGAGAGCTCAAAGAGCTACTACTGAACAAGAACAAGCTAGCCTTTCTCAACAACTTCCAACACTTCTCATTCAAGCAGAAGGTGGCCCACCTGCCATAAAGCAAGCTCAAGCCAAGCTCAAGCCAAATTTAGGCAACATAAAATTGGACATCAAACTGCCCTTTCAAGCCTGGAGTAGGCTTTCTATGTATTTTCAAAAAGACTAAACCAAATGTAATTACTTTGATTTGTACTTTTTTGGGATTGTACTCTTTGGCACAATTTCTTTAATGGGAAATCTATCATGTTTTCCTATAGCTTATTACGTATGCCCATGTTGGATAATATTTTTTAAGGTACTTGCCATTAATGACCCTTTTGTGTGGCTCACCTTCCAAAGAAGCAAGATGATAAGCTCTTCCTCTAAGGATTTTATGTATCTTAAATGGACCTTCCCAGTTTGGAGATCACTTGCCATATTCTGGAGTTTTTAGGCCAATTGGTAATATGGTTTTCCAAACCAACTCTCCTTTAGAAAACACTTTACTTTTCACTTTCTTGTTGCAACTTCTCTCAACTTTCTTTTTCTGAGCTATCAAGTGATTAAAGGCTTTTATTTATTTATTTTTTCTAAGTCTTGTAACTCAATCGACAGGGCTTCTGCATATTCATCCATAGGAATATCCAAATGCCTGGCCAGTCGATTAGACCTCACTGTCACTTCTAAGGGTAATACAGCATCATGCCTGTAAACCAATTCATATGGGGTTGTGCCTGTACTATTTCTTTTGGAAGTTCTATAAGTCCAAAGCACTTCTGACAAGAGATTATGCCTATCCCTAGGATTATCTTCAATCATTCTTTCTAAAGTGTTTTTAACAATCTTGTTTGTTGCCTTCGCTTGTCCATTTGCCTGACATAATAAGGTGAGGAGTTTAATATCTAAATGCCATATTCTATGGAAAACCTTTTAATCTCATCCCCATTGAACACTGTGCCTTGATCGACAGTAATGGATTGGGGTAAACCAAATCTATGAATCACATTCTTTTTTAAAAACTCAATAACTTGGGTCTGTGTCACCACTTTTAAGGGCATAGCTTCTACCCATTTGGTAAAATAATCGGAGGCTACCAATAAATAAGAATGTACTTTTGAAGATGTTTGGAAAATTTGCCCAATTAAATCCATTGCCCATCCTCTAAAAGGCCACGGCTTTACAACTAAATGAAGGTTTGTGGTTGGTACTCTTTGAATATTGTCATGCTTCTGGCAATTCTGACATCCTTTCGCATACGTTATGCAATCTTTTCTGATGGATGGCCAAAAATAACCATACCTGTTAATCAACCATCTCATTTTTTCACCAGCCTGATGGGCCCCGCAGATTCCTTCATGTGCTTCAACCATAGCTTTCATTTGGTCTAACTTACCAATACAAAGCAAAGTCAAACCATCATGAGCCTTCCTAAATAAGTCATCTCCCATGACAACATAATTTAGGGCTTGATATCTCACCTTCCTATTACTCTCTTCACTAGGATTCAACAGGTATTTTATTAAAGGGAATCTCTAATCTTCCTCTGTCACATCCAAAGTAAAAATAGGCAAGAAATTTCTACACCTACTCTTAAGTGCAGAAAAGTTTCTTCTCTTAATTCGAATCACCCTTTCTTGAGCTCCCTTAGGTATTGTTAAACCATAAGCTGTCTGAGCCATCTCATTGGCCTCTTTATTTTCTAATCTATATCCGTGTGTGAAGGTGACATGATCAAAGAAGCTAATTAACCATTTGACCTCAGTCAAATACTCCTCCAGTGCACCACTTACACACTTGAATTCTCCTAAGACTTGTTTAATGACCAATTGTGAATCCCCAAAAACTTGAAGACTTCTTATTTTGAACTCTATGGCCAACTCTAGGCCAATTATTAGAGCTTCATACTCAGCTTGATTACAGGACTGAATATGTTGCGCTTCTAACTGATACGCAAACTGTTACATTTGCTTATTTGGTGCAATCAACACGATACCTACTCCAACTCCTTCATCTATCTTTGAACCATCAAACATCAACTTCCAAGGTTCATTCTCCACCTTATTGATTTCATATAAATCCAAATCGATAGAAGTACAGCGGTGTTCTGTCAGAAAATCAGCTAAAGCTTGCCCTTTGACTGCTTTTTGTGGCACATACTTAAGACAATATTCAATTAATGCTAAAATCCACTTACCCTGTCTTCCTCTCAAGATTGGTTTAGACAGCATGTAGTTAATAACACCTGTTTATGCTATTACAAACACTTTTGTGGGCAGCATATAATGTCTTAGTTTAATGGTTGCAAAATAAAGTGCTAAACATAGCTTTTTGACAGAGTTATACCTAGTTTCAGCATTATTTAACCATCTACTTAAGTAGTAAATCGCTTTTCTTAAGCCAAAAAATAGCCGATCGACAGATTAGAAGCTAAGATATACAATTTCAAAGGCTTTCCTGCCACTGGAGGCATAAGCACTGGAGGGTTTGCCAAGTATTGTTTGAGTAAATTAAAAGCTTCTTGATGATATGCTTCCCACTTAAACTCATGGTCTGACTTGATTTTTATCAAAGGGGAAAATGCTAAGGTCTTCTTAGCTAAATTGGCTATGAATCTCCTAAAAAAATTGACTTTTCCAAGACAACTTTGTAACTCTTTGTTGTTGGCTTGGGCTTTTGCCTCCATAATTGCTTTGGCTTTATTGGCATCCACTTCTATCCCTTTGTGGTGCACTAAAAAGCCTAAAAACTTTCCAGCAGATACCCCAAATGCACACTTTAAAGGGTTCATTTTGAGTTTGTAAATTCTCATCCTTTGAAATGTTTACTGTAAATGTTCCAAATGCTCATCAAAACTGTCAGACTTGATGGCTACATCATCTATGTAGACTTCTAAATATTTTCCAATCAAATTATGGAAAATAAAATTCATTGCCCTTTGGTATGTTGCTCCTACATTCTTTAATCCAAAAGGCATGACTACCTATTCGAATGTCCCCAAAGCACCAGGACATCTAAAGGCTATCTTATGTGTATCTTCTGGGTTAATAAAAATTTGATTATACTCAGCATGACCATCCATAAAGGACAAAATCCTGCTTTTGGCTACTGAATCTACTAACAAGTCAACCACTGGCATAAGATATTCATCCTTAGGAGTTGCTAGATTTAAATTTCTAAAGTCTATGCACACTCTTAACTTGCCATTTTTTTTTTTTCATTATAGGGACAATATTAGATAGCCACTCCACATACCTGGCTATTCTAATAAAACCTGTTTTGAATAATCTTTCAATTTCCTCCTTAAACAATAAGGTGACTTCATTAGTCATCCTTCTTGGAGGTTGTTTATGGGGAAGGAAATTTCCTTTAATTGGGAGTCTATGCTCTACAAGTGTTCTATCTAGTCTAGGCATTTCCTCATAAGTCCATGCAAAGCAATCCACATACTCAGAAAGCAAACCAACTAGTTTGCTCTTACATTCATCAGATAGATTAGCATTTACATAGATGGGCCTCTTACAGGCCTTACTCCCTAAGTTATATTCATGTAAAGGATCCTGCACATCTGCTTTGAGGTCATCAAGCTTGGCAGAAGCAGCCTTCAGATGCTCCAGTTGCACCTCTTAATAACTCAGAGGGCTACTATCGATAACACATTCTGCCCAAGAACAATTGGGTAAATGCTTAGGGCTAAACTTACTTTCTAAGAAAAAATTAAAAAAAATTTAAAAAAAAAAGCCTAGAGAAAATAGATCTAATTACATTAACTGTCTCATCCAACTTGTCTTCTTATGTCACTTGTACTTGCATTACTCTTGATCTTCAGCAATCTTCTCTATCACAGGCCTTTTTTGCTTCTGCATTAGGCTTGGCTTGGCCAATTCCTGGCCTATCTGCTTAAAACCTTCCTTAATGAAGGCCTTGAACTCTTCATTTGTCAGACCATTTCCTTGAGACTTAACCTCTTCTTTATCGATCACAACTAGACCCAAATCCTCATCATACAGCACAACTTCTATGTTATTAACATCAACAATAAAGGGATTTGCATCTGCCCAGTAAACTTCCATCCCTCCTTTACCACCACTGGTTAAGAAAATTAATGCATGCTGTAGAGAAGAGGGTACACAACCATTAAGGTGTATCCAATCTCTACCTAGTAGCATATTGTAGTTAGAAGTGGAATCTATTACAAAGAAAGCTGTTCCCATTGACCTGGAACTGACTTGAAGTTGTAAAGCCACCACTTCTCTAGCCTCAGATGATCCACAAGCAAAATTACTTATGTTCATATCAGTAGGAAGCAAATCATCAACAGATTTCTCAATAGCTTTCAGTGTCCTAGAAGGAAGAATGTTGACAATGGCTCCACTATCAACCAACACCCTCTCTACTGGCACTCCCTCTAAGTAAGCTCTGACATATAAAGGCCTTAGATGCCTGATGAGCTTATCCTCTGGTTTTTGCAGCATAACTTTCTCTCCATCAACAGACCTAATCACCTCAATTGACTTCAGTGGCTCGGTTTGTGTCTCAACCACTACTATCTGAACTACTGGTTCAGTCAGATCTTCAACATCTCTTGCCAATTCATTTGGCTGGTTTGGCTTGGCTTGAAACCTCTGAGGGATCACCATAATCATGTTATACTCCTTGGTTGGAGGTAAAGAACCAAAATGAATAGCAGCCAGTTTTTCTCCCTAGTCACCATCAGAACTATCTGTTTTGACTTCATCTTCTTTAACTTCCTCATTAACATTCATGTTATTAGCCAGTTTTTCATTACCACATCTTTCACAATCCCGTCATCTTCATCAGACATTAGATCTTTCTCCAATTCTTTCAGCTTCTGCCTCAGCAAAGCCTTTTCAGAGAGCTTCCCAACAGATCTGACATCTGCCTTTTCTAGCTCAATTTTCCTTTTTAGAAGCTGAATTGGTTGAACTGGATGGGCTTTAGAAGTTGAAGTCTTCCATTCTTTTCATCCAGCAGTAGGAACCAATCCATCTCTAGTCCATACTAGATCTTGCCTTCCAGCTGGCCTATCACCTGCAGCTGTAGACATCATAGCATGGAATCTCCTTTGTTCTCTCCTTTTCTGAGTTCTTATTTCTCTCATTTGTCTCTAACCACTCATTCGAAACTTTAGGTGAGACACTTCTTGCTACCCTAGATGAGATGGTATTAGAGGCTTCACCATCCTTGGTTGAACTGATTGCATTTCTGGCCTCATTCTTGGGCCATAAATGTTGCTATTGAAATCCTCCAAATGGTCTTATGAATTGTTGTTGCCCTCTGTATGGCCTTCCAATCTGTAGATGACCACTATATGATGAACCAGACTGCTGTTGCTGGCCACTGTATGGCCTAGTCACAACCCTTGGACTTCCATAGGGCTTAGCACCCTTGTGTTGTTTGAACATAGCCCTCACATTACTTGATCCACCAAAACATGGATGAACAGGAGCTCCTTAGAATAAAAATGGAGCATTATCTTTGCCATAGTTCTTTGCAGGACCAAATATTCATGGGTCTGTTCCATCATAGAACAGACAATCATTATCAAAAATCTACAAATCACCACTACCCATAATGTTAAACCTCAAGCTAACATCCTTTCAATTTTTTGAATTCCATTAATCACAATAGCCTTAGCCTTTTCTTTATCAGTACCACACCTGAAACAAAAGAACCTCTCACTAGGTTCTTCCTGAACTCTTTTCCCTTTTGTTTCTTTTGCCATTTTCTCCATTCTCTCATTGTGAAGTTTTTCTAACTCTACCTGGAGAACTCTAGAATTTTTTCCCTTTTTCTTTTGATCATTCGATTGAAAATTAGTTGCTACCATATTTATTTCCACAATATTGGGATATAGATCACCATCAACTACCATGACCCCTTTATCTTTTTCAACATACTTCAACATTCCCTTTTGAATCAAATCCTGCACACAATTGCGAAATGTCACACAGTTATTAGTGGAATACCTGAAAGAATTATGTCACTTACAATACTCCTTGCCAATCTTATCCCTTTCTTTGGGAATGTTGTGGCCTAGAGTCAAAGTTAAAAATTTATTTTCTAATAATTCATCAAATAGTGCATCTGCTTCTGATAAATCAAAAGAATACTGCCTATGTGACACAGCCATATTCTTTTTGGCTGGCTATGTTGCTAGCATACTTATAGGTTTGTCAGCTTTCCTTAATGTTTCACTAACCACATGCTTTTTACCTATTACTTGAGCAACATCTATGTCGATATCAATATCAAATTCAACCTCTTGGTAATAAGTTCCTAATGAAGCTGCATTTCTCTGTTGCTCTTCTCTGAGAATGGCCTCATAACTAGTTACCCTTGAAGATAATTCAAAGAGGTCTCTAAACATCATGCCTTCAAACTTTTTCTTAAGTTCAAAGTCTAAACCATTCTGAGCTAACCTTATAACTTCTGTTTCAGGCATGTACACATGATATCTATTTTTTGCTTTTTTAAACTTGTCGATGTATTGTTCTGCACTTTCTCCTTGCATTTGTTTAAATTTTGACAAATCCACCATTGTCACTTTAGGCTCAGTTCTAAAGAACTAGGCATGAAACTAACTCTCCATCACTTGCCAAATATGAACAGAATTTTCTAGCAAGTTAATAAACCGTGTAAATGCCATTTTCGACAGAAAATGAGAAAAGAGTTTGAGTTTTAAATTATAATAATAACTAGGTTCTTCACATTGGAGAATGAACCTACCTACATGTTCTATAGTTGACTATCTATCTTCTCCTGTAAACAAAGTAAACTCAGGAATCCTATAGTTTCTTCGAATGGGAGTTGTTTCCACCCATGGAGGGTTATAGCGACCCTGGTTTTCCCTTCATTGATTAGTGTAATCCAGACTTGGTTCCATGGATGTTGATTGTTGTATATATGTTGTTTCCGTTCTTCAATACTTTGTATTTGAGTTATAGGATGTTTTGGGCAGGTTTGTTACAGGTTGGGTGTGATTGGGAGCAAATGGTTGCTGCCCAGAATTTTGGTTCTTCGCTCGAGCGAGCCTTTTGTCGCTTGACCAAGCTCTTTGTTTTAGATCCTCCGCTCGAGCCAGGTTTCCTTCGCTCGAGCGAGAGTTGAGTTTTGTGTCTGGTGGCTCGAGCGAGGAGTCCTACGCTCGAGCTTGCGTCTGCGTCTCTTTTTGACCTGATGGTTTTGATTCTTAGCTCGAGCGAGCTTTTGTTCTCTCGAGCGAGCGAAGTCTATGCTTTGGGTTTCTTCGCTCGAGCGAGCATTCTGTCGTTCGAGCGTGCTTCTGGGTTGCAGACCTGAAGGTTTGGATTATTGGCTCGAGCGAGGCTTTCTACGCTAGAGTGAAGCTTCTTTGTGTCTGGTCGCTTGAATGACCACTTCTTCGCTCGAGCGAGCCTATGTTATATCAGTAGACAGCAGCGGGTAAACACTTCACTTTTTCATCTCTTTTGATTTCAAAACCCTAGATCCGAGCTCTCTCTCTCTCTCTCTAAACACCTTCTCTCTAGGGATTGATCTAGTTCTTGAGTGTTTCTACCCTTGGTTCTTTGTAAGAAAGATAGAGGGTGTTGAGGGCTTCCTTTTAATCTGAAGAATCTTGGATTTGGAGCACTTTGGTTTTTTACCATCTTCTCATTTGGTCCCTTCATTTCGAGGTAGGGATACCCTACTCCATCTTATGAGTTTTGTCTTTAATTTTGGTCATTTTGATTAGCTGGTTATGTTGGGCAATTTTTGGAAAAATTGGGGTTATTGTGTAATTTATAAAAGAAGGGTTTTCAAATATTAAAAACCCATATGTATGTAAGACTTGGAAAATGGCATTATTAGTGTGAGGAAATTGAACCTTATGGTTGATTCTTGGTAAAGGGGGAAAATGCCCTAATTATTGTGATAAATTAATTGGTATAATTAATTTGGGAAAACATGAAATTGAGTTGAAATCCATAAAATTGGGAAGTTATGGAATTGAATGGTGTGGTTGGATTAATTTATCACTCACCTATGTAAAAGTTGATATTATACTTGTTTAATGCATTTATTTTTTGTTTAGAAATAACTGCTTTGGGCTATTGGTGGAGGATAGTTTTGATTGTTGTAGACACTGTATGTTGATTAGGGAAAACTGAAACTAATCACATTGAATATGTCATTGAGTATGACAGTTGGAATAATACATCAAATATGTGTATTGATTGATGCCTGTATATGATAATTGATTATATACTTGGAATATGTGTATTGTGTGGGAGGAGATAGGGGATGTACTCCATGGTTTGAGGGAAGATAGGGGATGGACTCTCAAACCTGTTTGGGAGGAGATAGGGGATGGACTCCATTAATATAACAAATATGTGTATTAAATTGAAGTATTGATACAGCAAATATGTGTATCATTTGTGAAGTATGGAAGAGTTTTAATATAATGTATCAAATATGTGTATCTATTGTGAAATATGGGAGTGTTGGTATATGAGTTATAGTCTCATTGAATTGTTGGCCAGGTTCTGAACCATGTATATGAAATGATTTGGATAAGTAAGGAAATTGAAATGAAACATAGACATGATTGTCATGGAACTGGATTGTGATATTAAATGGTTTATGAGTGTTAATCATCTATCAAATGCTATTGTTTTAGTCATTGCTTATATTTGGTTTAGTATCTCTTTACTGGGCTGTGGCTCACCCTATATGGGATATCATTTTCAGGTATAGATGGTATGCTACCTCCGAGGACGTAGCTTGGGAGGCTAGAGGCTGAAAGACTTTTTGTGATATCTTTTATGTATTACATGTAAAATTCAAGCCAAGGGCTTAATGTGTTATGAGCTAGTACTCTCTTTTGTGTAACCAAGTGTTGGCTTGGAAAGTTGTTAGCCCGTTGGGCATTTACTTTTGTTGTCAGCATGTAGTACATTTGTAAGGAATACTCTGATGAATGGAATTAAGTTTTGTTTACTTATGTCTATGCATGTCAATAGTGTGGGTTCCTATGTATTAGTTTGAGGGCATTACAGTAAGGACTTCTAAACATTGGTCTATCTGGCCTTCTCAGGCCTGGACCATACATTTCTTGTATGATGTTCATTATTTGCTGCCTATTATTAACCTGAGGGTTTAAATATTGCTGCCGCTGTCTCCTTCCTTGAACTTCTGGCTGGAAGTAAGGAAAAGGAGGACTAGGCCCTCTAGGCCTTGGATGCATTATGTTAGGTTCATAATAGGGTTGTTGCATGACATTTTCCTGTGCATTTTGAGGCCTTACTTGATTCATTGGCCTATTTCTCTGTTCCTAATAACCAGGCCCATCAAATGCAGGAATACCATATGTAGGAGTACCATACACTTGTGGCCTTAATTGCCCCCCAGGTCTCATTCCTATATTATTTAAGTTATAATTAAACACTGAGTTTGTGGGGTGTTCTCTCTCAAACACAGGATTTATGGTCATCCCCTCCTCATATCTTTCTTGGAGTGTGGGAGGTCTATAAAATGACACAGGTTCATTTACATTTTCATGTTGTTGAGAGGTTACAGGTGGTATAAGTTGTGCTTTATTTACTTGAGTCTCATCTCCAATCCTTCTTGATTGGCTGGGCTTGATGTTGGCTTTCTCAAACAAAGCCAGCAAGCCATCTGTCATCACTTGGTTCTCATATGCAGAAATGGAACCAATTATTTGCTAAGTGTGCAACAGAAGAGCCCTTCTTGGGTCAACAGGAGGGCAACTAGATTGGCCATTTCCTTGGCATATCTCCTGCCTGGCCACTGAATGGCCATCAGCTAAGTTGTCTTGCACTCTTTCAAGTCCACCTTCTAGCTCTTCTTCATCTTCAACCCTTTTCTCAGGGTCTTCAAAGACTTCATGCTGTTTTTTCCTAGCCATCACTCCAAATTAGATAGGTCCCACTAGGCGTGCCAAAATATGTTAAGCAAAAATCTAGTTTGGGTCAAATCGACAGAGGTGATTCGACAACAAAAACCACAATTTCACAAATAATAGATCAAGTGACTGTGGTTGATGTCCTATGCCTTGAAAGATTCGACGACTTCTTTGGAGGTTGTAACGCGAAGAAACAAGTGTGAATAAACTGAAAATCGATTGAAGAACAAGTAAACTTGCCACTTAATTACAAGAATTAAATTACAAGTTCAATGTGCATGACAATCGACAGAGGAAAATTTGGCCACAGAGGCTAAAATATAAACAGATTACTCCTAAATACAGAAACTATTGCTATTGCTAACTACGTTAAATTACTCATAATTCCACATGGGTTGTGAGTTTGATTGATGCCTTTCTCCTTTGAATTCCCAGCCTTTATGCTACTGGCCCTGCTACTTCTCTGCTGACACGTGTCCCACCATGGAGCAAGTTGCCCCCACTTCTTGCGCAACTACCCATGATCTCCATAACCGCTTGCAACTGCCTCTCTACCGCAGCCTTCTCTTTCTCTCGCAAATGAACCACGTGCCTTACATCACTGACATGCCTAACTTCATGGCATGACTCATGGGCCACGTTTGGTGACATCCCACTACACTACCAGATGAATCGACAAAAGAAACTGCATCTGCCACATCTGCTCTTTAAATGGCTTCAACTACCACTTGCTCTGCATTCTGGGGTCCACCTCCTACTATAAACTTATGGTTTTCACTCCTAGCATCCCTTGGATCAGCCCTCTATATTTGTTATGTTTATTCGATAGAGAAAATAAATTTTAGTGCCAACAGAGCTCCAAAGTCTCATTCCATAATTGTTAATTTTTGTGATTTTTAAAATATTTAAAAATAATTCTATTGGCTAACAAAGTAATTATAGATTAAAAAATAAATAAAAAACCACCTAAAATTTTGAATTACAAGTTCCTAAAATCTCTCCTCCCAATATTTCTCTCTTTCCTAAATCTCATCTCATAACTATACATTAAAAAAAATTATACGTTAAAAAAAAAAAAAAATCTCATCTCATAACAAAGTAATTATATATATATATATATATTTTAAAAAACATTACAGATTATAAAGAACATAAAATCACATTTGCTAATTTTTGTAATTTTAAAAATAGTATTATTGGCTAACAAAATAACTATAGCTTAAAAAAAAAAAAACTAGAATTGTTAATTTTTGTAATTTTAAAAATATTTAAAAATAATACTATTGGCTAACAAAGTAATTATAGATTTAAAAAAAAAATTTGAATTACAAGTTCTTAAAATCTCTCCCCTAATACTTATCTATTTCTTAAATCTCATAATCTATCTATCTATGCCATATATTATATCAAAGTGACTTTTCATCTTAGAGGCCATAGTGTTTCAAAACCTTAAATCTAAAAGTTTGAAAAAAGAACATTATTGTAATTTTTCTCCCCCAATATTTCTCTCTTTCCTAAATCTCATCTCATGACTATACATTAAAAAAATATTATACATTAAAAATAAAAAAAAAACATAAATCTCATCTCATAACAAAATAATTATATATATATATTTAAAAAAATATTATAGATTAAAAATAATGTAAAACCACAATTGCTAATTTTTGTAATTTTAAAAATATTTAGAAAAAGTACTATTGGCTAACAAAGTAACTATAGGTTTTAAAAAAAAAAAAACTAAAATTGTTAATTTTTGTAATTTTAAAAATAATACTATTGACTAACAAAGTAATTACAGATTTGTTTTTTTAAATAATTGATTGTGCAAGTTCCAAACTCAAAAATAATCTCAAATGTATATCTATACTATATATTAAGCAAAAGGGGGTTTTTAACCCCAAGGCCTGTGGGAGGTCCAATCTCCTAATCCTAATTTATATAAGGAAATGGGCTTTTTAAGAACATTGATTGTGGGAGCTCTAAACTCTCAAACTAATTTTGTTAATTTGTTAATTTAAAAAAAAAAAAAAACTCTATTGGTTAGTTCCTTAAGTCAAAAAACCAAAAACAAAAAAAGGCTCTAATTATCTATGATTTTGAATTTTAAAATTCAAAACAATATAATAAGTCACCCTCACTCTGTTAAAAAATAATATTGATCAAAACAATTCAAATAAAGAAACAATAAAAGTACTAATTATCTATGATTTTGAATTTTGAAATTCAAAATAATATGGTAAGCCACCCTCATCCTTTCCGAAAATAATATAAATCCTAAAATTTTAAAAACTCAATCAAATTAAAAATTCAATACAATTTTCTCTTTAGAATAGCCAATATTTGATTTTTTTTTCAGCCCGACCAACTCCTCTCCAAATGTAATGACGCAAAGATTAGTCTCTCTCTTTGTCAATAGTTCAAACTTATTTCAAGTTTGTTTGTTCGTATTTATTTATTTTTTTTGTAAATTTCTATTTTCGTGTGAGTATTTTTTTTTTCTTATATGACTTTTTTTCTAACTAAATTGATAATAAATCTATATATATAAGGAAAATGGTCTTTTTAAGAACAATGATTTTGGAAGCTTCAAACTCCTAAACTAATTTTGTTAATTTGTTAATTTTTAAGGAAATAAAAAAAAAATCTATTGATTAGTTCCTTAAGTCAAAAATCCAAAAACAAAAAAAAGTTCTAATTATCTACAATTTTAAATTTTAAAATTCAAAATAATATGATAAATCACCCTCACTCTTTCCAAAAATAATGTTGATCAAAACAATTCAAATAAAAAATAAATAAATAAAGACACTTATTATTTGTGATTTTGAATAATTATCTATGATTTTAAATTTCAAAATTCAAAATAATATGAATCTAAAATTTTAAAAACTCAATCAAATTAAAAATTCAATACAATTCTCTCTTTAAAATACTCAATATTTGATTTTTTTTCTAGTCCGACCAACTCCTTCCCAAATGTAATGATACAGTAGTTATTCTCTCTCTTTGCCAATAGTCCAAACTTATTTCAAGTTTGTTTGTTTGTATTTTTTTTTTGTAAATTTATATTTTCATGTGAGTATTTTTTTTTTCTCTATATGACCTTTTTTTTTTCCAATGTATTTTTTTTCCAACTAAATTGATAATATATATATATATATATCTGTTTACTATCTTTGTTTTGGGATTTGATTTGAATTTTTTTTTTTTTGGGATGTTTGTGTATTTTTTATATTGTTGTTATTATTTCTTTTTATACATGTGAATTGATAATATAGTTATGATTTTTTATTTTTATTTTATAAAATAAGACGTCTTTTATTGTTATTTATGATTTGGTCATTTTTTAAATTTCTTAAATGAAATTTTCAAGTTTTTTATTTGTAAAAAATTAAAAACATTTAATTGATTTGCCCATCAATAAATAAAATTTTAGATAATGAACATTATTCCATAATTTTTGGATTTAAAAAAAAAAATTAACACCCATATATGGAATAAGAAAACTTAAAATCACGCATTTTTTTATTTTTCATTTTTAACTCTTTAAAACTGTAATGGCACCTTTTTATTTTCACAAATTGTCTTCTTATATTTATAAATAAAAAAAAAAAAACTAGTGGAGGTGGTGAGTATGGCAACAACAAGAGTGATGATGAGCTCGGTCAAAGCATTGTTTGGGTGGATTTTGAAAATGTGAATATTAAAAGAATAGTAGATAGTTTGGGTGATGAATTGATTTAAAAAACTAATGTGTGGTTGAGATTAATTGTGAATTTTACCATATAAAAATTGAATACGAATCATATATTGTTTTTTATATATAATTTTGGGTACTTTTGTATAACTATCAAAAAATTTTGTAATCACATGTTACTTATCCTTTGATATATTATTGTTGTATTATTAATGTATTTCATTATTAATGTATATTATCAACAGTGGCAGAGTCAGAAAACTAAATCAGAAGGGGCACTTCTTGATTATAACTTTAATTTTTTTTTCCATAACCAACAATAAGAAGATAATAATAATTTTTGAAATAATATTAAGTACAAAAACTTAAATAAATTATTACAAAAGTATTTCACATAAAATTTTATAATTAATTTCGAGTAAAATTAAAAAGAAAGTATTGCGTGTAACTAGTGTATCATGAACAATGTAAAAACAACCATACATTTAAGTCTTAAAATAAATTATATAATGGTGAGATAAATCAAATTTTTATAAAATTTGAGTAAAAATTTCATATAATAGTGATATCATGTCATTATTGACATATGATATCACCAACTAATAGTAAAATAACATATGAAGGGTGAACCCCATATGCAAATATAACTAACATTCTTAGAAATTTTTACATATATAAAGTGAGATTAATTATATTTACATAACAATAATGATGGATATTATCTTTATATTGAGATTTTTTGATAAAATTTGCATACATAAAAATATAATTTGTTGTAGTCGCTTCATTTTCAACAAAACAATCACTGTTGTTTTCATAAATTTAAAAATGCACTTGACATTTTATTTCAAACATATATATTTTTAAATTTTATTTATATATATATGTAAAAAAAAAAAAAAAAACCAAAAATTCAGGAAGGGCACGTGACCCTCCTAAGTCCCATGTGGCTCTGCCAGTGATTATCAATGTAGCGGTGAGACGTCACATGATAAATAAAAATATGTTTTGTTATTATTATTATTATTGATAATATATTTCTTTATTTGCCTTTTTACAATGTTCAAAAAATTAATTTATGTTTATTGTTAGTTTTTGTAGATGAGAAGTCAAAAATAAATTTTAACTAAATTCAAGTTATAACTAATTTGAGATTGAAAAGGAAATTTCAAAAGAAATTATAATTATATATAATTTTAAATATTTTTCAAAAAATACAAGGAAAAATTGGAACTATAAATTAAAATTATCAAACAACCTAATTCTATGAAAAAATTTAAATGAAAAATTGATCAAATTTAAATTTATAATTATTAAATATTTTTAATAAGCTATTAATTTTTTATCCGGTTCTAACTTGATTTAGTCTTAAATAGTTTTTCAGATATAAATATTTCTTAATATTGATACAATCAATATTAGACATAGTTTAAGAAGGGTAAATTATATCAATTGTCATCGCATTTTGTCTATTGTGTCAATTTGATCTATGCAATTTGAATTAGTTTGATTTTTACCTCTAATTTTAGATTTTGTATTAATTTGGTCGAATTGATAATGTCGGTTAAGATTTTTGAAAGAAAATAGTTATTGAGTTTGTTGAGATTAACTTATTGAGTTAAACAAGTTTATAATTTTGTTTATAAAAGTATAACATATGCTATTCATGCGTGTATTTTCAATATATATAAAAAATAAAAAATAAATAAAAAAAGCACTCACAATTATAACGATTGGACTAAATTGAGACAAAATTATAAATTTAAAGTCAAAATTAAGCAAATTAAAATTGCAAGGACAAAAATAACACAAGAGTTAAAATATAGGGATTACCAATGTAATTATCCTTATAAGAATAAGTATATATGATTTCTTAATTAATTTTGAAATTGTTAATAAATATACCAAACAAATATGTACATATTTCCTATTTTTGTTATAAATTTTTAAGAAAATATATTTACTAATTAAAAATTAAATAAATAGGTAGGTCTACTAATTCGTAAATTAGATATGACTTAGATGATTCTCTAAGGACTGGGCTTAAATAAAAAATTATTGGCAAAAAAAATCGATTTGGATTAAATTTTCTTGGCTATTTTTTAGTGTTTAATCCAATATTAGAACCATCAAATTAACTCATATCAGTCACGAACTGATAAACTATAATATAATTTAAATTTATTAAGACTAGAATATAACCTACAATATAAGGTGACTTTATCTTAAATATTATAGATAAATTTATTAAATTATTATTTAATTTTAAAAATTAATTTTTAATTATTTATTTATACCCGTGCATATAGCACGGCTAATTATGCTAGTTGAAGAATAAAAGCGAAATGCCTCAATGCATAGACCGTTGCTCCTCATAGACAGACAGACTCACTCATCGCGCACTATCTTTCTTCGGTGCAATTGTTCAATCTTTGACTCTAGTGATTTGGTTTTGGAGAAGGTGAAATCATAAAATAAGACCATTTAAATATTAAATTTTATTTTTATTGACACCAAAATCAATTTACAATAAAAAAAATTAAAAAATCTAAAATTATAATATTAACTAAAAAAATTGAACAAATTATAACAAATTAACCTATGTCTAATTAATCCGTTCAAAAAAAAAAAAAAAACCTATGTCTAATTAATCAAATTCCAATCTAGAATTAAAAAAAAAAAAAACTAAAGTCTTAATTATACCTCACAAATGACAAATGTGATTTAATCATGTGTTGATGGTTACTCTATTATTTTGATTTTTTGTATAGATGATACGTTCGAATAGTTCTATAATCTAAACAATTTGAATTATTGAGATCAGTCTTATGGTGGATCTACTGAGTCCCAACAATACGGTCCAACCAACTAAATAGAATATGAGTCAATGCTGTTAATAGCACAACTATAGTTATTCTAAAGACTCACCTAAATTATCGACGTAATATATCATTTCACTCCAATGATTTCTGTGAGTTATTTTTCAGTGATCGTGGCAATTCTATACAAATATTAACACAATTTGTATACAAAAATTTAATACATTTAGAATGATGTGTATCAATATTTTTAGAGATTGGGATAGGTTAGGGATGCATTTGGCAAAAGGGTATTATAGTAAAATGGTCAAAGAACTATTAAAAAGTTCAAAAAAATTAAAAATTCATAGAAAAAATGTAAAGTGTTTTTCTTTCAACCATTTCTACTTTTTGCATATTTTTTGTAAAAACTTAAAAAGGATTCTAAAACATTTCAGTTGAAACTGAAACACTTTTACACATTTAGAATTAAATTGACAAAATTTAAATATTAGAGATCAAAATGATACAAAATTTATAATTTGAAAAAATATAAAAGATAATTGTTGAAAAGTCCAACCTAAAGAGGGTCTAAAGTATTAGGTCCAACGGATATTTTTTATTAGTGAGAGGTCCACCTTTTGTGGAATAGTTTGGTAGAAGTCCTTTGGTTGGTTTTGAAAAACATTTTATTTTCAATTTTGCCTCTAATTTACCTGGTAACTTTTTCTTTATTTGTTGACATTTTTTACCTATCTGTTCAATTTTATATCTATCTATTTAAATTTATATCTATCTGTTCAAATTATTTTTTATATATTCAATTTTTTTGATTATCTGTTCAAATTTATATCTATCTGTTTAAACTTCTTCTATCTATCCAAAATTTATCTGTGTAAATTTTTTTATGTGTTTAATTTTTTTTAACTATCTGTTGAAATTCTTATCCTAGTTTTTCTTATCTATTGAAATTGACCAAGCCATTTTTTCCTATATCTTGTGCAAATTGCATACATACATTCATATATACTTATCTGTCTATTTCTTATCTATGCAAATTACATACATACATTCATTCATACATACATATCTATTTCTATATGTATTGATGTTTCTCTTATCTGTGCAAATTACAAACATACATTCATATATACATATCCATATCCATTAGAGAGAGAGAGAGAGAGAGAGAGAGAGTATATCAATGAGCTATAATTAACAAATAAAAATCAAAGTGTCATTGGAAAGATTTGAGTTTCATTTCTTTGGATCATGAAACAGCTTTGACAAATTTCAATTCGTTCGCAATTCTTCTTCACAACTCTGGTTTGACTTTGATTCGAATTGCGCGACCTATTTTGACTTCAATCCAAAACCCTAACGAAGATTTGACTATAATCCAAAGTACTAATCAAGATTTGACTTAAATCTGAAGCTAGATCTCTAGAGCTATCGATGAAAAGCTATCACCAACACTCTCAAATAGAGAACAAGAACCCCAAAAAAAAATCTCAGAATTCCAAAGAGGATTTAGGTATACATATATATATATAGAGAGAATTTGTTTCCTATAGCCAGATCAACATGGATACTAAAGAACAACATACAAAATTCAGAGAGACTATATATACAAAGGATGAGAAATAACCTTCACTGGCATCAAAGAATCCGCTCTGATTAGATACAAAGCTTGGACACTCAACTTGCTTCCCAAAATCATCAACCCCAGTAGAGCTACCAGCACTTACCGAGCCACAGTGAAGATCAAAGAAATCATCCACCACTGCTACCATAGAACCTGCATCTTTATTACCACCAGTCTCCATACCAAAAACATCATCATCCACAATTTCTTTGACAACAATAATATCACCACAATCACCATTCGAATTCGAATCACCCTCACTATATGGTGGACACTAAACTATAGAGTCTCATTAAATCTGCCAACACGACAAGCAATGGCATCTCTGCTGCGACGTTTGTGGTATGCGAAAGGTTAAAGGAAAAGTCTGGGTTCGAGCAAGGTCTCCCAAGCAAGGGTTGAGAGAGAGAGAGAGACGAATGGTGTTAGAAGCGACTGTGTTAACTCCAGCCCACATGGAGTAGTTGGAGGTTGGAGGTTAGGTCTCCAAGTCAAGAAGTAGGAGGGAGATGGCAAGTGAAGCCAATCTAATAACTCCCTTCACTTGACTTTGTTCCCTCTCTTTTATGTATAAATAGAGGCTGAGAGGAAAAGAACAAACATCAGGAAAAAAGAAAACACAAAGTGTATGTATCTGTGAGGTGACAGTGCTATAGAGAGAGAGTGAGGTGTGAGTGTTGTAAACTCCCTCTGGGAAAAATTCTATATTGGATGTCTCTCCGTAGACATAGGCAATTGCCGAACCACATAAATATCTTGTCCCTTTTCTGTGTATGATTTATTTCTGGTGTGCCTTGATCCTAACAAGTGGTATCAGAGTCGTGTTGGTCGATTTTCAGAAAAACAGAGTGTGTTTTTCAAAACTTCCCAGAAATCAAGTTACTCAAAATTCACTTTTGAGCATACCAAGAGGAAGCTCTCGTTGAGAGGCGTCCAGAATTGCAAAGCCGAGCCTAAGAAGATGCCCCATGTGTTCTCACGCGCCATCTGAAGAAAGCGCGTGAGGCCTACTCTTAGACACGCATCACACGCGCCGTTAACATCACCGGAGCGTCATCTCAGTCGCAAACAAGCGCCCGATGTGCGGCAGAAAGAAGAAAGAGAGTGGTACGCGTATGTGCGTGACGTCACTGCCACGTCACACGCTATTTGGGCAGTCCAGGTCAGTGACACGTCAGCTCCACGTGTCTGACATGTCATCGCTATGTATCTACCATGTTAGCACCACACTTCTGCTACGTTAGCACACGTGTCTGCCATGTGTCATCCACGTTAGCCGTGTTAACCAGTCAACCAGTTGGGCTGACTCAACCCGACCCAGAGGCGGATGAGTTATCGGTGCTACACGGTTACAGTAAATCCGCAGATCTGAACCTTTGAACTTATTTTGGCTAGGTCTGAGCCATTTGAAGTCCGATTTTGGTGATCCAATAGTTGTTTCCAACTATTTGAAGTATTCCAGAGAGATCTGTACGTCAGATTTTTGATTCAGAATTTTTGGAAAAGGAAAGTAGACGATGGAGGAATCTACATCAACTTCAGGATCCATGATCAAGTTGAATCTTTCCAATCTGGAAGCCGCGGATGGAAGATATCCTATATTATAAAGTATTGTTTGACCCTATTACTCTAAAAGGGGTTAAACTGGAAGAAGTGAAGGATGAAGACTGGATAAAGATGAACCAGAAGAGTGTCGATTGTATCAGACAATGGATAGACCATAGTGTGTTGCACCATGTCGCCTAGGAGACAGATGCATATGTCCTCTGGACAATGTTAGAAGGAATGTACCAGTCAAAGACTGTCCGAAACAAAGCCTTGGTGATGAGAAGGCTTGTAAATCTGAAGTTGAAGAATGATGTATTTGTCGCCGAGCACACCAGTGAATTCAAGAATATGGTGAATCAACTTGCAACTATCAAGATGCCCTTGGATGATGAAATGCAAGCCGTTCTACTGCTCAGTTCTTTACCGGACAGCTGAGAGATGTTGGATGTTTCTTTCAGTAACTCTGTACCAGATGGAAGCTGACCATGAGCATGGTCACAGATACCATGTACAATGAAGAGACAAGGAGGAAAGACATGGAAGGTAATCAGTCCCATGCTCTTGTTACAGAAGATAGAGATAGAGACAAATGTAGAGGAAGAGGCAGAGGCAGAGGCAGAGGGAGAAGCAAGAGTAGAGGCAAATGGAACAACATGAGTAAATCCAGAGATAATAAAAATCAAGGTAACTCTAGCTTCACTTGCTTTCACTGTGGCCAGGAGGGTCACATAAAGAGAAACTGCCCAAGCCGGAAAGATAAAGGCCAAAGCAATAAGTCAAAGGGAGACGAGAACACGACAGCCACAATAACTGATGAAATACTTCTTGCAGTTAGTGAAAAGGAAGATTGTCTTCACATGGCTGACCATAGCTATACAGAGTGGGTGATAGACATAACTGCATCCTATCACACCACTTCCCATAGAGACCTCTTTAGCTCGTACAATGCTGGAGATTTTGGCACTGTTCGAATGAGAAATTCTTACTATTCAAAGATTGTGGATATTGGATATTAGTATTCAGACTAATGTCGAACACAAGCTGGTTCTCAAAGATGTGAGGCATGTTCCAGATTTGCGCCTCAATCTTATCTCCAGAAGCACCCTGGATTGACAGGGCTATACAAGTACATTCGAAAATGGCCGTTGGAAGCTGACAGGAGGAGCTTTGACAATCGCCAGAGGAGAGATGTCTTCAATACTTTACAAGACTCAAACGAAGATCTATTAGGAAGTCTTCATGCAGTAGAAGACAAGGAGTCACCAGACCTATGGCACAGGAGACTGACTCACATGAGCGAGAAGGGATTGCATCTGTTGGCAAAGCAATCCAAGATATCCTTATCCAAAAGAAGTGCCCTGAAGCCATGTGATCATTGCCTTTATGGAAAACAGCATCGAGTATCATTCAATTCAATGAGCAAGAGGAAAATAGAAGTGCTCAGTATGGTATACTCGGATGTTTGTGGCCCAATCGAAGTGGAATCACTTAGCGGCCGCAAGTATTTTCTGACCTTCATTGATGATGCATCAAGGAAGTTGTGGGTGTATTTCTTGAAGACGAAGGATGAGGTATTCCATCACTTTTAAGAGTTCCATGCAATGGTGGAAAGAGAGATTGGGAAGAAGTTAAAGTGTCATCGCATAGAAAATGGTAGGAAGTACACTTCCAATGCTTTTGAAGGATATTGTGCTAGTAGAGGTATCTGGCACGAGACAACAGTTCCCGGTACCCCACCACACAATGGTGTGGCAGACATGATGACCCACACTATTATCGAAAAAGTTAGATGTATGCTCAGAATGGTAAAGTTACCAAAGTCATTCTGGGATAAAGTTGCCCGAACAACCTATTATCTCATCAACAGGTCACCTTCAGTCCCGTTGAATTTTTCGATACCTGATGAAGTCTGGTCCAGAAGAAATGTATCGTATTCTCACTTGAGAGTCTTCGGATGTAAGGCGTTCACACACATCTCCAAGAAAAACAGACAGAAGCTTGATGACAAGTCCACTCCATGTATATTTGTGGACTATTTAGATGCAGCATTTGGGTACAAATTGTGGGACCAAGTGAACAAGAAGATGTTTAGGAGCAGAGATGTTGTGTTCCAGGAAGACCAGATAGTAGCAGATTTTGAGAAGTTTGCAAAGTCTAAAGATATCATCACTCCAGACTTGTTCCCATCTCCTGAGCCATCACAAAATGCTAGATGTGATGATATGTAACAAGAAGTGCCAAAGTTGCAAGATCCTATGCCAGAAATTGAGAATCAGGAGAAAAGAGATGAAGACCCGGATGAAGAGGGTGTTGAGCAGGGGGAACAACCCCCTCAACCAGAGGCAACTGGGCCTCAGTTGCAGAGATCTAGAAGAGCTATCGTGCCATCAACCAAATATCTCGCTTCTTAGTATATTCTGATTACTGATGATGGGGAGCCTGAGAGTTTTTCGGAAGCAAAGAGTCATACAGAGAAAGATTACTGGATGCAAAGCATGAAGAAGGAGATGAGTTCTTTGTAGAAGAACCACACTTATGAGCTTGTTTCACTTCCAAAGGACAGGAAGGCATTGAAAAACAAATGAGTGTACAAATTGAAGAAAGATGGCAATGGTAACATATTGCAATATAAAGCTTGCTTGGTGGTCAAAGGTTTTGGGCAGAAGAAGGGAATTGACTTTGATGAGATCTTCTTCCCAGTTGTGAAGATGACTTCCATTCGAGTAGCTCTGGAATTAGCAGCTCGCTTGAATCTGGAGGTAGAACAGATGGATGTCAAAACTGCCTTTCTCCATGGTAATTTGGAGGAAGAAATCTACATGGAGTAACCAGAAGGATTATTAAAGGGAAACAGAATCTAGTCTGCAAACTGAAGAAGAGTCTCTATGGCCTAAAACAGGTGCCTAGACAATGGTACAATAAGTTTGATTCATTCATGGTAGATCACGAGTACACAAGAACGGTAGCAGGCCAGTGTGTATATTTTCGATGGTTTTAGGATGGAAACTTCATCATCCTACTATTGTACGTCGATGATATGCTGATCATCGGACAGGATATTGCTATGATCAACAAGTTGAAAAAGGACTTGTCGTAGTACTTTGACATGAAGAATTTAGGCCCAGCATAGCAGATTTGAGGCATGAAGATTGTTCGTGACAAGAAAGCCAAGAAGATATGGCTATCACAGGAGAAATATGTTAAATGGGTGATTGAAAGGTTCAACATGAAAGAAACCAAGCCAGTCAGCACACCACTGGCCAACTATTTCAAGGTGACAAAGCGTTCGTATCCCACAACCAGCTCTGAAAGGAAAAAAATGGAGGCAATCCCTTATTCTTCCACAGTAGGGAGTTTGATGTATGCAATGGTGCATACCCGGCTAGATATAACTCACGCAGTTGGCGTTGTGAGCAGATTCCTCGCCAATCCAGGAAAGGAGCATTAGGAAGCAATCAAATGGATTCTTCAGTACTTGAAGGGAACTTCAAAATGTGTCTATGTTTCAGGGGAGCTGAACCAATTTTGGAGAGTTTTACAGATGTTGATATGGCAGGTGATCTTGATGGTAGAAAGTCTACATCAAGATTTTTATTCACCTTTGCAGGGGGAGTTGTTTCATGGTAGTCCAAACTATAAAAGTGTGTTGCTTTATCTACAACAGAGGCAGAGTACATTGCTGTCGCAGATGCTGGAAAGGAAATGTTGTGGTTAAAGCGGTTTCTCCAAGAATTTGGTCTATAGCAGGAAGAGTACAATGTACATTGTGATAGTCATAGTGCAATTGATCTGAGCAAGAATTCCATGTACCATTCCTGTACAAAGCACATTAATGTCTGGTATCATTGGATACAAGAAGTGATGGAAAAGCAGCTAATGAAGATAGTGAAGATTCACACGGACAAGAATCCTTTTGACATGATGACCAAGGTTGTCACTAGAGACAAACTGGAAGTTTGCAAGAATTTCACTGAGATGGACTTCAAGTAAGAAATCAATTATCCATATGGGCATGGAAGGGGAGAATTGTTAACTCCAACCCACATGGAGTAGTTGGAGGTTGGAGGTTGGGTCTCCAAGTCAAGAAGTAGGAGGGAGATGGTAGGTGAAGTCAATCCAATAACTCCCTTCACTTGACTTTATTCCCGCTCTTTTATGTATAAATAGTGGCTAAGAGAAAGAGAAGAAACATCAAAAAAGAAGAAAACACAGAGTGTTTGTATCTGTGAGGTGAGAGTGCTATAGAGAGAGAGTGAGGTGTGAGTGTTGTAAACTCCCTCTGAGAAAAATTCTATAGTGGATATCTCTCCGTGGACGTAGGCAATTGCCGAACCACGTAAATATCTTGTACCTTTTCTGTGTGTGATTGATTTCAGGTGTGCCTTGATTCTAACAAACTGCAGATCTACCATTGACCAGATTTGGTCTCTTTGCATTGGGCGATGGTTACAGCAACGGATGGATTTTTCGCCTTCGACACCGGTGAAGGATCTATAGAATTTGACTCAAATATCGGACTAGCAGAGGAGGAGAGTAGAGAAAGAGAGGAGCAATGTCGATGAATCTATGGATTTTGATCATTGCGCACACCGAAATCGCGATCACCATCGCCAGATCTGGGAATAATGTCGACGCCATGGTTGATAGACTCACCAGAACCCTAGGTTCACAAGAATTCTGAATGGTGATCTACCAGAGTGTCTAAAGAAAGGAAACCGAAGTAGAGAGAGAGAGAGAGAGAGAGAGAGAGAGAGAGAGTGGTGAAAAAATGACCACCAACAAATAAGACGTTAGAGAAGAGAGACGGGTTTGATTATATGAGAGAAGACACACATGAATCATAAATATATAAGGGTAGCGTGAATCATATATATAAGGGTAGTTTGGTCATTTTGCAAGAGTTTGTCCTTATCGGCTAATGAAAAACTAGCCACTTGTTAGGAGTAGGTTTTGGCTTGCCCCTTTCTTATTAGGAAAATGTTTGGTGGCCCGAATTTGTGTGGCTCGAATAGCTCAAATATATTAAAATGACGTCGTTTTACACCAAAAACGACGTCGTTTTACACCCAAAATGACGTCATTTTAAGACATTCGAGACATTCAAGCCAAGAAAATTCGAGCCATCTAGCATTGTTGTTCTTAAGATAGGTTTGGAACCTTATACAAAGAGGGAAGGACATGATATTCCAACGCCTGAACAGTTAGGCAACAAAAATTTAAATTTGAATTTATGGATCGAGTGCCCAAAATATAATTAACCCAATAAATTATGGAGGAAGATCTCCTCTAGTCCAGATTTTGGACTAAAGGGCACTGTTTGGGCCCGTGAGGCCCACCACAGGGCCTGTTTCGATAATTCGAACCGTTCATTTTGTTGAAATTTTCGTGTATTTTATCCACAAAAAAGTTAGGTCGATCTGATAAATGTAATTTGTTCAATTTTTCAATAAAAAAATAGACAACAATTGTGTTTTTAAAAATAAACCATACATTTTTTTTAGTGACAAATGTAACAAATTGAAAAAAGTTATAGTTATCAGATCGACCTAATTTTTCTTGTGGATGAAATTGACGAAGTGTCTGACAAAATGAGCAGTTCAGATCATCACAGGCCCCACAGAGCCAAACAACACCCTCCAATTTAAAATTTGGACTGAAGGGGATCCTAATCCATAAATTATAATTTAAAATTGTAACAAAAAACTATTAGTAAATTTTTTAAAAACATGAAAAACAAGTAAACTTAGAAGTGTTACCAAATAGATCAATAAATATTATATGATGTACTACAATATTATTATAAAAAATTGAATAAATAAGGCATGACATTTTACATTTTTGTGTTGTAGGGTAAAATTCTATTCACAGCTTAAGCACATGATGTTTGAAAGTAATTGAATAGTTTTCAAGTGATAGGCCAGGCATAGCATACGTCAATTCTAATGGGCGTTCGGTAGTTTCATTTATTAGGGTTATGTAACAGCTCTGTCTTGAAAATTAAGGGTTATGTAAGCTGTCCTGAAAATTAATAAAATGAATGAGATTGAAAAAAAAGAAAGAGATGAAAAGTCTTGAAAATTAATTAGAATGAATGAGATTGAAAAAAAGAAAGATGAATGAGGTTCATAACGGTGAGTAGGGTCATCAAATCGCCTTCGGATAAAAAAAATCAATATTATTTAATCCGTCCAACTCGTCTTAGTTCACTTGACTACCCAGCCTGTTCCATTTCATAGAAGATGATTTAGGACTTTGGATAAATATTTGAAACCCGAGCCCGCCCATAAACCTGGCGCACACAAACCCGCATGAGTAAATACAGTCCGGCCATCCCATCAGTCCGACCCAAACTATCCCGTCTAAATATATATATATATATATATTATCTTAAAAAATAACACTGTTAAATTCAATTTTAATCCATAAAAATCAATACTATTCCATTTAAATATAAAAAAAAAAAAAAAACAACAACAACAACATTTGACGACTCATATGTAAATTGTACTTTGAAAAAAAAAAATACACAAAATACAATTTGTTAAAATTAATTAGACTAAATTAAAATAAAATTATAAATTTAAAATAAAAATTAAATTAATCAAAATTATGTAGACCAAATTAATAAGTAACCAATCTGGCCAGGTGTAGAACGGTAGCTTGCATCAAATTACGAGAAATTATTCATTGCCTTAGGAGTATTACTCCGCACTATTCATGTTTAGACAAGTGTCTAATTGTCTCCTTAGAGGAGACAAATAAGTAGTGAGATTTACTATTTCAACCAATAATATTTAGGTTAGGACACCACCTAAATTTGTTCCTAGCCAATGAATAATTTCTCAAATTACCACTACTAAAATTTCAGCTTTTTGCAATGGTAAATGCCGTCGCTAATACTCCTAATGCCATCGCAAAAAACTTTTTGCGACGGCAAGAGGGGGGCCGCAATTGGCGGGGTTACAAAAGAGTTTTTGCGACGGCACAGTGTTGTCGCTAATGTTTTGTGACGACATTTTTGCCTTTTGCGACGGCACTTTGCAGTCACTAATAATGTTTGAAATTTCTTGAGTTTTTGCGATGGCACTATTTTACCGTCGCTAAAAATGTTATTTGAGACGGCAAAAGATGCCGTCGCTAATAGTCTTTTTTTTTTTTTTTTTGCAACGGCAAGAACACTGTTTTTGTGACGGTGTGGTGCCGTCGCAAAAAGTATTAAAAATATGAAAATTTCTATTTTTTGCGACAGTGTACTGCCGTCGCAAAAGTATTAAAAAAATAATAAAATTTCTATTTTAAATAATAAAATTTCTATTTTTTGCGATCGTTTAGTGATGTCGCAAAAAGTAAAACCTGTAACAAAATCAATAAAAATATTAAAATTTTCTGTTTTTGATGGTGTAGTGCCGGCACAAAAAGAAAAAAAACATCATCCGATAAAATTATTAAAAATATTAACATTTCTCCATAATAATTGCATAATAATATAAAAATTCCTATATAAAAATAACAATTTCTTCATAATAAAATATTCTTCCATTCATAATTATACATCAACAAAATTATCCCATTACATAATGTTCCATATGTTTAAATACATGATTTTGTTCATAATTCAAAATAACATAAACCAAAATTAAATGTTTTTCTCATCATTCTTTGTAGATAACAAAAACAAAAGTTAGCCACATTCTCCACAGGCATGCATTCCACAACAAGCACACTCCTACATGGGAAATATCTGAAAATTAAAAATAAAAATAATTAATGACAATATAATTATGTGTTAATGTTAATTACAAAAAAACATAAAAATTTAACTACTATAGCATCAAATACAACATTTTTTTTGTTAGTCATCAAATCCCACATGGATAATTAAACATCTCAATCAAATACAAAAATAAAAATTTAACTACTATAGCATCAAATACAAAAAAAAAAAAATAATAATAATTATAAATTTTAATACTGTAACAAAAACTAATCACCCTGTTTGATTCTTAAATTCTGACTTCAATTTTTTAAAAAATTTAAAACTTTTATTTGGTTATCTAAAAAATCAGAAAAAAAAAAAAAACAAAATTCAATTTTTTGGATGAAGTTGGGAAATAAATAAATATTCTCTATTTGCCATAAAGTGATTAGATGGACAGAATAAATACTAACGATTCTATTTGTCTTAATAGACTGTCAATTGTTTTGTTTATTACATCTTCATCAAACCAAACTTCTTTCCATTCGGTTGTTATGATAAGATTTTGTACTACTTTTGATGTGAGATTTTTTTTTTGGATTAAACTTCATCATTTACATTGCCCAAAATCCAATATAAAAGAAATTTTGAATTTCACTTGCAAAATTCAAAAAAGTAAAATTAAACAATAGTCACCTCTCAAAAAATACTTGTTTTTTTATTTTCCAAGCTAAACAAAGTTGAATGGAAAAATGAATTTAATGTGCAATGAGATGGATGGAAGGATTACGTTTCAGCAAAAATCAAATAGTTTAATTCTGGAACTGAAAGCTTCGTTGAGGACGAGAAACAAAGTGACGATCTCCCAACTCTCAGCATAAGATATGTTTAATTTGGTGAACCAGTAAAGCTAGAAACAAAACTACAAAAAAATAAAAGTAAAATTTTGGAGCATGCAAAGCGAGCGCATACATTTGAGCTACATCCCCACTTGCCAATCACAAGTTGCATATGTTATCTTTCTTTGGTAATTTGAAAGTTTCCAAAACATCTCAGCACCAAGTAATAATCTCATCTTCCAAAAATACCATAGTGAAAACATGTCCAATTAACAACAAAGGTTCTATATCCTCAAATAAATGAATAATTTGATTGAATACACAACTATATATTATTTTATAAAAGAATTAATTTCTTTAAAAATGTTGATCAATTAACATACCATTCAAAGACAGTCATTAAATTTGTGCAGACATAAAATTTTCAATAATACAAATTTTATTGATCATGAATTTCAAATTTATGCATATCCCAAATCAACAATACTAGAAATTCAAAATTTACCTAAAAAATTAATAACTCAAATTTATTTTATATATAAACCTTACACTTTATCAATTCAATTTATACCACACAAACACATTCAAAATAAATTCAAAATCCAATCACAACCAAATACCAAGATAATGTAGAAAATGTCAAGTCACAACCAAATCCTACTTGGGTCGTCTCTCAAGTCACAATAAAAAATACCCAAAATGATGATTCTTTAGAACAATTTTGTATCTGCCTTGATTCCTTGCCCATATGATTTGATTCAAAAAGAGTATACCAAACAACACATTTTTTACCCCTTTTGTTTAGAATAAAAAAATTGCAAATCTGGTAGACCTTAATCCAGATGGTTGTTGTCTTGTAAAACCCTCTCTTAATCAAACATTACAAAATTTGAAATAAAAAATGCAAACATGATTATTATGAAAGCAATAAAAATAATAATAATAATGCAACATTTTATATGTCTGTAGAACGCGAGCTCGGGTTGAATCAAAATTTAATTCCATGTACTTATAATTAATTTTATGGGACGAAATTTTCCTTATTCAAAATTTTCTATCATTTTGTCTCAATATACTACCAACTGCGAAGCAAACTCATTAATTTGGACTGAAGAGTCTAGTTCTCATGGTTGTGGACTCACCTAATCCCTAATTTGATTGTCATATCACTTCCACACACCCAAAAAAAAAAAAGACACACACACAGAGAGGTAAGCGAGCATCTTATTTTTTTTTCTCCCTCAATCTCTCTCTCCATGTATAAATAAATAAATCTCCATATTGATCAGCCATGTTACAGAGTGACATGCATTACAAAACATTACTTCTACCAAGAAGTAACAGTATAAAATTTGGGTGCATGATTAAAAATAAAGAAATCTGTGAGATTTAAGGAATTCTTCATCATCTTTGTCACGTATTGGAAAAAATGCCAAAGCATGATGGTATATATAAGCTAATGCATTATGCAGTCAAACTTACCTCATCAAGTTCTTGCTTATCATTAGGAGTGATATCTTTGGCGTATAATTGGGTTAAACAATTACGAATCCTGACCGAAAAAAATAAGGGATTGATCAAAGCAAATAAAAAAAATTCATAGCATCAAAGATTATAACACGTTGACAACACAAATGAAAGATTACAAACTATTTAATGACAAACCTTCCGTGCTTTTGAAGCAAAAATCTGCAGATAGATTGAGTAGGGTGAGCAGTGAAGACCAGATCGACAATTTGATTTTTCAGAGCATCAAAAACTTCTTCAGGAGATTTCTTCAGTTCCCCCACAAGTCTCTTGAGAGTTTCTTCAATGTCTGATTCAGTCATTGCCGAGTTCTCATTAGCAAAATCCCCATTTTTCAACTCTTTTTTTTGGGGGGGGGGAGGGGGGTTTCGCGAACACACCGGGAATGAAAAAAAAAAAAAAAAATTCAGTCACAAATGAAATTTATACAACAAACTTAAGGTGCCGTTTGGTAACACTTACGTTTTCAGTTTTCTGTTTATATTTACAAAAATTTTAAAAACTCAAATAAAAACTTGTTTGGTAAAATTTTTGATTTATAAATCAGTGGTCTCAGTTTATAAATTTAGCCAAAAAATGAAAACACAAAAAATGTGTTTCCGTTTTGAGTTTTGAGTTTTTTTTTTTTTTTACCACCTAACACTAACCACCACTCGCCACCATTTTCCACTATCGTCTTCCGCTACCACCACCCACCACCCACCACCCACCACCACTCACCAACCACCTACCACCACCACCCACCAACCACCACCCACCTGCCCCTCACTCGCCGCCACCCCTCACCCCCCGCCACCACCCCCACCACCCACCGCCATCCACCGCCACCACCACCACCGTTACCACCACCACCACTTACTTGCCACCACCACTCACCACCACTGCCACCACCATCCACCACCGCCACCACCACCACCACCCACCACCACCGCCACCTACCACCACCCACCACCACCACCACCACCACCACCACCGCCGACCACTCGCTACCACCTACCACTCGCTATCGTCACCCGCCCACCTACCACCACCACCACCCACCACCACGCGCCACCACCCACCATCACCCCACCCACCTATCATCACCATCTACCACCACCCGCCACCACCCACTCGCCACTCGCCATCCGCCACCACCACCCACCACCACCACCACTTGCCACCCACCCACCACCACGTGCCATCCGCTACCCACCTACAACCACCACCCGCCACCCGCCACCACCCACTCGCTACCACCCGCCACCGTCACCCACCCACCCATCACCACCACGCACCCGCCACCACCCATCACCATCACCCACCGTCACCACTTTCCACCACCGTCTTCCGCCACCACTTGCCATTTCTCACTCTTTTTTATATTTTTAAAATTTTTAAAACATTTTGTCAATTACCAAACGTATTTGTAGTTTATGTTTTTCTAAAAATAAACAAAAACCAGTTTATAAAATTTTTGTAAATATAAACTGAAAACGTAAACGTTACCAAACACACAGTGGTTTAACTTTTTTTTTTTTTTTTTTTGTGACGGGGATTGCTATCATCAAAAAAAAAAATATTTTTGTTAAAATAATTTTTTTTTTGTAGTTAATGAATTTTTTTTTTTTAGTTATTAAGATTGAAAATTTATTTGTTTTATTTTTATTTGGTAGAAGTAGAGGTAATATTTTGTGGTAGAGGAGAGGGAGCGCCAGTAGTGGTGAATGTGGTGGATAAGAGATGATGGTGGTGGTGGTGGTGGCGGCGGCGGCGGTGATGGCGAAGGAGATTAGTGGTGAAGTTGTGGTAGTGGTAGAGTAGATGGAGTGGCAGGGATGAATGAGAGGTAATCGCAGTAGTAGTAGTAGTGGCAATAATGGTAGTGGTAGTGGTGGTAGTGGAGTGGTGGCGATGGTAGTAGTAATGGTAGTCGTAGAGGTGAAGTGGCGACCGTGGTAGTAGTGGTGGTAGTGAAATGGCGTTTGCAGTAGTGGTGTTAGTGAAATGGCGCTTGCAGTAGTGGTGAAGGTGGTAGAGGAGATGGGTGGTGAAAGAGAGAGAGATGAGTGAGAGATATATAGAGGAGAGAGAGAGAGAGAGTGGTAAGCGAGAGAGAGACAAAGTGGTCGCTAAAAGTGCATTTTCTTGTAGTGGATTGATAAATCGAGAGGGAGTTCAGTAAATAGAGAAGACGGAAAAGAGAGAGTGAGCAACGCGAACACCGTGGGGGAGAGAGAGAGAAAGAGAAGAGAGAGAGAGAGAGACAAAAAGAGAAAGAGATAGAGAGTAAAAGACAGAAAAAGAGACAGAAAGAAAAGAGAGATGAACGAGAGAAATAAAGAGAGAGATAGAGAGAAGAAAGATGAGCGAGAGAGACATAGAGAGAAAAGAGATGAACGAGAGAGACAGAGAGAAGAGAGATGAGCGCAAGATAAGTGAGAGAGAGGTGAGAGAGATAGAGAGATGAGAGATGAGTGAGAGAGATAGAGAGAAGAGAGATGAGCGAAAGAGACAGAGAGAAAAGATATGAAATAAGAGATAGATGAATGAGAGACACAGAGAGAGAGAGACAGCTAGACAGACAGAGAGAGAAGAGTGATGAATGAGAGAAAGGAAGAAAAGAGAGAGAGGAAGATGAAAAAATAGGTGAAAAGATATAGACAAAGAGAGAGAGAGAGAAGAAAAAAAGAGCGAAAAGAGATAAGCGAGAGGTGAGAGAAAGAAATGGCGAGAGTGAAAGAGAAAAAAAAAAGAGAGAGAGAGAGAAGATAGATGGAAGAGATAGAGAAGAGAGATGGACGAGAGACATAGAAAAAGAGAGAGACAGAGAGAAGAGTGATGAGTGAGAGAGAGAAAGAAGACAGAGACACAAAGAGAAAGAGAGAGACAAGCAGAGAAGAGTGATGAGAGAGAGAGAGAGAGAAGAGAGAGGAGACACATAGAAAGGAGAGAGATGCAGACAGAGAAGAGTGATGAGAGAGAAAGAGAGAGAGAAGAGAGACAAAGACAGAGGGATAGGAAGATGAAAAAATAGATGAAAAGAGAAATGTTCAAAAGAGTAAGACGACGTCGTTTTTTTTTTTTTTTTAATTTTTTTTTTGTGATAGAAAAATACCGTTGCATTTATTTAAATCATTTTGTGACTATATAAACCATTTTGTGACTATATATATATATGAAGCCATCTCAAAGCCACAATATATATATATATATATTTTGCAATGATACCTATTACAGTCGCAAATTTTTTTTTTTTTTTTTTTTTTAATTTTTTTTATTGCAGCTGGTACTGTAGCAAAAACTCTATTTTTTTTGCGACAGCAATATCAACCGTCGCAAATACTCTATTTTTTTTTGCGACAGCATTTTATGCCATCACAAATACTCGATTTTTTGCGACAACAAGTTGTGCCGTCTCAAAAAGTCATATTTTTTGCGACGGCAAGTTGTGCTGTCGCAAAAAGTCATTTGCGACGGCAAATATACCGTCGCAAAATGTTTCGTCTCTTAAGCGCAGTTTTCTTGTAGTGTACAGGCATAAAAAGCGAGACTGTTGGAAGCTTTTTCTGTGTTGTTCTGTTTTGTATTGCACACTTATTTATTTGTTTATTGTGGCAATACTATGGTGAGCACAGCTTTATAGGACTCGTTTTATTAGTACCACAATTTGTGCTATTATTGGTATCATGATTTACAACAAATGTGATAAATTGAATAAGTTATAATTAAATAACTAAATTAATATTTTTTTAAATGATATATACAAAAATTTGGTCAAAATAAATAGTTTAAATTATTAAAATAGAACCCATTATGAGTCTGGCAGACCCAAATCTATACTACCATACTAAATCTATGGATATATGCCTATAAACTTCCATATACTAGTCGATCCAAGGGGGATCCAAGGGGGGTGCTAGAGAGCTTCACTCTCTAGCAATTTTCAATGCCTCCAATGAATTTTTGGTGAGTTTTAAAAATATTTTCATAGTATAGATCTGAATTTTTATGACTATAAATAAGGGTTTGGGAGTTTCTCTTTCAATTTCATGCATAAAGTTCTAGATTTTCAACATTTACTATAGTCCCGACTTCAAAGCAATATAAATATTTAAGGAAGCAAAGAAGGGGTTTAATTGGGGAAACAAAAAAGAAGAGGCAATTTGAATTTCTTTTCTAAATTTTTATGGATAAAAATAAATTTGTTTTTTTTTAAATTTTGAGGAGCATCTGCCTCTTCCGGGTCAAGTGTAGATTTGTCACTAATCAGTAGAGAAGCTATAATTCTAATATAAAATAGATAGAGAAAGTAAAATCATGGTTTATTGTAACAAAAAGGTTAGGAACATTTAAATCAAAAGTAGAAAAATCACAAACACTCACGTGATAATACATTTAATATTTGAAGTGTGAAACGTTGAAAAATATACCTTTATTTGGAAGTATAGACTTGGCTAGTTTTGGGAAGATGGTTTGTGGCTATTTTAGTCACAAAAGATAAAATAGGCTATTTTAGAAATAACAAACAAAACATCACATCCAACTCATAATCATTACACTCTTCTCTCACAAAAAAAGTAAAAAAAAACCAAAAAGTCATTCCCAAACCAAGTTTTTTAGCCCAAGTTAAAATAGCCAAAAAAGCCAAAAAGCCAACCCATTTCCCAAACGAAGCTTTGGTGCTGTAATGAATAATGCATTGAAATGAAAGTAGTCGACAATGGATAAGAATTGGTGGTTTTATGAAAATTTATCTATAAATTTTATTTTGAGGAATGGTGATTTATTTAGTCTTATTGATTTAGAAATGTAGATTTAATATATTATTTAAAATTTAAATTTACGATTATATCCTTATTTCTATTATGTTTCTCTCTCTTTTTTTTTTTTTTTTTTTTTTTTTGTGCTGGAATGTTAAGATACACAATCTATGAGAATCAAATTCAGGATAGAATTTTTATATGAGAATCTCTTTTATCTAGAAAATATTTCAAAAGGAGTATAAAAATGGCTTGAAATATGAAATTCTTCAAACATTCCAAAAGGATGTGGGATTTTTCAAACATTTCAAAAAGAGCACAAAAACACCTTAGTAAGTTTTGGACAAATGTATAATTTCAAACTGTAACACTTCAATGTAATACTCAAACGTAACAGAGTTTGGATCCTTTGCCGCCTTTCTCTGCGGTGATCCCTGCGACACCCCCAAAACGACGTCGTTTTGGGGAAAAATTTCACAAAAAAAAAAGAAAATGAAAGCACAGAATCAAAGAGAAAGAGAGGAAGAAGAAAGCTGAGGAAGAGAGAGGAGAAGGAGAAGAAAAACATAGAAAGCATAGAGGAAGAGAGTTCTTTTTCTCTCGCCGGCGAACTCCCCGGTGACTCCTTTGCCATCAAACCGTCAAACTCTTCTCTTTTCTTTCCGTCACTGTCGATTGCGAATCTCGCTTGTCTCTCTCTCTCTCTCTCTCTCTCTCTCTCTCTCTCTCTCTCTATTCTCCAGATCTGAGTCTCTCTCTTTCTCTACTCTTTTATTTTTTATTTTTAGTTATTGTTGTTGATGATGATAATGATGAAATTATATCAGTGTTCTTGGGTTTATATCAGTTTTAGTGAATCTCATATATGTTGATTGGGTTTGTAGATCTCATTTATATCAGTTCTTGGGTTTATTTTTTGTATTCTTTGTGTTTTTGCTTCTCTCCCTCTCTCTCTCTTTCTCTATTTTGTTTTTCTTTTCTTTTTTTGGGTCTGCATTTTTTTTTTTTATAGTTATTGTTGTTGATGATGATTATGAAATCAGAATCTGAAATGCAAAGCTTGTGTTCTTGGAAAATTTTTCTGGGTTTATTTTTTGTATTCTTTGTGTGTTCTTGGGAAATTATTCTTTGGATGACCATGGCCATCCTCTTCCCTCTTTCTCTCTGATTCTCACAGATGGGTCTGCAATTTTTTATTTTTTTAGTTATTGTTGTTGATGATGATTATGAAATTATTGTTTGTGTTCTTGGGAAAAATGGCCATTTTGGATGATGACCATGGCTATTTTGGATTGTTCAAATTATTCTTGTGTTCTTGGTAAGTCATGACACAATGGCCAACTTCTTCCTCTCTTTCTCTTTGATTTTGTGCTTTTTTTTTTTTTGAAATTTCCCCCTCAAAACGACGTCGTTTTGGGGGTGCCGCAGGGACCGCCACAGAGAGAGGCGGCAGAGGATCCAGACTCAAACGTAACACTCCAATATAACGCTTCAAAAAAAAATTTAGTGTATTTTTTCCAAACATACACTCCAATATAACACTAAAAAAAAAAAAACTCCTTTGTGTAACACTCTAATGTAACACTTAAAAAAACTTTTTAGTGTACTTTTTCTAAACATAACACTCCAATATAGCACTCTAAAAAAATTGTTTAGTATACTTTTATCAAATGTAACACTTCAGTATAACACTCTAAAAAAACTCTTTAGTGTAATACTCTAATGTAACACACATTAAAACTCGTTAGTGTACTTTTCCCAAATGTAACACTCTAAAACAACTCCTTAATGTACTTTTCTCAAACGTAATACTCTAAAAAAACTCTTTAGTGTACGTTTCTCAAATGTAACACTCCAAAAAAGGATGTGGGATTCTTTAAATCATTTCAAAAGGATGAGAGATTATTTAAACCATTTCAAAAGGAGTACAAAAATTTCTTAGTGAGTTTTGGATAAATGTATAATTTCAGACTGTGAGTATTACGTTTGAAAAAAAGTACACTAAGGAATTTTAGAGTTTTTATGTGTGTTACATTAGAGTATATTACACTAGAGTGTTATGTTTGAGATTACATTGATTTGAGTGTTACGTTTGGAAAAAGTACACTAAGGAGGTTTTTTTTATTTTTTATTTATTTTTTTGGGGTGGTGCATTAGAGGGTTACATTTGGAAAAAGTACATTAAGGGTTTTTTTTTTTTTTTGTCTTACATTGTTACGTTTGGAAAAAGTACACCAATAAGTTTTTAGTGTCTTACATTGGAGTGTTACATTAAAGTGTTACACTTTTGTTCGAAATGTTAGATTTGTTTCAAAAGGAGGGATAAACCAAAACTTCTATAGTATGGATTGCCCGAATATGTAATTTTACATTTAGAGAAACCCACTTTTATCCCTAAAAAATTAAACTCAAATATGTAAGTGACTATCTTTTTGTGTAATTTCTACTTTAATGGGACTTTTAGGTTCATAAGAAAAAAAAGAATGACTAAAAAGTTTACAAGATCATATTTTGGGATTTATTGGTGTTTCACCATTGTTTTATTTTATAGCACAAAGTAATTCCTATATTTTAGTGCTTGTGTTATTTTAGTTATGGGTTAGGTTTGTCTCCCGTCCACAAAGTGGACTGGACGGTACTGTTAGGCCTGGTGGGGCCATCACGGATTCTATTTCGATCATTCAAACAGTTCAATGTGTAGAACTCGTTGAGTACTTTATCTTTATAAAAAATCGCGTTGATCAGATATTGATATATACTTGATCGGATTAGATTTTTGTAAATAATTTATTTTAAAAATTATACTTACCGTTGACAGAAATCTTATCCGATCAAGTAGCTATCGATATCGGATCAACATAATTTTTTTCAAGGATAAAATACTCGACAAGCTCTACACACTAATGGTTCGGGTCATCGAAACAGGACCCATTGGGAGCTTCAAATGGCCCAACAATCAGACTGGAGAGAAGCTTGACCCTTTAGTTTTTATAATTTTAATTAGTTTGATTTTAATTTTGAATTTATGATTTTATCTTAATTTAGTTTAATTAATTATAATTGTCAGTGTTTTATATATATAGAAAATGTGCACATAAACCGCATGTATTATGTTTTTATAGGCAAAATCATAAAATTGTTTAACTAAGTGAATTAATATCAAGCAACTCAGTTCAAAAATTCAAATAGGCATTATCAATTGAATTAAATTGATAAAAAATAAAAATTATAAAAATTAAAATGACACGTAGAGTAAAATAGATGACGATCAATTTAGTTTACCTAATGTGCGGGGGTGATTTCCGCACTATGAAGAAGGGCTGAACTTCGTGGATGAACAGCGTGCTTTGGGAATTGAAGATCTGCACAGAATAACAAATGGTGAGGTTGCCCAACCGAGGTTTGGTCGGAAACCCCTCCGATGGTAAAGTCAGGGACTTAGGAAGAAGAAGAAGAGAGAATACAAAGGATGTGTATGTGTTAAGTGTGTGGATTTTCGGATCCCTTGAGAGTGAATAATGTTCACCTTTTATAGGAGAAGGTTGTTTGTCGTTCAAGTCCTTCTCTCTCTGCCATCTGTCCAATGTGTCTTATTCGTGGCCGTCTCCTATTGGAGGAGGACGACCACTCCGCCTGACACTCGGGTGCAGGTCTGTTTTGTTTGTCTCATTAGCGGACATCTCTCATTGGAGGAGGACAACCACTCCTTTGCCATTGAGATCTTGTGTTTGTCATATATGCACCTTGTCCCTCTGCACCTCCATGTCTCCACATTCTGTTCATACAGAGGGAGATGAGCAGAGTTGTTTGTCTCTTGTGAGCCCAAGAAAGATCTTCAGTGAATTGGCCTTCTCTAAGTTGGGCTGCTCTAGAACGGTTGTCCAACTAGGAGGTCCAACATGTTACTCAACTCACTTCGGAGTGGTTCTGTCCATCCAGAAGGTCCACCATGTTGCTCGGCCCACTTTGGAGTGATGCTCGTACATTGGGCCGAACTCCTATGATTGTCTTGCTTCGGAGCAAGTGTTGGCCATAGGGCTGAGGTCCGACCTAGCTCCACCTTGGAATGAGTATTGCATTGGGCCTAGCACCAAGACTTGATTAATTTTCACCCACTTCATTTGCCCCCTGGCTTGCGCTTACGTTTGGCGAAGCGGAAGCCAATTCTGTCACAAACTTCGAAGTTTGGTTGATCACAACTTAATTTGAGCTCCATGAGTTGGATTAAAAATTATTGTTCGGTCCAACGTTTGCGTCTGCCCAATGTTTCGTAGCTCGGTTGTGCCCCCAAACTAAATGTGTCTTCACTAGCCTTGTAATTGTCTAGCTTGGTGCTCTTTCAGTCAGCTGAGCATCGTTGCTTGACTTGAAAAATATATATATATATATCCACAAATTTTTTTTTATTTTTTATTTTTAAAAATATATGTAAATTTTTTATTTTTAAATATATATATACACGAAATTTTTTATTTCTTATTTTTTATTTTTTAAAAAAAATACATGTATAAATATATATATATATATATATATCTTTGGGATATATATATTTCTAAAGTTGGACAACTGGACCGAGCAATACAATTGCCATACATGGTAATAACATGCAAAAACTATTTGCTGGGTACTAGGTATTGTTTTGCACTTGGTGAAATAGATGTGGGCCCTACAAACTTGATACTCCAAATCAAATTTTGCAAGTTTGCTTATGGAAATGTTTGGTAGGCCACGTACTGATCACTCTTTTGCACTAATTGTCTAACATGCTCTAATGAAAAAGTGAAGCCTTCTTTGTCTGCTTGGTCTCCAACCAGGATAGACAACAATACATTTTGTCTGCTCGGTCCCATTTAAGAAATGAAAAAGTGATGCTCAGTGCTTGGTCGGTCATGCTCCATCTTATTTGAACATAATTGGCTAATAAATTGTTCAGCTCATTTTTCATCTCTGCTCGGTTATCAACTTTCTTCACACTCAGTATTTTTCTTCCTCGGTCACCTTTTTTGTTCGGTGGTCATCTCTTTTCATATCCAGCAGATTATTTCTTCCGTGGCCTTTGTTGTTATTCAATCATCACAGAGTGCAACTTCCATTTCTAGTTCGAAGTTGCCATGGCCTGTTCGGTCAGCCGAGGTCGTGCGCGGTACAAGCTTGGTCCATTGTTCATATCAAAACGTAGGGCCAATTTATGAGTCCCGTACACTTTAGCCCGGCTGGATTGTTGCTCGGCTATGGGTTTGCCGTTGGTCGGCCTTAGAAGAACAACCCACCAAATTCGCAGCTCGATCGCTAGCTTGATTTGTTGTCATCGACGAATGAGTTCGGTCGGTTGCCGTTACTCCGTAGCTTGGTTCGCACCAGCTTTCACGCTGCTCGGTGATCTCCAATTTGTGCTCGATTCATTCTTGTTCAGTTGTCTTCGTTGTGGTTAGATCGGTCGGCGCATCTACGACTTAGTTTGCTTATCATCTTCATACTAGGGAACTAGACTTCCTGAACTTGTTTGCTCGCTGATTTGACAGAGTTGCCTAGTGAGGCTTCGACACTCAACTTCCTTGCACGGCTCACCTAGAAAGTTCGGAGCTGGGCTAACTTCACACTTATCGTAATTTCAAGTGCCCTTTAGCTCAATCTAAAATGCTTTGGACGACCCATCCGTGAGCATCGCAGCTCGGTTGTCCATGATCTTGGCCTTACCACCAGACCTCAAGCTCGGCCCTGACTAATGTCCTTGCTCCGACTGTCAAGCCATCACGTGTCCACATTTGACTAGTTTGGGGGCTGTCAACATGACATAAAGGCAAGCCCATTTCAGAATTTGTTAATGAAAACAAGCAAACCCACCTTATTTAACACTTTCTCACTCTAGAAATCTGAATTCCAGACCCATTTTTTCCATTTCCTTGCTACCTCACTTTTTGACTCCAGGAGCAACAGTACCCATTTTTGGAACAAAGCTCTGACTTTGTTTTTATTCTCACGCTTTCTTTCGTTGGAACTTTAAAACAATTTTAAAAATATGAGAGCTTGACCATGGGACTCCTCTTATAAATTCTAAGTTTCCTTCCCAGAACATTGAGGACTTGTATCAATGTTGTGGTTTTCTCACACCCTCTCTCTAGAATTTTAGTTCAGAGAGCTTGATCTCCCCAATTTCTCACGTTGGTTCAAGCTTCTTCGGTGTCTCGAACAGTGCATTTTCCATGGTGGAGTGACCCTACCACCGTCTTGTCGCCCATGGCTTGTTCATTTTGCTCTCGTTATTCTGTTTCGTCATTTCTAATGTGGTAAGCTCTGAAGTTCTTATTCTCCAGCTGTATCATTGGCCTCTAGCACTGTTTCTTGCGTCTCCATTTTGAAGTTGTTGTTTCATCACAAGTATCTCATCCTCGCAGTGGGTTTGCCACTGTCATTTACTGATTCTTGACACTGTTTTGTAAGTCCTCCACTATTATTTATTTATTTATTCTCTCTCTCTCTCTCTCTCTCTCTCTCTCTCTCTTTTTTTTTTGCTCTCTCTCTTTTTTTTTAATTTAATTTTTTGATTATTTTTTTTTTTTTTTAATTTTTATAACTCACAATTCTTCTCTTGATTGCCACAGTGGGACTGCTTCATCGGAGAGGCTCGCCATCGGGTTCCCCTTGATTTTGACACTGTAAGTCATAGAACCCATGTATTTCCTTTCCATCTTCACCATTACTTTTTTGGTTAAGTGTAACATTGAGAGTTGTCTAGCATACAGTTGCTTGGTCGGCCATTGTACCTCCAACCTTGCAAGTCATCCTTAGTGTAGTTGTTTGGTGGAACGTCGCACCTCCCATGGGTAAGTTTCAGAACTTAGTGGACACTCCGGCAGGAATGGATGAGTTCCGCCGAAGATATAACATTCCCAATGATGTCACGTTGACATTGGCAGCGGTAGACGCGGATCGGTCGTGTACGAGCACCACAATGCCCTTCTCAATTGCCTCCATCATAGAGGGGGGTGTTAGGTTTCCGTTAAACCCTTTGTTGTGTTGATTCTTTTCTTATTTTGAACTTACACCAATGCAAATATCAATGAACACACTTAGAGTAGTAAACGGTGTCTCGGTCTTAAACAACCTCTTAGACTTGGACTTAGGTATTTGGGATATCCTTCATTGCTACTCCTTGTGTCGTAATAAAGGCAGTAAAACCTTTTATGTCAAAATTCGGTCGTCGGACCTCCAACTTGTTACTGAACTTCCTGATAACGACAAGCATTGCTATGATTTCCTTCAAGTCGGAGGTAACTGGGAGTTTGCGGCCGAGGAGGTGGGCCGATCGAAGCAAGTTCCACGAGAGAACGGCCACCCAGGTCATTCTTTATTTTAGTTTCCTTTTATCCATTTGCTTATCACCTGTGATTTTTTTTAAGTGTTATTGTTCGTACTTGCAGGTTCAAAGAAGCTAAAAAGGAGGCCAAAAAAAGAGCATCTGAGGGATATTAAAGTTGCACTAAGGTAAGAAGATCGGTCGGCCCCGCATTTGCTTAACTATGTGCGAACTTACAGACATGTCATCCAACGGAAACCCAAAGTAAATGACTTCTCGAGGAACTCACTTGAGATTGAAACTGAAGAGCAAGTTGGTCATACCACTGGAGCTTCCTCTTCCGTTGTTGTTTGTTCATCAAGTGGATCACTCAGTAGAGGCTACTCTCCATCGCCAGACTTAGCAAGCGAAATGGCTCGTCGCCAAAAGCTCAATCTTGATGCCTTAGTCTTTGGATCTGACGATGAGGACTTTCTAGCTGTTTCAACGGTTGACACACGAGTTTCTTCTCCACCGATTGAGAGGTCTAAGGGTGGAAAAAAGCATGTTGTTGTTCCTCCTCCTCCCGTTGCTACTCTTGCTCTTCCTGCTGATAGGGCCTCAAAGAGGAAGAGGTCCAAAGGTAAAGAAGTTGTTGGGGGTTCTAATGAGCAGGGCTCAGCTGAGGAATGGGTGCCTCCCTTGGAGCATAACAGCCGAGCAATCACTACATCGGACAACACAATCTACTCAAGCGACTTGGCCTTTGACTTATCAAAGACATTGCTGTTACCTTTGGATATGGCGGAGCAAAACATTTCAAGCGACGTGTTAATCAAGGGTTCGGTGCAGATGTTAACCGCAGTAGGTCTTCTTTTATGTCTTTGTCATTTACTTAAATTTGGTTGTTGAGAATATGACATTTTGGTTTGGTGCAGTGCATTCAGAGGATGCACATCATGGATGAAAGGCGGCATTGTGAGGAGCAAGAGAAGGTTAAGATGATCAATATGTTGGCTAATGCTGACATGTCCTTGAAGGCGGCCGTAGAGGATCTAAAGGAGATGAAAGATACAAAGAAGAAGGCCGAAGCACTAATGTTCATGGCCGAGCGGAGGGCTGCAGATGCCGATGCGGCTCTAAAGTCTTTAAAGGCTAATTATTAAGGGATGGTGGACGAGGCTGAACAGAGGGGCTATGACGAGGCCGAAAAGACCTATTCGGAGGAGATTTTGAAGCTGAGGGACAAGATCTTTACTAAGGGCTGGACTGGGGCTCTGCGCGCTGCTAAGGTGGAAGAGGCTTCTCCTCTTTATGATATTGATGATATCCCAGTCCCTTCAAAGACCATTGCAAGGGTTAGGATGAGAAGGCCTCAGGGAGATGGAGCTATGGATGTTGATCCTTCTGGCCTTTCTCCTTTCTTGCCGAGCTCTTCCTTAGTTAGCAGACTGTCAATCCTACAGAGGAGGAGCACCGTGAGGATGGACACTACGAGGAGGAGCAACGCGAGGAGTAACTTGTTAGGTTGCCTCGAGTTTTTGCTTTTACTTCTGCTTTAGTAGTTCTTTTGTAATGAAACTTGGAAGTTAATGAAGTATCTTCAACTTTTGCTTTAGTGCTTGGTTGGATAGGCTATGATACAAACCGAGCTCCCTTTCGTAATGAAGTACCTTCTAAATTTGCAAAGTGTTGAACTTGCAACTTGTACTTTTTTATTTGTCTTGGAGTTCGGTCGGCTGGACCTCTTCTTTTGTAAGGCCGAACTCTTTTTGTAATTGAAGTTTCACTTCAATGCACGCGTTCTTACATTTTCACAAGTGTTGAACTGCTTATCTTCAATTTTTGCTTATATGTCATGTTTGCCCCCGGCCAAGTAGAGGCTCTGTGGCCTAGCAGGCCATCTGTTCGGTCTAATCAGGTTTCGTGCCTTAGAAAAAATTGAGTGAGTTTTTTGATGCCCCCAGCCGAGCATGAGCTCTGTGGCTCGGAAGGTTATCTGTTCGGTCAGACCATGCTTCATGCCTTAGTAGAGAAAAAATTGTGAAAGTTTTTTATCATGTTGTTCGGCCGCCACCTGACTTGGTCAAGTTTTGGCGTGATTTAACCCTTCGTAGAGTGTAATTATGCCCGTCTTCAAGCGCGAATTGTGAATATGGACCGTGCTTTAAGTAACGATACTTGGCACAAATTCCACCAAGTTATACCACTTGGCACCCCGCTCCAACCAAAAGGTTGAGCATCCGGGATTGGCTTGAGTTAAGACCCGTGGCCAATTTGCTCCACCGAGCATAAATGTACAACACAAGTAAATAAGGACAAACTATAAAATAAATTTCCATTCATTGATACTTGTAACTTTTGATTGCATCAAGGCATGTTTTGAGAAATACATTACTGTAAGTACTTCATCTTAAGAATCATATCACTGGAAGTACTTCTTTAGGTTGGCGACGTTCCATGGTCTAGGGATTGCCTTCCCTGATAAGTCAGCCAGATAGTATGCGCCATTACCAAGTGCTGAAGTAACCTTGTAGGGCCCCTTCCAATTAGCACCGAGTTTCCCTTCTCCAGGAACTTTCTTGTGATCCATTACCTTCCTGAGTACCAAGTCACCTGGTAGGAATTGCCTTGGACGCACATTCTTGTTAAAGCTCTTAGTGAGTTGCTGCTGGTAAGCCGCCAATCGAATGAGGGCAGCTTCCCTACGTTCTTCAGCCATGTCCAGAGCTTGGGCGATGGCTTCATCATTGTCTGCTGGCTCAAAGATCTCAGAACGGATGGTAGGAAGGCCAACCTCCAAAGGGATGACTGCTTCCATCCCGTAGGTAAGAGAGTAAGGCGTCTCACCAGTTGACCGACGAAGAGTAGTTCGGTAAGCCCAGAGGACATTTGGTATCTCTTCCACCCATTTGCCCTTGGCTTTTTCAAGACGCTTTTTTATCCCATCAATGATCGTCTTATTGGACGCTTCAGCTTGGCCATTGCCCTATGGGTAGGCCGGAGTGGAGTTTCGGAACTGTATTTTTAAGTCAGCGCAAAATCTCCTGAAGATCTTGCCATCAAATTGTGTACCGTTGTCAGAGAGAAAGATTCTGGGAATGCCAAATCGAGTCACAACATTGCGCCAAACAAACCTCTTGGTGTCTGCTTCTTTGATCTTGCACAAGGCCTCCACCTCCACCCACTTGGTGAAGTAGTCAGTTGCAGCGATGAAGAACCTTTTATTCCCAGTTCCCTTAGTTAATGGTCCAACAATGTCTAAGCCCCACTGAGCGAATGGCCAAAGACTGGTGAGGGGGATTAGAGCTTTGGCTGGCCGGTGAATAAGAGGAGCAAACTTTTGGCACTTGTCGCACTTGCAGACATACTGTTGGGCCTCCTTTTGCATGTGCGGCCACCAATACCCGTGTGTTAGGGCTCGGTGTGCCAAAGACCGACCACCAGTGTGACTCCCACAGATTCCATCATTGATCTCATAAAGCACATCTTCCACCAGACTTGGATGAACACAGAGTAGATAAGGGCCCATGCAGGACTTCTTGTAAAGCTTGCCAAATGGGGAGACCCAAAACCGAGCAGCTCTATGCCTTGTCTTGTGTGCTTTTTTTTTTTCCTCAGGAAGGGTACCATTCTTCAAGAAGACCAAGAGTGGGTCCATCCAACTCGGGCCCAAGTCAGTGCAGAGGACCATTTCGACTAGTTGAATACTTGGTTGGGGTACATATTCCACCCATATTTTACGGCTGTCTTTGGAGTCGACCGAGGAACCCAGGCAAGCTAAAGCGTCAGCATGACCATTTCCCTCTCAGCCAATCGTCTCGACTCTGATGGCCTGAAACTTTCTAATCAAATTTTTGGCCTGTTCTGCATAAGTGGCCATCCGCTCATCGCGAGCCTCGTAAACTCCAGAGAGTTGGTTGACCACTAATTGAGAATCACTGAAGATAAGTAGCTCCTCCACGTTGAAGTGTTCGGTGCTTCGCAGGCCAGCTAGTAGAGCTTCATACTCTGCTTCATTGTTAGAAGCTTTCCAGCCCAATCGAATGGCTTGCTCCCACATAAATCCTTCAGGAGAAATAAGGACAACTCTTGCCCCTGACCCTTTTTGGTTAGAAGAACCGTCCACAAACAGCTTCCATACGTCTCCAACAAAAAGTTTCCATGCTTCGGCTGGGGATTGTCCTTTATGCTGGGCAGTCATAGTGACCAAAGCCGAGCTCACTTTGGAGGGGACAGCTGGTCCCGGGGTGAATTCTACAACAAAGTCTGCCAGAACTTGAGCTTTGATCACCGTTCGAGGTTGGAACTTCATATCAAACTCTCCAAGCTCCACCGCCCACTTTGCCGTTCGGCCTGAGAAATCTGCTCGACTGAACACCGACTTGAGGGGGAATTCAGTGAGGACGTTGATGGTATGTCCTTGAAAGTAGTGAACAAGCTTCCTAGAGGCAATTAATAGTGCATATGCCAATTTCTCCAATGGCAAGTATCTAGTTTCGGCCTCTAAGAGTGTCTTGCTAACATAATACACTGGTTTTTGCTCCTTTCCATCCTCTCTGACTAGCACTACACTTACAGCATGATCAGAAACAACCAAGTAAAGAAAAAGCTCTTTGTTGGCGACAGGTGTAGATAGAAGGGGAGGAGAGGACAAATACTTCTTCAAATCTTCTAGTGCTTCAGAGCACTGGCTTCCCCATTCAAAACTAGTTTTCTTCCTTAGAAGTTGGAAGAAGGTCTTCATCCGATCGGAGGACCGACTCATGAAACGGTTAAGTGCTGCAGCCATGCCAGCAAGTTTCTGGAGTTCCTTAGCCTTCGTAGGCGCTTTGAGGTCTTGGAGGGCTTTGATTTGGTCGGGGTTGGCTTCAATGCCCCGCCTAGTCACCATATACCCCAAGAACTTCCCTGATCCTACTCCAAAGGCACATTTTGAGGCGTTCAGTCGAAGCTTGTAAGTCTTCAGAATTCTAAACACTTGCTCAAGGTCCCTTAGATGGTGTTCGGCCAACTTGCTTTTGACGACCATGTCATCAATGTATGCTTCCATGGTTTTACCGAGCTGGTCCTTGAACATTTTGGTGACCATTTGCTGGTAGGTCGCACCAGCGTTCTTCAAGCCGAAGGGCATCACTTTGTAGCAGTAAGTGCCTCTAGGGCTGATAAAAGCCGTTTTCTCCTGGTTAGGACCGAACATGGGGATCTGGTGGTAGCCATTGTAGGCGTCTAGAAAGCTCATGCGCTCATGTCCAGCCGTTGCGTCAATAAGTTGATCTATTCGTGGAAGAGGGAAGCTATCCTTAGGGCAAGCTTTGTTAAGGCTAGTGAAGTCAACACAGACTCTCCATTTTCCATTCTTCTTCTTTACCACGACAGTGTTGGATAGCCACTTTGGGTACTGCACTTCTCGAATGACTCCAGCAGCTAAAAGTTTGTCCACCTCTTCGATCACTGCATCGGTATGTTGCGTAGATGACTGTCTACTCTTCTGGACAACCGGCTGCGCTCCTAACTGGATGTTGAGTTAATGACAAGCATAATTGGGGTCCAACCCAGGAGTGTTATAGGCCGACCAGGCGAACACTTCGATGTTTTTACGGAGTAGAGCCAGTAATTGCTCTTTCTCTCCAACAGTGAGGGAGGTGCCGAGTAGGGAGAACTTGTCTGGGTTTCCTTCTTCTACCAAGACCGTCTCTAGGTCTTCTACCATCTTCTTGGTCGGCACTCCCCCGACGTCTTCCAAAACTGGCTGGTCAGGTACTTCCACCATCTACACTTGGTCGCAGACTTGTTTGGTTTTCATGGCGGCGATGAAGTAGTGTTTGGCTGCCACTTGGTCTCCGCAAATCTCCTCTACTCCATACTTGGTTGGAAAGCGAACGAGTTGGTGATAGGTGGAAGGGACTGCCTTCATCTGGTGAATCCAAGGTCGGCCAAGGATGGCATTGTAGGGAGATGGGGTGTTTACCACCAAGAAGTCAACAGAGACCACCTTGGACTTAGCTATGATAGGCAGAGTTATTCGATCGAGCTGGCATTCTGTTTGCGAGTTAAAGCCAACTAAAGGGGAGGTGGCAGGTGTCAGGTGTTGCTCACTGAGGCCAAGTTTCTTGAAAAGCTCATAATACATGATGTCTGCGGCACTTCCTCGGTCAATCAAGACTCGCTTCACATCGAACTTGTTGGCCACACCAACTGTAACGATGAGGGCATCGGTGTGGGGGTGTTAGATTCCCTCTAGGTCCTTTTCGGTGAACACGATGTTAAACCGAGACGGTCTAGCTTCTGTCTTGGACTTTTTGGGAGGAGGTCCTACCGACATTACCTGCTGAATGTGGGTGGCTCGTTGGATTTGTCCTCGAATGGTGTTTTCTCTTTCGGGGTCAGTCATTCCATGGATAACATTGATGACCAACCTCGGGGCATGGTTCTCTTCAAGGGGGGCTTGGTCTAGTCCTTTCTTTTCCCTCGTCTTATCAACGTCTATCCATTGTTGGAGGTGTCCCGCCGTAACTAAGTCTTCCAAGTGTTGTTTGAGAGCTCTGTAATTTTGTGTCTTGTGTCCTTTCTCTCGATGATAGGTGCAACGCAGTGTCTGATTGCGCCGAGTAGGGTCTCCAGGCATCTTAGCTGGCCAGACAAAGAAGGCTTCCCCTTTAAGTTTCTCGACGAGCCTGTATATTGGCTCTTTGAAGACGATAGTGATGCCTTCATAATACTTGGCCCTTTCCTCTTCGGTTTCTGCTGTGGAGCGGTTCCTTTGGCCATAGTTCTTGCACTGTTCATCCCTCCTTGGCTGCTCAGTCTTGGGTGGTCGAGACGGTCTGACTTCTTCTTCAGCAACCGCAACATGTACTGAAGCAGCGTCATCTTCCACACGAGCTTGTTGCTCTATTCGAGCCCTCAAATCCTTCATGGTGGGGGCAGGTTGTTTCGTGAACGACTACCTTAGCTTGTTCGAAGGAGGTATGCCTTGCTTGAAGTATAGCATGGCCAATTGTTCACTGCAAACATTTTCCTCCAAGTCACCATATTCCTCCCAATACCGTCGCGCGTACTGGCGCAGGGTCTCTTTCCTATCCTTTCGGATATTGAACAAGGTATCTAACTACTTCGAGACTCTGCTATTGGAGACAAATCAGGCTAAGAACGCCTCAGAAAGCTGCGTCCAGTCATAAATTGAACCACTAGGGAGTTTGTCAAACCATCGAAGGCCAAGTTCTCCTAGGCTAGAAGGGAAGACTTTACACATGAGCGCGTCATTGCGGTTCCAGAGGGACATCATCTGGCGGTAATGGCTAATGTGAGTCAAAGGGTCCGTCTTCCCGTCGTAGAGAATGAATTTCGGTGGGCTATACTTCCGTGGAGGTTCTACAGCTTCGATCTCTAGGGAAAAGGGGGTGGACACTAACCGGTCTAGAGCACGACGCTCTTGTTGGTGTATGGACCGATCCAACTGGTCCCTTTCCCTATTGAGCCAGCGGCCCTCCTCCCTATCTCCTCGACGTTCTCCTTCTCTGCATAGCCGTCGTGCCTCTTCTCTGTTATCGTTCAGCCAACTTCTCAAATCGTGTGGCCGCTCGTCGCGGCGACAATGAAAGGTTTCAGATAGGCGGCTAATAGTCCTCTGCCTTTTATGAGAATTCCCTCGTGGGCTATTTTTGAGGTTATTCGTCCCATCACCTCTTGCCCTTCACTATGTAAATCGAATCACCGACCACGCTCTTCTGGCGAGCCACTACCGGAGTGCTCCTTGTGAGGCGGCGGAGGAATATGTCTCCTTTGCGATGGTCCACCAACGGATTTTCTTGGCTCCGCTGGGGTCGCCATAAACTTCAACAATTGGGTGCGAAGCTCAGTGATCTCCAAACCCATTGAGTCAATGATGCGGTCACGGTGGTCCTTCTCAACAAAAAGACGTTGAGACGACTCAACGGCAATGACACGGCGTCGCTCTGCCGCGTTGGGTATCTGATCATCGTGGTCCATAGGGTCATCGTGCGCTGAGGGGAATGCCAGACCCTTATCTTTGGTCCTCTCCGTCATTGGAGTCCTCTCTGCTAGTCCAGAATGTGGTGTATCTTCGATTCCCATCGTCGGAGTTCGTTACGAAGCAAGTAGTGGTTTTTCCATAGATGGCGCCAATTGTGCGGGGGTGATTTCCACACTATGAAGAAAGGTTGAACTTCGTGGATGAACAGCATGCTTTGGGAATTGAAGATCTGCACAGAATAACAAACGGTGAGGCTGCCCGACCGGGGTTTGGTCGGAAACCCCTCCGATGGTAAAGTCAGGGACTTAGGAAGAAGAAGAAGAGAGAATACAAAGGGTGTGTATGTGTTAAGTGTGTGGATTTTCGGATCCCTTGAGAGTGAATAATGTTCACCTTTTATAGGAGAAGGTTGTTTGTCGTTCAAGTCCTTCTTTCTCCGCCATCTGTCCAATGTGTCTTATTCGTGGTCGTCTCCTATTGGAGGAGGACGACCACTCCGCCTGACACTCGGGTGCAGGTCTGTTTTGTTTGTCTCATTAGCGGACATCTCTCATTGGAGGAGGACAACCACTCCGCCTGCCATTCAGATGCAGGTCTGTCATATATGCACCTTGTCCCTCTGCACCTCCATGTCTCCACGTTCTGTTCATACAGAGGGAGAGGAGCAGAGTTGTTTGTCTCTTGTGAGCCCAAGAAAGATCTTCAGTGAATTGGCCTTCTCTAAGTTGGGCTGCTCTAGAACGGTTGTCCAACTAGGAGGTCCAACATGTTACTCAACCCACTTCGGAGTGGTTCTGTCCATCCAGAAGGTCCACCATGTTGCTCGGCCCACTTTGGAGTGATGCTCGTACATTGGGCCGAACTCCTATGATTGTCTTGGTTCGGAGCAAGTGTTGGCCATAGGGCTGAGGTCCGACCTAGCTCCACCTTGGAGTGAGTATTGCATTGGGCCTAGCACCAAGACTTGATTAATTTTCACCCACTTCACCCAAGTTCATGTCACGAATGAATACATGGCGTGAATGTTGGAGTGATTTTTGTTCCCCTAGTAAGGATGTCTCATTCATATGGTTTTGTCATTATTTACATGGTAGATTATATTTTAGGATCAACACTAATAAATCTCAAAATATTTGTGAATTATTAAGTTTTTTTTTTTTCTTATGAATTCAAAAATCTCATTAAAATGAAGATCATATAAAAAGGTAGTCACTTACATGTTTGGATTTAATTTTTTACAGGTAAAGTTATATTTCTCTAAATGTAAGATTACATATTTGAGCAATCCTCATTATAGAAGTTTTGGATTTTTTCTCATTTTGGAACAAATTCCACATTACAAATAAAAACGTAACACTTTAATGTAACACTCCAATAACATAACACTCCAATGCAACACATTAAAAAAAATCTTTAGTATACTTTTTCTAAACGTAACAACGTAATACAAAAAAAAAAAAAAAAAAACGTTTTAGTATATTTTTTCCAAACGTAACACTTCAATGTAATACACAAAAAAGTTCATTTCCTAAATGTAACACTCCCATCAATGTAATCCCAAACATAACATTTTAATGAAACATACTCCAATGTAACACACAAAAACATTAAAAAAACTTCTTAGTGTACTTTTTTTCCCAAATGTAACACACACAGTTCAAAATTATATATTTGTCCAAAACTTACTAAGGAATTTTTGTACTCATTTTGGAATGATTTGAATAATCCCACATCCTTTTTTTGAAGTGTTACATTAGAAATTATATACTTGCCCAAAACTTACTAAGGAATTTTTGCACTTCTTTTTGAATAGTTTGAAAAATCTCACATCCTTTTGAAATGATTTGAAGAATCCCATATATTTTTGTGTATTACATTAGAGTGTAATACTAAAAGTTTTTTTTAGTGTTACATTGGAAAGTTATGTTTGAGAAAAATACACTAATGAGTTTTTTTGTGTATTACATTAGAGTGCTACACTAAGGAATTTTTTTGGAATGTTATATTAGAGTGTTACGTTTGAAAAAAGTGCACTAAGAATTTTTTTTGAAGTGTTACGTTTGAGTTTTACATTGGAGTATTACAGTTTGAAATTATATATTTGTCCAAAACTTGCTAAGGAGTTTTTGTACTCTTTTTAAAATATTTGAAGAATCCCACATCCTTTTAGAATGTTTGAAGAATCCCATATTTCAAGTTATTTCTGTATTCCTTTTGAAATATTTTACAAATAAAAAAGATTCTCATATAAAAATTCATCTCAAATTTGATTTCCATACATTGTGTACCCTACTTTTCTAGCACAAAAGAAAAAAAAGAGAAGGAAACATAATAGAAATAAATGTATAACTGTGAATCTAATTTTTAAATAATATATTAAATATATATTTTCAAAATTAATGAGACTAATTGGTTTATAAGAAAATCTTTGGAACTAAATGGATTACTATTCGTCAATATTGTTTTATATTAATTTATCCTCTTGAATTAAAAATCACAACATTAACTCATTTTCTAATTTGGGAAGGCCTAATCCCCCTAATTTTCAAGCCAAGGCAAAAAAAAAAAAAAAATCCCCAAACGACGCTTTTGGGGATTGGGGGAGGCTTTTTTAGGGCTCCAAATCATTTTCCTTTTATATATTAGTTGTCATTTGGCAATTGACTTTTTTAATTGGTTTTTTAACTTTTTGATTATTTTACTTTAGGCTAAAAAGTTCATTTAGGCTGATTTTTTTAACTTTTATGAGAAAAAAAATAAAATGATATGATTTGGATGTGACATTTTGTCTTATTGATTATTTAATCTATTTTATCTTTTTGTGACTAATTTAACCAAAAAATCCATTACTAAATGAAGCTTAATTTTTTATTTTTTTTTAAATTTAAACTTTAATAACGAAAATACCCTTTCAACTATAGGGGTTTAGTCTGTTTTAACTCTCACTATATCTACCCTATTAAATTTGGTCAAACCATATTAAATTTGGTTTCTTTTAACGATAATATTGTTCTGGCTCTATTTTTTATTTTTGCTCTTTATTTATTTTTGAATAAATTATATCGATAGTCCTTATATTTTGTCCTTTATGTTATTTTGAATTTTGTCATTTAAGTTATTTTAATTTTGACCATTAATCTTATATGTTATATCAATTTGATCCAATAAATAATATTAATTAGAATTTTTGAAAGAAAATAGTTAGCAAATTTGTTGAAGATAACTTGCTAAGTTTAAGAGCTTACAATTTTGTTACATGTGATTTATGAGTGAATTTTTCATTAAAAAAATTAAAAAATTATAATCAATAAAATAAATTAAGATAAACTTATAAATTTAAAATAAAAATTAAACTAATTAAAATTAAAAGGACCAAATTAATAAGTAACCAATCTGTCCAGGTGTAACTAGGAACGGTAGCTTGCGTCAAATTACCAGGCATAAAAGCGAGACGGTTGTAAGCTTTTTCTGTGTTTTTGGGTGAATAAGTTGTTTTTTGTATTGCGTTTTGTTTTGTATTGCACACTGATTTATTTATTTATTTTATTGCATCATTAATTAAGGCAATAATATGAGAGCACGGTTTTGTAGGACTCATATTATTAATTTTTTGATCGGGGCTCTCATATTATTATTATTTTTTGAACCGTGGACTCTCATATTATTAGTAATCACAATATGTTCTCTCATATTATTGGTACTATGATTTGTGATAAATTTGTTAAATTGAATAATTTATAATTAATTTTTTTTTAATGATATAGACGAAATTTTTTATAAAATGAACGATTCAAATTATTAAAAATAAAACTTTTGATGAATCCCACAAACTTGAATCTATACTACCATGCAGTAAACTTCCAAATGCCGGAGAGCTTCTCTCTAGTGATTTTCAATGTCCCTCCAATGAGTTTTAAAAACACTTCTATAGTGTAGATTTGGATTTTTATGTCTAGGAAGAAAGATTTGAGAGTTTCTCTCTTAGTTTTCTAGATACCATTTTAGATTTTCAACCCCTACAATAGTCTCCTCTTCAAAGTAATATATACAAGCGGGAAATGAAGGGCTTTAGTTGGAAAAAAGCAAAAAGAGGAGACAATTTGAAATTATTTTCCAAATTTTTATGGGTAAAAACATAATTTTTTTAAATTTGGAGGAGGGGCATTTGCCTTTCTTTGGTCTAGTGTAGATCTGCTTCACTGGAGAAGCTATAATTCTAATAGAATAGACATACAATATTTAAATACATAAAAGCCGAACGTAGTAGAAATCACAAATACTCACATGATAACACATTTAATATTCTACGTTTATGAGTTAACTTAACACTACACTTATTCTGAAAGCACATTCACTCTCACTCAAATTAATACAAACATAGAAACTGTCTATATATGCAGATGCAGAATATCTTGTAGAAATGAAAAAATGGAAGCAAACAACATTATATTAGTGTCAGGATGGGGACGGTGACGAAGTAAGACTAGTAATTAGGGAAATGACAGTCTGTGTGAGAGTGAAGAGGAGGAAAAAAGTAGCTGCAAAAGTGGCAGCAGTAACCTATATATTTTTGAAGTAATCACACTTCAATGAAGCTACTACTCTGTTCCACCATCTCTTGCAATGAGTGTTCACTTTGCTGCACTGTCCAGCGTAGTAGAACTGCCTTGAAATAATTGTTCCTTTACCTAGGTTGTTGAACATAAGTGCCACCCCTTCGTCATCACCTAGCCAGTTTTCAAGAACTTCATGGCGACGAAGTTGGGTCACATCTTCTCTGCAGTTGATAAGTCGATCCATGAAAGAGGTATAATCGGTAAAATATTTGGGTTTGTCATCTGAGGAATGTTGTTCATAGGTAATGATGTTTCAGAAGAATGTCTCTGTCGAATCAGTGACTTTAAACTTTGGTATTTAAAGTGACCATGTTCAAAGCGTATATTGAGCATGCTGAGTTTGAGCCCATCATTATCATCCTCTACAGCCTCGAACTTGACACCAGCATCCTGAAGCTCTATTACACACGGCATTTTAAAGCTAGTTGTCTGATTCTTGTTTTGGTGGTTATTTGATTCATCTTTGAAGGAAGAAGGAAGACAAACATTATGCACCAAGTCAAGAAAATGTTTCCTTTCAGAGGCGGATGTATTTTCAAAATCGATTTTGGAAATGTTAATCCGTTTTGGTAGTTTCCCAAGGATAAGTAACATAGCCAGCTTTGTGAGAGTGGGGGTGGAGGTGGGGGGTGGGATGTGGGTGAGGATGAGGATGAGGGTGAAGATGAGGGTGAGGGTAAGGGTGAGAGTAGGATCATGACGATTCTGGTTTGGATTTTGGGTCACGCCCACGCCGTAGCTCATGTCATAAAATTCAGATATAATGAAGAATGGAAGTTGGTTTTCAAGTAACAGCAAGTCATTGCAAATCGGTGTACTCTTCCATGATACTTTGACTTCATCACCCACATGTGATTGTTGATGTTTATCCTCAACAAAAACAAGCTCAAACAGACCAAAAAGAAACTCAATAACAAAGCAAGCATCATATAGCATCATTTTCACAAATTCATCGCTATCAAGGTGGTCAACTGACTGTAGACACCTCATTTTTGACCGCCTGCCAGACTTGTGCGCTTTGTCCTGTACATTTGAAGATGAAAATGGTATTGTGCATAATTCGCCTTCTCAACCAAGGCCGGGTGCTCAAAACAATCTCGAACCTTTCATATCTACACTGATTGAACCTCTAACTTTCATTTTTGCACCCTTAATCAACCTGTACTGAGCTTAAAACAGAGGAATAGGGCAGCCCATTAGAGCTCGGTCGTGCCCCATTAGGAGCTAGCCGTGGCTATTTGGGCTTGGCCGTGCCTCAATGGTGATAGACACTATTTTGGGCGGAAGCCCGCCAGTTGTCCATTTTTGGAGATATTTTCGACTTGTTTTGCTCAAATTCTATAAAAACGAGGTTATACCTCTATTTTGAAGGTTGAAAAAATTTAAGAAGAGCTTATACACATATTGAAAGCTCCTTCTTCTTGTGCAAGTTATATTTGAGCAAGCTTACCACCCTTAAGCCATCACCATACTCCACACACACCCTCAATCCTTAACCTTGGGACCTTGGTTGAACCTTGAGGAGTACAATTCAAGCTTGAGAGTGTGTAAGGATTGAGTTTGATCAACAACCAAAGCTTACTCCATTTGAGAGGTATAAGTTTGTAATTTTTGCTTTCGCTTCCATTTTCTATCATTTTCTATCAATTTCTTGTGTCTTTGTATTGTTTTGATCCTAGTTCAAGTGTTTAAACTTGGGTTTGGATAGCTTCCAAAGGGTAAAAAAAGTTAACACTCTTTCTTACACCTTCACTTATAGCTCAAACCCTTGTTTTACACCCTTTTCTTTGCCTTTCAAATTGATTTTCAGAGTTCAAAAAAGGCAAAAAATCATGCTTTGAGGTTTTAAAGGTGGAAGGGTTAGCCACCCCTCCTTGTTCTTGCTTACTAGCCTTATTTCCTTTGCTTATTGTTTAGCTTTTTGGGCTCTTTTCATGCATTTTGAGCCACTATTTTTCACCTATTAGGGGCTATTTTAGGGCTGTCCTAAGTTATTTAATTAATTCAAGCTTTGATTAGTTCACTCATTGTATCATAAGTTCACATATATAGCTTGATGTATGTTGTTCTTGGCCTTTCATTGTTTTAATTTCCATGTTAATAGCCTCATTTTAATAATCAACTCGCCATTCATTTATTTCATTTGAGAGTTGTTTCAACCGGTTGATGGTTGTTCAAAACATAAGCTAGAGATCTATGCTTAATGGCATAATCTCTATGGAGGTTCATCGCCAATGACATAGTTTCTCTTTCATGTTGAGAATCACTTCCCGTTTGACGTGCTTCTCATTTAGTGGACATAATCTTTAGAGGACTTAATGGACTAAAGAATGGAAAGGTCTAAACATTGCTAAAATGAACCAACCCACATAAAGAAAATGAGTCATATTGCTTGGATTCAGCTAGACGTTATGCCAAATCTATTGTGTCAAAGGTCTTCTTACATCAATTCATGATGTTTCGATGAGCCTTGAAGTGTTTACTCTCCCTTTTTGAGCTCACTCTATGATAAAGGATGAGGGATGGTTGTTATTCATTACATTCATTGATTTTTGTCCAAATCATAGTTGAAATCATCAAGCAAGTAAATTGCTCATTGATGGTTTCAGAAATGACTTTGTCCTTCTTTTGAGGCTTTCCATGACAGTGAAGGGTAAGAGGGACAAACAAAGCTCAGAAAATTCTGTCTGCACTGTTTTCACCTCAGAGCACAAAAATAGGATTTTGCACAAAATTAAGGCACGACTGGCCTTATTTGGGCCCAGTTGGGCTTCATTGGGGGCCATCCGACCATCAATGTTTGGTAAGGCAGTGTATTTTTGAAGAAGCAGAGGGCAGTGACTGAAGGTGAAATATGAGAGATTCCAAAAAAGGCAGACAGAGTTACTTCTGAAAACTATCGTTGTGCATGCAACCCTTGTGCATCCTTGCTTACATCAATGTTGTAAATTAATTATTATTGTTGTAATTGATTATTATTGTACTTAATTAATATTGTTATAGCCATTGCTTATTTGTAATTGTTATATCTAGTTAACTTAGATAGCTAGTTCATTTCTTTAGTATTCATTAGAATTTGTAATAAGTAGTTCGCTTAGCTTAATTCATTCATTTGGTTTTGTAATAGTTAGTTTATTCAGACACTTAAACACTTATTCAGACCCTCTTGCATGAGGGAAAAATTGTAAAAACGTGTGTATGTCTTCCAACCCCCATTTCTTTCTCCCTTTTATTTCTCTGCTTATGATGGTAGCATAGAAGCATCATATTTATTTAGCATTTTCCATGATTTGCATCCACTTGTCTTGCATGCATAAAAGCTCGGCTCATCATTCTAACTTGGATTGTTAGTAAAACACTTTTTTAAATACGTGCTTAAATCACATGTCTTGATTTCATTCACATGTTATATTAGTAGGCGAGCCTATTAGTTGCATCTTTGCATGCGTTGCATTAGTCATTTTGCATCCGTAGGATCATGCATTTCTTCTAACTCTGTTGTTTCTTTTGGATTGCCTTGGAGTACGAGGTGAGCACTTATTGCTTTAGCATACCGCATGCGTGTGATTGTTGCCATATCTAGCATAAATATCATGAGGATAAGTGCTTAATTGGTATAACTCTCTGAATGCCTGTGAATGAAGGCTAATTGCTTGAATTGGGATAAGTTGATTAACGTACATACGAACACACATTTTCAAGTGACAAGTGTTGAAAAACAAATTTTCAAACAAACACAAAAATCAAATGTTCCAATTTTTGCAGATTAGTCTATACTTGTGTGCGTCACATAGTAATGCTAGTCTAATCATCGGAACAAAAGCATATAGTGTAGATAAAAAAAAAAAAAAAAATCATATTATGATTAGTAGAGGCCAATCTTTGATCGGGTGAGTGGGGTGCTCAATTCATGACCTTCCCCTCTCGTACCTAAGTTCCCGAGCCGAGACACTTTGGTGATAACAGATAAGTGGCCTTTGGCACGAGTCACGGGTTTCCTAAAATTTTCAAAAATGTTTAGGTGGCGACTCTGAAATCTGGTAATGCATTTTGGCATTTTTTATTCAAATCGATTTTCCAAAAGAATTGCTGGATTTGAACTTTTTTTGTGTTTTCACTGTTTCACATTGCACTTGTGAAATCAGATTTAGAACCACGGGAGTCCGAATTGCAAGGCTATTCATATCCGAAAGGAGCACGAAAAGTCGAGCTATAGGTCTGCATAATACTTGCGAGCTCTTTCTTCTAATTTCTTCATAGAGTCTAAATTATCCTCCTTACGCAATTGTTGTTACGTTGAAGGAGCAATTCCAAATAATGCTCTTTACGTTTTTCCATAGCAAGTAGTTTGGGTTGATCACGATGGTAAGGCCCTATTGAAATTAGGATAGGTGTGTATGCCTTTTCATTTGCATTACGCAATCCTCCACGCACCCTGAAGATACAAGCTGCTTTATCGACCAAAGCTTTTGTTTCTTCAATGTCGATGGTATGTCGTTCTATATTGTTATCTATTAAATGTAAAGGTTAACATGAAATCATCTTCCTAAAACATTTATTTATTTATTTTTATTATTATTAGTTGCATATGTAGATTTCACGTACTGATTTCCATTGTATACAAAAATTTAATACATGCGAAATTTATATTTATTAATTAGAAGTTTAAAAAAAAGGAGACTATTTTTATTATGGATAAATTGCAAATATACCTCTGAGATTTATTTACATACATATTGCCTCATGTGGTTTTAAAAATTACATCATGCCCCTTTAAGTTGCTAATTGGATAACAAATGACTCATTTTATTAATATATCATCAAGTTTATTAACAATTTTTACTAATGTCAGAAATATATTTTAATTAACAATTTAGATTGTTCTAAAGAGGCATACACACCTAAAGAAAGCAAAATAATATCACAATTAAAGAAGAAAATGACATAACTAAGTGTGGGTGTTGATTTTTGACCACACAACCAAATGGGGAACTCAGTTGGAGAGCACCAGAAGAATATATTAAGCTCGAACAACCTATCACAGAAGGATAAAATCTAGTGGCGGTTCGTCCACCCAAGGGCCCTCTGACAATCAAGTCAGTAATCAAATATCTCTCAAAGATATCAAATTGTGCTTAATCTCACAAGAAAGAACTTATTGCTCACAGTATATCACACATACCTGAGACTCACGGGGGTGCCCTGCTTTTATAACTAGCACTGACCTGATCCATGTAGAAGCCTTACTTCAGTGGACTCAGGCTCAATGTTCATCCTAGACTCTCAGCTAGATAAGGATAAACTCTTCAAGAGCTTTATCTTTATCCAGACTGAGATCCTCCCCTGTTCTAGGACTCTTGTCCTTTATCCGCTCATCTCGGATTCTGGTATCTCCGCAAATAACCTCAGCCTAGCCAAGATCATCTCGGCGCATGACCAAGCCACGTGGCACCTCGGTTGACACTTCAGCATCACCTTAGCCACGTGCTATCATTTATAAAATGTGTCCCCATAACTGCCCTTTAGGTTCTATTACCTCGACAACCTGAGGTGATGGAACCTACATCATTTGTTCATATATCATGTCAACTAAAGTTCACTTTTCTCTTCGACCGAGATCATGACTCGTCAGCTTCATATAACTAGGACTCAACTATCCGTTTCACCAAGGATCAAGAACCAAAAACCTTTCAACCAAAACTGCTTCTATGGCCGAGATCATGGCCTCATTACCAAAGAATTGCAAGAGCTCTGGCTGCGTATGAGCTGTCAAGCACAGTCTTTCTAACCGTTTCATACATGTGTCCTTTCTCTATTGGTTCGTACCTGGCACGCGTTATCAGGTCACGTCACCTCTGTCTACGCTGCCTGACAAGCACATCGTCCAAGGCACCTTATTATGCTTTTTCGCCTTTTCATATTTTCAACAAAATTCTTTCTCTCCTTTTGCCTCTTCACTTTTGCAAAATTGATTTCTCTCTCTCTGCTCAGGGTTTCTCTCTCTAAAAATTTTCCAAACTGCCATTTTCATACCCTCAAAGCTCTGCAACTGCCTCTTCCGTTACCGTCGGCACGCCTTTCATCATTTGACTTTGATTGTTCAAGTCCTCTGACTCCGACGTATCTCACTCCGGCATCTCCTTCTTCGACTCCAGTCAGTAAGTCCCTGATTTATGTTGCCATTTAATCCATTTAATGTTTTTTGTCTATCCTCATATTCTGGTCATCATGAGTCAATTCTGGTTTCTTCAATCTTCGCTGTGCTTTGAATTTCATTATTTAGAATGTCAAACGTGCTTGTTTGTGATTTGTTTTGTTCGATCTATCTCTGTGTCTATATACACTGTTCGTGGTACTTGCACATACGTACGCACTGTTAATGTGTTTGATGCTTTAACAATTTTGTCACTGCTTTTGACTTTTGCACATTTGCACACACCTACTCAGTGTCCTTGAATCTCTGTTGCTTTCTTGAGTCTGAATCATATTCTTTTCTATTTCTCTTTGACTTGTTTTCCAGATTCTTGCCCTTGCACCTTTGTTTTCGTGCTTAGTTTTTAGGTTTGGGATTTGCCTAAAAACCAAATACTTAGGTAAAACTAAAACAAACTCTCCTTAGATCTTCAAAAACCCTAGTTCCAATGCTTGTTTAGGACTTAGCCGAGGTCTTTAGACCCATATCAGTCACTTTTTCCCGAAATCTTGCTCCAACTTCACTAAGCCGACATTATGGGTATGCTTAGGTGGAGGGTAGACACCCCGGAAAAACTAAAGTATTTCCGACAAGAGTTCTCTATCCCAGTCAACGTTCACATCAGGTTGGCTGGGGACGAAGACTCTATCATGCCTGATGGAAACTCAATGCCCTTGCCTGTGGTTGTCTTCATAGAGTGTGCACTTCGGTTCCCTTTAGACACTCTTTTCCGAGAAGTCCTTCACTATTACAAACTTAACCCCATGCAACTTGCCACTAACTCATATAGAGTTATCAATGGAATAATCGAACTGGCACGCCGAGAAAAGGCTAGGATCACATTAGCCGACATCTAGTATTGTTACACTATGTGTTTCATTAAGTTTGACAAAGGCTACCTGTATTACCTCAAACCCCAATCCACTGCCTTCAAACTTATAGTTGACCTCCCAGATTCAAACAAGGGTGCAAGAGATGACTATCTGATCGTCTCGGGCAACTGGGAGTTTGCACTAGATGATGATCTTCATCTCTTCCCACTGCATCGAGCTGTGTTTAGAGAGGATGAAGGTAAGAACTTAGTCACCCTGTAATTCCATTCAAGACTTGTAAATCCATCTATCTGTACTAATGTTTGCTTCTTTTCCTTTTGCAATTCTTTCCCAACCATCAAAAGATTTTTGCAAAACCTTCTTCCTCAGCAAAGACCTGAAAAAGCTACTAGACTTGCTAGTTGAAAAACACAAGGCCTCTCTATTGCTTGATTACATTCCGACCTATAAGTCTACCATGCCCGACGTTTCCCGCCGAAGCAAGACTTCACCTTCAGCAGCAACTCCACCAGTTGCTTCCTCACCAAGGCCAGACCAGGCCTCTTCTTCAGATCCAGTTAAGGTTGTATCTACATTTGCCCCTCAGTCGATTCCACCTTCTCAACACCGACGCCGACGCCGATGTCGAGCTCCACCAAACGTACCAGCCAGCAGAACTTGTAGCCACAAATGCCGAGATTCTGAGACGTCGGCTTACAATCTAGCCAATCCTTCAATCGCCCTTCCTGCAATCCACTTTGACACCAAAGTTACCGTTACTGCAACCGCTGACAACATGGACCGCAGCAAACCCGTCTTGGAAGACCTCTTGGCCGAACTTCTAATAGTGGTTACCATTTGGTCTTCACCATCTCAATTCCAATGTAGACCAAAACCAAAGAAGGTGAAGAAGGCTAAGGCAAAAGCCTTTGTTACCCAAATTGACTCCGAAGGCACAGTGTCAATATCCAAATTGGCCAAGGTTGAAAAAGATGCTTTCGCCGCCGAGAAGAGGCCTTCCGAGGCCGAGCCATCCGAAAATCGGCAATCAAAATGGCCGAGGCCCGAAGGTGAAGAGGGCTGAGGCTTTTTCAAAGTTGATGAGCCTTGGGCCCTAGTGATTTCAATTGGAGACCGGCTGATGATAGCTGGCGATAATGCGATTGACAGCATCGAAGTCAGCGTCGCTCTCTCCACCGCAGTTCTTCTACCTACTGATCTAAACCGAATGGCCGAGATCACCGAATATGAAAACTTCACCTTAATGATGCAGCACTCTGTTCTGGTAAGTCTTCAACTCTTGTCTTTTTTGGCTTTTTACTTCAAATTCTTATACTTAGAAATTTTACTAACTTGTTCATTCCTTTTCTTTTAGGCGATCCAGCACGCTCATTCTTTTGCAACAAAAGCCGAGGCTTTCAAGAAAGAATTGGTCCACAAGACCAAAGAGGCTGCTGGCTTCCTCGCCTTTCTCAATAATGCCGAGGCAAAAATGAAGATGCTGCTGGATCAGGCCAAGGCTACCAAACAAGCTCAAGATCAAGCCGACGAAAAAGCAGAGGCTGCTAAAGTGGTGGCCGATCTGCACAGGGCCGTGGCCAAAGAGTCCGAGGCCAAAATTGCCCAAGTCGAGGCGGAGCTGCAAGAGGCCTTGGCGACCAAGGCGGCCGAATTCAAGGAAGCTGACGAAAAGGCCTATGCCAAAGGCCAAGCTGACGTGCGCGACGTCTATAAGGAACAAGTAAACCAAGCCTACAACCGAGTTTTTTTATCTCGACTGGACGACTGCTTTGAACGAGCTTTCTATCCCAAGTGTCTTTCTCTCCGCGTCCTAAAGGATCAAGCGGCGAGGCCAGTGAAGAGAAGATCGAGTCCGACGACGCTGAAAAAGAGGAAGAGGTTGCTAATGGGGCCAAGTCCCCCACTCTAAATGAGAAAGTCCTTGACTTGACTCAGGATGAGGAGGACGAGGTCGCTAAGAGTTCCTCCCCCAAGAAGACAACTTCTAAAGCCGAGGTCCAGACTGCCGAAAAGAGTTTGGACCAAACACTTCAGGAGATAGATGCCGAGATCCAAGCCAAAAAGTCTGCCCAGTTGGCTGCCAAGGCTGAAACAATGCCAATTGCTGAGGCAAGAAAGTTTGAGGAAAATGTTGGAAATTCATGTACTTAGGGCCTTTTTCCCTTTGAACTTTTAGTTGTTGTAATCTTTTTCTTGTTTGTTGGGCCGAAGTGCGAATTCTGTAACTGAACAAGTAGTCTTTTATGCTAGGCCAAAATGCCTTTTTGTCTTAACTTGAACAAGTTTTGTTTGAACGAATGCATGCCTTCTTTTCTTCTAAGTGTTAAATATATGGTTGTTTCTTTATGCTTTATTGCTTTTCTTCTATGCACTGTACGCTTCCATATTTACAATATTTTTGCACTTCCATAACTTTCTTTGAGTGATTACTTCGGCTTGGAACACCTTGGAGAAGTGTTACCTCGAATCCACCCATTGTTGGTTGCCTCGGACCAAACTACCTCGGAGTTTACCTTTTATTGTAATCTTGGTCAAATAACACTTACAAATATTTGTTTCAAACATGTTTACAAGTGTTCTTCCATTACTTGTACTTGTTGTCTTCTAGCAGGACTTCACCCTTTCAACCCTTTCAAGCCTGACAGCTTGGTTGGTTATCTCGAGTAATGAATACCTCGGATACCCATTCCCTTATTATCTCGGCTAACTTCAACTTGTAAGTTACTCTGAACTTTCAACAAGTGTCAAGCCCAATCTAACTTGTAAATTTATTCTAAAAATTTCAATAAGTGTCAAGCTCTCAAGCTTATTTATCATTCATGCTCCCTGCCCCCTAATGTGAACCTAAGTTCTACTTAAGTTCACATTATGCGTTTATGGTCTTTTGCCGAAGTCAGATTCAGACAAAGATTAGCCGAGGTGTTCGACCTTGGTTTCTCTGTTAATCTAACTAAAGCGAACTTAGTTCCATTTTGCTGACATGACAAGTCTAAGTTAATTCAACTTAGTTCAACTCTATCATATGCAACTATAATTTAACTCTACCATATAATAAGTCTAAGTTATTCATCATGTTTCGTTCAGAAACATCGCCAACTTAGTTCAATTCTATTATATGCAAGTATAATTCAACTCTACCATATAATAAGTCTAAGTTATTTATCATGTTTCGTTCAAAAATATCGCCAACTTAGTTCAACTCTATTATGTGCAAGTATAATTCAACTCTGACATATAATAAGTCTAAGTTATTCGTCATGTTTCATATGGAAACATCATTATAGGACTTGACAGTCCTATCGCATAAATTTCAAATTTATAAAAATTAAACTAGCATTTTATTATTACTTCGGCTAATAAAATCATGACATAAATTTCGAAAAATAAAAAACTAATAATAAAAAACTTCAAATTACAAGTGTTCCAGGGTCTTGACAACTCCTTTCCATTAGTGTCTTCAAGCCGATATGCCCTATTGTCGGCAACCGAGATGATTTTATAAGGCCCTTCCCAGTTTGGGTCAAGCTTGCCCTCCCTAGGATCCTTCTTGTTGCTGACAACTTTCCTCAGAACGAGGTTCCCAACTTTGAACTCTCTTGGGTTAACCTTCTTGTTGTAAGCCCTAGCAAGCTGTTGTTGGTATGCCCTCAGCCGAATTGCTGCTCTCTATTTTCTCTCCTTCAGCAGATCCAGATCTTGGGCTAAGAATGCCTCGTTGGTCCCATCTTCCACTCGCTGGGTGTTCTGATTCCAAGGATGCTGGCTTCCAGTGGGATAATTGCTTCAACGCCATAAGCCATGGCAAAAGGATACTCCCTAGTTAATCATCTTGGCGTAGTCCGATATGCCCAAAGCACATTGGGCAACTCTTCCACCCACTTCCCTTTTGTTACTTCCAACCTCTTGATCCCATCTAAGATAGTCTTATTGGATGTTTCTGCTTGACCATTGCTCTGAGGGAAACTTGAAGTAGAGTAGTAGTTCTTGATTTTGTACTTTACACAAAAACTTTTGATTAGCTTACTGTCAAACTGTGTACCATTATCTGCTATTATTGCCCTTGGGATCCTAAACTTGGTGATGATGTTCTTCCATATGAAGTAGTCAGTTGCTACCAGCAGAAACATCCTTTGCCCAGTTGCTTGGGGTAGTTGTCCAACAAGATCCATACCCCACTGGGCAAATGGCCAAGGGCTGGATACTGGGTTCAAATCTACTGCTAGTTGATGTATCAAATATGCAAACCTTTGACACTTCTCGTACTTTCGAACGTAGGCTTCAGCATCCTTCTGTATGTAAGGCCACCAGTACCCTTGAGTAATGGCCCTATGAGCAAGTGATCTGCCCCCAGCATGGCTTCCATAGACTCCATGAATCTCATATAGAAAATCCTCAACCTGGGAGGGATGAACACATCTCAAAAGGGGTCCAGTGAAGGATCTCCTGTAGAGATGACCATCTGCTATTAGGCTGAACCTGGCCGACTTCAATCTGGTCTTGTGTGCCTCTTTTTGGTCATTTGGTAGCTTTCCATCCCTGAGGAACATCGCTATTGCATCCATCTAACTTGGACCCATTTCCACACACATCGCTTCGTACTCTGTGATCTGAGGCTCCACACTTGGGCATAACAAATAATCAACCATTATGGTCCTTGCCTCACCTGATTTCATTGCACTAGCCAAGTGTGCCAAGGCGTCGGCGAGACTGTTATCATCTCGGCTAACTTGCTGTAGTCGGCAATCTTAAAACAAAGAAAGCAATCTAACAACCTCTTTAACATAGACTATTATTCGTTCATCTAGGGTTGCATGCTCGCCAGTTGCCTGATTCACAACAAGTTAGGAGTTATAGAAGGCTACCACCTCATCAGCCCCCATTGATGCTGCCAACTTTAACCCTGTAATCAGTGTCTCATACTCTGCTTCATTGTTTGAGGCCTTGAATCCCAAATGAATAGACTGCTCTAACATTCGCCCATCTGGTGACACTAACACTACTCATGCCCCCGCTCCTTGACGGTTTGAACTTCCATCAACAAACAGACGGAAGGAGTCGCTGATGTAGATGTCGCAGGGCTTTGATTTTTTTTCTTTCTTCTGTTTTGCTACAATAGGGTTCTTGGGCCCCAGTTGGGTTTCTTCCTGCTCCCTTGGGCATCCCAAGCCATGGTTCACCAGAGTCCAACGCGGGATGGCACCAGGGGTGAACTCGGCCACAAAGTCAGCTAGAACTTGGCCCTTAATTGCCATTCTGGCTTAAGGCAGACTTGATCTTGAGCTTGAGGTAGAGGCACACTCATACTTCGGAGCATTGACAAGGCCTGACAAGGTGCATACGGAATGCGATCTCGGAGCTTACTGAAGTTGGAACAAACTCAGATGCCCCACATTTTCCTCTTTTGCTTTTGCTTTTGCTTTGCAGTCTGGAACCATTATAGCTTCAGATAGGTCCTGGTTCCACTATTCTCACATGACCTAGGTTGAACCCTGCGGTTTTATGAAAGAACAAATTCTGTTTTACACAAATGTGGAGAACGGCACGGCAGTCGGAGCACAAAACGATTTTATTTTTGAAATTGAGAGATGAGTTTTCGACCAGGTATTGAGCCTACGACTGAACACAGCAAAACGACTCAACAAGGAAATAAAAGGCACACTACCTAGACACATCGAGTAACACTCGAAACGACTCAAAACAAGAATCGAGATAAAACAAAAAGACACGACACTCAGACGTGCACAGGGAGCCTGCTTCATCGGGTAGTGTTTCCCACCCTTTCTCATTTGTGATTCTCACGTCACTCTGGCACTCAATCTCTTGTTTTCTGAAAAAGCCCTTTTCTCACTTTTTCTCTCATCGCACATCTCTCTATTCTTCAATCTCTCATTTTTCAATCCCTCCCCTGGGTGGTTAATGGATAAACAGGAAGTTGCGGGCTCTTGCCCCTAACATGCTACTAGATTCTCTTTCTTTCGTTCACAACTAGTGAATTCCTTCCATAGAAGGGTTGCGCTACAATTGGGTGTGTAGCAAATCAGCAGCTGACATCGGTCGACGATGCTCTGCTGGGGAGTTTGGATGTGATAAGATCTGTCCAGATGATGGAGGAATATCTTGCCCCATTCCAGTTCGTGCTTCGTACTTGGCTTGATACCTCATTGCTTGGAGGGTGAGAGAGCTTTCAGCCCTTTGTTGTGCCCTTTTCTGGCGAATACGGTGCCCTTTCCGGCAAGTAGAGTGCCCTTTCTAGCAAGTATTTTGACAAAGGGGAAAAGACAGAACACCTGACTCAACTGTGCCCCTAGTTCATTATTTTGACCATTTTTTGTTTTGATTTTTCTACTAAAACAATTTTGACCAATATGAGAGTTAGATTAACACGCTTGTTCAATTTTTGATTTGAAATCATGCAAGTCATGCCATGAGCACTGAAAATTTTCCTTTTTTGGGTCCAAGAAAATGGTCCAGTTTCGGAAAATGAAATAATTTTCGAGAAAGTTAGTCAACCTCAGTAAAAATTCTCAAAAACTATTTTTGCAAACGGCCACTTGCTCAACGAGCATGAAACCTACTCCTGAGATGCACAACCTCAGATCTGAAGGAAAATTGCCCCTTGCTTGAAGAGAGCTGCATGGCAACGGAAAGTTGCCCTTGTTTGAATGGCACCGCGGCGCATTAAATGGCAACAGAAAGTTGCCCCTTGTTTAAATGGCACCGCAGCGCATTGTAGTCAGTCCTTGGAGCGATGATTACAACCGAACTCTCGGATACAGAGAAGGCAAAGATGATCAAAAACCATTACATGGACACAATCGAATTTGAAGTGTTTTACAGCTGGACTTCAGAATGAAGTTGCCTACGTATCTCAAAGATGGGAATCAAGCCTTACGTAGTTCGGGGTTAAGGTACACTCGGGTATTAACCTCTCATTTTTAGGCTCTAACTTTTGCCAAGGCGTCCGTCGCGAGTTTTCGACCTTGCGAGCTTTGTTTTTCTTTCTTTCTTTTTTTTTTTTATATTCTTTTCATTCCTTTTTCTTCTTCTTTTTTTTTTTTTTTGCATTTTTCTTTTTCTTTTCTTTTTGCATTTTTTTTGTATATTTTTTTTGTCTCGCTCTAACTTTTGCCTGGGTCGCCCTTCTGGGTTTTCGACCCAGCGAGCCTCTCAAAGGATAAAAGTGTAACAAGTCCATGCCAAATGGTTTTAGGATCTCGAAGCCATCCGTATCCAAGAGAGTGGCTGTTGTATCGATTTGCAAAAGGGTCCATCTTCGGCTCTTCGAGCACATCGGATATTTTTGCCCCTAGTTCGAGGGGTGCTTCTGTTCTAGCTTCGCAAGCTTCTTCTAATGAGGTCTGATCTTCTTGATCTGACTTTGGTGCCTCTTGTTCGAGGGCTGTTTCAAATCTGGCCACACAGGCCTCATTTTGCGGTTGATCGTTGAACACTCTGAAACCCAAGGTCAAAGTTTGAAAGTAAGGGCTTAAGTCTCGAGGCTAAGAGCGATCCTAAGCTGCACAATCTCAAGAGCGATTCCACACAGGTCTTCGCAGGACCGCGCAAAACATTTTGTTTTTGAAAATTTTTAAGAAAGCCACAAATCGCTTGCGCTGAAGATAGTGTGAAACCAGTCTGGATCAAGCCATGGTCCTTCTTAGTACTCACGCTAACAAGCACGATTTCATTCATTAAGGGCTTAGCACGCCTCTCTTTCTCTCAATTGATCAAAGTTTTGCAAATCCCGAGGAATTGTTTCCTCTTCGTTTTCACCGCAGTGTTCAAAAAGTTTTGAAAAACTTAGGTCGTTACAATGACTTCAAGGCACAGAAAAGACAGAGTTCTTAGTCACATACTGCCATCTGATTCAGAACTTCCGGCATAACTGGCACAAGGAAGAAGCAAACGCGAAAGCGTGAAAATCACTACTGTTTCATTCAAAATCTGTTGCCACAACTGGCTTCTTGGCAGAAACAGACTCAAAACAAAATGAAAAGACAGACGCAAAACAAAATGGTGACGCCCGAGGTGACACCCCCGGAATCACCCGACCTTTGTACAACAGGACTGACTCGATACCACAAGACAGACCCTTAATCAAAAGACTGACTCAAAACAAAGAGACAGACTCAAAACAAAACTACAGAACTGACTCAACACCCAAATCAAAAACTACAAAACTAGCGTTCGCAAATGCTCAAAACAGTGCATGCCAAATGCCACATCTGGAGTAAACTGAGCGCCGCCCGCAGGTGGTTCATCCCTTGATCACATAGTCACCTTATCCCCCGTAAGTTCACTGATCAAGTGCCCATAGACTTTACAAGACTGGTGCGGCGATGACCCTGTTGTCAAACAGATCCTGTACATCATGGCACAAACAAAAGCAACTATCAGTGTCATGACCGGTTTGTTGATGGTAGGCACAGTACTTAGTCCGGTCATGCTTTGGAGGGAGAGGATCAGGTAAAGGCCGTTGTTCCAATGGTTTCAGATGTCCTTTCCGGATGAAGACCTCTAGAGCCTTTGACAAAGGCATATAAAGTGGGGTGAAAACCCTCTTGACTCGGGGTGGATATTTGGCCGTCTGTGAGCTACTTCCGGAAGCACCGGTGAATGGGGTAGCTTCTTTTGATGTGGTGGTGGCGACCATGCCCATTTCAGAAGATCTTGCAGCTGCATCACCACTGGTGGTCGCATTCGAACTGCGGGAAAATGCCCGCCTAGGCTACTCTTTCTTCTGGTCAATGAGGCCCTGCTTCATGGCATCCTCGATATGTACTCCCATCTCATGCAAATCTGAAAAGGTAGGGAAGGGGAGCACGATCATTTTCTGCATTAGTTTGGGCTGGAGGTTACGTACAACCATCCGTATTTGATCCTTATCCGTTGGCCTAATGGTCATCATTGAGGCCTTGGCCCTCCAGCGAGCCACGAATTCTGAGAAGCTCTCCTTAGGCTCCTGCCTCATCGTCTCAAGATCACAGGTCGTAATCTCGATTTGGGTATTGTATGAATATTGTGCGACGAAGGCCTCGGCTATCTCCTCCCAGCTTCGTTTCACCAAATCCTCCAATTTGGCGTACCAGATGGCCGCAATACCCGACAAGGTCCTGCCAAAAAGGGAGAGCTTCTGTAATCTTATCAAGTCCATCGAGCGCAGAACATCTGAAAACAAACTCAGGTGGACCACGGGATCTCCTGACCCGTCAAAACGGTCGATGTGAGGCATTTTGAACTGGTATGGCAGTGTCATAGCTGAGTCGGTGTATCCGTCCTCGAAGTCCGGGATGGACTTTACCCCCTGGGATTTCTTGAACAACTTTTCCATCTTGCTCAACTTCAACGCTGTATGGTCTACTTCAAACTCAAAGGGAGAGTTCGGTAGGTTGATTGGTGCTTTAGACAGCTGGGGTAAGATTGGGGGCGGAGCCAGCCCTGTCGGAATGTTCGTGCCTTCCTGGACATTTGGCGTCTCCCCGGGTATTGGATCTATTGGTAGGGGGGAGAGCTTGATGCGAAGCAGATGCTCCGTTTTGCTGTTGCAATATGGTGATTAGATCTGCCTACTGGGCCATGACCGCAGCTTGCTGTTTGGCAAATTCCGCCATGACAAAGATCTTTGCGCATGAGTTTCATACTTTCTTGCATCCGACGATCATTGCCTCCATCCCTGACGTGTTCTGCTGATCCATCTAATTGACTGGTATATCTATCCTCGCAGAGAAACCGAGACCTCGGCTTTGACTGCTCACCGTGGGGAGATAAGGGCTCTTGATCCGTAATCGCCGAATCGGTGATTCAGGCTCGATCGCCCTTTTACCCTGCCTCTGGTAAAGGAACACTGATTACCCTTAAACTGAATCTCTGACCTGACAAAGTCTATCAGCACAAGTTCGATGAACCTCGGGGGATATCGGAGCCTTCTGAAGCTATGGTTCCAGGACTACCTAGCAAAAGAGAAAACAGATAGCACCTCAGCTCAACTTCACTAAAACAGATACGAGTGTAGCTGGATGACTGTGCCCTCTACTGAATTCTGCCCCCAAAATTCAGCCTCAAATATGATACCCTCAGGTAAACTGAATCCCAAAATACTGAACTGGTGCCCACAGGCCTGATGCCCAAACTGATACATGTATTCCCTGTAGAGATGTACTCTAAAAGCACATAACAGATAAGTAAGAGCCAAAACACCCCTATGTTGGGGTAGAGTTTCCCTGTCCTATTTTGTCAGGAGCTAAGATTTCACTACGCACGCAGCGATTTCAAACAACCTAAAATCGGGTAAGCAACCTGTCCTAGCTTGGAATGGTCACTATGGATTTCGATGTGCACTAGGTTAAATGGTCAAAAGGGTGCCCCAGTAAAACCGGGGTTTGTGTTCCCATACTGGCAGAGCCCACAATCGGTCAGCCTTATGGTCATGCCTTCACAAGACAAGCCTCCGGCAAACCGTTCAGAAATAGCAGATGGCAAACACGGTGTCCTAGGCGCACCAATGCAAATGCAATGCAAAGAAACACATAAGTGTAATCAAAATAAGATATCATGAGTTTGAATCAAGTTCTCTAAATCCCCAGCAGAGTCGCCAGAAACTGTAGACGTCCCCGAACGCCCCGGGAGGGAATGAGTCCCCCGTTTCGTTCGTTTTGGGCTCACTACAGTTCAGGACTCAATTTGTCATGGTTCTTAATCTTGAACCAAAGAGTCCAAATCCGGCAAATCGTTTTGAGAAAACAGATTTTCTTGAAAGAAGTGCTAAACATGGACTGCTTTGCCAGATACAGAGTCGCCACCTAAATATTTTATTTTGGGAAATTTAGGAAACCCTGACTCGTTGCCTAAGGCCACGTGTCCGTCATCACCAAAGTTGCCTCGGCTCGGGAACTTGGGTATGATTGGGGAAGGTCACTTCGTGAGCACCCCCGCTCGCCCAATCAAAGATCGGCCTCTACTAACCATGATATCTAGTTTTGAAAACATTATGCGTTCTTATTCTGGTTATTAGCCTAGATTTATTATGTGATGCGCACAGCACACAAGTATAGACTGGATCGCCTGAATTGGAACAACGCATCTCATGTTTGTTTTGAAAGTGGCTTGCTACTCGCAAGTAGGCTTAAAATGCGGATTTTGCCACCCTCGGGTGGGCTTAAAAAAAGATGGTTGTGCCACTATCTAGTGGGCTTAAGACTCACAGTCGATGCATTGTTCCAATCCAAACAACCCAACCTTCACCCACAGGCATTCAGGCAGTTATATCATATAAGCATATAGCCTCATAGTAAGCATGCTATCATGGCAGTCACTCACACGCATGCAAGAATGCTAAAGCACAAAAACTTACCGAGTACTCCAAGCTAAAACAGAAACTATGTTAGAAATCCATACATAATCCTAAATATACAGAAGTGCCTAATGCAACACATGCAAAAATGCAACTACTAGCAAGCTCGGCTATTCTAAAGATGGCATGTGAAATGCTACAACTAACAAGTATTCAACTCGGAATTGAAATACGAATGCAATTAGTATGATGCGCCGAGCCCGGTGCATGCAAAACAGATGAATGATGCAAACATGCTATCATACTGTATGCTAATTGAAATATGCCCTAATCTAACCATCGTAAGCTGGTAAATAAAAGGGAGAAAGACGTGGGGTTGGAAGACATACATCACACACACGCACACTTATTACAACATTGCCCTCGCGTAGAGGGTCCGAATAAATAATATACAGTCCCAAATAAATAGTTACAGTCCGAATAAATACAAAATCCTAATTAATTAACAAATTAATCTAGGAAAGCGGTAAACTAGCATGCAAGCTAGGGACTGCCTCGACTCTGCTCCAGATGATGAATGATGCATGCTTGAGTTACTTGTGCAGAAATCCATTGCGACGCCCCAATTAGCCTCTGTTTACAATTAAACCTGGAATATTTGCACGAAGTTCCAAAAGACCGCCGATTTCTGATTTGCTGCAACAGAGAGCAAGAAAGGGGCATGGCAATGTATTTTCACATATGTATGCTCGACTACTTTTCAGGGAGTGTAGTCCTCGATCCTAGTGCCACCAATCGCGCATCTCGATGCATGATGGCCGAGGAGTCGAATTGCACGACTCAATATGAAATGAATGCACATGAAAACACAACAAAACCTAAACTCCATCATGGTTAATCCGGAGTGTCGGTGACCGGGAATTGAGACACGTTCCGTCACTCGGAATACGAAACATCCCTCGTTTCCTGTGCTTGGACTAACTCCTATCCCAAGCACAATGCAATATGCATGACATGCATGAATGCGACTAACATACACCCTAGCATAAGCAATGCTATGAAATGGCATACACAATGCATGAAGTAACATGGCATGCACAATGCTCTAACATACAACCTAACATACGCAATGCAAAGGACTAAGATGGCATACACAATGCAATATGGGCTTACACCAACATGAGTGGACCTCAGCCACACTCACATCAGAGGCCATAAGATGAAAATGAGACACTCAAGATGCGTGCACACATGCACGCAAACCGAGGACCGAACCTAAGGCACAAAGGCCACTCTACCAAAGCATGGCAAGGCATGGAATATGGCATATGAACGTGTAAATTTCAGCACTAAAATATGATGCTAAATGGCCCCAAAACATGGAAACATGGCACCCGATGCATGGAATGGTCCCGAAACAAAAAACTAGGCACATACAATGGCTTATAGCTATACAAAGCATACATTATTTGAACATGAAGTCTAAAGACAGAGCCAAGGCAGTCCCAAAATATGAACTTTTCCAGTTTAAAGCATGGCCAAAAGATGCTAGCAAGATGACTTAAAAAGGCATGCAGCTTTGACTAGCAAACAGGGTTTACATGGCAAGTGCATGAAGCGTATGGAATCTCATCAAACCAGCAAAAATCAGTGAACAGAACATGCTAAAATATGCCCAAATAACTACTGAAATGCAACCAACACATGCAAAAATGATGAGCTCCTTTAGAGGGCTATGCAAGGGATTATTAGGCACATGCATCAAGGACACTTAGCATGGCACAAAAAACTCTGAAAATCAAATATGATAGTCCCAAAACTCATCAAATTGGCCCTGAAATCAGTCAACAAAGCATGCAAGATAGGGCCTCTTTGGAAGGCCAAAATGACCATCAAACAAAACAAGGTGAGAAAGGGTCACCCCCCTCTGATTTTGAGACTCAAAATAGTGTACTAGCCACTGAAAATCCATTGGATTTCAGTGGCTAGAGGGGCCAAACAAAGCATGCAACAAGAGCTTGGGTGTAAGGCTCAAAACAAGGGATAATCAAGCATACAAAGAAGCATGAGACCTCAAATAAGAAAATGCCCTTAATAAAACATGAATATGATGTCAAAACAAGCCTTTTTCCAGTTTATAATAGATCTCAAAAGTGAACACAAATAGGGCTAATCTATCATGCAAAAATGACCCTAAAAGAGAGATTATAGACAAGGGACAGCAGCTGGCCCCAAACAGCAAAGAGACCTTCAACAAAGTTGAAGAGGAGCTCAAAAAAAATCACTTTACAGTTAACATCAAGTCTCTAAAATGAACAAAAGTAGAGATAAACTACCATGCAAGAAAAAGGCCTAAAAGAGGGATAAAGAGACAAGTGGTAGCATCTGACCTCAAACAGAGGAGAGCCCTTCAACAAAGTTGAAGAGGGGCTCAAAACAAGGTATTTCACAGTTTATGACCAAATCCAAAAAAGCTCACAAATAAGCCTAAAATACTATGCAAAAATAGGCCTAAAAGAGAGTTAAAGAGGCAAGTGGCAGTAGGAGACCTCAAACAGCAAGAGGTCCTTGATCAAACATGAAAAGTAGCTCAAATATGACTATTTACAGTTCAGGTTGGAGCCCAAAAATGTAAGCAACAAAGGATAAGATTGCATGCAAAATAGACCAAAAAGAGAGAGAAATGAGGCTCACCCTTGTAGTCCAAACTTCCAGCAGCTTTTGGTCCAAGAAATGGTGCTCCTAAGCTCTGAAAAACAGCCTCAAGTTGCTGGAATGGAGTATAGAGGTTGTAATCTTGGAGGTGGTGTAGAAATGGTGTAGGAGCAAGGTGGTTTTGAGGCTTGGAGTAGAGAGAGAGAGAGAGATTTAATGCAAGACCCTCAAATGAATTTTTCTAACCCTTTAAAAATGCAGCTGAGGGTGCTGGTTTTATAGGGGGAGAGAAGGGAAAAATGGAGGGGAAAATCAATTCAAATTTCCCCCAAAAGGTCAATTCTGCATGTGGTCTGGAGGAAAAAGGGGGGCACAGCTGGAACACACTCAAGAGGGCAAGAATGGCCGGCCAACTCAAAAGGGCCAAAGTGGTCATCCGACCAAGTAGGTGGCCGGCCTGCCACATTTTCTGGTCGGCCTGTTACTTTTCAGGACAAAAAATGGGTCTGCCGGAAAGAAAGGTGTCCGGCCAATGATTAGGAAGTCCAATGGTGGCCAGCCAGGTGTCAAAATTGAAGCCTCGGAAGTTATCTTTCCAATGACGTAAACCTTGCATTAAAATTCCTCCTGTGCAAAAAGTTATGCCTATTTTGGTGAAGCCGCGCAAATTCGGTTCAACCAGAGTGATGCCTTACTTCAATCAACCCTATCTCCCCCGTCCGGAATTGGCTTTAGGAGATTCTTGAGTGCAAAATGAAGCCCCAGAAGTCTTATTTCCAATGGTGGTGGCCTCATAGCTTGATTCCAAGTATGCAAATGAATAGGCCCGATTCGGCGAGGGCTGCTCGACTCTTTCTTAACGGTTCATGCCCATTTTCTCCCCCAACTGGATTTCTTCCCTCTTCTCCTCTTTTCTTCAACTCCAAACCCGTAAGTAAGGTGTTTTGAAAGATTTTTCAAAGATTTCATCTCTCTTTCATTCATTTCCACTTTGTCCTTGCTCGGTTTACCGAAAAGCGCAATATTTGACAAAATGCGAGCCTTGGAACATCGTAAAAACTTTATTTCAAAAACGTTTTGAAAGAGAGGGTTTTAAGACTAAAATATTTTGATCAAGATTGTTTTGGTCTAGAACAGGGGTATGAAGTTGAGATTTGACTCTCTCTTTGCCGAAGAAGTTGAACCTTTGCCCTGCACATCTTCCAAAACCATCAATCGCGTCCAAGTCTTAAAAGCAGTCAAAAATGGGGTGTCTACAATAGGTGCCTGGTTTCTGCACTTGCTAGGGTTTTACTTACATAGTATACCACTTTTTGTTCTCCCTCCTCTTCTCGGATTACTATCGCGCTCACTGCGTATTCTGAAACTACCAAGTATAGGAACAATTCTTCTCCAAGTACTGGATTTGACAGAACTGGAGTTGTTGTTAGGTACCTTTTCAAGTCGGCCAAGGTGACATCGCACTTTTCTGTCTATAAAAAATCGGTGGCCTTCTTTAACAAACTAAAAAATGTTTTACTCTTATCAGAACTTCGGCTGATAAACCTTTTCAGGGCTGTCGCCTTGCTGGTCAAAATTTGAATCTACTTGGCTGACGTCGGGCTCTTTAAGTCAAGAATGGCCTTGATTTGATCTGGGCTTGTCTCAATGCCCCTTTCGGTGACCAAATACCCCAAAAACTTTCCGGATCTGACTAGAAATGCACATTTAGACGCATTGAGCCGAAGCCGATATGCTTTCAGGATATCAAAAACTGCTTGTAAGTCGGCCGGGTGATTTTCAGGCTCCTTGGTCTTCACAACCATGTTGTTAATGTACACCTCAACTGTCTTCCCAATCAGATGTTTGAACATCTTGGTCACTAGCCCCTGATAGGTTGCATTCTTCAACCCAAAAGCCATCACTCTATAACAGTACAACCCTTTTGAGGTGATGAAAGCAGTCTTCTCTTCGTCAGGGGGATACATCGCTATCTGGTGGTATCCCTTGTAAGCATCTAGGAAGCTCATCCTCTCATGCCCTGAAGTGGCATCCACCAGCTGATCAATTTTAAGTAGAGGGAAGCTATCTTTGGGACAAGCCTTATTAAGGCTGGTGAAGTCCACGCAGACCTTCTACTTTCCGTTCTTCTTTTCACAATAACTATGTTGGACAGCCAGGATGAGTAGTTCACCTCCTGAATGGCCTTGGCTTCTAACAGCTTGTCCACTTCCTCCTCAACTGCCTCAACATGCGCTAATGTCGATCTCTTTGCTCGCTGGATGACAGGTTTAGCTGACCTGTCTACATTGAGCATATGGCATGTGACCTCGGGGTCAATGCCTGGCATCTCATATGGTGTCCAGGAAAAATACTTCTATGTTGGGCTGTAAGAAAGCCTCTAACTTCTTTTCCTCCTCCTCAGCCAAGCTTGAGCCGAGAAGGAAGAAGCGCTCCTCATCCCCTTCTTGGACCAAAATCTTCTTCAAGGCTTCCTCGCTCTTCTCAACCGGTTCTTTACCGACATCATCTGGGACTTTCATGCCCTCGTCCTTAATTTCTACTATTTCTGCCTCTCATTGGTTGGATTTCACTGCTACCATGGAGCAATTCTTTGCCTGCACTTGATCCCCTCTGACTTCCTCAATCCCATGTTTAGTTGGAAATCGTAACAACTGGTGTAATGTTGAGGGAATAGCCCTCATTGCATGCAGCGATAGTCTTCCCAATATAGCATTGTAAGGGGAGGGGGTATCAATTACGGTAAATTCTGTGTTAACATTCTTGGTGCCTACCTGTATCTCCAAATTTATTACTCCCAGAGGCCCTGTCGGCATTCTGTTGAACCCGATCATTGGGCTGTCGGACTGCTCCAAATCATCTTAGTGAAGGCCAAACTCCTTGTAACATCTGACATATATGGTATCACAAGAGTTACCTTGGTCGATCAGAATGTGCCTTACCTGGCATTCTCCAATCTTGAGGGTCATTACCAGAGTGGTGATTGCCTGTGCAGCCCTTAGCCTTGTTTCTTGCATGTTAAAACCAGTATTACCTTAGCCTCGCTTCGACAAGCCGTTTTTCTTCTCATGCTTCGGCGCCTTTGTTCTCTGCGTCTCCTCTTCTGGTTTGGCATATTTCTCGATTCATGCCATGAGCTTCTCCATACTCTTTGGTAGAGTCTTCGCCAGTGACTTCCGGAGGGAACATTCATCATCCAGGCCGTTCTTAAAAGACACGATCGCCAGCTCCTGGTTGCATTCCGGTATTCAGTCGAATACCTCATAATACCTTTTGGCATAAGCCCTAAGGCTTTCACCCTTGCTAATTTTCAGAGCCATCAAGGAGTCTATCCTTAGTGGTTGCAACTTGTTTGTAACAAACCTGACCACAAACATCTCAGCCAGGCCTTCCTAACTTTTCACAGTTCCTTTTGGCAACTTTTGAAACTAATCTGATGGGATTTCCCTAAAGGATGAGGGGAACACCTTGCACAACAACTGTTCGTTTCCGGTATACAAAGCCATTGAATTCAAATATAAGCCGACGTGAAAGTTCGGGTTGGACTTACCGTCATAAATCTAGAACCTCGGCATATGGAACCTTTTTGGGGCCTCAAACCTATCCAACTCCATTGAAAATGACGTTCTTGGCTTGACGGGGGGATATGACCTTAGCATTCTACCGCTTCCTCTGGAGGTTGTCCCTCAAATCCTCCTTAGTCCATCCAGGAGCTCGGTTCTCAACGGATTTCAGTCTTTTGGGTACACTGCTCTTAGTGTCGTTATGTGTCATTTTGGACTTCTCTTTATTTACCGTATCAAAACACAAGCCCTTCCCCTGGATATGCCGGGGTTCTTTAACATAAGTTCCCCTGGTATGAGGCGTCCTCCGCGAGTCACCTTTGATCAACTCTCCTTGCCCGACATCCCGTGAAGGCCAATGTGAGGGCTCCTTTTCCTTGCCATGCTGCGGGACTGTTGGGATTGTTTTCTACCCCCTTTTCTGGGCATCAGTCTTGGCCACTAGCATCGGCATGTCCTGCAACGGAAACGGTGGTTACATGACATTGTTCTGCATCATGAAGTTGACAACCGATTGTAGATCTGCCAACTTGTTAGCCATTCCCTTCATCTCGTCGTCCTTCCTAAGGGTGAGCATGGTCCAGATTGGTTCGAATTGAGAAAAAACTAGGACCAATCCGTTATCTACGGTTTCTGAAAAATTTAAACCAATCCAATCCGTTTAAATTTTGAAACCAATCCAAACCAATCCGTTGAAACACGAATTGGATCGGTTTAGGACTACGGATTTAAATAATTAAATAACAAAAAAAATATAGACAACAATATAAGTAAATTGACAAAAATATTGGAACAAAAATATAGACAAAAATATATATTGAAACCTGTAAACAATATAAGTAAATATAAGTAAAAAAACATCCATTCACAATCTATATAAGTAAAATATATATATATATATATATTGGAACCTGTAAACAAAGCCAATGGGCTACATCCCATCCCAATGGACAACAACATAAGTAAAAAAATATATAGACAAAAATATCTATACCATCACAATTGAAACATGTAAACAAAGCCAATGGGCTACATCCCATCCATTCCAAGCAAACAACATCCATTGCAAGCAAACACACATCAACAATAGTAGATAACAACAACCAAATTCAATAGTAGCAGACATTACATTTCCCTTTCCACAAATTCTAGGCAAACAGATATAAAGTAGTTTTAGACGAAAACAAATAAACAAACAAAAGCATGTTGACAGCAGCACAGCTTAATGATGACAAACAAAAGCACCATAGCAGCGCAGAGACATCAGTAGTGCAATGGCAGCAGTAATAGCAAATTCTACATCACAGCAAACCAAATCACTTTCCAACAACTATGTTAACATTGGTTAGAGCTGCAAAAAAATTAATTTCATTTTAAAGTAAAAAATAACACAATACATGAATGGAATTTAAATGATAAATTGAATATTAGAATTCTATTACCTCTTTCTATGTCCTCCAAATATGCAAAGTTTTCTTCCATCTAAAGTGGCAATGGCGAAGCAAGCAACCAATCTTGTGTACAAATTAAACTTTCAACAAGTTTTGGAGTAAGAGAACTACAAAATTGGTCAAGGATATGACCTCCTGTGCTGAAAGTAGACTCGGAAGCAACGGTAGAGACAAGAATGGCCAAAATATCCCTTGCAACTTGAGAAAGAACTTTATATCTTGAAGAATTTGTCTTCCACCAAGTTAAGATGTCAAAGTTTACAACTTCCTTTTCACAAGATTCTTCCAAATACCTATCTACTTCTAACTTTCCTCCATCACCTTCTTCTTCCTCCAAAAGCTTTTGAAATTTTGTCATAAGAGACACTTGGTGCTCACTTGCACCAATCTTTACTTGATCAACAATGTCTACCTCATGAACCATTTCATTGGAAGATGAAGCAACTGTCTCAAGCTGTTTATACTCATCAAAAATGTTATTTAAAGTCTCTCTTACTTTTTGAGTGAGCTCACTCACCATGGCAGGTTGATAAACTTCAAAATAACAAAACCTCACATACTTCAACTTATAACGAGGATCTAACACAACAACAATCAATAACATCATATTTATTTTTTCAATTTTTCCCCAATACTTGTCAAATTTAGTCTTCATTTTTATTGCCATGGCTTTTAAAGAAGGATCTAAACTCTTTCTCCATTCAGTTAAGGCACTTTCTATTGCACAAACTTCAGTGAAGTACAAGTTGGAAATGACATACAAAGAACCAGACAAGCAAACAGTTGCATCATAAAACTTTTGCAAAAATTGTGTAAAAACATGAGCATCTTCCCAATCTTGAGTGGTAGGAGGTCCATGATTAAGTTCTAGTTTGAAATGTGGGTCCTCATCCTCTAATCTCTCAAATACTTTTTGAAAATTTGTTGCAACATCTAGCATTAGATATGTGGAGTTCCACCTAGTTTGAACATCTAGACACAACAAGCTTTTACATGTTACCCTCTCTGTTTCAGCACATGTCCTGAAAAATTGCTCTCGTTGTGGAGAACTCCTTACATACTTCACCGCATCACGAATTCGAGTTATTGAATCTTTTATTTCACTTAACCCATCATGGACAATTAAATTAATTATATGGGCACAACACCTCATATGCAAGTACTCACCCCTTAAAATCAAAGAGTCACTGTTTTTTGAAAACTTCATTTTCACATATGCAATAGCTACATCATTTGCACTTGCATTATCCACAGTGATTGTACTAATCTTCTCTATACCCCAATCAACTAAACATGATTCCACTGCCTTACCAATTGCCTCCCCTTGTGACTAGAAATCACACTAAAGTTAAGAATTCTTTTTTGTAAATTCCAGTCTTTATCAATAAAGTGGGCTATTAGGCACATGTATGAAACATTCTGTAGAGATGTCCATGAATCCGTAGTGAGACAAAGTCTATAGTTTGTATTCTTCAACACATTTTTTAATTTTTTCTTCTCACTACAATATAAATCCACAATATCCCTTGCCACTATAAAGCGTGAAAACTTTTTGAAATTAGGTTGCATCACACTACAAAATTGACGGAATCCTTCACGCTCTACAAACCTAAATGGTAACTCATCAGTGATTACCATTTTAACATGTGAATCCCTATATGCTTGTTGATCAAATTTCCAAACTCCAAGAGTCTTTTCACCTTCGGTTACAGATTGAAATGCCAAAGTCTTTTGTTTTTTACTTTCTTTATTCTGAAGGGATGCAGACGTCCCCGAACGTCCCAGAAGGGAAATCCCGTTTTGTTCATTGGGCTCACTACAGTTCGAACTCAAATGTCACAATCCTGTATATAATCTCACAGAGTACAATGCAAGACCGACGAATCATCAAAGAGTCCAAATCCGGCAAATCGTTTTTGAAAATAGATTTTTTTGAAAGAAGTGCCAAACATGGACTGCTTTGCCAGATACAGAGTCGCCACCTAAATATTTTATTTTGGGGGAATTTAGGAAACCCTGACTCGTGTCTAAGGCCATGTGTCCGTCATTACCAAAGTTGCCTCGGCTCGGGAACTTGGGTACGATTAGGGAAGGTCACTTTGTGAGCACCCCCGCTCGCCCGATCAAAGATCGGCCTCTACTAACCATGATATCAAGTTTTGAAAACATTATGTGTTCTTATTCCGGTTATTAGCCTAGAATTACTATGTGATGCGCACAGCATACAAGTATAGACTGGATCGCCTAAATTGGAACAAAACATTTCATGTTTGTTTTTTAAAGCGGTTTGCTACTCGCAAGTAGGCTGAAATGCGGATTTTCCCACCCTCAAGTGGGTTTAGAAAACATGGTGATTTGCCACTATCTAGTGGGCTAAAAACTCGCAATCAATGAATTGTCCCAATTCAGATAATCTAACCTTCACCCACAGGCATTCAGGCAGTTATATCAAATAAGCACATAGCCTCGTGGTAAGCATGCTGTCATGGCAACACTCACACACATGCAAGGATGCTAAAGCGTAAATGCTTACCTAGTACTCCAAGCCAAAAACTAGTTAGTAATTAAATGCATGATCCTAGTTTATGTTAAGATGGCTAATGCAACACATGCAAAATGCAACTAGAAACAGGCTCGGCTAATCTAAGAATGGCATGTGAGATGCGACAACTCGATACACATATTCAAATTGGAATTTGAAATACTATACAGTTTGTATGATGCGCCAAGCCCGGTGCATGCAAGACAGATGAATGGATGCAAACATGCGAGCATAAGTATGCTAATCAAAACATGACCTAGAACTAACCATCAAAACAGGTAAGTAAAAGGGAGAAAGACGTGGGGTTGGAAGACACGCATCACACACACGCACACTTATTACAACATTGCCCTCCCTCGGAGGGTTCGAAAGAATAATACAGGCCAAATAATGAATTAACTATCCTAGCTAATTAATTATTACAAAACTTCTAATTAATTAACAAATTAATTACAAAAACAGCCTAAATATGAAACTAAAGAGACCGTCGCAGCTCTGCCTCGGAATGCGTGGATGATGCATGCTCGATTTGCCTTGTTCGGAAACCCGTTACCATGCCACTGTTGCCTCTGTTTGCACTGTTCTGCACCTCTGAGGGGTGTGAAAATTCTTGAGGCACCTCTGAACCATTCCCTGATCATTTTGGAACGCCGCCAGCCAATGAGAAGCACCACCGACTATGTAAATGTGATCATCGACCATAAATTGGGTCACCAGCTGGACTCTGATGGTCGGTCGGCACTGAAAGTGGCCGGCCGGCCATTTATTCCTGCAGAATCCTATTTTTGCTGCAGCAGTGGACCGACAGTGCATGGCAAGGAAATTTCAAAGCAATGTATGCATGGCCACACTCCCTATCATGTTATGGACTCAAGGGAGTGTGGCCTTTCGTCCTTGGGCCACCAATCACACATCTCAATGCATGATGGCCAAAGGCACCAAGTTTGCCAATCAATGTAAATGAATGCAACAAAATAAATGAATGCTTCACACCCTATCATGTTGAGATCAAGGGCATCGGCGACCGAGGATTGAGACGCGTTTCGTCACTTTAAGTACGAACACATCTCATTCCTCATGCTTGGTTTGACACCCCAAACCAAGCAAAATGTAATGCATGTATGCAATGCAGCTCAAGTATGCAACATGACTCAAATATGCAGCATGAGGCTAAGTTAACAAAGCATGCCAAATGTGGTGCAACCTATCCTGCAAGTATGCAATGTGCCAAACATGCAACAATACGCGATGGAATTAGCATGTGACAACACACAATGAACCAGATATGTAACAAACATGCAACAAACATGTAATGGTGGGCTTAAGCCGCAAAGGGCAGACCTCAGCCTTGCCTTTAACAGTGGCCAAAAGTGATGAAATGATAGATAAATGCTCATGCAAACATGTACACCAATGGGCCTAAAGCTAAGGCACAAAAGGTAACTTTCAAGAACACTCAAAAGATGATAAACATGGACATTAGACCAACATGTTAAACTCTGAAAGTGTATAGAGGGTGATGCCAAATCAACCATGTTATGCAAGTAAGGCATGCAACAATGACCAAAACTTGAAGCCAACAAAGGGGTCCAAACCATAGCTATGTCAACCAAACCCCAAAGGACCAAAATGACTTAAAATAGTCCTAAGGCACTCCAAAACAAGACTAAAGCATGCATAGATCATGGTTAAAACATGCTAAGAAATGGATGCAAAACAAAAGGGGATTTAAGGCCACAAAGAGGGCACTCTACTACAACCACTCCAACCACATATGGCATGGACTAATCAATGTAAAATAGAGTTTTAACATGCAAAAAGGAGCCCCAAAACCCACTGATATGGCAGCCCAAAGCCTCAAACACATAGGCATGCACAATGGCTCATTTTAAGGCACAAAAGAGCATCTCTTCAAAGCATAGAAAGGATGATGAATGCAAGCATACAAGCATGGATTATGGACTGAAATAGCATGGAAAATGATTCCAAATCACTGAAACAACCCAACTAAAGCATGCTAATGACTCACACACTCAAGGCTCACAAGCTAAAATGCATGGTAGCTATACCAAACATGGAAAACATGATCAAATCAGTACCCAACAGACCTCAAGCATGATGAAATATGACCAAAAGCTTCATGAAGTCAAACTAGAACATACAAGCATAGAGGGGCAAATGTATGGCACATGTTATGACAATAAAGGGGGTTACTAGACAAGTGTATGATGCATGTAATGGACCATCAATCCAACCAAAAACAAAGGCATAATGTGACCAAATAACACCCAAAAACCTCTGAAATGGAGCTAAGTAAAGCTAAGCATGTATGCTACTCTTATGAGCCAAAAACATGAACAAATGAGACACAAAGGAAGAGGGGTGTCCCTCCCCTATACAAGACTTCAAGACCCCTTCACCACCACTGAAAATCCATTGGATTTCAGTGGTGAGAAGGCCAATACACAAAAGGTTCCAAAGCTCAACAAAGAAGGCACAAAAGGGGCCAAACAAGGCCTAAGAAGGGGAGGTCGACCCCCAACACCAAAATGACCTTAATGAAACATCTTAAACATCAAAAAATAGAACTTTTATCAGTTATACACAAAGCTCAAAACAGCATGCAAAGTGGGTTAAAAGCTAGTGCAAGAATGGGGAATATAAAGTAATTATGCTCACCCTTGAAGAACACTTGAAGAACAGCAACCTCAAGCCCCTTTTCTGATCAAAACCAGCTTAAAAGCTCTAAGAACAACCTCCCAACACCTCAATAACCCAAGTATGGTGTAATACTAGGTGCCTTAGTGCAAAACTAAGAACAAAACACCCTTTTAGGCCCTCTAACACACACAAATGAAGAGAGAGAGGGAGATATAGAGAGAGAAAGTTGTATATATCATATATCTCTAGTTTTTTTTTGCTGAACCCTGAAAAAGGAGAGGGAAGGCTCTCTTTTATAGAGCAAGATAAAGACCTAAGCTTCTTAAAAAAGCTAAACAAAAGGGGTCAAGGGGGTCAAGCTTCTCAAGGAAGCTAAGGCAAAGGGTGCAAGCTTCTTGAGGAAGCTAAGACAAAGGTCCAAGCTTCCTCAAGAAGCTAGAGCAAAGGGTGCAAACTTCTCCAAGAAGCTTAGAACAAAAAGGGTACAAATGGTGCAAGTCCTCCATACACGTGTATGGAGGACAGGTCTGTGTGCTCCAGCTGGTATAGCTGGCATGCACAATGCCTAAAAAGGACAAAAAAGAAGTCCCAGCCAAAAAAAATGGCCGATTTACCAAATTAAGGGCCGGTCGACCATCAAAGGTGCCGATCGGCCATCACCAATGGCCGGTGGCAAGAGAGCATGGCCGGTGACATCATGCCTTGGCCGGTGGGCTCCGAGAGTGACTGACAAGCCATTCTCTGCCCTCAGAAGCAAAAACTAACAAGTTCTTGGTCCAAAACCAAGCACAGAACAGTCTAGTTAAGAGATCCTGAGGCAAGGCGCGCAGCCGAGACCCCTGGGAACTCAAAACGAACACGAACAAGGATGATCATCGAGTGTTCAAACGATGACGTCCAAGTCTTGAGGAAGGTCAAAAATGGGGTGTCTACAGGGGACTTAGGACAATTTGCAATATGTTTTCTCAAAGTGCTAGTTCCATTTGCACTAATCCAAGCATAAGAAGCTTTACAATGGTTACATTTAACACATGCAACAGTCTTACTCCCTTCTTTAAAAATTTTGGTAAAATGCTCCCAAACTTCAGAATATTGTCTAGCTTTTGGCTTAGGAGGAGGGGGGCATACCTTTGAACCTGAAGGAGTTTCAGGCTGAGGATTATGTTCTTTATTAGATTGAGACTGAGAGAGGTCAATTACATCATTTGTGTCTCCGGTACTTGACATCTATCAAACAAGAGAAAGAAAGAAATAAAAATAAATAAAAATAAAAATACATATATACATATATACAGCCTGAATCATTACTGGGTAATAGCATGTTTTCATGGTTGTAATTTCTCCATGGTTAGAGGAAACAAAGCTAAAATGGTACATGATTGATGATTAACAAAATAAGGCTCTTCATAATTGCTCTTCTTGTTAATGGTTCTGAATTTTGTTAATACATATATACATAAGTCTATTCATTTATCAATTCAAACAATACCTAGACAGATTGCCTCAAACTCTACCAAGCTTAATCAGTAAAGTCAAGACTCGGGAGCTCACAATGGATTCACAATCTTCACCAGCTAACACTAACAAAAGCCCATTTCCTTCACTTCACAAATAAACAAACTTAGGAATAATGGTTTGAAATAGAACTTTTTGAGAAAAGAAGATTTTTCACTTTGGATATTCTGGACCAAGTATAAAACTCAACAAGCATGGATTACATAAGAATCATTGAATAACAAATTTCCAACATAAAATAACAGATTTACATAAGAATCATTGCTTTCATGGCTGTAATTTCACTTAGATGTCGGGTACATATTTTACAACAGAAAATATCACTTTAAAGCTTACTGCACTTAGCAAATAAAAATACAAAATTCAAGTACTCTCGAATTAAATACTGTCTAGTTCAGAATGAGAGGAATGCTTACTGTGGATTCTTAGTTACATACAGAAATCAAAGAAAAAATATACACTCTTGATTAATTTTTTTACTTACATTTAAAAATAAAACAAACAACAAAAAACAGAGATGAAATCAGAAATAAATAAATAAAAATAAAAATAAAAATAAAAACAGAAAATAGAAAATAGAAAACAGAAAAAAAAGGATAAAAATAAAATGAAAATAGAAAACAGAATAAAAATAAAAATAAAAACAGAAAAAATAAAAATATAATCTCTTACTTACATTTACCGAATCCATTGTAGATGACACGAACAATTGATCTAATCTGAGATGGATGATCTGGGGACAAAGGAACAAAAATAGTGTCATCGAGAGAGAGAGAGAGAGAGAGAGAGAGAGACGAGCAGCACATCGATCTAATCTGAGATGGATGAGAGTATGAGAGAGAACTCAGTCTGAGATGAGAAAGAGAAGAGAGAAAGACACCATCGACAGAGAGATGAAATGAGAGTGAGAGACAAACTGAATGAGGCGTGAATGAGTGAGGCAAGAATTAGGTTACATTTTAGTTTTTATATGAGACAAGAAATTATATAGTGTGGGAGGGTATATTGTAATGACCCACACACTACCCTAACCATACTCATATGCATTTTATATGATTTTGCTCTGTTAAGTTTGCATTTCAAATCTTGACTTGTCTTGCATAAGTGTTACTTGGATGCTATGTTCTTTTGGTGTGTGTGTGTGTTTCAGCCGAGGTCATCTTGAGCCTAGGTCGCTCCTTTGATACTCTTATACTTAGAACTATCTTGGGATTTCTTTGGTTGACCTCCGCCCGCACCCTGACATATTGGCCGAGATATCATTATCTAGGCCGAGGTGTTTATCACCAAGGCCGAGATGTGTACTATCTGGGCCGAGATGTTGCCCTTGAACCCAAGTGATCTTGCCCTAGACCGGTACAACCTAGACCGAGGTGTGGCACATCTAGGCCGAGGTGTGGCACAGCTGGGCCAAGTGTTGACCTTTCTAGCCGAGGTCATTGTCCCTTTGCTGCCGAAGTCTTGTTATTGGCCGATGTCATTACTTGCCGGAGTCCCTTGCCGCCTAGCTTGTTGAACACGCTTTGTCATAGTCTTGTCTTTTCAATCAGTCACCTTTTCAAATAGAGCCAACCAACCGTTGCCACGTGTCCGGGCTAAGTGTTAAGTCAGCCGGCAAGCCTAGAAATGTATCATTTTGTATCATATCTTTGTTCTCGAGGAGAGAGAAGCTCTAGAAGGAGAATGAGGAGTTTTAGAGTGAGAGAGTAGATAACAAGCTTGATCCTTAGAGTTCAAACCGCTAGATTCGAGTATTGAGGTTAGAATCTTGATCAACTCTTGTTGTTCTTATTGATCATCTAGCTGCATTGCATGATTGAATATGTTCTGCATGCCATGCATTGATTTAAAGATTGGTTTTAGAAAGAGAAAGTTAGTGTTCATGAGTTCTTGAAGAAAAGCTTTGTTTGATCCGAAAGCTTACATTAAAATCCATGCTTTTGTGTTTGTTTTCCCAAAGATCTTCTAGTATGGGCACCCAGGTTCATGTTTTCAAACTCATAGCATGAAATCTCAGATTTTGTAATAACAAGTTATGATCTTTGCATTCATCTTCTTCATGTTCTTCATGTTCTTGAGCAGAGGGGAAACCCAGATTTTTCCCGACTTCATTTCCTTGAAAGTGGCCCTCGGGACCACACCTCGGCGAGAAGGTGTGGGACCTCGGCCAAGACTTGGTTGGTGCCCAGCATGTTTCCCTGAGATGGGAGACAGTGTTCGTTTTGATTTGACTTAGTTTTGGAGAATGCCGAGATCATTTGCATCCATATAAAGTTTGTTTGAAAGTGCATTCAATAAACTTGCCATGTGTTTGTAGGGCTTGGACTTGCCTCGACCCCGACATTGAAGAAATAAGTGAGTGGTATTTTAATAAAGATATGTTATAAAGCTTTGATAAAACCTTGTTTTGCCTTGTTCGGAAATTATTTACAAGCATGAATGATTATTCCTACTTGCAATGATTACTATATCTTGTTTGATGACATTCTCGGAAAGTCCGTATGTGCTAGGGGACTATAAGCATTTGTAGCACAAAGTTTGGAAGTCCGTATGTGCTAGGGGACTATAAGCATTTGTAGCACAAAGTTTGGAAGTCCGTATGTGCTAGGGGACTATAAGCATTTGTAGCACAAGTCCTTAGTGTCCGGGGACTATAATGCAACGACACCATTGTTTAGAGATCTCTCTTGTCTTGTCTTGCCTTGCCACTGACGGTTTTACCGCGTGGGTTTGTTTGTCCGGAATGTCATCTCTTGTATTATATTGATGTTAGTAAGCTTTTCTTGAAGCTTTGAAAGATTTGATAGATGAGCTTGATTTATTCCATGTGTTGTTTTGCTAAAAGACCTCGGATATCATTCATGTAAACCCTTTATTATTTATACCATTCACTGAGTATCCAAGCTCACCCTCTATATATATATATATATGTAGGTGATGAGCAGGGCGGCGGCGACGCCTAGATGTGTTTGCCGATGTGTTTTTGGATTCGTGTTTTGCAACATCTTGAAGATCATGCTTCTTAGTTATTTCCTTGTATTTTGTATTTGATGGCTGAGAAGCCTTTTGGTCAAGATGAAATTTTTGCACTCCATTTTGTTGTATATAAGCTATTGTAAGATGTATGTCATTTCATTTAACTTAAGCACTGCTCTTATGGACTACTTAGCTTTTATTTATTGCTTCCGCATTTGTAAGCCCCATATGTTTACTCTGATTCGAGTGTATAATCTTGCAAGTGGCCTTTGGTAATCTCGAATTACTGGCCATCATGGCACCATTCTACTAGGGGCGGAATGGGGTCGTGACAAATTGGTATCAGAGCACGAGTTCCTCATAGCACGTTGCTCACACACTTTGAGTCCCAAGGAGCATAGGATTTCCCTTAGAAAGAAGTTAGGATTGCACCATGTTGCTTGCTATTTGACAATATGTGCATCATCTCGGCATAACTGCTTGTTGCTTGCATACATACTTTATTGCGCATTTTGTTTTAAAGTCACATTTTGCATACTCATAGTACTATGAGGAGAGGAAGACCACCAGTTGGCTGAGGTCAATCAGAAGACAGATTGGACCGATTAGAAAGACTAGTTGAAGGTTTAACCCGGGAGTTGAGACAAATGAGACAACAGAATGCTAGTGCTACATCTACCCAGGCCGAGCAGACTAATGGCCGATATACAAGATCTGCCTCCACCTCCTCCAAGAACCTCAAGTGCCTCCACCGCCAGCCTTGTATGGGGATGGAACTATGACTTTGATTAAGGAGTTCAAGAAGATGAACCCGCCAAGATTCCAAGGGGGCATAGAGCCGATGAAAGCCGAAGCGTGGGTCTTAGGAATGGAGAAGCTATTCGAGATCTTTCCCAGCACAGATGCTCAGAAGGTGGCATTGGCCGCGTTCACGTTAGACGACGACGCTAGAAGATGGTGGATGATGACCTGAGAAGGAAACCCTGATTTAACTTGGGCCAAATTCTTGGAACTGTTTTACAACAAGCATTTTCCCCTTAGCGTTCGAGATCGCAAGACCACGGAGTTCCAAACCTTGACACAGGGAAACAAGACAGTGGCAGAATATGACCGTGCTTTCACCGAATTGGCGAGGTACGCGCCTCATATGGTCAATGATGAATATAGGAAAGCTAGGAAGTTTGAAAGCGGACTGCGTGGACCGATACAGGATAGAGTCAACATGCTCAACATGCCGACTTATGCCGGAGTCTTGGACAAGGCTATTCTTGCAGAAGCTAATTTGAACCGATATCGTACTGAGAGAATCGAGAAAGAGATGTAACTATGATAACCGCCGAGTCCCGCTTAACGCCAAGAAGAAAGCGAATGTAAAGCTCCAAAGAACTCGAACCAGAAGGTAATACTAAGCCGATGTGTGCAAGTTGTGGGAAGCCGATTCCGGGGTTTGCTGGCTACGCCAGCGCTGCTTTGGAATGTGGAGAAATGGGTCACTGTGTGAGAGACTGTCCGAAGTCAAAGATTGATGATGGTAAGAAAAATGGGAGCACCTCGGGCTCTACACAGGGAAGCAACGTCGGAAGCGCCCAGATGAGGCAAGGCAGGGTCTTCACGCTAGTGCCAGGAGACACCCAGAACGCTGAGACAGTAGTGTCAGGTATACTCCCAATCTGCTCTCAAGATGCATACATATTGATTGATTCGGGTTCTACGCATTCATTCGTATCCGCTAAGTTTGCCGAGAAATTGAATAGACAACAAGAACCCCTTGATTATGTGTTATACGTATTTGCTCCATCTGGGAGAACTATGATTGTTGCGTCTATCTATAGGGCGTGTGTTGTTGTGATTGAGGGTGTAGAATTATTAGTCGATTTGATGCCGTTAAACATGACCCACTTTGACGTCATATTAGGAATGGACTGGTTAGTGGCAAATCATGCGTCTATTAATTGTGTTTCGAAAAGTGTCACGTTGAGACCCCCAAACCAAGCCGAGGTTATTTTCCAGGGTAAAGGGGTAGTGTCCCCACCTTACTTGATTTCGTCCATTAAAGCCTATAAGTTAATTCAGAAAGGGTGCCATGGCTACTTGTGTAGTATACTGAGTGATCAGAATGGAAATGTTAATTTAGCCGATGTTCCAGTTGTTAATAAATTCCCCGACGTCTTTCCAAATGAATTGCCTGGCCACTTAGTTGATAGAGAAATAGAGTTTACTGTGGACATCGTGTCGGGAACACAGCCGATCTCCAAGACACCCTATAGAATGGCCCCAGCCGAACTTAAGGAATTGAAAGTGCAACTGCAAGAATTGTTGGATAAGGGTTTTGTTAGGCCGAGCACTTCACCGTGGGGGGCACCAGTCTTATTTGTTAAGAAAAAGGATGGCACACTTCGTCTTTGCATTGACTACAGAGAACTTAACAAGGTAACCATTAAGAACAAGTACCCGTTGCCTAGGATTGATGATTTGCTAGATCAACTACAAGGAGCACGAGTCTTTTCTAAGATTGACCTTAGGTCGGGCTACCACCAGTTGAAGGTTAAAGCCGAGGATATTGAGAAGACTGCTTTTCGGACAAGGTATGGCCACTACGAATTTCTAGTAATGCCTTTTGGGGTGACTAATGCGCCGGCAGCATTCATGGACTTAATGAACAGAGTCTTCAAGCCGTACCTAGATGAATTCGTGGTTGTTTTTATTGACGACATATTGATCTATTCCAAGAGTACAATTGAGCATGAGAGTCATCT